>OX123190.2:85019681-85698205 GCA_944739405.2 Euclidia mi
TTCACAGATATCGCACACAGGCGCAGTGGCGTAGGAAGGGCATATATAAAATTAAATTTAGGCCGGAATTGTTAGATATCGACTACAAAAAAAAGGTTATCGGTCATCCGCCCTACGCCACTGCACAGGCGCTTCATAGATTTCACACACAGGCGCTGGATAGAGACGGCACGGCCCTGCATCTAATAAAAATGTAATATAAACCTGTAAGTTATTGCAACACATTTTAAGTAAAATATTATCATAATCACCTGCATATAACCCCATATTCGCAGCTACACTTCGACTAAACACTTGGCTGGCGTATTTCACTTTCATTTTTGGTATTTTAGAAGGAATTACGTGACTATCCGTTAATTTTGGGATTAATCTAATGCCTTGATAAACATTATTTTCTGTATGTAAGGCTTTAATATGCTCCCATTTGGCTATCTTTTCTTCGCCATCAAATTTGTACTTTAAATGTTTTGTAAGCAAATTATTTCTAATGCCTTTTAATAGATGTGGAGGATCATAAAGCGGAATAATTTTTCGGTTTTTAATTATTATAACATTGCCATAACGGTCAACATCTTGACCGCTTCGTAACATATCCCCCCTAGTTTCACCACAAAGTAATTTAATAGCATGCCTGTTATTGGTGCCCTGATCACATACTGTAGCACATACTTCTAGCCCAGCATCTATGATATTACTAAGCACGGCTTTAATCTGTGAAGCTAATTCTGGGCCCTTAGTTGCAGCTTGAGCAAAAGTATATGCTACAGGTAGTCGGTAATTGTGAACAAGGCCTCTGATCATGAACACTTGGGCATGATCGGCTATTTCTGTTCGCATCTCTTGACCATTAGTGACGAACCCAATAACACGATCTTTTCTTTCATTGTACGCCATTTGAGCTTTCAAGGACATCTCATCAAAAAGTAATATACATAACTTTTCTGTGGTTTCATTTTACCAGCTCTTTCTTTCAGCTCAGCAAAAACGCTGGCATTAATACCTGGCTTTACATCAGCCTCATGTAGCAATTTAGTTAAAACTTGAGGTGAAGGTAATATAAATATTTTTCTTATGAATTTATATGCTTTAGGACTTTGTTTTAGCAACGCCAAAGCTAATATTTTTTCTTTCAGCGAAAATCTTCTGCCTTTTTCTTTTAAGTTCTCTAAATTAGGTCTGTAGGCTGTTCATTATTCTTTCAAAAGTTGGATGTGTCATAATTTTTTTTGCCATTTTCAATTCAGAACCCTGTTTTTTTAGTTTCCAACGATATTTCGATAATTGCTTTTTGGTAGCAACTAACTTGTTATAAATGTCTTTATTTTGTTGGACTATCGTTGTGCAAGGTTGTTGCCTACATTTATTTAAGGGTTCAACACATGAATCTGAAAAATTGAGTGATTGTGTTAGAATGGTATGACTGAGGCCGCGTCCTGGACTAGAGCGACGGGTGAAACAGCAGCAGCGAGCGGGAACGGGTCGCTGTCATCCAGGACACTTGCATAATAAATATAACAAACAAATAAATTCTGACTGCCTCGTTGGTCTTGCGGCATAAATGTGCGCGTGGGATTGGGAGGTCTCGAGTTTGATTCCCGGGTCGGGCAAAGTTTATTGGGTTTTTCCGTTAGGAAATTCTCAGTAGCAGCTCGGAGTCTGGTCATGTGCCCGGTACGGCAATAGGCTCGCCCCCTATTACGTGGGACCTAAAAATTCATGGCGAAATGTGGGTGTTATATCATACCTCTGCCTACCCCTTCGGGGATACAGCCGTGAGTCTATAAATAAATAAATAAAAAATAAATAAAATAAATTCACATGCTCATGTAGGCACTTATGTATGAGATAGCATCATGATATTATGTTTCAACATACCGGGTTTAATCAACAAGGTACAGTCCATTTCTTCAATTTTATCCAAAGCCTCAGTTATTGGTGTATTGACTGAAAACATAGATGTAGATAGGGATTTAAATTTATAGTCAGGAATGCGAATCGATCACTTTTGTTCTAGGTAATGCGGTTTTTATGGGGTTAGTAGACCTCGCAAGCCCGCCTCGTGGGTTTTCCGCAACAGTCTATATAGAATGAAGCCCTTACTGTGAATCTCGACTTTAATCGAAATGCGTCAATAAATAACCCTGAAGCAAACTTCCCCATTTCTCCCCTATTTTTCCCACAATCAGAAATGGCAGTCGCCTAAAAAAATTATAAATCAAGAAACTTTTGTGCCAATTTTCGTCAAAATCGGTTGTGAAATGCGACCGGAATGCGAATGATGAGAACACACAGACGGAAAAAAGTATTTTGGCCGATCGCGAAACTGAGACGCTTCGCTCGCTCGGTCAATTAATACCCTACATATCATATCAACAGCCTTTTGCAGTCCACTGCTACACCTAAGCATCTCCTTATAGTATGTAGGTTTTGGACTACTACACCATGCTGGCCAGACGGGTTGGTTTTATATCGAGTTTTCCCTCTCTTTGCAATGATAAATAATCTTTGCGTGGTGGTTTCCCTTAAGCGCCTCATATGACACCCTCCAGATGAAATGGGATGGTGACTGTATTCTTATTCCGTCATATAACCTAAGATAAAAGTGATCGAACCATGATAAATTTCTCAATTGACTTTTCTTGCTTTTTGTTCTGAGGCATAAGTTTCGGATATTTTACTAAGTAGGTATTTCTAGTCTGAAATATTACTTTTTTTTTTTTTTTTTTTTTTTTTTTACTTTTTGTTGAGTTAATCTTTCGGGTTTCGAACCCGAACTAGTTACCATGATCCTTAGCTACATACGTTAGCCATTACACAAACAGAGCAGTAAATCAGTAATCATTGATTCCAATTTCTTCTTCTTAGCGTGTCGTTGGCAAACGCTAATATACTTATTTGCTGCCCAAAAAGCAGCCACGGTTATTGCGTTATCGGAAGCATCCATTAGTTCCTCCTGCGTGCAGATTTTCGGGCACGCAGTGCACGATGTAAGATGAGCCATCGTTTGCCTTGCACATTCCAACTAACAACTTACAAATATCGTAGGAGAAAATAATGCATTCTTTTAATACTTAGATAGGTACCTTTTGAAATTAAATCAGATTTGTTTTCAATATTTTCGATAGATACGGATAATTTGGCTTTGCTATATGTAAATGTTGGTAAAGACACTGGTTCTGAAATAATGAAATTACAAGGAATCAGTGCATGTGAGTAATTAATGTACTATACTGATATGAATATTGAATAAGTCAGCCTGGGTAGGCTAATACATATTTTTTTATCTGTCATAAATCGTTAAGTATAAATATGTATCTATCTACTGAAAAAAATTACATACCCAACATACTTTCTTGAAAGCAGTTATGTAAGTTTGACGATGATGAGGGACAGGGATGAGGTTTCACATTTACAATATTATCTCCTAAAAAGCATTTTATTATTACTCAGTGACTTCAGTTATAGAATAGCGTGTATTCTCAATAACATATTACAAACAGCAGCACTGGTAACTCAGTAATAAAGCTCGTAGTAGTTAGAGCATTCTTTTTGCATTGTATTTGTTGCACGTCATCTTAAAATGGATATGCCTTCATTTAGCAATAGACCGGCACAACAGCCTTTTCCAGTCCATTGCTGGACTTAAGCCTCTCCTGAAGGAGCTTTTGCCCTGCTATACCACGAGGGCCAGACGGGTTGGTATAGGGTTTTATTTAGAGTTTTCCCTCTCTTTGAAATGATAATCGTTTCGTGGTGTTTCCCTTAGTCGCCTCACATGACATTCTCGGGATGAATTGGGGTGGTGACACTCTGTATTCTTATTCCGTCAACATACGGAACAAATATTTATATTACTAAATAAGATATTATTTTCTTCTGCAGTTGAAATTAATAGGAAAAGGTACCTTAAATTGTTGATGTCTATTTAGGTACGATTTGTTGCAAGATTAAATTATTTGCATTGTTTTGAAGTGTTGGTGAGGCGGACTGTCCTAATAAATAACTATTTTTTATTCATTCTTAAATACCTACTCAGGCTATTCCGAGCTTTGGTCATAAATAACATCATTACTGAGGTTGCGCAGAGGATTTAGGGCTCAAACTTACGGCGCGTACCTCTGATTTGGCTTATTTGACGACGAATAGAGAGCTATCTTTTCGTCGTCTTGTCTCTTGTCTTCACTCATACCTCATGCCGTCCGTCCCACCTGGCATGAAGATCTTTAGTAGGTAGTTGTTACGGCATGATCTGCCCTGACAACTACTAAAGATCCCCCAAGAAACCCCCAAGTAGGACTGGATCAAATGAAAATGAGACACCGCTAGGAATATAAGACAATAACTAACGATCATGATGAATAAGTGAACTGAAAATTGAACAATGTTATCAATATGAATCAATTGTGTAAAAAGCTATTATATACTGCACCTTTTGAAGTAGATGGTAAGTTTTGAATGAATGAATGAGTGAAAAACAGTGGTTCTGAAATAATAAAAGAAATATTTGATATTTACACGAAAATACTATTTCTTACTTAGAAATAGGTATGTACCTACTCGTAGAAATCTCGACAGATTTCAAATTCAAACGAAAACCCAATTATCTACGCATAAAATTATCTTAATTATTGTAACAAGTCGATAATTTAAAAATTAAAAACACGTCTGCCATGAATGACGAAATATATATTTTTTAAACATTACACTCCTTTTTAGGCAGTCGTATAATAATATAACCTATATCACTCGGGAGGATGTAAGGATTCTAGTGATAGGTACCTAACACATCCAAATCGGTTCGGGCATTCAGAAGTTATCTGCACTATATATATATATATATATATATATATATATATATATATATATATATATATATATATATACATATAATATATAAGGTCAATGAGGGCTAATCCGTCATATTTTTTAGTTAAATGACTTCAGTCGAGTATAATGAGCTTCCTAAATACTTTTATACATATTTGATCATTGCAAAAAATTAAGCATTTTGTCGTCTTTACAACTCTTTTATATAAAATATTGAAAGTGCAGTGGGTATTTAATAAAAAATGTTTTTTTAAACATTGTCCGTAGACGGATTTTCCCTACATATTCGGGTTAATCCGTCTGACAAAAAGATTTCCTTCATTCAGACGGTTATATAGAATGTACGCCATCCGTAAATAAAAGGACGTATACTCCGTGCCACGAGAACATAGATTTTTTGTAAACAAAGAATTTCTACTATGTGACTTAGCGATAGTTCTGTCAAAAACAAATAATGTGAAATCCAATGAGCGCAACGGTACATAGATATGTGTCATTGGAAACTAATATATCAATGGATAGGGTTTTTATCGATATTATGCGCTGTCAACAGGATTTTTACATGTTTTGAGGTACTGACGCCTAGAATGTCAACATTTGGCATTAGTTCATTGAAATGTTACATTTTTGGGCTTAACATGCATTTATCAGAGGACAAAATAATTTTTTTAGTTATCAAGAAGAGGTAAATGTACATAAAGTTAAATACAAGTTTATAGGATCGCAACGCTCTTCCCGCTGCCGGCATCTTGAAAAAGCGGGTGCAGAATAGCAGATGGCAAACTATTAGTCGCGCAGAAAATTATTTATACCTAAAAAAGAAATTGCGTTTTCAGACTACCTACCGTTTTTTAATGGATTTTGTTAAAGTTCATTCAGACGGTTTCATTGACAGACAACGTAAAATCTCCATGCCTAGAAATTTTTATGTAACGTACTAGCTAGTTATCTGTAATATTGTTGGTCAATAATTTAATATTTAAGGATAGGTAGGCTACTTTGCAAATTATTTATCGTCTATGATTTTAAATAAGTCATATTAAAAATAGAGCAACATGTGTGTACTCTATCATTTACATACATGGTACTTTATTTATCCTTAATTTACAGAATAAATTACGTGTAAAACGACAAAAAGATCGGCAAATTTATGAACATGCAACCATTTAAACACAAAACCAAATATTTTTATTTCAGTGAAATTTTACAATATTAATTTAAAAACATAGTGGCATAATTAGGCATTGAAAAAAAATACTGTTCAAAAAGTATATAATCTAAAACACAACTGTTTGAAAAAAGGTTGTGATGCCCTGAATGTTTGTTTACAAAAAGTCTATCTTCTCGTGGCACCAACTATAGTTGCCAATCAAATATTTTCGGTAAATATTCCAATATGAGGTCTAAATTCTATTTTATTGCCAAAAATGTTTTAGAGGGGCTATTCTAGAAGTTTTGAACCTTTTGACGGGGTTTAGACAAATCTATTGATTTTATTTCATGTTAACGGAAGACTATAGCAAAATATAAAACTAGTATCTAAAGTGCAATAAAAAAGCGTTTTAGAAAATCAATAGTTTAATGTTTTTATGGTACACTTATTCTAACCAAACGTGAAAATAAAATGTAATGTAATATAATATAATGTAAGTTTTCATTGTTATACGATCCTTTTGTAGTTTTTCTTTTATAGTTTCTCACCATGGTATGGATTTGAAAATAACCATGAGGAACCTGCAATGAAGAATAACTGTATTTATATAACAAGGTTTCGTTCTATACATTGTTGAGTAGAAATGTATGAAAATTAAATTAAATTAAATTATGATATTTAATTTCTTTCGTCACGTAACGCATTGGTATTTAACAATATGTAACGTAATGTATTAGAACACTTAAACAACAATTAAGAAAGAAATTGGGCAAGAAAATGTAAATATTTAGTGACATATTACAAATAGACGCATCATACACAAACATTATTACACTGCTAAATGGTGGCAAGTTTATTATAGCCAAATACATGAAATGTAACAATTTCTTGATAGTTTAATCTTTACATCATCTAAAACACAGGAAGGCATGATTTTCGGCAAGTTTAATAAAATTTACATGATGTACGGCGGCTAGCTGTGACATTGGTTAGAGCGGCACTAAGTGACTTGGACAATTATGCACCATTTATCTCGCCAAAATAGAGCGCGAGCAACATATCTATGCTATAAAAACATCTTAGTAAATATCTAAGTATTTTTCTATAAAAATGTAAGAAGAAAAAGGTTGACTACTTATGCAATGGGGCTATACCGTCATATGACGATTTTGACAATTCTATGATCATACATTTTAAAAGTTCAATAATTTTATATTGTCTCTGTTTTATTTAATGAAAACTAGACAAAACAGTAACCTACATCTTAAACTTCGTATATACAAACTAACAAAGGTGAGAATTAAATAGTTTTATATTTACCTTGAAAATTACGGCCACACACTACACTTCACTTTTGAGTTCAAAGTAAAACTAAATTTCAAACGCAGTTTTTTTCTCTCGTATACAACTAACTCCATCTTTTGTAACAGAGTTACAATTAAAATGTGTGCTGTTTTATCGACCGAGTTTGTAACAGCTTCCTATGGGTAGAAAGGCTATAATCGTATATGTACGGTTTTTCCCGCCAGACGGATTTGGCCACATTGACCTTAATAATAATAATATTTTTTTAATTTTTAATTTTTTTTTAATTTTATATATATCTAATATATAAAATTCTCGTGTCACAGTTTTCGTTCCCATACTCCTCCGAAGCGGCTTGACCGATTTTGATGAAATTTTTTGTGCTTATCCGGTATCTATGAGAATCGGCCAACATCTATTTTTCAAAAAAAAAAAAAAATTTTGCAAAACAACGTTTGCCGGGTCAGCTAGTTATTAATATAATAAAGAGGAAAAAATTGTATTTTTGTTTGTTTGTAATGGATAAACTCAAAAACTACTGGACCAATTAAAAAAATTCTTTCACCATTAGAAAGCTACATTATCTGCGAATAACATAGGATATATTTTATTTTAGACAGCGATAGCCTAGTGGAGATACCAACGGACTGCCATGCAGAGGGTATCAGGTTCGAATCCACGGCGTGCACCAATGACTTTTCGGAGTTATGTGCGTATTGAATTGTTAATTATCGCTTGTCCCGTGCCTCGGAGAGCACGTTAAGCCGTCGGTCCCGGTTGTCATGAAGATCTTTGACAGTCGTTACAGGGCGTCAGTACCTTCTCAATAAACTGACACTAGTCTAAACCATGGAATATCGCTCTCCCTTTGGGTTGCGGAGGTCAGACAGGCAGTCGCTCTGTGGAAAAGCTAATATTCCGCCAAATCCGGTTAGACTACAAAGCGGACCCCAGGTTGAGACTGGGATAACGCTAGGAGGATGATGATATTTTATTTTAGAAAAAATTGGGTTCCGTAAGATATTTGGGTTTTTCGGGTACGCGAAGTAGTTCCCTCAGGATGCGGGTGAAACCGCGGGAAACGGCTAGTGGCGGAATAAAGAAACTCACATACATACATATTTACATACTTACATACATATACATATACATGCATACACGTCTAGGTATTTACAGGAATAAAAAGTATTTTATATTAATGTTAGCCGTTGTAATAAATTATCAACGTTCCAGATTTCATACATTCCTTTTTGCGTTATTGAGTGAACAGAGCCGCCTCACCGCTTGGCAAAGCGGTGAGATTGAACTTTGAACCCCACTCGAGCCAACATTGATTTACAAATTGTTATTTCGAGTCTGGGTGTGCTTTGTTCTATGTTTCCAATTGCAAACATCTTTTAATCTTGCTAGTGGTGGTCTAGGATTGTATATTTTTTTGGTGTATTACTTAACTATTATTCTAAGCTGTACGTTTGCCGACTTGCTTGACAAAAACCGATGGGCTGCATTTAAACACACGAGATTTTTACAATTTAAAGCCTATGTGTCACCTATTTTGTTGTTTATGGTATATTACTACAAAATTTCACCACATTCCGTTCAATAGCTTTGGCGTGGAATAATAACAAACTTTCATTCATACTGCATACTCAAAAACTTTCGCTTTAAACACGTACCTATACATCTGCGTATACGTGTAAAATGTCGCGTTTCCCGCATGGAATATAACAAGTCGACAATTTAAAATTTAAAAACACGACTGCCATGAATTAATCCATGAAAATCTTTTTGGGCGACGTACGATATACCTACATACGTCAAACGGTACGGTTAAGGGTTAAGCGCGTTCGTCACCATCTGGTTTATAGATGGGTGACCGGCTACAAGAAATCAAACCACTCCGTGCCACTGAGAGCACGTTAAGCGGTCGGCCCCGGATGTCATCAGAAGATCTTTGACAGCCGTTAGAAGAATCAGTACCCTCATATCTAGTCTAAACCATTGAATATAGCTATCCCTTCGGGTTACGGAGGTCAGACGGCAGTCGCTATGTGGAAAAGCTAATATTCAGTTAAATCTGGTTAGACTAGAAAACGGACCCTGGACTCTAAGATGAAAGTCCTGGATGTAACCGGGATAACGCTAGGAGGATGATGATGACGATTTGGAATTTTTATTTTATATTTCCTGTGCCCGCGGCTTCCTCCGCATCATTTTTCAGGAAGTCATCGGCTTTAAGCCACTGGCGTAGCTAGCATGGGTGACACCCGGGCGGCAACGAGCGGGGGGACGTTGAATTATTCGGGTGTCACCCCCCAATCGGGAGGCCGGGGCGGACCCCCGCCCCCTTGCTATGCTACTGTTTAAACTATACCGTTACTAACTTCCATAATATAATTAATCAACAATAGTTTAACTGTAACACTCATTCAGTACTATAGTGCCCGAAATCAACTTACCTTGGATGTGTAAAGTTGGATAGGCGATGTTTGAAAGTCTATTATTGCGGCACCAATATTTTTTATTAAAATGCACATTACACACACGGCGTCTCCTAAAAATCCTCTCGTTTGTTAGACTTAAAATTTCGCCGCCAATGATGTGGACCCACCGGCGAAATCTTTCAATGTCTTTTTTTGGGTCCGGGAAATTATGGAGAGGCTCTGTAGGAAAGCATATATGTTGTTATTAGATATCTGATAGCAGAGAGATTTTGTCAAACATTTGACTATAGGCAAGTATGAATTCTCATGCCTGAAGCGAAAGAGTTCATAGTTATTAAGAAAAGCAACGATGAAATCGTACCGTTTGCCGCCGGGCATTGAGGCATACAACAACGTTTGCAAGACATTTTGCATTACCTAATTAAATATAATATATCACAGATAAATCTGTTCAAATTAAAGTAATTTAAAATTTCCGCGCGCTTTGATTGATAGTTGCCAGTGTTGCCACAGATATTCTGACCTAATATTACTAATTAATATACAACGACAATAATTTTATTGAAAAATACGTGCTCCGGTATACCTTTATTAATATTCAATTGTATCGGGTAATATAAAAACAAGATCTTGTATTGAAAGGTTACTTCTAAGATTTTATATGTATTGAAATGTAAAACAACCTTTCATAACTGATTGGACTGACTTCATCAAATAACTGCCAAAATCAAAATAAGTACAACATAGTGGCAACATCATATTAACAATCGTCAAATTATTAAGCAAGCTAAAAGGAATGATTGCTACTCTGGTACAATTTTATGAGCTTAACTCATTTTTATTTTGTGTGGTTAATATCGATATAAGCGACATCTGGGAACAAATGCCAGCACTTCTGCATTCGCGCATGCGCAAAAATCGTCTAAATACGGTATGTGTGTCATTATTAGTATGTTGGTACAAAACGAGAACTACTCTATTTAGTATCTTTATAGTTAGCACATTCCATAAAATGTTGACCAAGTTTGTAAAGCCTGGTCATAAGTCCTTCCATGTTATGATTCTTATAACATACTAGAGGACGTCTGCAGCTGCGCCCGAACGTGTTTTTTTTAAATTTAACTGTTTCTTACTGATGCTCTGGTAATTTCGGTTAAACACTTCTTAGCACACCTCTTCAATCCCCCAAGAACAAACACGTCAATTACTTCCAGCTTATTGTGCCCAAATGGTTTTGGCTGTGCGTCGTCTGTTAGTCAGTCAGTAACGCAAGGGTTTTATATAAACAGATAATATATTTTAAAGCAACTTTTAGACAATGGGCTGTGCAGCTGTCATCACTTTTAAAAACGCAACTTTATCCAAGGCCTCTCGGAGTGCAGCAGCAAGCGCAGTCTTAAACTAGGTGCATTGACTTGAGAAACACTCTACATAATGGCAACATTCGAAGTATCATTTTTTTTCACATTCACACAACACTATTTAGTCCAAAACTAAGCAGAGCTTGTACTATGGGTACTAGATATCAATGATAACAGTCTGAGAGTCGCTCAGCCAAGTTCCAAACTCTCAAACAAGCCTCTCACTTGTTTGTATATTGAATAACTTGACAACACACACAAGTATGTGAAGTGTGGCTCGTTGTACAAATACAAGTACACACGGCTACTTTGAACTTTGTATCGTTCTTATGGCCTACGAAATAAGGATTATAATCGTACTACAAGTGTAAAGTTAGACTTATCGCCGTGTGTACCGTTCTGTTTGTGCAAGACACATACAATAAGGTTCACTACGGAACAACATTTTATGTATTTAAGTTGGATTCTAAACTTCGGTAAGTTTGTGTTGCGATGTCAAAGAGTAATCAAAGCTGTCAACCCAATAGAAATTCTCTGACCAACAACATTAAATATTAACTATAGGGCCGGTTTGTTTTTGGAGTTTATGTTAGGGGCAGGTTGAAAAGTACTACTGCTTACAAGAAGACTTTTGTGTAAAATTTACACAGAGCTATGAAAGTAGTCTATCCATATATGTAACCGTTTATAAATTTTCTTTCTATTTCGTGAAAAGTACGTATATATAATATATCAAAGGATGACAGTGAAAAGATTTCTATTGTGTAATGCAGCAGAAATATCTGCATTACAATTGCAATACGGGCTTTACCAAAAGTTATTTATTAGAAAATTCATATAAGAGATCTCTGCGGTGCCTTTATTACAAGAAACAGGTGACACAAGCAATTCTGTACATAATATACAACATATTCCGTAATTTATTAACACAGTGGACACCACTGGCAAACACAACAGTAGAAATAAGTCGTGCATTGTTCCTTCCGTGCTACCTCACTCTAACTAATTGAACGCGAAGGGGCCTGTGACAAAAAGTTCTCATCTCAAGAAACAACGAATTCCTGGTGAGAAATGTCGCAATTTAGCTGATGGATTTGAATAACAACAGCGAGGTCTGACCGATGCGTCACTCGGACGGAATAGCAGCTATTCCTTGTAACAATTTGTCCGACATAAATATTGAAATGAATAAAATCGTAGATACTAGTTTGTTTAACAATTATTTTATACAGATATGCGTTGTCTGTATATATAACATTCTTGCGTTACTAATTGACTGACAGGCAAGCTACAGCCAAAACTATTGGGCGCACGAACCTGTTTTCTGGCATGTATGTTCCTTGAGGACCGTAGGTGTGCACTAAGAGGGAATTTCTCTAAATTTGCACTTGATCAGGCAGACACGGTTAGATCAGAAATAATATGCGTAGCTGTGGGCATCCTCTACTTTAACTTTAAAAATGGTAGGTATGTACATAATGTATGAAGCCGATTATTTATTACCAAAATTTATAAACTACATAAATATAAACTTATTCTATGTTGGGTATTTAACTGTAAATACCGTACTACTAACGACTACTACTTCGTCTAATGTTTATAGGGTTCCGGTAAAAATGAGTTGACTTTTGTTACAACATTATTTTAAGGCTTAGACAGTCGTCCAGGAGGGGACGCTCCGCGTGGGCTTGGAGGGGCCTGCGCAGGATGCGTCCAACGGTGCGGGTGCGTGGGACAGTTCTGTCTGTCCCTCGCAGTCGGGTGCGGTCGCGGGAGGAGAGGCGTGTCGGTGTTGCGTTGCCGCGCGCCCTATCTCCCGCGACCAAATGGGGGCGCACCATTCGATGCGTCGTGGTGGGGCCGCAGAGGAAGAGGAGATGGGGTGTTGCGTTGCCGTCCTCCCTATCCTCTGCGGCCGCTGGGCGTTTAGGCGGCGGAGTCCAACACCTTAATCCGTCGCCAAGGGGGTTTTGTTCGGGGCCCGCCTGACCTTCTGGCGGGCCAATACCCGTCGGAGGGTGGCGACGAGTGCTTTGGTGATGCCCCACCCTCCGACACCATGGGTTCACGGCGGAAGTCGAGGTGGTTTTTAGTGGAAACACCACATACTCCAGCTCTTATTTCCCCCAAGAGTCGGAGATCTGAAGGGATTTTCCACCTCGTAAAACAAAAAAAAACAAAAAAAAAAGGCTTAGACAGTCGTCAATTTAGCTTAACAAGATAGCAATTAGTTATGAAAGCTTCTTAATGTGTATAAAGTGAGGAAAACCGTCGCAAAAATAGCATTAGAGTTTCCCGTATTTTTCCAACGTCCAACAATGCAGCCCCCAGTTCACACAGTGGCGCCATTTCCTTCAGTAGTTGTACAATATATGGGACATGCAGGATATTGGCGACTTTGTCCACTTATAAGCAGGGGCCCTGGTACAGTTTACACGGCTAGACATTGTAGGCTGTAGCCACTCTCACACGTATATCACTTTTGTGAACATCGTCTGCAGGGTAACATAAGTATTTTAGTATAATAAGGAAACGTGTCATCACAGCGCTTTTCTACCTACTGAAGTACTGTTTATTAAGTACCTACTGAAGAATATGCAGTGCATTGATAAGCGAAATGTAATTTCTACTGTCGGTATCGGTAATTAAGCTCTACCTTGGGTATCGGTGATTACGGACTTAATTAAGACTGCATCTTTTTTCGCAGCTGTCTACTTTCGAGAAAAATTACTCTCCGTATCGTTTGGTTACCCGGCTGGCCTTCCTTTTGAAATTTCATAGTTACATGAGTTATGAAATATCAAGTTGACCTTGGTATATATGTAAGAATCTACACTAGCCTTAAAACCTGTTCGTTGAAAACCTCTTTATTGTACATAAAGATAAGACAAATTTATCGAACCACTGAAGAAATCAAGGAGCTAAATAGTTCCTTGGAAGTAATAGTCGGGCTATTATAATCTGTCACACAGAGAGGATGGCTGTCCAGCAGTCGGACAACATATAAACCGTCGAATATTATTCACAATTAAACCGTGCTAAGTTCCATGTGCTTTTTTTCAAACGGCTCCGGCCTTCATTGTGTAGTTGGCAGGTTCATTTCAAACGTAAAACATCGTTCATGGACACGACAGTTTGCGGGTTCGTCCGTATTGTTTGTTTCTACTGCGCTGTATGTTGAACAAAGCGCCGCGCTGCTTCGCAAAATATAAAAGCTTCGCAAAATCAAAGCGAAGACGCGGCGACGCTACGCAAAGTGTTTGTTAGCCTCACTAAGCTGAACAAAACGCAGGATAAAGAAAACATCACAGTTTGAAGTTAAACACTGTATCTTGGTTCAATATGAAAGTTACACTGCACGACTAGACGTATGGCGTAGTGGCATTCCAACTCGCTGTTTAACTCTGTGACAAGGTTTGTGGGTTCGCTTCCCGTAAGGGAGAACACTCTGTATGACCTACATACTGTTATTTCAAATCTTGTGCCGTTAATTGAACTTTTGTAAAGAACGCCACGACGTAGTATTTATTCCTGCTGCGGGAATTGTCTCAAAAGAAATATAAATGTAGCAGCATTTTTTTAACTTCAACATAAATCATCTCTAAGGTTTCCGAGCGCCCTCAACCTAATCAAATACCGAAGTACAAACATTCCTCTACAGAACCACAAAATAAGATTGTTATTAAATTCTACAACTCAATATACATCTTCGTAAAACTCATCATAACATTGTTAGTGTGTGCAGTTCACAGGCCTGTCTGAGGACATTCATCTAATCATTTTATATCGTAAACATTTTATTATTTCTTTTAAAATACAAATATCTAAAGTACTGCGGTGTTGATGATGACAATTTTCTATTTTACTACTACATTAGACATCGCTTTGAGGTTTATAAGTGACTTTATATTTTACTGTCAATTTTCAAGTGAGTCTGAAAGGGAGAGGTCATTCGGTCGACGCTTGGAGTGAACTTAAAGTCATCTGTCAACTCGGATTTATCGAGCGATTTTATGAGCATATATATTTTTTTTGGATTTTAATATAATTCGTCTCAGGACACCAATCTGTTGATAATTTTGGACATTTTAGACTGATTCATGCACTTGAATGATTTGGTGTTGCTATCGTTTAAAACGGAACAAAGTTGAAGACACTAAGTATATAGTTTCACCGAGTCTATCGTCTTCTTAAAAATAGCTTCCGTGCGCGGAATATATATGACATTGTGTATGTCACAACTTTATATGTACGTAATTGTTTGGCAGTAAATACAAGTACTTTCCTAGAGTAAGAATCATCCCTACTAATATTATAAATTCGAAAGTGTGTATGTAGGTATGTATGTTTGTATGTATTTATGTTCCGTTTTCATGCTAAAACGGCCTAACGGATTTTGTTGAATTTAATATAGAGATATATTGTACCATGCAGACGGACATAGGCTACCATAAGTTGCAAAAATTAAACGGTTAGGGATTGTAGGGAGGGTAGAAGTTTGTACGGCACAAATTTACCTCTTGGAAGTAAGAAAGCATGCGCTAATAATTGAGTGCTGCGCATGTGCCATCGCATATCTGTCAGTACTGTCACATCATACATAATGTCATTGTGCACGGTGATTAATTGTTCGCCTACGGTCACAGAGTAGGTACATTGGTATATACGGGCCTACGATTCGCATATATAAACTAATAAATTACCTATATACTACGCTTAAACGACTGAAACGATTTTCCCTACTAGTATTATAAATGTGAAAATGTTTATGGATATGTATTGGACATGTATTAGAACATGGCTTTGACATTTGATTGTATCCAAGGTAATGTTATTATTTACCATATATTTATATGTACTAACGCACTAGATGCGCCCTTCTGTACAACGAAAATGTTCCACTGACTTATGTTTCGGGACCTATACAGCTCTTAGTTCGTTTGACAACTCTCTAGTGAGCACACGAAACCGCGCTCTGTCAATCTGGCTTATGAAATTATTTATTTAATTGGAATAGAAAGTTTTCAGTGATTATTCTGTGCAAATCTGTTGTATTGATTGATAAGTAATCTACTTTTTGACATAAAACATCTTAGCAACGCAATTACTAGGCAATATTATCAATTTTCGTGCACCGGGCAAGTCCATTGTGGGCAAGTCCATTGTGGGCAAGTCCGTGATGAATAAATGAGGGCGAGTCCATTGTACTATCTGTCACTTTCACATATGCACGATATTACGTTTGCAAAAAAGAGACAGATATATACGGCGAGTTGTCGACAGTTCTCGTCATAGAATAAAATTACAGACTGGACAAATTCCTTTGAGGATCTCTAGTACCGACTTAATATTTTTTTGCTCTACAATATTTGTTAAAAGTTGGTATGTAATTATTATTATTATATTATATATATATATATATATATATATATATATATATATATATATATATATATATATATATATATTAATTACCTATTATTGTAAGTATATTATAAATAATATAGTTTTAAATTCATAGATTGCGTGTATTCTATGTTCCTGTAATAATAATAATAATTACATTTACATTGTATTGCTAAATAAATCCATTTAAGTATCTGTCTGAAAATATCTGATTGTATTTTTCTGTGTCCACGAAATATCAAATAGGTAAAATAAACAGTTTGTCACACCTGCGTATATATACACTATCTATGTCGAAAACACCTGCGCGCGCATGCGTAGTCAATCAGTCTGAGTGACAATGAGTGACACTAGTGACAGTCATTTTGTTTGAAATATCATCTCTATATTATATATCTCTATGTTATTTACCTTTCGGTAGATGTAATGTCACGGATACTGACTGAGTTACTTTGTACCCTATAGAGTTGCCTTCACACAACTTGAGACTGAAAGTAGATTTGTGTTACCCCGAATTTAAAGCGCGCGAAGCGGCGGGCAAAAGCTAGTATTTCATAAAAGTTAATCTGGCTTAAACATAATCACAAACCATGAAGCTTACTACCCGCTTATCATAAAATATAAATCCAACTACATACAACAAACGAAGATCTTTCGAGATGAACTTGCGCCATAATCCCACCGACACAATAATCGTTATTCTGTCTGTTCATCATATGAAGCCGTGTGAGGTCTATGAGCTGGTAGCGACGCCTCCCAATCTCGCTTACTAGCACAATCAACTTTATTGAGGGCTCTGATTCAACGGAAGACGTTTCATCTACAATCAAATATACCTAGCAGAAGTGTAGTGTGTGAGGTGTAACTAACAGTTATAAATATACTATTTGGCGTTCCGACGCAAAGTTGAGATTGTATAAGTAAAGGTTCGTGAAGGTCTTGTCTTAGTATAGCATCTATGTAGATCAAATACTCTTATTTTTACTTCTAAAAAGCTCCGTTGTAACACGGATATCACTGGCTATGCAGCGTCATTCACGTGAGATCGAAAATCATTACTAGGTAGTAATGTAGAAAATGCTTATTATGTGCTAGGAGAATATCAAGCAGACAGATTTCCTAATGGTAAACGTTTACCGCTGCCTATGGATATCCGCCACACCAGAGAGGTCACAAGTACGCCGACACCGACTTAAATGAGAAAGGGAGTTAGATGAGGAATAAGGAAAAGGCTGTTTTAACTAAGTTTTCTTAAACTTTATGGTATTAGCAAACGAGTATCCGGGCCTTAAAAATATGGGTAAGGTTTAAAATCACCGTCTATTTTGAATCTTTTGGGTATAGATAATGTAATATGCATCATGGCCAAATTATTCCCAATGTACATCAATAATAATAATATAACAGACCCGAATTATTTCTAAATCACATATCGAGCAGCTTTTGATAAAACCGCAAAACATATTTTTGTCTTTTATTCGACAAAGAACAAAATAATAAACATTCATAATACCTATAAGTTCAGACATTTGTGAGGCAATTGTTGAACGTAACACTATTGTAAAGGTAAAATATAGCTCAATTTCTGAAGCGTATTACCTTAGACTTCTTTCTCAACGTTTTGTTTAGGCTTCTGATGTCGTTATTAAGTGTTATTACATGTCTCGAATTTTAGAATAACTCAATTTGTTCTTTTTTGTGAGAAATATAATGCCTATTTGTATATGATTTTGTTGTATCTGTATCACATTACGGTTGATTCAAATTTTTAGAAAATCTTTTCAGTTGTCATTCGTGCAGAATTTCAGTTCAGGTTTCATTATGTATGGTGCAACAGTTCATTGCGACAAGTATCTATCAGAATCAATTTCGCTTAGAGTAACGGAAAGTCGACCTCGACCACAGTCGACATTGTTGATATTGCCGTCAAATGTCTCAGCCAATTTACTTACTTTTCACTCCACAGATTTATCGTCAAAATAATAATTATATTGTTGCTTACTTACAATAAGTTCAAACTGAAAACCTATTCTTCATTGTAATAATTATATTTGATTTTTATAAATACATTTTTGAGACTTACAGCCAACGGAAACAAAGTACATCCTAGAGAGAACCCCTTAAGTACATTTTTTTTACTGTTGGGTCACGCAATCTCTCTTCTGGGGATCAAACAACACTCAGCACAGTAGCCGACGCGGCCGCTGAAATCACTGCGCGAACCGTGCAATAATTTAATATTTTAACTTATCATAATAATTATGTTAAATTAGCATCATTATATCTAAGCAATGTTATCATCTGCATGACTTCACTACTTATTTAGAAGAGTTATACAAACAGAGGCTAGACAAACTTTCAGAAAATAAATATCCACCAATAACTTTTAAATTGTCTTGCAGGATATATACCATGTACCTTTGTTTGGAGTAACCGATATTTCGGCACTGTTGCAAGCGCCATGTTCACAGATGTACATGGTTATATATCCCGAAAGACAATGTAAAAGTTTAAATGACCACGAAAGTTTAAATTCCTAAAATCCACCAATAAATTTTATCCCACAACGTTCAAGTATTCGGATAATCAAAAAAGCCAACAATTCATTACAAAAATACATAAAAGAAATGAAATGTAATGATTACCTCGGGAGAGATAATCAAAGAAAGTAAATAGTTTGTGAGGCGAGCGAAACATCAGTCTGAATCACTACAAATGAAGAATCTCTAATAGCGAGCTTATTTAGGCTGTACGCCCACTTGCTAAAAAAAACACAAAGCTTTATATAGTTAAATTTCACAACATATAATTTCATACTTAGGTATACAAAATAGAGTAACCCAGGTGCATTATTAAGTATATGCTTGATGTATTTTTTACAGGACACTTAATTCGGGAGTAACGGTAGATTCCTAAAAACAAATTAGTCGGAATCACGGTTCGCAGGCGAGTAAGCAACCCTAAAATAAATAACTTACGTTAATTACATATTAAGATACGTATAAAAGCTCTAAATATAAAACCCAAAACACTCTAGGCTGCATATAACATCATTTGGGTACATTTTAGGGCGTAAATAAACGCAATATTGTAGCACTCTGTCTCTTGCACTTGGCTACATCAAAATAAAAATAAAAAATAAAATCTATCCATCCTTGCCTTTTTATCAAGATGTCACAATTTAGCAGCAAGTCGCTACGTCTACGAATCTCCTTATCTGAGGCGACAGACAAATCATCTCGCAAGAGAGGGTCGGTAATTAATTCGAAACTCGTAATTACCACCGACTAATGGCGACTACTCACAACAATCTCACGGACATTCCGTCAACACTAAAGCTCAATCATTCTTTAAGTAAGAGGTTTATTTGTTTTGACATTTGTACTTCCTCATCGTCGTTAGTGTTATGGGCATGTTTAGTTTGGTGTGTTTTTATGTTTAAATAGTGTTTTCAATTATCAGTTAGACTGCATTTGCCTTTAACAGTCCACTGCTGGACTAGGCCTCTCCTTTGAAAGGAGGAATTGGCCTACTATCAGGCCGGGCTGACTTCGCATTTTAGGTACAAACTTACAAGTACCTCGGCCGACCATGTCGACATGGTTGGATTAGTGGGTTGCCGCGCGCCGCTCACAAACGTCCCGCAACGAGTGCGACCGAAACGTATTGTCACGCGCCGTGTTCATATGTACACTGTTCAAATTATATAAACGCCTTTAACAACAAAAATGTTTCATCACAAGTCTAATGCAAAGTATTGCTTATTAATATTAATGTAAAATCGATTCGAAACGGCCTCTTAAATCAAAAATAGGCATATACTGCTATTTTTCGGTACAATTTTCTCTCTATTTTTACATTTATTTAGATTTTCAAAGATAGAATAGGGTAGTAAATATAGTCAACTCATAAACAATTTGATTATTTTTTTTCAAAATATTGTAAATTGACTCAAAAAAAGCAAAAAATCATCTTACATTTTTCTTCTATTTTGCTCGCATACGTGTGTCTTAATATGTGGCAATAAGGTTCGTTTTATTTAGCCACTTTCTTGATTTATATATCCAAATTCTGCAATGAGATCTCAGTCTGCGCTTGAGCGCCGTCGGAAGTGGACTCTATGTCGCTTGTCGCTGCAGCCCGAAGACGAAAAAAGCAATATACGAATACAAAATATTCGCTAAAATCAATTTGATACTTCTCGTATTCTGTGCGAATTACGTACAAGTAAATTTCTTTTGTATAAATGGACATTATTACTTTATTTTCTCCGTTATGTTGAGTCAGGATATATTTCGGTATTTAGATATTATTTTGTTTCTTGCGTTGAAATCTGGTAAGATTATCTGGACTGATGGTATACCATCCCGTGCAAGTGTTGCGACTGGAACTCATAAAAGAGTAGACCTAGTTATGCCAGGTTGGGGCTCATTTTATTTGTTTTGGTGAGACCCTATCACTGGTACTAGTGAAGTAACCTTCCAAGGTTATTCGATGAGTCGTGCTGGTACTCATATGTGAGTAGAGCTAGGCATGCCGAGTTTGGGCTTATTTTGTTTGTACATAAGAGACCCTACCACTGGAACTTATGAAGTAACCTTCCAGGGTTATTCGATCACTCTTGCTGGTACTCATATGTGAGTAGACCTCACACCAACGAGACTATTTTATCTGCTCTGGCTACTTGACATTTAACGTACCTTTATATTATAAAATAAAAAAATAATGCATTTTAAAATGCGCACTAGTTTCATCATATAATAAAAGAGAAACTGGTTAGCTAACTTTCGTAGTTATTAACATTAACTCTAAATTGGCAAAAGCATATTTGTGGAAATGTACACCCATGCCTCAGCTGTTGGTTTCATTTTGAATCAAGCCGTCGACGGGCGGACGAACATGAAAAATCTCCCAGATCAAGGTTAAATCTTTCTCACCCAGCTACTCAACGCCATATTGCACAGGGTTTTGTACCGCCTCAATTGTTTGTATGGTTGCGGAAATAATAATGATTCTAAAACTTGAAAAAAAGCCGGATGACGTGAAATCATATCGCCCAATTAGTTTATTGCCAGCTACCTCTAAATTGATGGAGATTTTATTTCATACAAAAATGGGACCCATCATTGAACAAAAGAAGCTGATACTAGACCACCAGTTTGGTTTCAGACAAAAACATGGGACAAATCCATAGACGAAAATATCGACAAATCATTCCAGGAAAAGAAATATTGCACCGCAGCCTTTCTCGATATATCACAGGCCTTCGATCGGGTCTGACACCTCACACACGTCTTCATGGAGCTTCGGTTCAAGATCAAAAAAGCACTGCCCAGTAATATTTTCAACTTTATACGATCTTACCTGTGCTATAAACATTTCTAGGTCAAATGTGGCGAAAAAGTAACGGCCCTTCACCCTATCAATGCAGGTGTACCGCAAGGTAGTGTTATGGGACCAATACTATATCTCATTTACACCGCTGACCTACCAATAATAGACGGCGTAGTCACGAGAATCCATCAAATCATCTTTTACTGATGACACCGCGTAATGTCCACTGACAACATACCAAAAGTTGCTTCTCAAAAGCTGCAAGCTGCTCTGAATAAAATTGCCCAATGGTTATAGGATTGGCGCATAAAGGCGAATGAAACTGGGCGTACGGTATTCAGCTGTGGGGCACGGCAGCCGAATCAAATAAAGAAATACTCCAAAGGTTCCAAAATAAAATGCTGCGAATGATAGTGGATGCACCTTGGTCAGGGCCGAACCTTCCCTATGTGCAATGTTTGCGGCGCACACAGGCGCCAGGGTGACAGGGGCGCCGCGCGCCGAGATATGCGTTAATTATAACACTTATTTTCGAAAAAGGATGCCAAAAAAAGCGCTTCACAGATTTCGCACACAGGCGCAGTGGCGTAGGAAGGGCAAATATCAAATTTGGTACATAACCAATGAAAGGTTACACCATGGTCTTAACATCAAAACGGTCAGACAAGAAGCTAAGCTCTATACCACAGCCTATCACAAGCGGTTATTAAATCACCCGAACTCTCTGGCACAAAATCGCATGGTTAACCAACATCAGGGCCAAAGAATATTAAAAGGTAGAAGGCCACAAGATCTGCTGTGAACAGAAACCTCTATGAGGGCACGTCGCTGGACTTCCTCCTTCTAAGCCGCTTTCAGAATCAGAATCAGAAATCATTTATTGTGATACAGTGGTATTATAAAGGTGGTAACAAAATTTTGGTGGCACAAACACTGATCAGCCATATTAGGCGTACAATACTGTCTTAATTTAGAGGGAAACATTAATTGATAGCTGTTGGCTCTATTTTCTTGCATCAAAACATAAAATAACATACTAGTAATAGCAACAAAACATAGTAAAGTTTGAATTACTAGAAGGTATCTGTTAGGAACTCCATTATAGTATAATAAGGCCTTACCACTAAAAAATATTTCCGTTTTTTCTTACATATCCCCACTTCTTTCGTTTGGCGTATTGTTTTTGGGATCTTGTTAAATATTTTCGACGACATACCAAAAATCCTTTTGAGAACAGAGCAGTTTTAGATGGTTTATTTACAATTTTATCTGCGTGTCTTTCGACTTATACATCTACTTTTAAATGTCTTACAGCTAGACAGATCGCAGTATTCGAAAAAAAAAGTTGCTAAGTCCATCGTATTTCAGCAGCTTTTACTTCAACATGATATCGTATTATGTCCCGATATTAGTTGCGTGTGTGTCATTTAGTACCTCATCACAAATGAAATATCTCAAGGACCAAACAAACCTTTGGAAAGATCCTATGGTTCAACTATCGAAGGCGGTAACAAAGATACAAGCGCAACTACAGGTCATGGGGTCAACGATATTACTTTAACCTGACGAGAGGTATGTAATTTTATTAATACTTGTGCTACCCTGGGGTAGCACAAGTATTAATAAAATCACATACCATACAGAAAGTTCTGGAACTTTCTAGGAATGTTCATTACATCGTGTCGTTAAAACGAATATCAACAATATTTTGAGCACAAACGGTTAAAAGTGTAAGGTATATAGAAATATTCGTAGCATTCCCTTTAAATCCGTAAAACAGTTGCATATTACATTTACAATACAACACGGTCCTAATACAGCATCTTATATATTATACCACTAATCTTCTCACCCCATAAAACAAAACGTCAACTTTTCCCATCAAACAGAACGAGATCATTTAATTTAATTCCCGTGGATATCAAAATAAACGAGGTGCTGCTTATCTCTTCACTCACAATAAGCGAGTGACAGACAGACCGACAACGGTCCTTGAGGCCTCTGAGAGTCTCTTAGACCCCAAGCCTTAGTAATTCCTAATTAACATTCCTGTCCCTCAAACCACACAATTTTTCCTATCTTCGCTGGAAAAGTTTTAAACTTGGATTCAATAAAGCTGGATAAGATAGAATAACATATTTACTCACAATTTTAGTCCAAAAAATCTCAAAGATAAAATTCTACACTAACATGACGTATGTTGTGTCGTGTTGTCACTTAACAACACACGGTACATTACTAAAGGTTAGAGCAACGACTTAAATATCTACGTCTGTATTGCGGCAATGTTTGTAAAGTTTCAAACGATAGCATGATTTAAAATACAGGCGCTCTTTAAAATAAAATAAACGAAAAGTAATAAGGTGCGAAGTTTCTATTCCACCCCTAACATAATTTGAGAGTAAAAACAAATAAAAGTAGGTGCTAAAAGCTGAAGGCATTTGCGAGGCAACCGCAATCGCGCCTTTATTTCTTCACAAGTAATAATATTAAGTATGTAGAGTATCTATGTGTTAGTACTCGTAATCATACACGCCGCTGTGTAAAAAAGACTAACAAACACACTATCGCATTTGTAGTAATGAGCATAGACTCCCGGAGTTCCATAGAGAGTTTTAACCCGTGAGGATGATGAATTTCATAAAAGTACTAGGTGGATATTTGCTAAGAATACTTGCATGCATATGCTAAAAAGCTATAGTTGACGACAGTAAAATTAAAAAAAAAACACTGTGAAACATAGAAATCCTAGTAGGTAAGTCAGGTTAAAACCGAGCAAGCTTCATAAAGCTTATAAGCAAACGTTAAGGAAAAGCTAAGCTTTAAGCCATGTATTTACTAGAGGACAAAGTCGCTCGACTTATCGCGAACAGTCGCAGGACATTTACGTGCGACTGTCCGGCGACAGTGTCGACCGGCATTTCGCTCGTCCACATACCGGAATTGTGATCAAGATGTCGCCCGAGGAGGTAGTGTTGTTGAGTGCGGCTTACATAACAAAGGGAAAGTTCATTAGGCTTGGTCAGCAGTCTTCGAATGTGTGATGGCTCTTTCGAAAATTTTACAAGAATGTCTACAATCGATTTTGAAATACTTTTAAATATTGGGCCGTCAATAACCAAGCAAGATACAAAATTTCGGAATGCTATCGAGCCTTACATCAAACTTGCGATCAACTGGGGATAGCGACAGTTCATTGTCGTATACATTCAGTGTCAAAACAAGTTATAAGTCAATGTGTGCCAAAAGTTTGCAAGGAATTGATAGTCAATTAATATAGTCCGCATGAGAAGTGTCCCATGGATATCAATGGATCGTTTTGGTATAACTTAATAAGTGTTAACACAGTTAGGCGTGACGATATGTATGTATGTATGTATGTATGTGTTAACACAGTTTCGTTGGTCCACACTACTGCCATATTTGCGGGTAGTCGCGGAACAAAATGCAACACACGTCCTCACAAGTCAAATGCCGTCGGCAACTGTCGAAGGACACGAAGTCGCGCAAGCTAGACGTATCGAAGCGTCGACAAACGACTTGTTCCCCGACACGTAGATGTCACCTGCGATGTCGGGCGATGTCCCCCGCGACGTCGCCCAAAACGTAGAATTCGTGTCGGGCGACAAGGTCGCGGGACAAATGTCCCCTAATGAAAACGGGGCTTTATGATTGAATGTCGAAGACATATCTGGTAGAAAATTACACCAATATCTATTGTGCACCTACACTTTACTATCAACAAATATCATTATGAAAATCTATCCCCAGGGCAAAGTAATTCGTCAGGGTGGGAAATATAATGATGGCAAGTCCCTACACAATTTAAATATATTGTGATAAACATTAATAGGGCAATTATAATGGTATATTTATGTATTATCTTAAATCATGTCATGACATTTCCTATATAACGTTACTTGAAAAAGAACTAATCTTTTTCCAGTAATAAATGTATCTAAACTTAAATTTATAAAGTGAGTTGCCCCTGGCTAAACTCAAAAACTAACCATACACATTTGTGTACGGTTTTCACCAATAGAAAGTTTGATTCCTATATTCCTATATTTCTTATGGTTTTAACTACATTTTATGAAATATTCGTGGGAGGAGCCGTGTGGGAAATCTGGTTATAAGTACATTCAATCTAGGTTAATATTCATTGAAGCAAAAGTATTTCATTTCAAACAGATTCAGAACTACTAGTCTAGCAGTCGAAATTCAAATCATTCAGACAGACATTGTAACTCTCGTGTGACCGTTGTATACCGGCCTGATATTCCAAAATTAAATTTGACATTTGAATAGAATTGACATAATTTTGAATCGTAGTTAGGCATCTCTGTTACTACCCTCCCAAAGTACTCAAATACTGTCTAATTTCGCAGGTTCTGTGTAGAAATTTCAATCAATTTAGACAGCTATGAAATCCGTTTTTAAATAGATACATTGACATATTTGAGCTAGCAATTTAGTGAATATAATTCAATCAAAACCTGAATACTGCAACAATAGCTCGATATTGCCAACAGATCACAAGATTCATATTGACAGTTGGACAGTAGATTTGTTTGTAGATGTTACATAACATAAAATCGTGGATAAATTATTTTATAGCACTGTGTATTTTACAACAGTTAACAAATAAATGTTATAGTAATAAAGTGAACATTAACCCAAAATTTTGTTTTAGAATCACATACGGAATGCGCATAGTTGTAACTTTGAATCTTGATAAACATGAAAGCAACCTAAAAATCGTTACCGAGATACATTTATGAATTTTCATTCAGCATTCGAGGCCAACATATATCGCTATGTAGATCGTCTACGAAAACATGTAAACCCACTCGTACGTGCTCTGGTTGAAGATGTTTCTAAAAAAAGAAGGTTGAAAAGGCGGCATGTCTTAGAAAACCTGCTTTAAGAGTCCATACTACTCCAGATCAAACTTAAATTTTACCCCGCCCACTCACTAGCGCCCCGCGCCTTGCAGTCGCGGCTATCTCACTCGCACCCGCACCCGCGTAGACGTAGACTATACGATAGGGTGTACTAGCCAGTAATTATACTGCGTGCTTCGTTCTCGATACATATATCGGAAAAAGATTAGTTCTTTTTCAAGTAACGTTATATAGGAAATGTCATGACATGATTTAAGATAATACATAAATATACCGTTGTAATTGCCCTATTAATGTTTATCACAATATATTTCAATTGTGTAGGGACTTGCCATAATAATATTTCCCAACCTGACGAATTACTTTACCCTGGGGATAGATTTTCATAATGATATCTGTAGAAAGTAAAGTGTAGGCACGCAATAGATATAGGTAGGTGTATAATTTTCTACCAGGTATTTTCCTTAACATTTGCTTATAAGCTTCATAGCTTTTAACCTGATTTACCTACTAGGGTTTCTATGTGTCACAGTGTTTTTTAAATTTTACTGTCGTCCACTATATTTTAAACAGTTCTTAGCATATGCATGCAAGTATTCTTAGTAAATATCCACCTAGTACTTTTATGAAATTCATCTTCCTCACGAGTTCAAACTCTCTATGGAACTCCGGGAGTCTATGCTCATTACTACAAATGCGATAGTGTGTTTGTTAGTCTTTTTTACATAGCGGCGTGTATAATTTATGTGTGTGGGAATGGAAAGGAGGCAGAGCAGCTGACAAAGTCTAGTACTAACACATAGATACCTACATATATTATTTACCATGCAGCTTTCTCGATTCACTCGGCAATTGACGCAATTTTTCAGAGCTCAAATTATCTGTAAGTGTAAGTATGTATTATCTGTGTCCTTACGTGAACTGTCATTCTTTTCGTTTGCGCGGCAACTGATACTGTGTTCTACGAATTAATAAAGTAAACTTAAATTTTAGAAAGTGAAAATTGTGCATATTATACCACAACTATGCCTAAAAGGCGGCATGAAGAAGAAATTAAGAAAAATCGAACGGAAAATGAAGCGCCGTGGTCGTCGTCGGGATGACTATAAAAGTGGAAGTGATACTTCAAATTCTAGTTTTCCAGGTAATAAAAAGTTGTCTTGTGATTGCTATTATACGATACGGCTACTGGCTTTCATAGCAGTTAAAGCTACAAGGTTTTTTCATAACCTTAGTACCGTATGAGACGGGTGGTGTACGAGATACATCGACGTGCTCACTGGACTCGGGTTGTATACGAGATATACGAACGAGATCCTTAGATGCGGGTCGTATACGAGATATACGGACGACATCTGTAAACTTTATGTGAAGTCCGTGAGGCTTCAATAAGCAGTTTGTTAGCGATCACTTGTACAAATTTCCAGTTGTATGATTTTTGTTTTTCAGACTGCAATACTGATAACATTTCGAACGAGGTCGAAATCATTGAAACCTTACCACATAATATGTCACCAGCAGGACCTACGACAGACCCGGTTCCAGAAGAATCTGAACCACCAATTGCAGAAAATTCTACCGCAACTACAGCGGTGGATCCTGAGCCTACCTCAGAAATACCAACAATAAGTTCTGAGGTACTTTTAGCGCTGGGCGATCTCATGCCAGATAAACCTGTATAAGGTCCTACTATAAACAGTGACTTGGCTCGTATTTGGAGCAATATTTTGAAAAATGGTCTTCTTAAAGAGACAAAACAAAAATTAATGGAACAATTGATCCCAGAAAATGTACCTTTATTAAAGGCGCCAAAGCTTAATCCAGAAATTTCTGCTTCGGTAAGTGATAATATTGTCAGCAGAGACAAAAAGATAGAGTTGGAACAAAACCAGCTAGGCATTGGACTGTCTATTACCAGTAATGCAATATCATTGTTGATAAATAATGATACAGTGGACAGATTAAAATTGATCTCACTACTTAGTGATGCTGGAAGGATCTTGACAGATCTACATTTGGTACAGACAAAATCAAGAAGAAACTTAATTTTCCCACAATTCCCAGTTTTAGACAAAAAGTTTTATGATGCTATCAAAGATGTGGAAAGAGACGAGTATATATATGGAGTTAATCTTAGTGACAAGATCAAAGTTTTGAAAACATGCCAACAAAGTGGCCAGTCTATCAAGAAACCTACATTCAATAAGTACAGCAATAAAGCAAATCATAAGAGAAACTCACAAGGTCCTCCTCGCTACAATCAGAGGACATCAGCGAGGTACGGACCCAAGAAGAGCCAGTCCTCAATACAAGCGCGGAAACATCACGGCCACTATTATCAGTCCACTACCAAGAAAACCGAAGCCTCACAGGAGAAGCCTTCTGCTCGCACATAGAGGTAAGTCATGAGGGAAGGCTGACACATTTTTTATCTTGCTGGAACAAAAATAAATCCACAGTATAGGAAATACCTACGTTTCCAATATGATAAATATATTTATTTAATTTAAGGCCCTCCCTTATGGCCTATGCTCTGCACCTAATATTTTTACAAAAATTATGATGGTTGTAGTGACACATCTAAGAGGAAAAGGTTACAAGTCAGTTCAATACCTAGATGACCTACTATGTATAGGATCTTATTATCAGTCATGTTTACAAAATGTTCAAGAAACAATAGCTCTCTTAAAGTGCCTGGGATTTGTTATAAATTTTGATAAAAGTATGTTAATACCATCACAGTCTTGCAAATTTCTAGGTTTTGTGTTTGATACAAAAAATATGACATTACAATTGCCCATAGACAAAGTATCAAATATTAAAAAATCTGTTCAGAAGTACTTAGATCTTGATAGCTGTTTTATAAGAGATCTGGCAAAATTAATTGGAATACTAATTGCAGCCTGCTCAGCTACCACATATGGTTGGCTTTACACAAAATATTTAGAACATCACAAGTACAAATATTTAGTTAAAAACAATGAGAATTATGATGTAAAAGTAAACTTACATTCTGATATAAAATTAGAAGATCTGCAATGGTGGAATGATAATATTATTACAGTATGTAAAAGTATTGCTCATCATAAACATGATATTGAACGGTTCACTGATGCATCCATGACTGGATGGGGTGCTGTTTACAAAAATAAAAGAGCACATGGCTTCTGGAGTAAACTTGAGAAAACATACCATATAAACTATTTGGAACTACTGGCAATTTTTATGGCATTAAAGGTTTTTGTAAAGGATAAGCAATACCTTAACATCCTGTTGCGTGTAGATAATAAGACTGCAATATCTTATGTGAACAGAATGGGTGGTACTCAGTTTCCACATTTAAATAACCTGGCCAGATCCATATGGCAGTGGTGCGAAGAAAGACATACTTGGCTAGTTGCCTCCTACATCAAGTCTAGTGAAAATAAAGAGGCTGATGAAGAGTCGCGAAAAATCAATCTAGATACTGAATGGGAGTTAAATATTGTAGCATTTCAACAAATTCTATCTGTGCTGGGTGAACCTGAAATAGATTTATTTGCATCCCGCACTAATGCTAAATGTGTTTCTTATGTTTCTTGGAAACAAGATCCAGAGGTAATGAATATTGATGCTTTTACCTTGTCTTGGACAGAATATTTCTTTTATGCCTTTCCTCCATTCAGTTTAATATTAAAATGTTTACAAAAAATTAAAAATGAGAAGGCAACAGGTATTAGGGTCATGCCTCACTGGCCATCACAACCTTGGTATCCTTTAATGCAGACTATGCTTATCTCAAAACTTATATATTTTAAACCTCAAAAATGTCACATTTGCATCCCTTTCACATAATACACTAAAACAATATAATGTTACATATAAAATTTGGTGGACCTTCTGTCAGGAACATGGTATAAACCCATACGCTCCGTCTATACCATTTGTTATGTATTTTCTAACAAAATTATTTGACTCTGAGGCTGCCTATGGTACTCTTAACTCACATAAGTCAGCTCTATCCTTGATAATAGGCTCTAAAATTGGGGAGGATGATTGTATTAAGAGACTCTTTAAAGGTTTCTATAAGTTGAGACCACCATTAGCAAAATACCAAAGAACATGGGATCCAAATAATGTTTTAAGTGTATTAACCAACTGAACCCCCAATATTACATTAAGTTTTGAATGTATATCAAAGAAACTGGTGGTTTTGCTTGCATTAAGCACAGTTCAACGGGGACAAACATTGTCTTTAATAAAAATATCTAATATAATACAGAGTGAAAGTTGTGTCAATATTGCCATTACTGATCCAACTAAAACTTCGGCTGCGGGAAGAACTCCTAATCTTTTCCTACCCTTTTTTGAAAAACCTGAGATTTGTCCAGCCAGAACATTGTGTGATTACATGAGATTTACTAGTAAGATAAGAGGTCATAATGACTACTTGTTTTTATCTCTTAAAAAACCTCATAAACCGGTTTCGGCTTCTACTATTAGTAGATGGATTAAGAATACTCTCTCAGACTGCGGTATTGATACGAGTGTCTTCTCAGGTCATAGTACACGACACGCCTCTACATCCAAGGCTAAGTCAAAAGGAATTTTCATTAGATGTAATAAGACAGACTGCTGGTTGGACAAATAACTCATTAACATTTGCTAAATTTTATAACCGGCCAATTTTAAATTCAGGTGAATTTGCCCAAGCTGTGCTTAATGAATAATAATGTATAATTATTAATTAGTTGGTAGAAAACAGATTGTTATGTACCAAATAAGGCTGATTGTTATGTACCAAATAAGGCTGATTAATAATTAAGTTTAATTATTGAAAAGGATTTAAGATGTTTATGAATAAAACGCTGTTGATTTCAAAAATAAAAATATTTATTTTAAAGGACAAGGAGTCAGGGTCATTTTACCATCTCTCTAAACATCTGCATGGTAAATACATGTATCGAGAACGAAGCACGCAGTATAATAGATGAACAAACGAACTTACCTGAGTGAAGTTCGATCATTATTATACGAAGTGCTTCGTTCGAAGATAATTATATGGTCCCTACCCACCTCATCCCAGGTAAAATTGAGATAACCTTGCAAGAATCTAAAAATAATGACAGTTCACGTAAGGACACAGGCAATACATACAGATAATTTTAACACTTACAGATAATTTTAGCTCTGAAAAATTGCGTCAGTTGCCGAGTGAATCGAGAAAGCTGCATGGTAAATACATAATTATATCTTCGAACGAAGCACTTCGTATAATAATGATCGAACTTCACTCAGGTAAGTTCGTTTGATCATCTATTGTACTTCAAGTATTTTAAGGAAATTAAGTTCAATTTTTTTATTGTTAATTTTAAAACGACTTATGAAATAAAAAAATAATATTACTAGTGGAATTAAAATTCCTTTCAATTTATATACCTATCATAATAATATTACATCACGCATAGTGTATATCTTGCGATAGCTTTTATGATATTAATTTTACAGGTATGATTTCAATTACAATACAGCCCACCTGAGCCTAAAGTGCAGTAATAGACATTTGGTCGGTTTTGAGTTTAATAAATATTCTGAATCCCTATTATGAAAAATTGCTACTTATTCACAATACCTACCTTCTGAAACCACACCGCCATTATTCTCAGTCCACTCATCCGCTTATAGTCTACTGACTGATCGCAGATGTTAAAAGCAACAAAAAAAAACAGGTAAAGTCTTTATGATCCTAGCGCTGCGCGCTGTCCCATTGCTATCCAAGATCTTCATCTTCATCCAACGAGAGATGTTATTAAAAAAAAAAAGTTTAAGACTCGCACAAGAAATGGTTTTGCTTTCACTCAGAATTTATAAATTACACATCAATGATTGAACTCAAAACAGAGTTTAGCGAGTCGACAACGTGAACCGTAATACTAATTACGTAGCTACTATGATATGACATAACGTGTTACTGGAAAGAACCTGACATAATCTCCTGAAATGATTGATAACTAATAAATTTATCGTTCATAAATCTAAAGCATTAGTCACTCACTCGGGGTCTCCCGACTAGCTGTACAATGTGACTATAATATCTGTAAAATATGACATGTATACATTCTTGTTCTCAATAAAAATATAAATGTAATATGTCTGGAAGTGACTTACTGGTTTTAATATTCGAACTATCCATGGATTTGACTACTAGAATACATGTGTTTTTCACATAAGCTTCATACAAAATCATAATTATTGCTTAATTCGAATGTGGGCATTAATTCGCCTGGTTAGAATAGCGAAGCCATAAATTATCGACGAAGCATCGCCAATATGTGAAGTTCAGGCAATGATCACAATAGCATAATCCTGATATCATTCCATCAATCAGCTCCGGAATTCAGCCTAGCATCCACGATTAGTAGCTGCATAAAAGTTACCTAAACAATTAATTGAATTATTAAACACCAGTTCTCTATTTGCGAATGATTAAGACCTTTCCTGTATCTACCGGTTGGATATGACGGTTCCTCTTGATGATTAAACCTGATTTATAGAAATGCCTGTACAGAGTTAGCATCTCAAAAGCAAAGTCAAAGGATATTTTTCTACCACGCAGTTCCTATCGCGAGAAAATAATGAGATGAGACAAGTAACAGGTTTTAAAGTGATTTACCATCATGCACGTCAGAAAGAACACAAGCTGTTCGAATACTTTTATTACGAGTTGATATTCTGTCATGACAGTATTTTCCAGTTTAAGTTAGTCCAATGAAACCGTAACCTTCAATCCTTATAAATGTATATTAATATTACTACTAATGTGCATGCACCTCTACGCATTAGGTCAACAGCCAATAATTATCTGTCAATCAGTAATTAGCCATTGTTACGTAACTGACGTGTCACATATTAATTATTATAATAATAGTTGGCACTACGGACATAGCTTTCAATCAAATTGTGAATCTGCTATTATGACTACTCTTAATATTTAACATAACTCATTTCTGACTAACAGTAAAAGTGATAAGTGCATTCAAACAAACTTTTCACTCGTACTAGAGGTCAGTTATAAATTATACCTTTTACTGCATGTTGTGACACCTTAATCTGTTTTATCTAAGTATATATCTATCGGCACGCCTTTCTCCCGCTCTGCTCCGGATCAAATGCTTTCATTTAGTAATAACTAAGCACTTTTGTTTTAATATGCAATACAATTTTATTGGCGGTTCCAGAGATAACATATTAATGTCTAGAATTTCAGCATTAAAGGATTATTCAAAGTTACATACAAGTATAAACTCAATTATAGCAATTCTTAATCTCATAAGGAGCAGCCGCAGTATCCAAGACTTGGCAGTAATACACAAACAATATTACAAATTTATAACGTTAAGCTAGGCTTTGTATCATAGGGGTATCTGTCTCTAATCTTATTTATTACTTTATCTTACCAAAGCCGACTACAGCTTTAACAAATTATCAACAAGAAATCGTAAGAAACTCTTGCGTATCTTTTTTATTATGTTGTAACTAAGTTTTAACGCCTTAAAGTGTTTGGGAAACCCATATTTTGACGATTGTATGGTACTTATTAGCTCCGATAAACTTCTGATTACATGGTTAGAAACAAAGTTTTCACCAGCTCAAAACGCATTGCATCAGATTTGGTAGAGTGTAGATGCTCCAACCTTCTTTTTTTGGTGACGGATTAAGAATACAAAGTGACACTATCCCGTTTCATTCTCATCTCTTCTCAAACTATTTTTTGGCAAGCGACGGTAAACTTAGCATTATACCCTATATAAATTCGTCTGGCCAGCATAGTATCAATGAATACAGATTTACATAGAAGCGCAGTTCTTAAGGGTTTCGTGTGCCGATTCCAAGTGTGGACTGTCTCCACTTTAGTTCGTAGTTGGCGCCGTTGGCGGCGCTTGCGTCGTTCTCCGTCTCTCTTGCTCTCGTAGTTTAGATATACAGGAGGAACGCTCGTCTCTCTTGCTCTCGTAGTTAAGATACACAGGAGGAACGCTCGTCTCTCTTGCTCTCGTAGAGACAGCTGTCACAGCGCCACTGCCACGCCGGCAAGCGGCAATTTGCGTCACAGGAAGTTTGCCTTCAGAGCGCCCATAAGAAATGCGCCTCTATGTAAATATCTGAACTCTTTGGTAGTATAGTAAGTCAAATCCTCCTGTTGACTCAATGCTATGGTGACGCAAAGTAGGTGAGTTATGTGACAACCATGTCCAGCAATGGACTATGAAACTCGGTTCTCTATTGTGTCTCCTAACATTTTTATGCAAAATACCTAAAATGCCTAAATTTTTTGCCCAATCATCATTTATCCGAATGATGTCCCCCGTCTTCCCTTCACCTCTTTTACACTTTTTTTGGGTTACGTTACTCCGTGCAGTACAAACAGTTACAAAACCACAAAGTTAAGGCACAAAACTACTCCTATAATTCCCCTATAAACACGCAGACTGAACACTCAATTCAGTAACTCATTAAGGCGCTGTCCTAAGCGACTGTTTTGGTAAATGAGGGGGTGAAGCAGGGGAGGTGAAGGGAGCTTAGCTCCGTCTACTGCGGGGCGCCCCCCTTCATTCTCGTCGCGTGCGGCCGTATTCTGGCAACATCCGTATTCCAATATTTCAAAATCGCAAGCAAAACGTTTTAGCATATTGAACTGAGATACTGATATTAAAATTTATATTACATACATCAATCTGTTTGTACAATATAGGCATAGCGCAATTTTTGTTCTCAGTGCAGCCATGAACAAAACTGGTTTACATTAGACGTTATAGGTATTAATAGCTGACGAAAGTAGGTAAATACCTACGTGCCGTAAGATGATAAAAATAATTAAGTCAGTTCCATGTATGGAGAGGCCATTATTATGTTTGTTTTGTTTTTGTATAAAAATAGTGAAGCAGTTCATAGAATACCTGCATCTATTTCCATTCCTGCCAGTTTTCAAATCTGTTTTGCAATAAATTGGCTGTGACATACGGGCGGACAGACAGACAGACATTGAAAATCTATAAGGGTTCCGTTTTTACAATTTTTGGCTACGGTACCCTAAAAAACACAATACTGCTCTACTAAGCGCAAAAGCCGTATCTCAACTTAAGCGAGTTATGAGATAATTGAAGTTTAGTAAAAGTTGATTCCTTTTATTTATTTAACCTCTGGAACGCAGGCGGGACATAAGTATGTCCTAGGAAAATTTGTTCCGTCCAGCGCTTGCGGGAAACACGTATGTCCCGCAACGACAGCGCCATGTTTCACTACGAGGGGAGTTCAATGTATTCTCGGTATCGAGGTGATATACTAATGATAAGGGGAATTTAATTATCTCATTAGTTAATGACACTCTTTGAGGGTATAAATACAAAATTTCATTTAATTGCCACCATTAATATTCAAGATATAATTGCGAAAAGACAACTATGATGACTGATTCGACAATGATGAAAAAAATCGAGCATCGTGCAGTGATAAAATTCCTCACAAAACAAGGAAAACCTCAAAAAATTATCCATAAAGAAATGGTGGCTGTTTACCAAGATTCTGCGCCTTCATTATCTACAATTCAAAAGTGGTCAAGTGAATTCAAACGGGGTAGAGAGAGCATTGAAGACGACCCCCGCGCTGGTGGGCCAATTTGTGCCGCTACTGAAGAAAACGTCAAATTAGTCGAAAACCTTGTACTTGAAGTTGCCCGTGTAAGAGTGAAAACATTAGCAGAAATGACTATGCTATCCGTGGGTACCATTCACACAATCCTTCATGAGCGCCTGAATTTGTCAAAGGTCAGTGCAAGATGGGTGCCGCGAATGCTCACCGCGCTACAGAAAAAGTGCGAGTTGACTGTCGTAAGGAGTTTTTGGACCTCTGTGGTGAAAATTCGCAAAGTATTTTCGATCGGATTGTTACTGGTGATGAAACGTGGGTTCATCACTATGACCCTGAGAGCAAGCAAGAGTCTATGCAGTGGCACAAAAAAGGATCAGACCCGCCGAAGAAGTTCAAAGTCACTCCGTCCGCAGGAAAGCTCATGGCCACGGTGTTTTGGGATTCTAAGGGAATCTTGCTAATCGAGTACACAAAAAAAGGTCAAAGTATTACTGCTGCATCATACGCAACCACCCTGCGTAATTTAAAGGAGGCAATTAAAGAAAAAAGACGTGGAAAATTAACCGCAGGTGTGTTGCTGCTTCACGACAACGCGCCGGTTCACAAGGCGCGCCTTGCCGAGGCTGTTGTGCGGGAGTACGGATTTGAAGAAATCAATCATCCACCCTACAGTCCGGACCTGGCCTCTAGTGATTATTATCTATTCCCTAATCTTAAAAAAGACCTTCGTGGAAAGCATTTTTCGGACGATGAAGAGTTGAAGGGAGCAATAAACGAACATTTTTCGGGCCATGAAGAAAAATATTTTTCAGAGGGAACTGAAAAGTTACTTTCACGAACAAATAAATGTATTGAGATGTTAGGGGAGTATATTGAAAAATAAAATTTATTCAGAATTTTCCGCCTTTTCCTTCATACCTATACCGAGAATACATTGAACTCCCCTCGTACTTGAAATGACGTTAAAATAATTCCACCAATAAGATTATGTTCCACTATTGCAAAGTATGAATATTCTTTTTAATTCTGCCTTGTAATTGGTTGTCATTTTATAGACTTTTTTATATATGCAATAATAACGACTAAAAATTGTTTGCCACAAGTTCGATTTCGCGCGCATTAGAGTGACGACAGCTCTGCTTTCAAAAACGTGTAGCGTCGCAATCTCGTAATTTCACTATATGTATTATATGTCATTATACTTGGAAACTAATCTTGTTTGCTATAAAATAGAGTAAAGATATGATCATTGTATAAATTATAACGAAAAACGATTTTCAAAATATCATTATCAAAAATGGCGGCAAGTTGTAAATACACCCGTCCGCATTTCAGTTTTGTAAGATTAGGTAGTTAAAAGTCGGTTCTATTACTCATAACCTTTCTTTATTTATCACAAACTAATGAGTAAATAATAATAAAATAATAAACTTATGGTTTTGATATTTACGAAAGTGTATCTAAATCAGCACAGTTTCGCGCGCGATTATGGCGGCCGTTTCGTATACCGATGATGTGTTTAAAATTTTTGTTGATTTATTAAAATGTAAGTGAAGTTGATATTAACTGTTGATTAAATTCAATAATTAATTAAGTAAGGTAATAATTGCTAAAATGCTAAATATTTGTTAGATAGTGTGTGTTAAAAGTTTTATTGAAGAGGATTTTTTTATGTTTTCGAGTTTTATTTCAACGAACTGCAGAGAAAAGGTAAGGTATACATCATATATCTATAATGAGTTTTCTAAGCATATTTCAAGGATGCGAAAACCGTCATTATTTTTGTGATACGTTGAAAACTAACTGAGATATAGGTAAAACAAGAGGTCTTGAAACCCTCCTCACCATTTTCACTTGCCGGAAATACTTGGTTTCCTCTGAAAAAAAAAATCTCCAAACATCGGTGTGTATGGCACTGCCAACTTCCACATTCATCACACTAGTTTAATAAACTAAGGTTGACGGATCCCTGCGAAGGGCTCCTACTTTCGGATTAATGGTCAAAAGAGAACCTAACATAACCTATTTAGTTACTTATTACAGTCGCACTTAACCCTAGGCACTCGAAAGCAATGACGCATAAGCATTAGCTGACAATATGATAATTCCAAGATGGCAGTTTTGCGTTTCGTTTCACGTTTTTCACATAAAACCTAAAAATGACATTTGTAAAACTGTACTAAAGTATAAAAACTACGTTCCGTTTTGCATAATTGCCGAAGTATTTATGAAATTTTGGAAATTGTTTAAAAATATTTTGACGCAACTCCGGCAGCCAAAATTACTTTTAGGGGATTAAAACGAACTCCCTTAAGCCCCCTACACTACCAATACCCTCAAATTCAGGCGACTCGTTTCGAAACCCAACCCATTATTATTTTTCAAAATAGATGAAACATCAAAAATATATGTGGATACTGCTATGTCGCTTAGATAATTATAGAATTAGAATTTGAGTTACTGCTTTTTCGTTAGCTCTCCTCATACATGTTTGTATGAAAAAATATTAAAAAATTCTTTCGCTTCACATATGTGATGTTTGAAAGAAAATAAATATTAAAATATTTATATTCATTTATCATTTATAAACGAAATACAGAGTTCACAGCTCATCAAAAGTTAGCTGTCTGCTACAACCCGGCAGGTTTTCTTTATTCTCATCGAATGTTAAAGGCAGTGTGTGAGGTGATAAGGCTTCAATACTTATTATTTGCTGTTGTTCACGAGGCACAGTTTCATTTACTTCCCTTTACGGCTTGGTATTGTAGAAATTTCAAGCACTGATGAAACATTTTCCTCTCCGTGATCTCGCAATGCCATCCCTCGAGCTTGACGAGTATCAACAATTTCAGGCAACTGCCAATTCATGTAAAACGCCTTAAGCTTTTCTTCTCCCAGAAAATATCATCTCTTTCTATAATTTCTATTGTTAGCGTGTAACGTGGCGTTGCCCCTGAATTTGGTAATAACAATTACAATATTTGTTTAGACTGGTCAGTTCACTTTTTTATCATGTTTCCATATTTGTATTTTATTTTGCTCTTATACTATTCTCCTGGCCATTCTTATAGGCAACTATAGAACATTAAATTTCCACAATCGTGTTTGGACCTATTAATCCATCTGGCGTGGCACCAATAAACGGAAAATCCACATGGCTCGATTGTTAAATTTTTTTGCTTCGCCAGTTGTTGCAAAGCCAGTTGTTAATTTTAGATTCCACGCGCAACTGATTTTACATTGCAAATATTTTATTTGTACAAAATATTTTTTACTAAGTTGGCTTTACTGCTGTTATCTCTTCTTTTTACCACTATACCAAAATTTCAATCTGTCAACATATTCTTACGCAATTCGAACCAGTCACTGCTATCCCTCTTGTAATTTTTGCTTGTCACTACAGAATTTGAGTCAAATTTGTTAAAAAAATTGTTTGGCATTTCTTGGCTAGCTCTTGAACAGATCGTGTTTGGAATGACTGCAGTCAAATGTGTGTAAGACGTTGCAGAACTGTTATCTTTAACTTCACTGTAATTACAATAAAGATAATTAGTTACGTACTTTATTATTAAAAAAATACTATATTTTGTGTTATAGCAAACAGAGAAGTCACCTTCTTACTGATAAATGATTGATTTTAGAAATTAAAAAGATATTACATGTACTGAGACATACCTAATAGTTTATGAATAATCAAAGTTTTACCCGATGTACCTAAATAGGTTTATGTTCACAACACAATAATACAACATTCGTTACCGCTTGTGTGCGGATTGCGGAGCGCCATATTAGCGCTGTTTATGGTTCGCCGTGGCGGCATCTTAGCGCTCCAGGCGCTCTGACAAGCTAATGAATTTGCAATATAGGTACATAAAATGATTCGATTTTATGATATTACTCTTTCAAAAATTTAAAACTGTGGCAGCTATGTATTGTGAGAATAATTTATATAATTATATTATGCATAATCGATAATCTATAACATAGTCATAAAAGACTCTTATGAAAATAATTTGTGTGAAAATGTTTCATATTTCATAATCACTTGGCCATGGATGAATTTCTATTTCATTACGACGCTTTCTTGTACAAATCCTTCGTAGAACTTCACTTCTCTAATTGTCCATATTTTATTCTTCTAATTATATATTTATAAGCACAGAAACAATACCACATTAAACGCAACAAGAGTATAAACTTAGGTCCTAATTATATGTGCCCATAGTTACATGAAAAGCTTATTTGATTCAAAGTATTCAGTCTATAACATAAAACATGAAATTACGAACTCAAATCGGCGTATTATAATAACAAACAAGTTTACGTAAAATTTCGTGCAGTGGAGACGCAAGCGACATGACCTATCTCTCACAGGGCTCATAGCCGAATGATGAGGTCTGAGCGGGGCGTAAACTAGCAACTGACACTCAGTACACCGCTTATGCTAATAAGGTTTAAATTGCTGAAGCGTTTGATATTGATGGGATCTACCGAGCGTCAAAATCATAGACGTTTGGAAGATTTTATTTAATTTTACAAAATATACACGTATAATATGAAAATAAATAGGGTAATTCTTTAGTTCATTAAATTTCCTACAATATTATCAAATAAAATATGACAGCTTACGATCAAAATATTGCAAACAGTGAGACGAAAGATTATTTTCTGCCTCGATTTTGTGATTTTTTTACCGTGTTTCTATTTTACATACATGAAAAATTGTTTCAAAAGTCTTTTGTTCAGACTTTTGAGTTTAAGCTCTATTTTTTGCTAGTTTGTAATATGTACCGTTATGGCTAGATGCACGACGAAAAATAAGGTGTTTCACAGTTTCTGAGGTATAACAGCGCCTTAAGCCGCATATTTTCAAAGTTGTAACTACTCGCAAGGGAATCAAAACCTAAAAGGGTACCTCCAGTCGGTCTTGAATCTTGAAATTTGGCGTAAATAAATGTTTTATTTATTTATCACAACAAATTACATTCTTAATCTTATAACTAGTACAGTACAAGTTTATTTGTTGTTGACAAGTAGGTCGCGTGACATATTTGTAATTTGGGTGATCTGGAGTCTAAACTAAGCCCTAAGAATCATTCTTTAGAGCTCTGTCGAGAGTTATCATTTTTGTTTTACAAGCACCTCCCCATGTCGTTATGCAGCAGCTCAAAATTAACTGCACAAGGGCTTGATATACCATTCTCATGGTATGCCTTTCTGCTACTTCTCGGAGATTTTCAAAGATGTAAGTGAGTTTGCGGATTCTTTGAGAAAGCGATCGTATGTGATTTTTGAAGGTTAGGTTTGAATCCAAATCCACACCAAGATATTTAAAATGTTTTTCAGGGCTAATCACAGGGCAAGAACAGTTTAGATTCGGCGGAAAGTTACATATATGAGCATAAATACAGTTAGCGAGATTACGTACTTCCATTCGATTTTGAAACATATATTTGGTTTTGTCTTCGTTTAACGTGAGAAAGTTGCATGCTAGCCAATGGGAAACAGTATTGAACCCAGTCTTCGCAAGCTGAAATAGGTCATGCAATCCCTCAGCATAAAAAGTAGCTGCAGTATCATCGGTATTGGCTGTAATATATGTAACAATTTTTTATATTAAGTTTACATTAATTATTGTAATAGCATAGAAAGAGAGTCGAGCCCAAGATGCTGCCCTAAGGAACCCCAAAACTTATCAGAAATTCATCGCTAGTCCACTCGCCAATTTTAACGTATTGAGTCCTATTATTTAAGTAATCTGACAGTAACGCCAGTGGCTTACCTCTAACACCAAGGCTCTCAAGTTTCCCCGACAGTCAAGAAACAGAGACAGTGTCAAACGTTTTTGCGAGGTCTAGAAATATTGTTAAGGCGCTGTCCTAAGCGACTGTTTTGGTAAATGAGGGGGTGAAGCAGGTGAAAGGAGCTTAGCTCCGTCTACTGCGGGGCGTCCCCCCTTCATTCTCGTCGCGTGCGGCCGTATTCTGGCGACATTCGTATTGCAATATTTCAAAATCGCAAGCAAAACGTTTTAGTATATTGAATTGAGATACTGATATTAAATAATTACATCAACCTGTTTGTACAATATAGGCATAGCGCAATTTTTGTTCTCAGTGCAGCCATGAGCAAAACTGGTTTACATTAGACGTTATAGGTATTAATAGTTGACGAAAGTAGGTAAATACCTACGTGCCGTAAGATGATAAAAATAATTAAGTCAGTTCCATGTATGGAGAGGCCATTATTATGTTTTGTTTTGTTTTTGTATAAAAATAGTGAAGCAGTTCATAGAATACCTACATCTAATTTCATTCCTGCCAGTTTTCAAATCTGTTTTGCAATAAATTGGCTGTGACATACGGACGGACAGATAGACAGACATTGCGAATCTATATGGGTTCCGTTTTTAAAATTTTGGCTACGGTACCCTAAAAAACACAATACTGCTCTACTAAGCGCAAAAGCCGTATCTCAACTAAAGCGAGTTACGAGATAATTGAAGTTTAGTAAAAGTTGATTTCTTTTATTTATTTATGGATGTTTATTGTTATAATAGGTATAATTATTATGGTAAAGGTTTCGAAATACGTCACCGTTTTTAGGGGTTGTGAGTGATTGGAGAGGGAGGAGGGGATGTCTTGAAACCCCCCTCACCATTTTCACTTGCCGGAAATACTTGGTTTCCTCTGAAAAAAAAATCTCCAAACATCGGTGTGTATGGCACTGCCAACTTCCACATTCATCACACTAGTTTAATAAAATAAGGTTAACCGTGGAACATCGCTATCCCTTCGGATTGCGGAGGGCAGACAGGCAGTCGCTCCGTGGAAAAGCTAATATTCAGCCAAATCCGGTAAGACTAATAAGCGGACCCCAGATTGAAACTGGGATAACGCTAAGAGGACGATGATTTATGAAATTTTGGAAATTGTTTAAAAATATTTTGACGCAACTCCGGCAGCCAAAATTACTTTTAGGGGATTAAAACGAACTCCCTTAAGCCCCCTACACTACCAATACCCTCAAATTCAGGCGACTCGTTTCGAAACCCAACCCATTATTATTTTTCAAAATAGATGAAACATCAAAAATATATGTGGATACTGCTATGTCGCTTAGATAATTATAGAATTAGAATTTGAGTTACTGCTTTTTCGTTAGCTCTCCTCATACATGTTTGTATGAAAAAATATTAAAAAATTCTTTCGCTTCACATATGTGATGTTTGAAAGAAAATAAATATTAAAATATTTATATTCATTTATCATTTATAAACGAAATACAGAGTTCACAGCTCATCAAAAGTTAGCTGTCTGCTACAACCCGGCAGGTTTTCTTTATTCTCATCGAATGTTAAAGGCAGTGTGTGAGGTGATAAGGCTTCAATACTTATTATTTGCTGTTGTTCACGAGGCACAGTTTCATTTACTTCCCTTTACGGCTTGGTATTGTAGAAATTTCAAGCACTGATGAAACATTTTCCTCTCCGTGATCTCGCAATGCCATCCCTCGAGCTTGACGAGTATCAACAATTTCAGGCAACTGCCAATTCATGTAAAACGCCTTAAGCTTTTCTTCTCCCAGAAAATATCATCTCTTTCTATAATTTCTATTGTTAGCGTGTAACGTGGCGTTGCCCCTGAATTTGGTAATAACAATTACAATATTTGTTTAGACTGGTCAGTTCACTTTTTTATCATGTTTCCATATTTGTATTTTATTTTGCTCTTATACTATTCTCCTGGCCATTCTTATAGGCAACTATAGAACATTAAATTTCCACAATCGTGTTTGGACCTATTAATCCATCTGGCGTGGCACCAATAAACGGAAAATCCACATGGCTCGATTGTTAAATTTTTTTGCTTCGCCAGTTGTTGCAAAGCCAGTTGTTAATTTTAGATTCCACGCGCAACTGATTTTACATTGCAAATATTTTATTTGTACAAAATATTTTTTACTAAGTTGGCTTTACTGCTGTTATCTCTTCTTTTTACCACTATACCAAAATTTCAATCTGTCAACATATTCTTACGCAATTCGAACCAGTCACTGCTATCCCTCTTGTAATTTTTGCTTGTCACTACAGAATTTGAGTCAAATTTGTTAAAAAAATTGTTTGGCATTTCTTGGCTAGCTCTTGAACAGATCGTGTTTGGAATGACTGCAGTCAAATGTGTGTAAGACGTTGCAGAACTGTTATCTTTAACTTCACTGTAATTACAATAAAGATAATTAGTTACGTACTTTATTATTAAAAAAATACTATATTTTGTGTTATAGCAAACAGAGAAGTCACCTTCTTACTGATAAATGATTGATTTTAGAAATTAAAAAGATATTACATGTACTGAGACATACCTAATAGTTTATGAATAATCAAAGTTTTACCCGATGTACCTAAATAGGTTTATGTTCACAACACAATAATACAACATTCGTTACCGCTTGTGTGCGGATTGCGGAGCGCCATATTAGCGCTGTTTATGGTTCGCCGTGGCGGCATCTTAGCGCTCCAGGCGCTCTGACAAGCTAATGAATTTGCAATATAGGTACATAAAATGATTCGATTTTATGATATTACTCTTTCAAAAATTTAAAACTGTGGCAGCTATGTATTGTGAGAATAATTTATATAATTATATTATGCATAATCGATAATCTATAACATAGTCATAAAAGACTCTTATGAAAATAATTTGTGTGAAAATGTTTCATATTTCATAATCACTTGGCCATGGATGAATTTCTATTTCATTACGACGCTTTCTTGTACAAATCCTTCGTAGAACTTCACTTCTCTAATTGTCCATATTTTATTCTTCTAATTATATATTTATAAGCACAGAAACAATACCACATTAAACGCAACAAGAGTATAAACTTAGGTCCTAATTATATGTGCCCATAGTTACATGAAAAGCTTATTTGATTCAAAGTATTCAGTCTATAACATAAAACATGAAATTACGAACTCAAATCGGCGTATTATAATAACAAACAAGTTTACGTAAAATTTCGTGCAGTGGAGACGCAAGCGACATGACCTATCTCTCACAGGGCTCATAGCCGAATGATGAGGTCTGAGCGGGGCGTAAACTAGCAACTGACACTCAGTACACCGCTTATGCTAATAAGGTTTAAATTGCTGAAGCGTTTGATATTGATGGGATCTACCGAGCGTCAAAATCATAGACGTTTGGAAGATTTTATTTAATTTTACAAAATATACACGTATAATATGAAAATAAATAGGGTAATTCTTTAGTTCATTAAATTTCCTACAATATTATCAAATAAAATATGACAGCTTACGATCAAAATATTGCAAACAGTGAGACGAAAGATTATTTTCTGCCTCGATTTTGTGATTTTTTTACCGTGTTTCTATTTTACATACATGAAAAATTGTTTCAAAAGTCTTTTGTTCAGACTTTTGAGTTTAAGCTCTATTTTTTGCTAGTTTGTAATATGTACCGTTATGGCTAGATGCACGACGAAAAATAAGGTGTTTCACAGTTTCTGAGGTATAACAGCGCCTTAAGCCGCATATTTTCAAAGTTGTAACTACTCGCAAGGGAATCAAAACCTAAAAGGGTACCTCCAGTCGGTCTTGAATCTTGAAATTTGGCGTAAATAAATGTTTTATTTATTTATCACAACAAATTACATTCTTAATCTTATAACTAGTACAGTACAAGTTTATTTGTTGTTGACAAGTAGGTCGCGTGACATATTTGTAATTTGGGTGATCTGGAGTCTAAACTAAGCCCTAAGAATCATTCTTTAGAGCTCTGTCGAGAGTTATCATTTTTGTTTTACAAGCACCTCCCCATGTCGTTATGCAGCAGCTCAAAATTAACTGCACAAGGGCTTGATATACCATTCTCATGGTATGCCTTTCTGCTACTTCTCGGAGATTTTCAAAGATGTAAGTGAGTTTGCGGATTCTTTGAGAAAGCGATCGTATGTGATTTTTGAAGGTTAGGTTTGAATCCAAATCCACACCAAGATATTTAAAATGTTTTTCAGGGCTAATCACAGGGCAAGAACAGTTTAGATTCGGCGGAAAGTTACATATATGAGCATAAATACAGTTAGCGAGATTACGTACTTCCATTCGATTTTGAAACATATATTTGGTTTTGTCTTCGTTTAACGTGAGAAAGTTGCATGCTAGCCAATGGGAAACAGTATTGAACCCAGTCTTCGCAAGCTGAAATAGGTCATGCAATCCCTCAGCATAAAAAGTAGCTGCAGTATCATCGGTATTGGCTGTAATATATGTAACAATTTTTTATATTAAGTTTACATTAATTATTGTAATAGCATAGAAAGAGAGTCGAGCCCAAGATGCTGCCCTAAGGAACCCCAAAACTTATCAGAAATTCATCGCTAGTCCACTCGCCAATTTTAACGTATTGAGTCCTATTATTTAAGTAATCTGACAGTAACGCCAGTGGCTTACCTCTAACACCAAGGCTCTCAAGTTTCCCCGACAGTCAAGAAACAGAGACAGTGTCAAACGTTTTTGCGAGGTCTAGAAATATTGTTAAGGCGCTGTCCTAAGCGACTGTTTTGGTAAATGAGGGGGTGAAGCAGGTGAAAGGAGCTTAGCTCCGTCTACTGCGGGGCGTCCCCCCTTCATTCTCGTCGCGTGCGGCCGTATTCTGGCGACATTCGTATTGCAATATTTCAAAATCGCAAGCAAAACGTTTTAGTATATTGAATTGAGATACTGATATTAAATAATTACATCAACCTGTTTGTACAATATAGGCATAGCGCAATTTTTGTTCTCAGTGCAGCCATGAGCAAAACTGGTTTACATTAGACGTTATAGGTATTAATAGTTGACGAAAGTAGGTAAATACCTACGTGCCGTAAGATGATAAAAATAATTAAGTCAGTTCCATGTATGGAGAGGCCATTATTATGTTTTGTTTTGTTTTTGTATAAAAATAGTGAAGCAGTTCATAGAATACCTACATCTAATTTCATTCCTGCCAGTTTTCAAATCTGTTTTGCAATAAATTGGCTGTGACATACGGACGGACAGATAGACAGACATTGCGAATCTATATGGGTTCCGTTTTTAAAATTTTGGCTACGGTACCCTAAAAAACACAATACTGCTCTACTAAGCGCAAAAGCCGTATCTCAACTAAAGCGAGTTACGAGATAATTGAAGTTTAGTAAAAGTTGATTTCTTTTATTTATTTATGGATGTTTATTGTTATAATAGGTATAATTATTATGGTAAAGGTTTCGAAATACGTCACCGTTTTTAGGGGTTGTGAGTGATTGGAGAGGGAGGAGGGGATGTCTTGAAACCCCCCTCACCATTTTCACTTGCCGGAAATACTTGGTTTCCTCTGAAAAAAAAATCTCCAAACATCGGTGTGTATGGCACTGCCAACTTCCACATTCATCACACTAGTTTAATAAAATAAGGTTAACCGTGGAACATCGCTATCCCTTCGGATTGCGGAGGGCAGACAGGCAGTCGCTCCGTGGAAAAGCTAATATTCAGCCAAATCCGGTTAGACTAATAAGCGGACCCCAGATTGAAACTGGGATAACGCTAAGAGGACGATGATTTATGAAATTTTGGAAATTGTTTAAAAATATTTTGACGCAACTCCGGCAGCCAAAATTACTTTTAGGGGATTAAAACAAACTCCCTTAAGCCCCCTACACTACCAATACCCTCAAATTCAGGCGACTCGTTTCGAAACCCAACCCATTATTATTTTTCAAAATAGATGAAACATCAAAAATATATGTGGATATACCTTATTCATGAGATACTGCTATGTCGCTTAGAAAATTATAGAATTAGAATTTGAGTTACTGCTTTTTCATTTACTTTCCTTTTATGGCTTGGTATTGTAGAAATTTCAAGCACTGAGGAAATATTTTCCTCTCCGTGATCTCGCAATGCCATCCCTTGAGCTTGACGAGAATCAACAATTTCAGGCAACTGCCAATTCATATAAAACACCACAAGCTTTTCTTCTACCAGTAAACATCATCTCTTTCTATAATTTATATTTTTAGTGGTATACTTTCGCCACTCCACACAGCAAATAAACACTTTTGTTTGCGTGTAACGTGGCGTTGCCCCTGAATTTGGTAATAACAATTACAATATTTGTTTAGACTAGTCAGTTCACTTTTTTATCATGTTTCCATATTTGTATTTTATTTGCTCTTATACTATTCTCCAGGCCATTCTTATAGGCAACTATAGAAGATTAAATTTCCACAATCGTGTTTGGACCTATTAATCCATCTGGCGTGGCACCAATAAACGAATAATCCACAAGGCTCGATTGTTACATTTTCTTGCCTCGCCAGTTGTTGCAAAGCCAGTTGTTTATTTTAGATTCCACGCGCAACTGATTTTACATTGCAAATATTTTATTTGTACAAAATATTTTTTACTAAGTTGGCTTTACTGCTGTTATCTCTTCTTTTTACCACTATACCAAAATTTCAATCTGTCAACATATTCTTACGCAATTCGAGCCAGTCACTGCTATCCCGCTTGTAATTTTTGCTTATCACTACGGAATTTGAGTCAAATTTGTAAAAAAAATTGTTTGGCATTTCTTGGCTAGCTCTTGAACAGATCGTGTTAGGAATGACTGCAGTCAAATGTGTGTAAGACGTTGCAGAACTGTTATCTTTAACTTCACTGTAATTACAATAAAGATAATTAGTTACGTACTTTATTATTAAAAAAATACTATATCTTGTGTTATAGCAAACAGAGAAGTCACCTTCTTACTTATAAATGATTGATTTTAGAAATTAAAAAGATATTAGATGTACTGAGACATACCTAATAGTTTATGAATAATCAAAGTTTTACCCGGTGTACCTAAATAGGTTTATGTTCACAACACAATATTACAACATTCGTTACCGCTTGTGTGCGGATTGCGGAGCGCCATATTAGCGCTGTTTATTGTTCGCCGTGGCGGCATCTTAGCGCTCCAGGCGCTCTGACAAGCTAATGAATTTGCAATAAAGGTACATAAAATGATTAGATTTTATGTTATTACTCTTTCAAAAATTGAAAACTGTGGCAGTTATGTATTGTGAGAATAATTTAAATAATTATATTATGCATATATAATCTTTAACATATTTAGTCATAAAAGACTCTTATGAAAATAATTTGTGTAAAAATGTTACATATTTCAGAATCACTTGGCCATGGATGAATTTCTATTTTATTACGACACTTTCTTGTACAAATCCTTCGTAGAACTACATTTCTCTAATTGTCCATATTTTATTCTTCTAATTATATATTTATAAGCACAGAAACAATAACACATTAAACGCAACAAGAGTATAAACTTAGGTCCTAATTATATGTGCCCATAGTTACATGAAAAACCTATTTGATTCAAAGTATTCAGTCTATAACATAAAACATGAAATTACGAACTCAAATGCGTATTATAATAACAAACAGGTTTACGTAAAATTTCGTGCAGCGGAGACGCAAGCGACATGACCTATCTCTCACAGGGCTCATAGCCGAATGATGAGGTCTGGGTGGGGCGTAAGCTAGCAACTGATACTCAGTACACCGCTTATGCTAATAAGGTTTAAATTGCTGAAGCGTTTGATATTGATGGGAACAACCGAGGGTCAAAATCATAGACGTTTGGCAAATTTTATTTAATTTTACAAAATATACACGTATAATATGAAAATAAATAGGGTAATTCTTTAGTTCATTAGATTTCCTACAATATTATCAAATAAAATATGACAGCTTACGATCAATATATTGCAAACAGTGAGACGAAAGATTATTTTCTGCCTCGATTTTGTGATTTTTTTACCGTGATTCTATTTTATATACATGAAAAATTCTTTCAAAAGTCTTTTGTTCAGACTTTTGACTTTATGCTCTATTTTTTGCTTGTTTGTAATATGTGCCGTTATGGCTAGATGCGCGACGAAAAATTAGGTGTTTCACGGCTTCTGAGGTATAACAGCGCCTTAAAGTAAGGGTCTCAATCCCTTAAGTATGCCTCACCGGCGCCCTTGGAACTTTGGCTCAACTGATACTAACTAGTATTACTGCATAACAGTACTTAGTGGCGACATAACATCGTATTAAGTGATATTATTATATATTAAGACTTCGTAGAAACGCTCTACAAATCCTATTAAACGTGAGGCGCTAAATATTCTCTCAATTCCAATGTGGATTATCTGTAAGTTTATGTAACTTATTACCTATGTTAAATTATGATTCGGTATTTAATATATTGGATTTTATTATCTGAAAACTTACAACTTTTTTGTTTTATTTATAAGATCTTTATTTGACTTTTAGCCTTCATTGTAATTTTCTTAAGGCATACAGCGCAACAACGAGGGTGTAATTTTATAAAATGTCTGTTTTCTGTAAAACATCTGAATTATACTTTGAATTAAGGACAGTTGCATCCTAACAGCTGAACTACAAAGAAGCAATGGACGACAACGACAAATCGATGAACGGACACAATCTAAATTACATTTACATTACTGTAGTTTTCACAAGAGATTTTACATAATCAAATACAAGTTCTCGATAACAAACTAGTGGCCTACTACTGCATGCTTCGTTTCACCTCAGCAGTCTAGTATGAAAGTGGGACCCTAAATCTGTCTCTTGTCAGCATAATACGATAAAGCTCCGTGGACAGTGAACGATGTTGCAGGCGACAGCAAAACTAATTGATGTAATGTTATTAAAATCTGTTTGAAAGTAATTTGATTTCAGGAGAGACTGAGAAACTTTATCAATAAGAAGAGAATAGTAGTAATGTAATATAAGGCAAGTGTGGAAGGGACAGGACGAACGGAAAGACCTAGGCGGACGTTCTCTGACCAGATTGGATACATCCTAAAAACAGGACAGGTTAGAAGTACCCTGAACAGAAGAGCATGCATGAGGAATCTGATGGGAGTGAATGAAGCAAGAGAGATATGTCAGGATCGTTGCAAATGGCGTTTCGTAGTCTTTGCCTCCCCCTCCGGGAAACAGGCGTGAGTGTATGTATGTATGTAGTAGTAATGTTAAAATAGCCTAAATGATAGATCATCATCGTTTTTTTATACTCTGTATCTTATTTATAGTTCTATTACTCTAATAACGTAAAAAATAATATGCAACTCATAAAAAAATACCCTTGACTACACGTGCATAAATAGATACACCGGTAGAAGTTACACTTATACATATTAGGGGGAATACCAAAACGAACAATAGTTCCATACATATGTTAAAGTAGTAATTTTGTGTAATTAAGTCTAGATACTTATTACTACCTGTCTGGTTCTGAAGCTATACGAGATAACAGATCAGTAAACTATGCATAATAATTTTGAATGTGCGTCAATGGATTACTTGTTCACAAATTATAATAATCACAAATAAAATCTATAAAATTCTTGCGTTACTGACTGACTGACAGACAACGTACAGCCATATATTCCCTGGGGACCGTAGGGGTGCACTAAGAAGATATTTCCTTCAGGGCATTAAAAAACAAATCGGGCAAATAAGAAACAGTTAAATTAAAAGTATGTGTTGGTGTAGCTGCAGGCCTCCCCTAGTAACATTTACAAAAGATTTTAATATTCAAACAAACATTTTTACTTTCCTGTAAACCTATAAAACAAATACTGCAGGGGCGCTTATACAACAAAATAATAACGTTTACTAAATTGTAGAAATATTCAGCTGCCGTACCGACGATATCTCAGCTAATTCTTAAGAAATACATCACAATAAAAGAAGAAAAGCAGTAAATATAAAACAACAAATCCCGTATGGAGCTGTAAAAACATATGAACCCTCAAATTTATCACAGCAGTACTTTTCTTGAGGAATAAGGCTGCTTATACAACAGAGATGTGTGGGCCAGCTGAGCGGTGTGCGTGGTCAATTGCTCTAATGGTCACAGATCTTGATAGCTAAGCCGCTGGATCTTGGTTTGATTCCCACCCAGGAGAAATATTTGTGTGATGATCACGATTACCTCTTGCGTCTGGGTGTAATTTATCAAATTAATCAGTTATTTAAGTCATTTTATAATCATATTACTTATAGACTTCACCCAATTTGAAATTTTATCAATAATTATGCTCGTTGTACCATAGTATTGTTAATTTGTTACTAACTGTTAGAAGCTAATGTTTTCTTCGCACACCGCTCAGTGCATCTTTGTTGGATACGCAACTTAAAGTAGGCAGCTACGCGGCGTGCGAAATACTAATAAATTATTTTAACTTTCATCGCTTTGTTACTGCGCTGAATGAGTTGTAGAGCCTCTTTTTTTAAATTCTACATGATGTATACGTCTTACGGCTGCTCAAGAAATGTATATGACGTCGTAAATAAAAAATATAAGCAAGAATTTTATTTTGGTTTCACCGTACTTTCCTTACGTACATAACGAAATTCAAATTGAAAATCCTTTATTTATTTGAGTCACAATGTGACGCTTATGAACGAAATAATATATTTCTAAAATAACTACTTAAAGACAAACATTTACATTTACTGCCACGTTCGCAAAGCAAGGGCGTAGAACCATGAGAAAGAACGGGCAATAAAACTCACGGTCACTCTTTTTCATCGCCAGGTTTTGCATAATACACATAATTTACATTTTGTAAGGTGCTGCAACTGTTACACCTTCTATATCACTTGTATATATTTACTGTACATAATAATACTCAAGCATAATACTTTTGATGTTCATTTGGTTAGCCTCCTCAGAATAGACATGGTGAAACAGGAGCATCCACTTACATTATAATTATATACCTCATAATGCAGGCAATCCGCGAAAGTGATCAAAACCATGATGGAAATGATGCAGTTAAATATTAAAATCTTATACTAGCCCGCAAGACTGTCATCGACCAGTCATCGCAAGTAGCACCCGTTCACGAGTATGACGCATGTACCAGCCATCATCCCTCTCGCCATATTAGAGGGACAGAAATATTTGGTAGGTACCTTATACAGCATATTCTACACCAAAGACCAAGTTTTTATGGAGTACTTACTTGGCATTCAATCTGTGCTATATTCAGAGAGGTTGAGGTCTTCATATTCATCATGCATAGCACAGAATACTTCACATACGTCGATGCACAAAAAAAAAACAAAATTGTGAATAAGCTCTTAAAGCTACTTTTTCCTTCCAATGGATACAGTTTATTTCAATCGCAAATGCTATAACGGCTTGAAAATGATTTTTTCTTATTAAAGCCTGGCCAACAACGCAAAAATAGCTGTAAGTACCAAGTTTGTAGAGCGTGAACCCGTTGTCGTTACCTTACTCTGAACGCTAGACGTAATTCTATGTATATGGTTTTGGAGCGGCCATATACAATTTTTTACTACTAGTCTACCAGTAACTTTAAGACGTCGCAAATTATATACCTGACTGTAAAAATATCAATATAACTCAATTTCAAAATAGTTTATATTTTGACCTATTTTCAGTCTGGTGAAATTCATTTTATTTGAGCCAAGAATTTAAAAAATTGTTTATCTCCGTAAGAATAAAATTGTGAAGATTTTATTACTTAGATAGCCGTAAGCTTTGTATTTATATTAGTAACAACAAGCGCCGTACCTTAGATTTAGAATTAGAATTCATTTATTTGCTAAGAATGTAGGTTACACAAAATAAAGATGTTATTGACAGTACAGTATGATCCACTACATTTTACCATGTTATGGCATGCAAATTATTTTAAAAAGATTAAAAAAAAATAATTACACAATAGAACATAATGTTTTAAAAGATTAAAGCATAAAACAAACATAATTTATAAATAAATCATTTAAATCACAACAATAATCGACATAATTCTAATAAAAATAAACATTTCATATATACTGTATTTCATATATACGGAGTCTGGTAATGTGCTCGGTACGGCAATAGACTCGCCCCCTATTACGTGGGACCTGAAAATTCATGGCGAAATGTGGGTGCATTCAGGGATACAGGCGTGAGTCTATAAAAAAAATTCATATGTAAGTCAAATAAAATAAAAAATGACACAAAAATAAAATCACAAAAATAAAAAATTACACAAAAATAAAAAACTAATTTTAAACATGACAAAGCAGAGTTTTCATAATACAATAATTAAACAAATATAAATTCTCTAAACAAATGTATAGGTAAAACCGTAACATAATTCTTTGTGAACATGGCAGTCAACGTGAAAATCGGTGAAACAGACCAACGCGTCTAACTTCTTATGTAAATATAAATTTAATATAATTTTAGTGGACATTGAATAATTATACTTACTAAAATAATACACCCAAAAGGCGGTAGCTGCAGATATGTTCAAATGTATCTTATAGCATGATTCGACAGATAGGTATTTTAACAAGAATAATTCTGTAATACATAATTTTCAAATAACTTCATTGGCGCACATTCGAAAAGTATTCAACATCATCATGTTCCAGCAACTTTACACAAAACATCAAGGAATACACCAAAACTTCCTTCGTGAATCGCTCTATCTATCGTTTGATGAAAGCCATGTGATTATTCATTTGGTACTTTATGAGTTATAGAAAGACATTATAATGCAGATTGGATGTTTTAACTGGGTTATTTTAACCTATGACGTAATGGAAATCCTAATAAACCTTTTTTTATTACATGAATTACATTATGTACTAAGAGGTATGCTTGACAACCACTTCAGCTGGTATCAGTATTTTATCAGAATGTCTAATTTTGATTTTAGGGCAATCAAACAAAAAATATCCCGATTACCATTGTTCAATTTAAATGAAATCTATGGGATTTAGTATTTTCTTGGTTTATTTTCCCCCAACAAATTGAGCAACGGGAATTATTCTTCCCCTCATAAATTAAGCACGAGGAAATCATTGCCAAATAAATCGAATTGGAAACGAAGCTAATCAGAATTCTCTTGGTATTATTCCAATAATTGAATATGATTCGCGGTCACGTAGATACAGGGGTCCTTAACTCGGGCTCTGATCAAGAGCTCGCACACTCGTCATTTCAAATGAGTATTTATTATGCCGACCCGACGACCGTCACCCTGGGAAATGCCTATCTATAATTTGAAATGCCTAAACGTCGAAGACCTTTTGAAAGAATATTGCTATCGACCAGAAGCTATGCTACCTTATCTGTATTTTATGCTTGCGTTTTATAGTCAAGAACCTGATACCCAGAGGCGACGACTGTTTGAGCAGTTCTTCTGAAAGCAATTTTATTAAACAGGCTATCTAAAATTATATTTGACGGGTGGGAAATAGATGACTCTTATTTACGTCAGCAAGACCTAATATTTTTCATATCATAAAAGATACATTACGAATTCTAAAGCCATACCATGAGTTTGAAAATAAGGATAAAATGAATCTGTAAAGAATAGCGAATAATTATATACTTGACCTTTTTAATATTCTGATCTCATAAATGTCTTAACGATAGCGTAAGCTTTGGCTATAGAAATCGTGGTGTAAAAGACTTTTGGTATTACGCAACTAGCTTTGTGTAATGTTCAGAGGCAAACATTTATAGGCCGCCTATTGTACTATCTGTTATTTCTCTTTTTGTTCTGATTCATTCATGTACTTTCTTTGGCATTTGTACAATAAAGATGATTATTATTATTTACATAATTATTATAGAATAACAACAACATTTCCCGTTTATAATTTAAAGAAACTTAAGCTCTGTCAAAGTCGGTTTACATTCTGAAAATGGTTATCTTTTTCGAAATTACAAGTTGAACATACTAATTAGACACATTCCATACTAATATTATAAATACGAAAGTTTGTTTGTTTTTAATTTGTTCGTCTTTCTTCTACGTCGCAGTAGAGCGATATAATTATATGATTATAAGGGTTGACATAACTTCTTCTTCACGTCTTTATGCTCAAAGGGGTAGGCAGAGGTGTATTACACACCCACACTTCGCCAGTTATGTTTCGATGCCAATGTTATTAGGAGGCGAGCGTATTGCCATCTACCAGGCACTTTATTAAGCGAGCGATCATTAGCATTTTTAATACACACATAACTTCGAAAAGTCAGATGTGTGTGTCTGTGTGTATATACCACTAGGCTATCGGTTACTTATTATTGCTCTGTGGCTAACATCTAAACATATCTGTAGCTAAACTTTTGGGGCTATTATTTTAGTATAATTATTCAATGTTCACTATAATTATATTTACATAAGAAGTTAGACGCGTTGGTCTGTCTCACTGATTTTCACGTTGACTGCCAGGTTCACAAAGGATTATTATTTATTTATTTATTGGGTTTGCTAACAGTCCATACATTTCATACAGTTTTGTCTTAAAATTAACTTAGATACTAGACTTAAATTTGTTTAATTGTTGTATTATGAAAACCCTGCACAAAATCTGAGGCACGGCCCTTGTAGTTACTAATATATGTATATACAACGCCTACGGCTGTCTAAGTACTTAATTAAATCTTCTACACAATTTTATTCTTACAAACAAATTCTTAAATTCTTGGCTTAAATAAAATGAATTTCACTAGACTGTGAAAATAGGTTAAAATAGAAACTATTTTGTACTTGAGTTATATGTATTGAGATTTTTATCGTCAGGTATTCAATTTGCGACGTCTAAGTTACCAGTAGAATAGTTGTAAAAAATTGTATATGGCCGCTCCAAAACCATATGCATAGAATTACGTCTAGCGTCTAGTTACGTAACGACAACGGGTTCAAGCTCTACAAACTTGTTGCAGCTCTATTCAGGTTAGGCTTTAAAAATCAAGAATCATTTTCAAGTCGTTACAGGATTTGCGATTAAAAAAATTATTATATCAATATATATCCGTTCGAAGGAAAAAGAAGCTTTAAGAGCTTATTCACTCATTTACTTTTTTTTGTGCATGGACGTTTGTGAAGTGACTCTAAATATGTTTCACTGCACGGTGACATATATTGAGGGTCATTCTGAGTATAAAGTTACAATTACTCTCCGTCTCCGTTTTCATTACATGACCAAAATTACAAAAGACGGCACTCTTAGATAGGTTTAAGGCCACTAATACCTACTTTATTTGTATCTTATAAATAAATAAACATAGATAGCATATATATATATATATAGAAACGATTTTTTTAAGTCATCCCCTTTTTTAAAACCTTTTTTCTTTTTTAAGCAAAGATTTTGTACCTAATTAGAAAAATTCCATACTAACTTTGAGCCTCAATATCTCCTGAACCAGTAATTACCCAGGTATGGTGCCGAAGTAAAAAATGTTCGTAGTGATTGGTACAACATGGGATTTAATTTTTTGTTAAGGGTCTTTTTACACCCTGTATATATATATATTATATACAGGGTAACAATACCAAAAAAAATCTGATTAGCTTCGTTTCCAATTTGATTTAGTTGGCCAAGATTTCCTCTAAGATTACTGCTTGACAGCAATAGCCCCGTGTTGTACATAGCGGACTGCCGAGACCAATGGTCTCGGGTTCGATCCACAGGAACCTACCCCAGGCACACACCTGCGACTTTTCGAAGTTACATGTGCATTAAAAATATTAATTATTGTTCGCTTATTATACCGAATATTAATGTACGATGGCAATAGGCTCGCCCCCCATTACATTGGGACCGAAACATAAATGGCGAAGAGCAGGTGTGTAGAACACCTCTGACTTTGACTTTCTTGACTACCATATATAATTATAAGGCGTTGTTATGCCTGACAGACAACGCACAGTCTAAGCTGCTGGGACTAGGAATGGGCTATTTATTATATGGAAGACCAACAGCACGTAAATACAATATACAGTAATAGCAAATAAACAACGGTAAGCCAATAACAGGTCCTCGCGATTAATATAACAGTTAAAAATTTGGACATATAACAATATATTATATTATATACCCGCCTATAGTTAATTTCGAATGCCTTAATTACTAAAAAAAAAAACCGGTCAAGTGCGAGTCGGACTCGCTCACCGAGGGTTCCGTACAAACCTGTAGGTATATAAGTAAAAGTTCACCAGTCATAGTTATGGTATTTTTATTGCAAAATGGAAACCATGACATTACAGTATGGAAAGCTGGAGGAGCATAAATTAAAGAAAAAGGCCTATTTGTCGTTTGTAATCAGTCATCCTTTATTTTATATTAACATATATCGCTTATTTTATAATATAATTTAAATACCTATACCAGCCTAGCAGCAACTTTGCAAAAGTCTGCTGATGAATGTTGGTGACATTTTTTATCAAAGTTATTGATTTACAAAGTTTTTAGAGACTATTAGAAATCTGTAACAAAAATATTAATACATACATACATACATATCGTCACGCCTTTTATCCCCGAAGGGGTAGGCAGAGGTGTATTTCTACACCCACTTTTCGCCAGATATACTTTGGTCCCACGTAATAAGGGGCGAGCCTATTGCCGTACCGGGCACATTTCCAGACTCCGCGCTGCTACTGAGAATTTCGTGACAGAAAAACCCAATAACACCGCCCGGCCCAGGAATCAAACCCGGGACCTCCCGATCCCACGCGCACACCTATGCCGCGAGACCAACGAGGCAGTCGTATAGGGTTTGATGTCGAGTTTTCCGTCTCTACGCAAAGATGGTATTTGCATCGTGTTATCCCTTAGTCGCCTCTTACGACACCCACGGGAAGATAGGGGGTGGTGACACTTGTATTCTATGCCGTCAACCACACGGCAACAATATTAATAAAGCATTTTTAATAATTATAGTATTTATTTGCGATGAAAATAAAACTATTACTAGGTGACTATTTGCACACAAAATAAAACAATAATTAATATTCTTAATAAAAAAAAAAACAAAAATAAGTAAGCGGCGCTAGCCCAGTGGTGTACGTTACTACTGCCGAGACGATCATCTCGGGTTCGATCCCCAGGTACCCCGGGCACACATCACTGACTTTTCGGAGTTACATATGTGGGTGTTTAAAACGTCAATTATCGCTCGCTAAGTAATGTGCCCGGTATATGGCAATAGGCTCGCCCCCTATTACATTGGGACCGAGACATAACTGGCGAAGTGTGGGTGGTGAATACACCTCTGCATACCCCTTTGGGGATAAAAAGGCGTGATGTATGTAAAACTGTGATACGTTATGGAAATTAAAAAAAAACATAAATATGGAAATGAAAATTTTAAAGTATGGAATTAAGTATCAAATTTGAACCAGACCTGTAAATGGTGTCTGAAAAAGGTAGGAATAGTACCACATTGAATATTGAAGTTCAAAAAAAAGTTATTTATAGTTGTACTACTTCGTGTTGTGCTAGTGTTTATTAACGGAAACATGTTAATAGATGAAAAATATGGAGAAATTCCATTTTGGGGATTCACTCTAAAATTAATATTGAAGTCTCCCACGACAATCAGACGAGAACATGAATTATACCTATTGAGGTTACTGCCGTATATTGTTGTTTTTATGCAACGCTACAGCTGGCCGTTCTTGTTCTGAGCAGTACATTTCAGATTTTTTAGGACGACCACTTTTATTGCGTTTAGGACGGCCAACCTTTGAATCTAGAGTTTTTTTTACCAAAGCTTACCTTAATATGATTGTATGTATTATTAAGAAATCCTTCGCACACAATTGGCAAACAAAAATCATAATGACCTGATGATAAATTGCCTGAAAGAAGTAAACACTTTATTGCATATCCTTCTCTGCCAAAATACACCCCTCAGAATACCCGTATTACGTTCATACACTTCGAACCTCACTGGATATAAACATCCTGCTGCCTTCACCTAAGTAGTACCGCCATAGCTAGAGGATTGGAGCATCGTAGCTTTGTACTCATGTCGTGAAGAGAAAGGATCTCTCCGGGCATCGCTTGTATATAAATTAAACTCGTCCCAGTTATTATAAATATAAACAAGTATTGTGGTCCTTAGTATTTGTGTTTGTTCAAAATTAGTGGTATTATAAATAGAGAACGCTATTGCATGAAATAAAGAACTTCCATCGGGAGGCATAGGTATTAAGTATACTATGTTAAATTGTATTTTCGTTGACAATTAATGTAATTATATTGTGATAGTATGTTATACTGTCCACACCATATCCACACTACGGTTAAGAGCGCGTATCTCATAGTGACGTCTACATGACAAGCTGGCTGGTCGTCAAACAGAATAATTAGCAAAAAGGTTTGAAGACTATGTAATTATTTGAAATCTCAATCTCAATCAGCCTATCGCAGTCCACTGCTGGACACAGGCCTTTCCCAACACGCACCACAGTACACGGTCCTCAGCCTTCCGCATCTTTTATCTGTGCGATAAGACGTTGCTTCGTACCAAATTTCAAGATTTTGAGTTCACGGGAAGTACCCTGTAGGTTTAGATTCCCTTGCGAGTAATCGCGAGTTTGAAAATATGATTATATTGCTCTTTCTTTTGATTGCGTAGACATAGAAGTTTGATTTTGTTACAGCCTAACGGTGTTATATGCCTGAGTATTTGATATGAATTTAAATTTAATACCTCTACGCGTTCAAGAGAAAGGGGTAGTAACTTAAAATTTATTAAAATATTTTTTTTATATGCTGTAACTAAAAATTTACGGATTTCGCAATTTTTTCTTTATATGTGATATAAGACGTTGCTTCGTACCAAATTTCAAGATTTTAAGTTCACGGGAAGTAACCTGTAGGTTTTGATTCACTTGCGAGTATTCGCGAGTTTGAAAATATGCTTATATTGCTCTTTCTTTTGATTGCGTTGACATAAAAGTTTGATTTTGTTGCAGCCTAACGGTGTTATATACCTGAGTATTTGATATGATTTTCAATTTAATACCCCCACGCGTTCAAGAGTAAAGGGTAGTCACTTTAAATTTATTAAAAATGTTTTTATTATATGATGAAACTAAAAATTGACGGTTTTCGCAATTTTTCCTTTATATGTGCTATAAGACGTGGCTTCGTACCAAATTTCAACATTCTGAGTTCACGGGAAGTACCCTGTAGGTTTAGATTCACTTGCGAGTAGTCGCGAGTTTGAAAATATGCTTATATTGATCTTTCTTTTGATTGTGTTGACATAGAAGCTTGATTTTGTTGCAGCCTAACGGTGTTATATAGTTGAGTATTTGATATGAATTTAAATTTAATACTTCCACGCGTTCAAGAGAAAGGGGTAGTAACTTTAAATTTATTAAAAATATTTTTTTATATGCTGTAACTAAAAATTTACGGTTTTCGCAATTTTTCCTTTATATGTGATATAAGACGTTGCTTCGTACCAAATTTCAAGATTCTGAGTTCACGGGAAGTACCCTATAGGTTTTGATTCCAATGCGAGTAATCGCGAGTTTGAAATTATGATTATATTGCTCTTTCTTTTGATTGCGTAGACATAGAAGTTTGATTTTGTTACAGCCTAACGGTGTTATATGCCTGAGTATTTGATATGAATTTAAATTTAATACCTCTACGCGTTCAAGAGAAAGGGGTAGTAACTTAAAATTTATTAAAATATTTTTTTTATATGCTGTAACAAAAAATTTACGGATTTCGCAACTTTTTCTTTATATGTGACATAAGACGTTGCTTCGTACCAAATTTCAAGATTTTAAGTTCACGGGAGGTAACCTGTAGGTTTTGATTCACTTGCGAGTATTCGCGAGTTTGAAAATATGCTTATATTGCTCTTTCTTTTGATTGCGTTGACATAAAAGTTTGATTTTGTTGCAGCCTAACGGTGTTATATACTTGAGTATTTGATATGAATTTCAATTTAATACCTCCACGCGTTCAAGAGTAAAGGGTAGTAACTTTAAATTTATTAAAAATGTTTTTATTATATGATGAAACTAAAAATTGACGGTTTTCGCAATTTTTCCTTTATATGTGCTATAAGACGTGGCTTCGTACCAAATTTCAACATTCTGAGTTCACGGGAAGTACCCTGTAGGTTTAGATTCACTTGCGAGTAGTCGCGAGTTTGAAAATATGCTTATATTGATCTTTCTTTTGATTGTGTTGACATAGAAGCTTGATTTTGTTGCAGTTTAACGGTGTTATATAGTTGAGTATTTGATATGAATTTCAATTTAATACTTCCACGCGTTCAAGAGAAAGGGGTAGTAACTTTAAATTTATTAAAAATATTTTTTTATACGCTGTAACTAAAAATTTACGGTTTTCGCAATTTTTCCTTTATATGTGATATAAGACGTTGCTTCGTACCAAATTTCAAGCTTCTGAGTTCACGGGAAGTACCCTATAGGTTTTGATTCCAATGCGAGTTTGAAAATATGCTGCAATTTGCAGCATAATCGGCTGTGTCTTTTGATTGCGTTGGATTAGAAGTTTGAATTTTTTACAGCTCTATGGAACCGTAGATTTGAGTATTTAGTATAAATTTCAGTTTGATACCTCCACGCATTCCTGAGAAAAAGGGTCTTGACAGACGGACGGACAACAAAGTGATCCTATAAGGTTTCCGTTTTTTTCCTTTCGAGGTACGGAACCCTAAAAATATAAAAATTAATTAATTAGAACAGATCAATTAAAAATTTAAGAATGTTTATTAAAAAACTCTAGACATAGCAATCGTCTCACCGGTTCCACTTTGGTAATAAATAATTATGTCAAAATCATGTTGCTTACATCGCTTGTTCAGTGCATTGCTCGTTCGCCATAGAAACGCGTTTTGCTCATAGTTGGAAGAAACTAAAGGGAGGAGGAGGGAATGGGAGTGTAATGTCTTACTACTCTTGTTGGTACATTAAATAGTATTTTAGTTAGTAGTTCGGGGCAATCAATGGAGCCAGATATTATATTTAATAGGTATAAGACATCCGCTATTTCACGCTGAGTGACTAATGACTATCATATCTTGGATTCCAAACAGGACTGGCGTATTCTAAGATGCTGCGGACGTAAGTACAGTATAGGATTTTAAATGTTTTTGCTTCTTTGAAGTTATTTGACATTCGCATAACAAAGCCCAGCGCTTGCGATGCCTTGGCGATAATATGTTCTATATGATCATTAAACATTAGCTTAGGATCATGAATGACACCAAGATCACGAATCTTATCACAGTTTTGGAGCCTATGTCCCTTTAGGTAGTATTCTGATGGAATTGAGTTTTATTTCCTGCTGTAACTCATGAGAGAACATTTCATTGGATTAAGATCTAATTTGTTGTCTGTGCAATAACTAACTAGGCGGTTTAGATCTGATTGAAGATTAACTACGTCATCGATTGATGAGATGCTCGAAAATATCTTCATATTGTCAGCGAAACATGATAAATTAGAGTAATGGAAACATTTGTCGATGTCGTTTATAAAGACCACAAAGAGTAGAGGTCCAAGTAAAGAACCTTGCGGAACTCCGCTAGGCACTAAAAGCTAACTAGATATGTAGTTGTTGATTACTACTGCCTGAGTACGATTTGTTATATACGAAGAGAACCATCTCAATGGATCTCCCTTTATACCAATCCGCATAAATTTTGATAATAACGTACAGTGATCGATTCTGTCGAAACATTTACTGTAATCACTATAAACGACAACGACCTGCTTGCCATTACTCATACACTCAGTTATAAAATCATTCAACAAGACCAAATTACTCATTGTTGAACATCCTCTCAAGAAACCATGTTGAAAATTACCAAGTTAATTTTTAAGAGCAGCATACAATTAAGAATAAATACGTTTTCAAGTACCTTAGCCAATAAACACAATTTAGAGACTGGTCTGTAATTAACGACATCTGTTTTTAGGCCTATTTTAGGAATGGGAGTGATAAAGGCGGATTTCCATATCGATGGAAATCAATACAATCATGCAACGATTTTTCAAATAGTATTTTAATAGGTAGTGAAATAATATAATAGGCATGTCACTCCATTAGAAGTATAGAGCGTAATCGATTGCCCGAAGAGCGATTTCTCTCATGAAGACTTTTTTCCTAAAACTCCCACGAGATCGTGACTTTCTTTAGGTAATTAAAAAATATGTGTGCTGGCATAGCTGCTCTATTTGGCCTATAAAGTGCCCGTTATTGCCAGCAAGGCATTTTCCCAATATCCTTGGTTGTATATAGCACTTTATGGTATTGTACTTTTTGCTACTTGTTTCACAGGAGTTGAATACTTCGTTAATTATTGATCGTTCCGTGCAAGTTACCGACATTGCCAACGGTACAGGTGTAATTAAAAGTGTCAACGGTCCTATTGCGTTTCTTTTTTGCCTTCAGGTAAGGACTTTGATAAAGTTTTAATTTAAAGGACTGAAAGACGGTAAATTGTTATCACATTTCATTTTCACTGATCGACTCACAACAGTCCTAAACTAAGGATGGCTAGCAGGCGATTGAACAGCACATATTAGGAATTAAACTTATGAATTGGTGAGACGACTAAACGCCCGATACTAGATTCACCGATGTTAACATTACGGCTCTAACATTACATGGAACATGGCAAGACATGAATGTCGAATAAATCCACCTAACATATGTCAAAACGGGCTATCCATCCCATTGCGATATATGTATATCTACCCGTTTTGGCCTCACCCGAAGGAAGCCGTTGTCGTCGGAATATATTAATTGATAGATTGAATACACTGAAGTTATGAACTTGACGCCTCCGTTCACGACTGAAAATGTAAAGCCGGAAAAGTGTGTGAGTTACCCAATTATAAGGCAATACATGCTAAGCATATAAAGAAGACAAATACCGCTAATGTATTTAAGTTTAGATATTTTACTGTCAGTAAAGGCCGTAAGCATTAAGCTCTGCAGTACATATTATCGTATCTAGATGAAGACTATACGCGTACCAAATAAAAACAACACCTGCTGGTTAAAGAATTTATTACACGCGTATAAAATACTCGTGACGTCTCGTTCTTTAAGAATAATCCCAGAGAGAGAGAAGCAGATAAGCGTCGAGTCAATTCTGTAAAGTCGGGCTTAAGAGATTGCCTACAGTTTATTATAAGTTGAGAATACGAAATTATGAAAGCTTTGTCGTGTTGAGATGAATTCGTGCGAAAGCCGGCGAACTCCCTGAGATTGGCGTTTTGTTATTTTTTATTATAATGTCTGAGTGGAATTGTTTATTGTGATTACTTTATTACATCAAATGTACGAAAAGGACGAATAAAGAAATGATCATTTTTAATGTTTTGGTTTTATTTTACAAGACAGTCAACAACGAACTGTAATAAGATTAAAAATTAGAGATAACATAACTAGTTTATCTTGTAGAATGGGCTTGGAGAGATAGCTTATATGGCATTAGCTGAAAAATAATTTACCCAGTACATTGACATACATACTGTGACGTATAGGAGTATTCGTTATGTCGCATTCACAGACCACCCCTGCTCTGTGGTCACATTACATTCGATATACTGTATACATAAAGGCGTATTTCTGAGCATCGAGGCTGATCGCAGAAGTGCACCTTCGTCGCAGGCCTCTGAAATGTCGCATAACCTTCTCATACTCTAGCTTTTGTCGCATCAGCCTTTTGTGTCTGCCGCGTGACATCAACCGCTCGCGACTGCGGTCTGCTGTGTTGTACATTTAACATCGATGCAACTCCGCAAGTGGTGGTGCGAAATACAATGGCAGTTGCCGGGCACATCTCGGCATCTTTCCAACCAGCGGAACATGACTGGATCATGTTGTGGGTCTAGTTTAAATAGAACTTTAAATCTGTAATAAACCTACCATCATCAGCCCTTTTTAGTTTTACTTACTGTCCCAATGCTGGGCACGGGACTCTTCTCACTATGAGAAGGGTAAGGCCCACCACGTCCACCATGCTGGACTAGAGCGGGTTGGCAGACTTCACATGTCTTTTGAGAACATTATGGAGAACTCCCAGGCATGCAGGTTTCCTCACGATTGTAGTGATGTAAGCTATTCAACTTTATAACCTATGTATTCATGCACCCATTTTCTATATAATGAAGAGACTTATTAATAAATAGTCAGTCGTTATTCAGCATTCATTGGTTTTATTTCAACAACACCTATACCAACCTTACATGGCGACCCTGCCAGGATGTATTAATTATTTCATAACGCTTAGAACTTTCGAGACCACTCCAGAAATTTATTACGTTACGTGGAAAATTTTGACAATTTGTGAATGGATCTTCTCAAACTAAAGAAGAAACAGCTGCGTTCTGTACTACCAACTAGTACAGAACGCAGCTGGAGGTGCGAATAGCGCCCATGTGGAAGAAATTAGATTCCACATATCCACTATCACTATTCTGATGAGCATCGTGGTGTAGGCCTTGGGCCTTGGAGTACTGTATTTTTTTATGGTAATTGGCGACAAACGAGCAGACGGATTGCCTGATGGTAAGCAATTACCGCCGCCCATGGACACAGGCAATACCACAGGAGTCACAAGTGCGTTGCCGCCCCATGGGGTTGGGAAAAGGGATAGGATGAGGATTTTCTTCTACGCATGTACCGGCATTGTCACATTCGGTGGATAAACCAGGAGACATATCGGAGCGCTATAGTCAGGAGGTCCGGTCAAGGACGCGCAGAGAAATCCGCAGAAAAGACGCAGGTTCGAAATGGAAGCCAGTGATAAAAGTGCGTAAAATCGGTCGATCACATGTGTAACGTATGTGCGCGAAAAATAAAAATATAAGTGTGCGTCAGTGTTTATGCGCAAATTGGAAAAAAAAATATAAGTGCGTCAGTGTTTATTCGGTAATTCGTAATATGCTCGTGAATAGTCGGGAACCCGTTTTGGTCAAAATACGTTATAGCGGTATATAAACTGTAGTGCGGTATTAGTTATTAATAATATAAACGTAAAATATAATCATTAACCCTATAATGTGTACCAATTATATTGCAGATAAGATGGTAAGTTATGGCAGAGTTGTTAGAGCGTTTATATAATGAGTTAAAAAATATTCGAGTTTATTTAATAAAAATAGGAAGTTCACGTAGACAAGGTAATATATTGACTAAGAAATTAAATGAGTCCAAGGTAATCTATAAAAAACTTAATAGTGTAAGGCACGACATATTTAGCGATATATTACAGGGTAAGGTTGCCCATGCTGAAAGCATATTACTGAGTAAGTTATTTAAAGATTTTGATTCTCTATATAGCCAAATTTTAGATCTGTGTTTAGTACGTAAGAGTGAGAGCGATAATACTCAGCTTATTGCCCGTTATGTCTGATAACGAGTACTCTATCAAACAATTAATAGATAACATTCTCTATTATGATTATTTACTTAAGAGTGACGTATGTAAAAGTAACTTAATTGAATTTATTCTAAAGAGTAGATTGTCTCAGAACGCGAAACTACAGCTTAAATGTAGTTATGCTAGTTTAAGTGAATTGGTAGAAGATATGCGCAGGGTGTTGTTACCCCAAAAGTCGCCCATTGCTATACAATCTAAAATACAACAATTAAGACAAAACGAGTTGTCTATAGAGGACTATGGTAAACAACTGTCGGAATTATTTGTTGACCTCACAGTTTCACAAGCCAAAGGTAACGCTGAAGGATATAAATTTGTGAAGCCATTAAACGAAAAATTTGTTATTAAAAGATTTGCCGATGGCTTGAGAAACCGTCGAATATCCACTATAATTGCAGCAAGGAATTACGACTCAATGAAGGACGCGATTCAAGGTGCGAGAGATGAAGAAACTTCATTGACTGGGACGTCGTCGAGCTCTGGCGATATTTTTGGTATGTATTCCAATAGAAATGAGCGTCATAATTATAGAAATCGTGTCAATTATTCAGGTGCACGTCGCGGTAGCTACAACTATCGTGGAGGCATGCAAACGCAAAATCGCGAGTCAGCATACCGTGGCCGAGGGGCAGCGCACCGTGGTCGAGGCTCACCGCAGCGCGGTAATGCTTATAGAGGTAACACTTACTTTAGGAATTCTAGTAACCAAAGGATGCGCGTTTCGAATAATCGAACTGTTCAAGTTTTGACTGAGCCAGAAAAATTGGGAAATCAATCTGAAAACCAGTTTTTTCGTGAATAAAGAAATTATTTTGGCAACCGATAGTACTTATTATGTTAATCTTACTTCGAATAATAAGATATTTTCATGGTTAATCGACACGGGTGCTACAATTTCGGCATTAAAATTTAAATACGCATTAGAACATAACTTTCCGATCCATAAAGAGAATGTTGTTATAAACGGTATAGGAGGCAAAGTCCATGCAATTGGATATGTTTATTTAACGTTGACATCGGATTATCATTGCCTTAATTGTAATAAGTTTTTTATATTTGATTCCTTACCATGTAAATCTAATGGAATTCTTGGTCAGGATTTTTTGAACAAACATAAATCTATTCTAAATTTTAATGACAATTCATCATCATCATCGTCATATCGTCACGCCTTTAATCCCCGAAGGGGTAGGCAGAGGTGTATTTTTACACCCACTTTTCGCCAGATATACTTTAGTCCCACGTAATAAGGGGCCAGCCTATTGCCGTACCGGGCACATTTCCAGACTCCGTGCTGCTACTGAGAATTTCGTGACAGAAAAACCCAATAACACTGCCCGACCCAGGAATCGAACCCGGGACCTCCCGATCCCACGCACACATTTATGCCGCGAGACCAACGAGGCAGTCGTATAGGGTTTGATGTCGAGTTTTCCGTCTCTACGCAAAGATGGTATTTGCATCATGTTATCCCTTAGTCGCCTCCTACGACACCCACGGGAAGATAGGGGGTGGTGACACTTGTATTCTATGCCGTCAACCACACGGTGATGACAATTCTCTTACATTATTGACACAAAACCATTATAAATTAGTGTTACCCTTACTAAGATACAGTAATAGCTTTAATGTTTCACCAATATGTGAATCTATACAATATTTGCATACAGATATCAATGAGGACTGTGTTGTACATTCTCAAGAAATATGTGATGGATTATTTTTAGCCAGTTCTATAGCAACTCCAGTGAATGGTTTAATTCCAATTAAAATTTTAAACACCACAGATAAACCGTTTACCTTATATGACTTACATCCAAAAATAGATAAGCTTAGTGATTACACTATATGTTCTTTTGATAAACCAGAGAATAATGCGAGTCGTGTAAAACAATTATTTGCGTCATTAAATCTGAAACATCTTAATAAGGAGGAAATGATATCAATTGAAAATGTATGTGCTAAGTACGCCGATATTTTTTATTTGCCAGGCGATAAGTTATCCACCACTAATATTTATAAACACACCATTTCGTTAAAACCTAATGTTTCGCCTGTTTTTACAAAACCGTATCGTTTACCATACTCTCAAAAAGGTGAATTAAAGAAACAAATTGATAAAACGTTGAGTGATGGGATCATAGAACCATGTCGCAGCGAATGGTCTAGCCCAATTTTGCTTATGCCGAAAAAACTTGATAGTACTGGTCAGAAAAAATGGCGATTGGTTGTAGATTATAGAAAATTAAATAATTGTATCGAAGATGACAAATTCCCATTGCCGAACATTACAGAAGTACCTGTTCGTTGTCTGGTTCTATTTATTACACGCATTTAGATATGTACCAAGGATACTACAATATCGACCTTGATGAAAATTCAAGAAAATATACTGCGTTTTGCTCTGGACAGTATCAAATGACACGAATGCCTATGGGCTTAAAAACTAGTCCGAGTTCATTTTCTCGTATGATGACCTTGGCATTGACGGGGTTATCACAGGAGAAATGCTTGGTATATTTAGACGATTTAATTGATTCAGGCCGAAATTTGATAACGCATAATAAAAATTTACAGGACGTATTTGAAAGGCTTAGATCAGTAAATTTAAAACTTAACCCGTTAAAGTGTAATTTCCTGCAGAAAAAAGTATTATATTTAGGCCATGTTATATCAAGAGATGGCATACGCCCAGATCCTGAAAAGATTAAAATCGTTCAAAATTATCCCCGTCCAACAAATGTTAAGGAACTTAAAACCTTTATTGCATTTTTAAATTACTATAGAAAATTCATACAAAATTTCGCAAAATTAGCTTATAGTTTAAATTATTTAACAAAGAAAAATGTGCCTTTTGTTTGGACAGATGAATGTCAGTCAAGTTTTGAGTCATTAAAAGAAAGTCGAATTACACCCCCTTTATTACAATATCCCTTATTTTGCAGAGCAAAACCAGTTTATTTTACAAACCGACGCATCAAATTACGCATTAGGTGCTGTCTTGTCGAACAAAGACGGACGACCAATTGCTTATAGTAGTCGTAGTTTAAATAAGTCAGAGAAAAATTATGCAACAATCGAAAAAGAGCTTTTAGCGATTGTTTGGGCTGTCAAACATTTCAGGCCATACTTATACGGTCGGCAGTTTATATTAGAACAGCTGCCCTAGGCCGTTAGTATATTTGTTCAATATGAAGGAACCATCTAGTCGACTCACTAAATTTCGATTACAGTTAGAAGAGTATGATTTTATAGTAGAATATGTTAAGGTTTCGGACAATACGGCTGCAGACGTTTTGTAACGAATTACTCACCAGGAGTTAAGAGAAATGCACGAAAATATTAATGTTATGACGCGAGCTCAAAAGAGACGCATGAATAAAAGTCAAGCAGTTTCTTCGGATATTATGGTTCCTACGGACGACCGGTCTGATCAACTGAGAGTTGTAGAAACACATAATAAACCGAAAGATTATGTGGAATTGATATTTATTGATAATGACAAGTTGCAAAACTATAGGAAAAATAATTTGATAAATTATGAGAGCAATGTTTTTTGTTATGTACCAAGTATGAGTATTTTATGAGTAAAATATCTATAGCCCGTGCCACGAGAACATAGACTTTTTGTAAACAAATAATTTTTACTAAGTTACTTAGCGATAGTTCTGTCAAAAACAAATAATGTCAAATCCAATGAGCGCAACGGTACATAGATACGTGTCATTGGAAACTAATATGTCAATGGATCGGGTTTTTATCGATATTATGCGCTGTCAACAGGATCTTATAATGTTTTGAGGTACTGACGCCTAGAATGTCAACATTTGGCGTTAGTTCATTGAAATGTTACATTCTTGGGCTTAACATGCATTTATCAGAGGACATAATTAAATTTTTAGTTATCAAGACGGGGTAAATTTAAAGTTAAATACAAGTTTATAGGATCGCAACGCTCTTCCCGCTACCAGTATCTCGAAAAAGAAATTGGGTTTTCAGACTACCGTAACTTTAAATGTATTTTGTTTAAGTTCATTCTGACGATTTGCCCATGAATTGCTCCATGCCCAGAAAATTGTATGCAATGTACTAGCCAGTTATCTGTAATATTATTGATTGTTGGCCAATAATTTAATATTTTAGGATAGGTATGCTACTTTGAGCAAATGATTTATTGTCTATGATTTAAAAAAATCGTGTCAATAATAGAGTAACATGTATGTACTCTATCATTAACCAACATAGTACTGTATTTTTCCTTAATTTACAGAATAAATTACGTGTACGTAAACGACAAAAAAATCGGCAAATTTATAAATATTCGATCATTCAAACACAAATTCAAATATTTTTATTTCAGTAAAATTCAACAATATAAATTTAAAAACATAGTGGCCTAATTAGGCATTGAAAAAGAAATACTGATCAAAAAGTATAAAATCCAAAACTCAACTGTTTGAAAAAAGGTTGTGAAGCCCTGAATGTTTGTTTACAAAAAGTCTATCTTCTCGTGGCACCAACTATAGACTCTTCATCACGAGTAACGCGAAGCGAATTTGTGAAAGAGTTAGAGTCAAGTTGTAATGAGATAAATATAAAAGAATTGTACATATGAAAGCAGGAAAGTAATGAGATATTTATTCAAAAATTATTAAGTGAAATAAAAAATGTAAATCAGTGGTCCGGACCACGCATTTGTGTATTAAAATGATGTAAGAGTAATTCTCAATGACTTCCATCTTTTGCCCACTAGTGGCCACGCGGGCATCAGAAGAATGTATAATAACATTAAGAAATACTATTACTGGCCGAGTATGGAAAAAGATATTAAATTATTTGTGCAACGTTGTCATAAGTGTCAAACACAAAAACATTCCATACCGATTAAAGAACCAATGTCGATAACTACAACAGCTACATACGCATTTGAGAAAATATACCTTGACTTAGTAGGGCCGTTAGATAAAGATCAACATGGTTATGTCTATATATTAACAATTCAGTGCAAGTTAAGTAAATACATCGAAGCGTATTCTTTAGTTACCAAGAAATCTGAAGAAGTAGCACGGTCCCTGGTCAATAATTTTATTTTAAGGTATGGCGTTCCACGTGAGGTTGCGACAGACAAAGGAACCGAGTTTATGTCAACAGTTTTTAAGGGAGTATGCACACTTTTAAATATTAAGCATTTAAATTCAACATCATATCACCACCAAACAATTGGTTCATTAGAGAACACGCACAAACATTTAAATAGTTATCTCAGAATTCACACGGATAACTATCCAGTTACTTGGAGCTCTTGGTTACCGTTCTGGTGTTTCTCTTACAACACAGCAGTACACACAGAAAGTAAGTTTACACCTTTTGAATTAGTTTTTGGCAGAAACTGTGTACTCCTCGTACTCGTCAAGCCTTTATATAATCATGACGACTATTCATGTGAGTTGAAATATCGTTTACAGACGTCACAAAGAGAGGCGCGAGCCAATTTAATCAGTAGTAAAATTAAAAGAAAATGTAATTATGACTAAAAGTTAAAACCAGTCAAGTATAGGCCAAACGATTTAATTTTAATTAAAAATGAAAATAAAAATAAATTTGATAAGATTTAACACCGAATGTAGAAATTTTAAAGAAAGGAAAGCCTTATTTAGTTCATAAAAACAGAACAAAATTGTTTTGCCCTAGCACATACAATACTTAAATGTACGTAACCAATAAGTTAAGTTAGTACTCTTTACATACGAATATTATTAAATTTGTGTATGCATTAATTATAAGAATTGTATACTCATGTAATCAAAGCCTGTACTGATTTATCGTACCTTTATTATGTAACATGCAACTGTATTCATAACTATACACAACAATGAAATTGTAATCAAGCTAGTTATTTTATAATCTAAATTGATATTATATTCATGTCGCTTGTTAGTTAAAAAAAAAATATAAATGATCATTTAATTTGTTTTTCTCTATATGAGGGAGATGTAGTGATGTAAGCTATTCAACTTTATAACCTATGTATTCATGTACCCATTTTCTATATAATGAAGAGACTTATTAATAAATAGTCAGTCGTTATTCAGCATTCATTGGTTTTATTTCAACAACACCTATACCAACCTTACACGATGTTTTTCTTCACCGATAAGGAAGCAATAATTAGCAATTTAATACGCACCTCGGAAAGTCATTCATAAGATCAAATAATTCCTAGTGACCAGATATCTTTTACCGATTATCTAATTCCGAACTGAAAGGCAGTATTTATGTGCACGTGTTGTCAAAGGCAAACATCGCATAAGGACAATTAAACAACCCGACATTATACACAGCCCAACGCGCTGTTTTTTACGATGCTATGTATTATGCTAGTTTTAATCCTTTTTACCTAAAATATGCTTCACAATGTGTAGATCCCGGTTAAATGACATACAATCTTTCGTCTCACTGTTTGCAATATTTTGATCGTAAGCTGTCATATTTTTTTTGATAATACTGTAGGAAATCTAATGAACTAAAGAATTACCCTATTTATTTTCATATTATACGTGTATATTTTGTAAAATTAAATAAAATCTGCCAAACGTCTATGATTTTGACGCTCGGTAGATCCCATCAATACCAAACGCTTCAGCAATTTAAACCTTATTAGCATAAGCGGTGTACTGAGTGTCAGTTGCTAGTTTACGCCCCGCCCAGACCTCATCATTCGGCTATGAGCCCTGTGAGAGATAGGCCATGTCGCTTGCGTCTCCGCTGCACGAAATTTTACGTAAACCTGTTTGTTATTATAATACGCCGATTTGAGTTCGTAATTTCATGTTTTATGTTATAGACTGAAAACTTTGAATCAAATAGGCTTTTCATGTAACTATGGGCACATATAATAAGGACCTAAGTTTATACTCTTGTTGCGTTTAATGTGTTATTGTTTCTGTGCTTATAAATGTATAATTAGAAGAATAAAATATGGACAATTAGAGAAATTAAGTTCTACGAAGGATTTGTACAAGAAAGCGTCGTAATAAAATAGAAATTCATCCATGGCCAAGTGATTATGAAATAATTATGTAACATTTTTACACAAATTATTTTCATAAGAGTCTTTTATGACTTACTATGTTACTTATATATTATCGATTATGCATAATATAATTATATAAATTATTCTCACAATACATAGCTGCCACAGTTTTCAGTTTTTGAAAGAGTAATAACATAAAATCGAATCATTTTATGTACAATTAGCTTGTCAGAGCGCCTGGAGCGCTAAGATGCCGCCATGGAGAACAATAATGATGACAGCGCTAATATGGCGCTCCGCAATCCGCACACAAGCGGTAACGAATGTTGTATTATTGTGTTTTGAACATAAACCTTTTTAGGTACATCGGGTAAAACTTATTCATAAACTATTAGGTATGTCTCAGTACATCTAATATCTTTTTAATTTCTAAAATCAATCATTTATAAGTAAGAAGGTAACTTCTCTGTTTGCTATAACACAAGATATAGTATTTTTTTAATAATAAAGTACGTAACTAATTATCATTATTGTAATTACAGTGAAGTTGAAGATAACAGTTCTGCAACGTCTTACACACATTTAACTTCAGTCATTCCTAACACGATCTGTTCAAGAGCTAGCCAAGAAATGCCAAACAATTTTTTTAACAAATTTGACCCAAATTCCGTAGTGATAAGCAAAAATAACAAGAGGGATAGCAGTGACTGGCTCGAATTGCGTAAGAATATGTTGACAGATTGAAATTTTTGCATAGTGGTAAAAAGAAGAGATAGCAGCAGTAAAGCCAACTTAGTAAAAAATATTTTGTACGAATAAAATATTTGCAATGTAAAATCAGTTGCGCATGGAATCTAAAATGAACAACTGGCTTTGCAACAACTGGCGAAGCAAGAAAATGTAACAATCGAGCCTTGTGGATTATTCGATTATTAGTGCCACGCCAGATGGATTAATAGGTCCAAACACGATTGTGGAAATTTAATATTCTAAAGTTGCCAATAAGAATGGTCTGGAGAATAGTATAAGAGCAAATAAAATACAAATATGGAAACATGATAAAAAAGTGAATTGACTAGTCTAAACAAATATTGTAATTGTTATTACCAAATTCAGGGGCAACGCCACGTTACACGCAAACAAAAGTGTTTATTTGCTGTGTGGAGTGGCGAAAGTATACCACTAAAAATAGAAATTATAGAAAGAGATGATGTTTTCTGGGAGAAGCTTGTGGTGTTTTATATGAATTGGCAGTTGCCTGAAATTGTTGATTCTCGTCAAGCTCAAGGGATGGCATTGCGAGATCACGGAGAGGAAAATGTTTCATCAGTGCTTGAAATTTCTACAATACCAAGCCGTAAAAGGAAAGTAAATGAAACGGTGCCTCGTGAACAACAGCAAATAATAAGTATTGAAGCCTTATCACCTCACACACTGCCTTTAACATTCGATGAGAATAAAGAAAACCTGACGGGTTGTAGCAGACAGCTAACTTTTGATGAGCTGTAAACTCTGTATTTCGTTAATAAATTATAAATGAATATAAATAAATATCTTTTAATATTTATTTTCTTTGAAACAACACATATTTGAAGCGAAAGAATTTTTTTTATATTTTTCCATACAAACATGTATGACGAGAGCTAACGAAAAGCAGTAACTCAAATTCTAATTCTATAATTTTCTAAGCGACATAGCAGTATATCATGAATAAGGTATATCCACATATATTTTTGATGTTTCATCTATTTTGAAAAATAATAATGGGTTGGGTTTCGAAACGAGTCGCCTGAATTTGAGGGTATGAGTAGTGTAGGGGGCTTAAGGTAGTTCGTTTTAATCCCCTGAAAGTAATTTTGGCTGCCGGAGTTGCGTCTAAATAGTTTTAAACAATTTCCAAAATTTCATAAATATTTCGGCAATTATGCAAAACGGAACATAGTTTTTATACTTTAGTACAGTTTTACAAATGTAATTTTTAGGTTTTATGTAAAAAACGTGAAACGAAACGCAAAACTGCCATCTTGGCATGATCATATTGACAGCTAATGTCAAATTTGTGCGTCATTGCTTTCGAGTGCCTTGGGTTAGGTGCGACTGTAATAAGTAAATAAATAGGTTATGTTAGGTTCTCTTTTGACTCTTAATCCGAAAATAGGAGCCCTTCGCAGGGCTCCGACAACCTTAGTTTATTAAACTAGTGTGATGAATGTGGAAGTTGGCAGTGCCATACACACCGATGTTTGGAGATATTTTTTTTTCAGAGGAAACCAAGTATTTCCGGCAAGTCAAAATGGTGAGGGGGGTTTCAAGACCTCCCCTGCTCCCTCCACTCCAATCACTCACAACCCCTAAAAACGGTGACGTATTTCGAAACCTTTGCCATAATAATTATACCTATAATAACAATAAACATCCATAAATAAATAAAAGAAATCAACTTTTACTAAACTTCAATTATCTCGTAACTCGCTTTAGTTGAGATACGGCTTTTGCGCTTAGTAGAGCAGTATTGTGTTTTTTAGGGTACCGTAGCCAAAAATTGTAAAAACGGAACCCTTATAGATTCGCAATGTCTGTTTGTCTGTCCGCCCGTATGTCACAGCCAATTTATTGCAAAACAGATTTGAAAACTGGCAGGAATGGAATTAGATGTAGGTATTCTATGAACTGCTTCACTATTTTTATACAAAAACAAAACAAACATAATAATGGCCTCTCCATACATGGAACTGACTTAATTATTTTTATCATCTTACGGCACGTAGGTATTTACCTACTTTCGTCAACTATTAATACCTATAACGTCTAATGTAAACCAGTTTTGCTCATGGCTGCACTGAGAACAAAAATTGCGCTATGCCTATATTGTACAAACAGATTGATGTATGTAATATAAATTTTAATATCAGTATCTCAATTCAATATGCTAAAACGTTTTGCTTGCGATTTTGAAATATTGGAATACGGATGTCGCCAGAATACGGCCGCACGCGACGAGAATGAAGGGGGGCGCCCCGCAGTAGACGGAGCTAAGCTCCCTTCACCTCCCCTGCTTCACCCCCTCATTTACCAAAACAGTCGCTTAGGACAGCGCCTTAAGGGTGTAAAACTGGGGGTCAAAGTTTGTATGAAACTTTTTATGCCTGACTCCATTTTTTATATTAGTTAACAACTTTGTATATTAGTTCCTCAAACGACGATAGTGAACACTCAGAATTATTTTTTTGGAAATTCCTCCTCTAAGGGGGTAAAATAGGAGGTCAAAGTTTATATGTAACTTTGTATCTCTCCAATGGATTGACTTCAAACTGTGTATATTGGTTCCTTAAACGACGATAGTGAACAATAAAAATTTTTTTTTTTTAAATGACGACCCTCAGGGGGTAAGACAGGGCTCAACTTGTGTTACTTATTATTCCTTCAGTGGATTGACTTCAAACTTTGGTTCCTCAAATGATGATAGTGAAGACTAAAAATTTGTTTCTTTAATGTGAAATTCCTCCCCTAAGGGGGTAAGATACTGGTCAAAGTGTGTAGGAAACTTATTATTCCTTCAGTGGATTGACTTTAAACTTTGCATATTGGTTCCCCTAATGATAATAGTGAACACTAAGAATTATTTTTTCGGAAATTCCACCCCTAAGAGGGTAAGATTGAGGGTCAAAATTTATATGTAACTTTTTATTCCTTTAATAGATTGACTTTCAACTTTGTATATTGGTTCCTCAAACGACGATAGTGAACCCTAAGGCATGAGTTTTCGAAGTCACTCCCCTATGGGGCTTAAGAACCCGTTTTCTAATATAAAAAATACTTCAATGGATTCACCTTAAACTTTGTTTATCGGTTCCTCAAGTAACGTTAGTGAATTCACCACTAAAACGGGGAGTTCTTGATTATTTTTCTTCGTGCCTGATGTGCATTTAAATAAATTTTAGTTAGTGAAGATGAAGAGCTTAGATGAGTCTAAGTGATCTTCATCATCACTAACTAAAATGTAGGGCGGTTCTTTATATGACCAATAGAAGCCAAAATACTTAGAACCGTTATTTTGCTATTTGCATTTATTTTTAAGCAGTTAAGCACTTTTTATCAGTTATCTGCTTTGTCCAAATGCTGACCAAGGCTTCTCTCATTTTTTTAACCTAAAATACTAAGAAAGATGGGAGACGGTAAGGGAAGACGGTTTTTGAACTTGGATAATTTATTTTACATTTTTTTGACAATGTCGCTGAGATACCTTTACAAATGTATACTGCCTCGGAATCCTTGACAAATTTAATTTTAACTAGCTTTTGCAAGCAGCTATGCCTAAATGAAATTTTCATAGTTTGTTCGAGAGTTTTCATGAAACATTAATTAGTAAAATACACATCTAAATCGATTCAGCCATTTTTAAGATTACCCTGAATAAATAGACAGAGAGAAAAACAATCTAAATATTATATCACTGGGGTACTGGAAACGGGTTAGCAACAATATGCAATACAGTTATTTTGCGATTACAGACAGTTTGTTTATTTTTTTTATAGTCTCACGCCTGTATCCCACAAGGGGTAAGCACAGGTGTAATATTACACCCACATTTCGCCATGTTGCATATTAGGTCCCACGTAATAGGGGACGAGCCTATTGCCGTTACCGGCAGACTCCGTGCTGCTTCTGAGAATTGGGAAAACTCAGTGATACTTTTGCCCGACCCGGGAATCAAACTCGAGACCTCCCGTTTAGCAGATGCATACTTTATCCACTGTAACACGGAGGCAGTCAAATATTATTTATTTGTATAATCTGTCTATTTATAAAATCCTTGCGTTACTGTTTTTTTTTTATAGTAATAGGTGGCAAACGAGCAGATGGATCGCCTGATGGTAAGCAATTACCGGCGCCCATGGACACAAGCAACACCACAGGAGTCACAAGTGTGTTGCCGCCTCTTGAGGTTGGGAAAAGAGATAGGATGAGGAGTAGGACGAGGGAGAAGGAAAAGGGGATAGGGCCTCCGGCACTCTCACTTACCAAATGAAACGCAACAGTTTAGGTACTGTTACTTTACATCGCCTATTCATGCTGAAATCAGCAAGGCTCTACTACCGTCTGAAATGATTGACTGACAGACATGCTACAGCCGAAACAACTGAGCGCAAGTAGATCAAATTTAGCATGTATGTTCCTTGAGGTGTGTAGGGGCACACTAACAGAGGATTTTTGGAAATTCCGCCACTTCAGGGGTTAAACTGGTTGTCAGAATTAACATATTACAATTAATAAACTTTTTATTCCCTCAATTTCTTAACTTTAAACTTTGTAGGTATTGGTTCCTCAAATGAAGTTAGTGAACACTAAGAAAGTGTTTTTGGAAATTCTTACGTAAGTGGATAAAAAGGGTAGTCATAATTTGCATAGAACCCTTTGTGGCTTCAAGTGATTAACTTCATACTTTGTTTAATATATGTAACATACACAACAATATATGCTATAATATATGTAACAATGATAAAATAAGCATATGTTAATATATATTTTTTAAGAAACCACCATTTGCATGCTAATAATAAGATAGTTAAGTAGGCCTGTTCTGTTACATTTATTCCCAATACCTATGTAAAAAACCCTATTTACTGCGAATAAAGATTATTTGTATTTGTATTTATTGGATCGGCAAATGACGTTAGCGAACACAAAGACATTTATTTTGGAAATTTTCCCCTAAGAGGGTGGAAAAGGGATTCAGAGTTTGTGTAAAATGTTTTTTCAATGGAATCACTTCAATCTGTGTATATAAAATCTTTTCGTTACTGACTGACTGACAGACACATTACAGGCGAAATTACTGGGCGCAAGAAGGTTAAATTTAGCATGTATGTTCCTTGAGGAGAATGTTTGTACAAAATATTTTGTCTAATCGTAATTTAGGCGTGCGAAGCAGCGGGCAAAAGCTAGTGGATTGATAAATTTCGGACTTGAACAAGAACCCTAATAAAAAACTTCGCAAGGAAAATTGTGTTAGGTTTGAAGTTTGAAGCCTAGTCAAGCATTTATTTAACTGACATCACAAGAGGCATGGCAGGTACGTACTTAACTTAAAAAAATGTAAACGCGTATATATTTAATCATTAATTAATTATCATTAGACACTGTATATGAACAAAAACAATATGTAAATAATTTGACGATTTAATTTGGTGTTCATTGTGTCTGTTAGTTGTATGTTTGTAAAGTCCCCCGCGACACAGGATTTAGTCTTACTGCGGGAGTTGTAACAAAACTTTTTAACAAACTAAACTAAACAAGACTTTCCCGCAAAAAACTAAAACACTTCAAAAGTATTTTGAGTAGGTACTCGGGCATATAAAATTTGCAAGATTTTTGCGCGATAACGTTCCATATTTTTTTTTATTTTTAGTCTCACGCCTGTGTCCCGGAAGGGGTAGGCAGAGGTGTAAATATTACACCCACAATTCGCCATGAATTTTTAGGTCCCACGTAATAGGGGGCGAGCCTATTGGCGTTACCGGGCACATCACCAGACTCCAGGCTGCTACTGAGTATTCGAAAAACCCAGTAACACTTCAGTTGTTCAGTTGGTTTCATAAATATATGGCAGTAAGGATTAATATTCCATGAAAGTATATAGGTACGAACAATACTAGGTAAAGAACCTTATATTGCGATTAACTTCCTTATTTATATGTTGTTAAGGTTTATTTTTCTATACAAGTCCAGAAACCTTGCATTAGAAGTGTGGCGCTAGTGTGCCAATGTTTACATCGAGTCCGTAAATAAAGTCGAATTAAAATTAGATTAATTAAGTGAAAAGTTGTGAAAAGTGTCCAAACCTCATGTAAAAACTACAAATCACACCAATCATATAAAGTACAGAGTGAAAACACCGTGAATAATATACAAATTTAAAAAATAAAAATCCAACGAACATTTAATCCCTAAGTGAATATCAGTGTTATTGTTGACAATTGGATAGCAAACAAGTGAAAACGTTGTGCCTACGGAACTTTGAACGTATACAGTGTACTAATATTGCTAAACAACTAAAAACAATTATTTTCATGAAAATTGCAAATCATCCCATAAACACTATTTGTAACAACGCCATCTATTGATTATTTCATTAACTACGTCGTAAGCTATTGAGCTACACTTACACCACGCAGAGTATTGATCAACATATAGAACTTCATTCTTTATCATAGAGAGGGCGCTATTACATACTCATTCGAAACTATTTCTATAATGGCTCCTAACTGTGCTGGATGTAACCAAACAATACGAAATGGAGAATATTTAACATGTACAATATGCATAAATACATATGATTTAGAATGTGCGAATATATCTAAGGAGTATTTCAATAATGCAATGACAAAAGAACAGAAACAAACCTGGAACTGTCAAGCTTGCCGCTGCAAAATGCCTAAAGGAGATAATACTAATACACCAATACGTCCTCAAAGCTACGAATATATCCAAACAAAACCTACCCCACCAGATAACAATATTACTTTCAGAAAGAGAACAATTAACTCTAAAAACGATACCATCTGTTCAGAGGATCTTAGTTTACTTCTTGGTGACACAATTCATACAGAAAACAGACAAACTAGTACACAAATAGAAACACGAACAGAACTTACGCTCAATAATTTAAATGAATTAATAATACAACGCTTAAAAGATAATAACAAATTAATCATAACAGAATTAAAAAACACATTGCAGATTGAAATAAAAAAAGCTATAACCCAACTTAAAGAAGATATAGAACTGAAAACGGACCTACTATCAAAAGAAAACCGAGAAAGAAAAGGAGATATAGGGCAAATAAATTTAGAAATAGAGAAATTAAAAATACAGAACGAAAAACTACAAATGGAAATTAAGGAGATATCTACTAAAATAATGTACTCCAAAGAAAACTGCTCCAAGAACAACCCACACAAATTAGTTATATATGGGTTAGCCGAATACCAACAAGAAGACGAATACGACCTACACAATAGACTAATAGACTTATTCTATGAGACTTTCAATGTAGACCTAACGGGCTATATAGAGGACATGTATAGAATAGGAAGACGCACTAACAAACACCGACCTCTGGTAATCGAACTGCTAAGCAAAAAAATGACTAAGTACATCATAAACAACGCCGACTATCTACAAGGAACAAGATTATCTGTATCTGCATTCTTAGATGATAACTCACGAAAAGAAAGATATGTTTTAAGACAAGAATTGATTAAAGCTCGAAAGAAAGGCCAGCATGCAGTAATCCGGAACAATCAACTGTTTATTGAGGGCAAAAAAATCAATATGAAAGATGAAATTGACAACCAACAAACACCCGATTTCCATGCAACGCAAGAAAGCACAATACCCCAGAAAAACACCTCTATAAGCCTTATCAATACAAGTAACATAAGCTCAAATCACAACAATCATAACCATTCCTTTCGAAGAATCGTACCCTCCATTTAAAATCCTCTTTCAGAATATACAAAGCTTATTTAACAAACTGGATACAATAGAAGCATTTATTGAAGAAAGACCTATATATCAAGCGATATGCATCTCCGAATCCTGGCTATCACCACAAAAATTAGAAAATGTGAACATTTCTGGGTATACAATCGCATCATCATACTCAAGAACCAATCGAACAGGCGGCGGCGTTTGTATCTTGCTACGAGAAGAAATAGAACACAAAGAAATAAAGGAAATTACAGATCTGTCAATTGAATATATTATAGAAGTATGTGCATGTATTTTACCGAAACAAAATATTTTATTAGTTACAATTTACTGGAATAGAAGAGAGGAAGATACATTCTTTGTCCAACTTCAACTGATATTAAGATTGATAAATAATAAATATTCTAAGTTTAATGTAATTATAGGAGGTGACTTTAACATTAATATCTTGCAAAACAACTTAAAAAGTAACCAATTCATAGACTTCATGTTAGAATATAAATTCACCCAACACATAAAATCTCCCACACGAATCTCATCCACATCATCAACATGTATAGATTTAATATTCACAAACTTCAATGAAACAAAAGCTATCACGACGGTAGAAGAATTAGGACTTTCTGATCACTTCGGTACGGTAATACATCTACCAATCCCTCAAAAAACAAAACAAACTACTTGGTACATGAAGAAAAGAATATATAATCAAAAGAACATGGCAAACTTTAGATCGGAATTAAATAATCATGATTGGAATAAAATTTTATCATCAAACAACAATATAAACCAAAACTATTCACTATTTCATAACATACTAATAAACGCATTAGACAAGTCCATACCTACTCGAAAAATAAAATTAAGACCTCGCGATAAAAAACATTGGCTTACAGTAGGAATTAATCAATCTTGCATAAATAAAAGACTATTGAAAATATTTAGTCAGAAAGCAAACAACCCAACCATTTCAAAATATTATAAACATTACGAAAAAACACTAAAAAAAGCCGTAGCCACCGCAAAAAAACTGTACTACAAGAATAAAATACTAACGTCTGAAAATAAAGTAAAAACAATGTGGACTATCATAAAAGAGCGAACTAATAAATTCCTAACAAAAGAAAAACAAAATATAAAATTACAAATAAATAATGAACTTTATACCGAACCTGGGCGCATAGCTAATCTTTTCAATAATTTTTTTACATCCGTGGGAATAAATACTCTCCATTCTGACAGTACAAAATTAAATGACAGCCTTATATCACATACCACTGAGAATACTATGTTTCTGAGCCCAGTAGAACCGTACGAAGTCTACTCAATACTAAAAAATCTTAAAAATAAGAAAAGTCACGGAATAGACGAAATTCCTCCCACCCTAGTCAGATTCTGCGCCGATCAACTCACGTTACCTTTCTATAACTTAATAAACCAATCGTTTGAAGAAGGAGTAGTGCCAGACCAACTCAAAAAGGCATTAATTAAACCGATCCATAAAAAACACTCAAAATTAGACCCCAATAATTATCGCCCCATCGCTCTCCTACCCACATCTTCTAAGATCTTCGAGAAAGCGATGTATAATCGTATATACTCCTTCTGTGAGAAATATAACATATTTAACGACTGTCAGAACGGTTTTCGGAGAAACAGGTCGACCTCCCTAGCTGTATTTAAATATATACAAGAGGCGCTTAACATCATAAACAAAAAACAATATGCATTAGGAATCTTACTAGATATGACAAAGGCCTACGATAAAGTTCAATTTCCAATACTACTTAATAAAATGTACAAAATAGGCATAAGAGGAAAACCTTATGACTGGCTTACATCATACCTAACAAATAGGCAACAACTTGTAGAAATTGAATACTACGATCAAAAATCTAACAAAATAGTAAACATTCACTCCAACACAATAGACATCAAAACATCAATACCTCAAGGCAGTGTTTTGGGATGCCTATTATTCCTCATTTATATAAATGACTTGCCTAACACCATCCAGGGTCCATGTGTTTTGTTTGCAGACGACATATCATTACTCACCCCATGTAAATCAGAATTAAACCTCAATGAAAAGTTAAACTCCATACTTACCAGAACTATAGATTGGATGAATAACCATAATCTCCAAATAAACTTCAATAAAACCAAATTAATATGTTTCCACCCCCATCAAAAAACACCTCTTAATATAAATTATTCTATTGAAGGGTCAACTATAGAAGATGTCAAAGAATTTACACTGCTAGGTATCACTATTGACTCCCAAATAAATTGGAAACAACATATAAATAAATTAAGAAACAAGCTAGCAAAATTTACATATGCGCTCCGTGAAATAAAAAAGACCACTGATTTAACCACCGCACTCACCACCTATTACGCCTACGCCTACTCTTGGTTATCTTATGGAGTAATCCTGTGGGGAAATAGTACCGACGCAGCCACCATATTCATCCTACAAAAGAAATTACTACGAATATTAGTTAACATAGAAACAACAGACTCATGTAAACCATATTTTCATAATCTCAAAATTCTAACCTTACCTTGCATCTATATTTTAGAAATAAGTAAATTTGTTCGAAAGTACCCTGACTTCTTCACAAAAAGAGAAGATATACAATCTAGAATAACTCTAAGACACAAAGATAGATTGGTATTACCATATTCACACCTCACTATGCACTCCACAAGCCCGTATGTAATGTCAATAAAAATTTACAATAAGCTGCCAGAAAATATAAAAAAGGAAACTAATTACAATTCATTTATAAATAAATTAAAACTATTTCTGCATAGTAAAACTTATTATAATGTCAAAGATTTTATGAATGACACCACAATAAAAATCTAATAATCTAATCCATTGCTTAATATTTTAAATAATAAATTATCGCTTACACTTACAAATTTGACATAACGATTCAGTATAATATTAAAATGCACAAACAAAACAATTTTATTATATTAAAAATAAACAATTAAATATATAAAAATAAATAGTTACTTACTCTACCAATTATAATTTCTATAGTAATATAGAGTGTACTTTGACTTAATTATATCTAAATATATTTAAATACATAGAATATATTCCTCTCTACTATTCTAAGACCCATTTATTAATTTTAGAAAACAATCTATTGAATGTTATTTATGAACAAATGATTCTATTATAAACTATGCTGTGCCCAACAGGGTCCATAATTGTATCTAGCTTAAGAATTTATGTACCTTCCACCTGTAAACACATTATGGAAAAGCAATAAAGTATTGAAGTATTGAAGTATTGAAGAATGCCCAAAATTGTGCAAGTATTTTTGATACCAGGTTTTCGACCCTGTTTTGGGTTAAGGGTCAAAAGAGAACCTAACATAACCTATTTAGTTACTTGAATTATATACAGTCGCACCTAACCAACTAGGCACTAGGCACATTGTGGTCCTAAACCTAGTCCCAAATTGAATAGCATTTGTTGCTGCAATGTTAGAATGAATTTATCTTACAAAGTCTACGCGATTTCAGTTAATTTCTGTACTAGAATAGACTAGGGTTTCGTCAAGTTTGTCAAACAAAAGCTAAGCCAGTTCAGTTTGCACTTTCACTCTATTGGTATAGGCTTTGTAAATACGACCGCTTATGTTGCCCCCACCCCCCTTAAGCTGCCTGTGCCCCTACTGTTAATAATGATGTAAAACTACTGCCCGGGGCCAATGAAAAGACTCGAAACTCATGCCTGCAGTATGAGAATACTCACTTGTCACTCTAATGATTTTAACTAAAAGAAATTACTGTAATTGTTTGGGTTTACGCAAATGATAGAAGTTGAGATTAAACCATAGTTTACGAAGTTTATCGCGATAAGTATATTGGTTTGACTAACTTACATTTAAACAGAATAATCTAGAAAATATATTTTTTTTTACTTGCCGACGCTTCGATTTCTTTACAGAAGTCGTGGTTACGGTAGAAGGGAAATTAATGCCCTACTTGAGTTTGTAAGGGGTCTGGTATGACAGGTTGAAGGTTGTAAGTGGTCCATAAGAACAAAAAGAATAAGAATCTTTTTTAATACTAAATGTTTATTTTAGACAATAACAACTTATAAATTGCAGAATATTTAGGTGTATAATGCTGACGGCGTTCCTTAAATGAGCCCTCAACTTCGTTGTTGTTACGCATTTTAAAGATGATGTATTACCTCCAATTTTTATTAGTTACAAAGCCGAGCTCTAAATAAACCACGGTTAAAGTAAGAGCCAGTTACTCAGATGACATTTATAAAATACCTTGAAAACTTGAGACGAATAGGATTAAAGTTTAGAATCAACTTGATGTTTTGGATAAATTAAGTAAGTTTTTACTTTTGATGTCAACATTTAAGAAGTGTTTTTAATTTACTGCTAACTGTTGCTTTTTTTTCTTCTCGTACCGTTGGCAACACTTGTGGTACGGTTTTTGCTCAGTACGCGGCCTTGCTCGATATATGTCGTCAAGTGTGCACTATTGCTGCCCGGTGTTGCTGCGTTATTCGTTCGTGGCATTAGTTTATATCTACTTTTGGATCCACGATTTTATGTTGGGGGAAACTTTAATAAATTTTGATATTTTGGGGAATTTTCCTTTACCTAAATGAATAAAGTAACCCATCTCTGGCATGATATGAAATACTTTTAAAGAGAAGCAGTGATGGGACTTAGGCTTATAAACCCCTCATAGCACCTATAACCTAGTATAGGTCGGTGTGAATCGACCGCCGCAGCACTGTATCGTGTGTCTATAGATAGCAATAAAAAAGTACCGAGGGTGTTACTGCCTAATACATAAAATTTCACTTTCATGGTCACATTAATTGTCTTTGAGATACATATGTACCTACTAAGTTTTCACATAAGTTGCAAAATTTCTATTGAGTTCTTTATTTATTTCTTTAATTATACATACAATACTAAAATTAATGTTTCACAGATCTAGCCCACATAACTAGAAATTACAACTATTATATCCAACCATACAAAATCTTAAAACACAACTCTCGGGACATAAAACAAAGCATCTGCGCGCGGAATATTAAACTCCCGTATATTAGATCTCCCGCCTGAGTGCCCAGTTTTAGAAAATAAACTAGAAACTATACTGTAAGTGGTGAAGTTATTTATAACAGTTTTCGAAGCCATTTATTTGGTACATCGTAGATTTTGCGCCGGCAGAATGCGAACAAACTGACATAAATCTCTTGTACCAATAATGGACAGGACCGTTGGTGTTTCTAGTTTAAGAGAGTATGAAATACGACCTTGTTACTAAGGATCACTTATATTTTTATCTATATTTTCTTCTGAGTGATCAAACTTGGGTTTCGATTGGTATTCATTATGATTTTGTTCTTTAACTATTATTGCAGTGTAAATACCGTCCTATATAATTTATGAATTAAATATTTTAGTCTGTTTGAGAAGATAAGTTTGTCCTCTTCTTTTTAGGTAATTTAGATAAAATTGCTAGACCTTAGTTAAAATGCCTTATTATATTTATAGTTGCGTACCATCGCTTACCATCAACCGGAGTGTAGTTCATGGTTAGTACCAAACAAAAAAATAATTATATATTGCTTTGTACGGGGTTAATCAACATACAAATCCGTGTGAATAGCTAGTACTAATAGATTAGACCGCAGTGACATTCGCTTCGCATGTTAATATATAAAAATACTTTACGAAAAGTCAAAACATTTGAAAAAGAACTCAATGTCCTGGAATAAATATAGATAAACCATTTGTATCATCCTTTTTTTTCTTCTTAAAAAGCTTTGGTATTTTTCAGTTTAATAATACCAAAGCTGTAATTTTACTACTAGTTTTACTGTTTGAAAAATAAATCGTTGTTTATTTTTTGATACATTAACATTTTATCTTCACTATACTTTTAGCGTTTCAGTAATTCCATTGAATATTCATTCTCCGTTTTCACATTAAAAGTGTCCTATGTTCTGAATATTATTTCACCCCACGTGCGAATACCAATTTATGCATTGTTACTTTTTATACGCATAACGATAGCTATTTAATCGAGTCGTATTTTGTGTTTGAGTTATGGAATTGAGTGACTTAAGTTTGATCATGATCTCACTGATATAAATATGAGTCGACATAATGAAAAACTCCTGTCGGTGTCCTTCGATTCCATCGCGACGTGAAAATCTCAGATTTCACTTTTCGGGAATGGGTGTAAAGATTGCCGGATCTTGGCGGTACATAATAGGTATAAAGGAGAAGGAAGCAAATGTTTCATGCGTTTTGGCTTTATACCTATTGATCAAGCAACGGTGACGTTACGTTGACTTGTAAGTCTGATATTTATATGACTACAGTATAGGTTTTGAACTTAAAATCAAAATTGGTGTCATAGTCACTCACAGATTTAAATCTAAAGCCTATGTACGCATATAAATAAACAAACCTTACCCACCATTAATAGCACAACTACCTCTACGAGAGCTGTGACTACCTAATATTAAGCATTGTGTTTCTACTGTTAAATATACTTAAGCGTCATGCGCTGAGATTAGTAAAATAGCGTAACGGCGGCATTACCTATCTATATTGTGGAGATATTAAGACGCTAGATAAGCTAGAAACGGTTTAGTTCTACAACATAATATGTTCATTGTTCAATACATCGTTTGAATAGATATTGAGTAGAAGTATTATTTGGATTTCTGATATTACAAGCTGGGTTCCGTTGTTACAGTCGCCGATTTTCAGTTTCTTACGTTAGTCGTGGTCGTAGTATGGGTTATGACAAAAAATAATTTACGATTGCAATTCCTTGTTATTGACATTGGTGTAAAAAATATCTCAAGTTAAAAATAATGAAAGTGATTTCAAATTGTAGTTTCGAAATAACATAAATTGACCATTTATATTTGAAGCTCTCAGTCCATAACGAGAACAGGTTCTGATGAAATGAAATTCCCTTTGTTTGGTACTGTAAAAAAAGCAATCCTAAAATCATAACAGAAACATCCAAAAAACTAATAGAACAATATATTCTTTTGAAATACAGTATCCCTATTTGAAGGTTACTATATGTTGTTGGGACTTGGAATACAAATTGGGGGTAGTTTATATTTCCAGCTGATGGTTGTGAACTAATAATAATATTCCACTAATAATAATAATATATTCCACTACATTCACACAACACCATCTAGTCCCAAACTAAGCAGAAGCTTGTACTATGGGTACTAGATAATGGATAAACATACATATATACTTTTTTTTTTTGTAAATACATACATATTATACATAGAAACACCCAGACCAAGACAAACATCCATGTTCATGCACACAAATGTTTGACTTGAGCGGGAATCGAACCCGCGACCTTCGGCGTAGCAGTCGCTTACACTCCCGCGGTGCCAACCGGTCGTCCAAACTGTCGTCGAACTCTTGCGAAGGGTCAAATACCTCGCGCTTATTTTGAAAATAACAGAAATTATTCTATTTGGAAGATACTTGCGATTTATTAGTTTTTGAGAGTTATAAAATATATAAAATCATAAAAACTATTAAAACAAAATTATTAAAAGTAATGTAAAATTTACGACTGAACGGATTAATTTAATGATATTATCATGATCACAAGTATAAAATTACTTGTCCAGACTGGCCTATCATTGCAAAGTCTACTGCAGCTAAAAAGGTGGTCCAGTGGATAGCGTATGCGACTGCTGATCGGAGGTCCCGGGCTCGATTCCCGGGTCGGGTAAAAGTGTTACTGGGTTTTTCCAAATTCTCAGTAGCAGCACGGAGTCTGTTGAAGTGCCCGGTAACGGCAAATGGCTCGCCCTCTATTACGTGGGACCTAACAATTCATCGCAAAATGTGGGTGTAATATTACACCTCTGCCTGCCTGAAGGGGTTCAGGGATACAGGCGTGAGTCTATAAAAATATAAAAATAATAGGTATATGAAATTTTGGTTTCAGGTAGACAACCACTCAGAAGATGTATGTAGCTTCGCTCTCTACTAGGTCAGTTCTAAAATATAGTTGGTGTATAGAATAAGTATGCTTACAACACATTTGGAATTTTGAATACTAGTTTGCACTGTCATTTGTTTGAAATCCGTAGTCGGTTAAGACCATTGTGAATGATGACAAAAAGGGTTTATGCATACCCTTTATGCATCTTATTTAAATTTTAAAAGATGGATTCTGTTTTTCTCACCAATCAAATTACAGGGCTGAAGTAAAAAACATGACATGTTATAAAATACATTACGCCTTCAGTTTTCAGAGCGCGTTTTCGTAGCAAATCTTGTGAATAATAGTGATCAAACTGAAATTATGACTGTATACATGGGTAATAAATCATTTTTCTCAAAGGAAATGGGCTCAAAACTTTTCGTCGCGTCAGATGCAGCATCGACGATTTACACGAAGCGGTGAATCGGGCCAGAAGACCTACAACTTGGTAAAACCATGCCTGGGCAAGTATGTTCATAATCGCTTGAGTTGGATTTTAGTTGAATGTGCTCGCGGTTACACCCGCGTTATTGAGGGCTACTGCTCCGTACCTGTGGTTCATAGCGTGATGTTAAATAGCCTTTAGCCTTCCTCGACAATGGGCTATCCAACACAAAATAATTATCAAAATAGTTCCTGAGATTAGCGCCTTCAACCAAACAAACAAACTCTTCAGCTTTATTATTAGCATAGATTTACTGCAGTATAAATATTAAGAATCAGCTATGTGTAAGAAATATGTTTCCTTGTGTCCATAACCACAATAAATATCAAATTCTCTTACTTAATGGCCCATGTATTATCCACCGTCGCGGGTCCCGCGTTTGATTAATAGCCTGCATCTAACACTTGTGTCATTACTGCCGAAATGCTGAATCCTTCCAACTTTGGATCATTTAAATCTGAGACGTCAGCGGTCCTTAAGAAGTTATTTTCCCCACAAATATCTCGAAAGGATAACCGTAATGGGAGTAAGGGGCTCACTGGGATTTATACTGGGGCCTTTATTGATATTCAAGTGTATATTATAAATAACTAGAAATTCACCCGCCCGTGAATATCGGCTGTCACGAAGAAAGGTATTTTCTGTGTTATTTCGATCTATAAGCTATAAAATTCAACAACATTAATTTCTTGAAAGTCTGTTCGGTACTTTTAAGTTTTCCTAAATTATTAAGAAGCGTAGAAGAACGTGCTTTCGCATTTACAATATTTTATCAATGTATAACATTTGCACGTCGTCGTATAAGACAAACATGTCGAACCAAAATAACAATGTACTGTATAACATATTGCATGCAACTGTATGTATACACATGTTTTTAGCAAAGAAATTCAATCTTATCTTATCTTATTCAAAATTCACTATAGTCTATACAATAAGGGTGGCAAACAAGTAACGGCTGATCGGATACGCGGCTAACCATAGCCTTTAGAGATAGTAATCAGGTAATCCGCACTTGCCTTGCCATAGAGAAAGGTATTTGTAGGCAAAGTATCGCCTTTCTTCCCATCTAATCTCTATCTGATACTCATTTTATTTGCCCATTCTCTACAAAAAAAATAATTAAGTATGGGAATAGAAGATATGGGTATCTGTCTTAACTTGAAGATAAGTTTAAAATCGTCTTTCGGAATATAATCATATCATCATATTTTTTGCTCTGGCAACTGTAACCGCCAGACGTCAATAATTTTAGCTCCGTAATTAAAAAAGTTTTAATAAAATTTTAATTGATTATTTAACATATAAGTTAGTATATATTGATAAAATAGTGACAAGAAGTTATTGTTAAAATTGTGTTTGTAAAAAGTATAATAACTACACTGCCAAAGTTCGAGCGAACAGAACGGAGACTTGGTGTCAACGGACGGATTTGAATTTACATCTGCTACGACAACCCGGGGAGTATAATACTTATTAAAACTTATCCAACACTCCACAACACCGAATTACTCGGCTCACCCCCGTGTGAGCTACGTCCAACACACATTTGGCTCAGTTCTGTCTCCTTTTGCTTGACTATATGTGGAAGCAAAATCGAGGACTAAACAACAGCCCAGACAAACACAATCTACACAGATACACTTCACAATTACTACACTGTTTATTCTTGTCTGTACTTCATATATTTGTGTACTTTTCTGTATTAGCTATAATTGGTTTAAACCTGTAACTTGTATACCTACTTACATTTTATTAATAAGTTGATTAAGTTCATCAGCTGAGATATTTCAATAGAAACCTTGTAAAAGTATTAGCTAATTACTCTAAAGTATTCAAATTACCTAAATTGTTCTCTATTTCTTAGTTTCTACAATTAATTAATTTAATATAATTTTTTATTCATATACCCCCCTTTTCTTTTGTAACTTTTCTTATTTATTCTGTCTATACCATAATACTTAAGCCCCATCACATCTCTTCTCTTCTTTGACTTTGCTCAGCTGTTTTCTTATTTTTTAGGTAATTTGTAATCCTTGGCAATGTCTACCCATATGATGACTCGGAAGGCAACGGCCAAGGAGACGGAAAATAAATTAAGAATAACTCTGCTCGAGTTAAAGAAGTACAAGGATGACAACAGTCAACTATTAAGGGAACGCGTTGACTGTGAAGAAGAAATTAAAATTGTGAATGACCGTATATCTGAGCTGAAGACACAACTCACGGAGCTGCATATAGAGCATATGGATGTTTTGGATCAACGGGACAGACTACGAAAAGAAGTTAGGTGTTTCAGCAGCTGCGACGAAATTTACTCCAGACAACTTAGCCGCAATGTGGAGTTAGAAGCAAGTCTCAATGAGGCTTAAGGCAGAATTTCAACTCTAGAAGACACAATTGCGGCCTTTAACAGTACTGCTACTCACAACTTATTCTCTGAGATCCTGGGTGACAAAATTAATGTGCTAAAAGCTCTTAAATGTAACTGTTTCAAAAAATGTCTTAGTAAGAATAAATTTAGAAAATTGTTTAAGTTAAATAAATTAATTAAGAAACTTAGATCTGCTCCTAAGTGGTCTACCAAATTGAGTCAGTATGCACAAGATAACTGTAAATTAAATAAAGAGTGTGAGTCTCTTTTATTAAAGCTTGAGGAAACAAATGAAGAATTAGTTTCTGGTCGGTTGTTATATGAACAACACACAAGTGAGTTGCAAGCACAAATATCAAATCTACAAGCTCAACTCACTAGAACTATAATGGAACACCAGAATGAGACTCATGAATACATCTTAAAATATGAAGAAATTTCAAGAGTTGGTCGAGAAAATTTAAAACAACTTATCTCATTATCCAACTCTAATAATTACTGTTCCAGTTGTACAACTAAGTGTGCGACTACACCAGCTGAATCAATAGAATTGAATGCACATGGATGTCAGTATAATACACAAAACAAACTGCATCCAGTAAATACAGACAGTAAGAATGTAATAATTTTTCAGACCAACTGGGAGTGGGTTTAGGGAGCTTAATTGATCATTACACTGAGCAACCAGTACAGAACTTTTGTTCACCTGGAGCTCAGTCTTGTACCCTAGTTGATAAGATTAAGAATGCCGACTTGAATGCACAAACTACTGTCATCATATTGTATGTTGACAGCTCATTAGTCTCCAAAAACAGTCTCATAGAATTAACAGACTTAATAGATGTTAGCACAAAAATAGGCTGTAACTTTATTATTTGTGCATTGCCTTATTCATATGCTCTCACAGATGACCAAAACAGGCAGATAGGCAAATTAAATCTATTATTGTACAATAGGACATGTCATAGTGACAGTATTTTATTATTTGACACTAATATTTTTATTATTAATTTCTTTTTAACAAAAGATACTATGTATCTTTCTTATATACATAGGCGACAACTTGCTAAATTATTAGCATTTAATTTATTTACTGACAGGGGTACTACTAGAGTACTTAGGAATTTGGTAGATAATAGTTATACCAATAGTAGTATTGACACATCTATTAGTTTAAACTATTAGATGAGACAACAGATAACAGATAGGCATTCATGTATCTTTAACTTAGTTCATCAAAACATACAAGGCCTATCTGGCAAAGATATGAAATACATTTATTTTTAAACTAACTTTTGCCCGCCGCTTCGCGCGCGTTATATTCGGAGTAACACAAATCTACTTTCAGTCCCAAGTTGTGTGAAGCACTCCTGATTATTCTAAAAATTTCAGATACTCTGTAGGGTACAAAGTAACTCGGTCAGTTATACATGACATTATCTACCGAAAGGTACATAATAACATCACCTTCAAATGTCAAAACCATGTTCTAATACATGTCCATATATATGTATACCTAAATATTTACGCATGTATAATATTAGTAGGGCAAATCGTTTCATCCGTTTAAGCGCAATATATAATTTATTAGTTACTTAAACGAACAATATGACATTATGTATGATGTGGCAGTACTGACAAATATGCGATAGCACATGCGCAGCACTCAATTTTATTAGCGCATGCGTTCTTACTTCCTAGAGGTAAATTTGTGCCGTACTTCTACCCTCCCTACAACACTTGTCAGTAAAATTTTTGCAACTTATAGTAGCCTATGTCCGTCTCCATGGTCCAATATATCTCTATATTAAATTTCAACAAAATCGGTTCAGCCGTTTTAGCGTGAAAACGGAACGTACATACATACACCCTTTCGAATTTATAATATTAGTTGGGAAGTAGGGATAGTAGGGATATCATTAGAGACTTTCTTTATACACAAAATTATCTGTTTTACAACCTTCATATAGAACATGTAAATTATTATTACCGCTTACTCGTGAACATGCCACATATAAGTTTGTCCCGGCGATTTATTTAGAAAATACACACAGGGCTACGAATATCCAGCCCTGCCGAAAGTAAGATAGCCCCGTTGAGTTACTCAAGAGGTATCTGAATTCAGGCCTCAGTCTCCCACCTACGGATTCCCACGTACGTGAGGTGTGGGAATTTGGGAATAATGAGACACCTGTATAAGTACCTACAGAACACGAACTAACGAAAGAAATCAAAGAAACACATCCACATTCATTATTCAAAAGAAATAACTAAGACACCAATCCGACGAAAACGAAAGAAAATTAACCGAGAACCTCATCAATCCACGTAGAATCTTAACACCGCCATTCAGAAAACGCCATCTATGTTTAGGTACATATACAAACCGACCGAGATAGAAAATAATATGGACTAATCGACAATTTATTGAAAAAAGTATCTATAGTCATTGTTTTTATCATTTAAAATAAAATGAAATGATTACATAACTATTATATAAACATAATAATTTGAAATAAATGAGATTGACCGTTTCAATTAAGTGGACATTGTAATAAATTTTGACACAGAGACTTTTTGTTTATGAAAGTGCCGAATATTATTCTCTATTATTTTTTAATAACAGAAAGATACCCGACACATTATTATTGTCTTTTTTGCAAGAAACATTTATTTTGCTAGAAAATTATTTGTCGGAAGGATAACTATAAATATGCTCGGTTCCAGTAATTTATTTGTAGAAATTACGTAAAAATGTATTGAAGAAATTAAGAATCGCCTCCTTTTTTAAAGTTGGGTAAATAGCCTATTTAGACTTACTTTACTTTTACTAACAAACTTATAATGATCATAGATGGCACCACATAATTAACCAGTTTTGGATGATCCCTGTTTTGTTTGGGACTACGTACAAAGGAGAGGTCAAGCTGTACACCTAAAACTACTCAACCGATTGTGATGTAACATATACTATTTTATAGGTTTGAGTGTCCTTTGTACATGAGTGTAAGTTTAATTGAAATCAATTTCGCCATTTTAGAGATCTTTAGCAACATAGGGAAAGACGTCGGACAGACAGACAGACATAAATTCAAAAAATTATCAAGTATTGCTTTTTAGCATTTTCCTAGATTTTTTAGCTAATTTTCGTCAAAATATCTTTAATGTACAGACTTTTTTACCTCTACAGTTTTATTATATTTTTAAATAAACATAAGATTGATATCTTATGTATTACAGAACATTGGTTGCGAGGTGACCAATTAATATTTAACAATCAACATTACTCAGTTATAAGTGCATTCGTAAGAAAGAAGGCTATTCGTGGTGGCTCTCTAATATATGTATGTAATAGTTTGAAATGTAAAGAACGTAAGGATATAGCTAAACTTTCTATCGAGCGCACTGCTAAGATTTCTTGTGTTGAGCTTGAACAACATATTATAGTGTGTGTGTATCGACCACCACAAAGCGACTTTACTCAGTTTGAAAGTATTATAAAGGATGTCTTAAAACACATAATTTCTAGTAGGAAGTCTATAATCGTATGCGGCGATTTTAATGTCAATTTGTTAGAAAAATCACCAATTTGTACTAGGTTAGTTAGCTTATTTAGGTCATTTAATTTAAATGTTTTGTTCTCTGAACCAACCAGAATAATCTCACATTCGTCTACATGCTTAGATAATGTTTTTTGCAATTATCTTTATTTAAGTAAGGCTGTTTTAACTGACTTGACATCGGATCACTGCGGGCAAAAGGTTGTAATTCCAACTACAAACCCTAAAGTACAAGAAATTACATGTAGGCCAATTACCTCTGCTCGCCTCAAACACTTTAGTAATGATGTTGCTGCCAAGATCGCCAGTATTGACTTAGCCGTTGATGATCCTGTTGAATTATATAAATGCTTATTTAAAATTGTTAATGTTGAGTAAAATAAAAATTTTAAACTGAAGACGTTTGCAAGGAGCATTAAAGTAATTTGTTGTGATTGGGCAACAGTAGGTATATACAAAGTAGAGCTAGGTTGTATGATCTATATGGTATGAAGAAATACAATTTTAATCCTGAATTTATTCAATATGTTAGAAATTATTCAAAGGTTTTTAAGAGGACATGTGCTTTAGCCAAGTCCTTATATTTAAGCAATAAAATCAAAGAATCCAAGAACAAAATTAAAACTACTTGGAGCATTATTAACAATGAGACTGGTCGAGCTGAAATTGGTAGATAACAATTATGAATTAAAATTTAATGGTGAAATTATTACTAGGAAAACTGATGTTGCTCAGACATTTAACAATTTCTTCATAAACATACCAGTGAACACAACCAGCTGTCTAGATTCATATCCAAGCAAAGAAATGTTGGTTAGGGGCAATGTGAATGAGCGTGATGTGCTTTTTAATTTTAAATATATTGACACCAATGACATACTGAAGGCATTCAAGACGCTCAATAATAAAAAAATCTGTTGAATTATGGGGCATTTCTGTTAAACTTGTGCGACAAATTATTTCTAGCTTAGCTCCATATTTAGCTGCAATATTCAACAGATGCGTATATACAGGACTATTTCCTGATCTAATGAAACACAGTAAAGTAATACCATTATTCAAAAAGGGATCAAAGAGCGACCCTAGTAATTTTCGGCCAATTTCTATCTTGCCTGTTATTAGTAAAATTTTTGAAAAGATTATTTTGCATCTACTAGAGAGCAACTTTCACACAAATAATTTATTTCACAGTGAACAGTATGGCTTTACTAAGGGTCGCTCCACCGTTGATGCCGGTGTAACTTTGTTAAAGCATATTTTTAATGCTTGGGAAAACTCGAAGGATGCCATTGGTGTTTTTTGTGACCTATCAAAGGCCTTTGACTGTGTGGAACATAATACGCTTTTACTTAAATTGAAACTTTACGGTATTAGAGATACCGCACTCAATCTTGTTGCCAGCTACCTTAATGATAGAATTCAGTATGTAGATGTTAATGGGAGTAGGTCTCTAGGTTCCCTCCCGCGCTTCGTACAGTGTGGTGCGAAACAAATAGCAGTGTTTTTTTAAATAACTTTTTACCGGTTTTGTGATAATTTCTCAGCTCGTGAGTTGCTTCTGGTTGTGTATTTTAGGGTTTAGGCTCCGTGTATTGTAAGTTCTGTACATATTATATTGTAAATAGTGTAAATAAGTGAACTTCATCGATCGGTAAGTCTTTTATTTTTTCTTAATGTAGGTACTGCGAAAAAAGTAGGTAAGTTTTTTTACTAAATTTTTTTACTGTTTAATATATTTGTTTAGGTTTCCTTTTGCGGATACAATATAGTATAGTTAAATAAGGTAAGGTAATAATGTCTTTATTCTGTAATGAACCACCTGATCGTGGTGGCGGCACGGATTTTTGTACACCGAAGTCGCCAACGACTAAACGTTTATTTAGTGATATGTCACCATCGTTTATTACGCCAGATGATAGGTCAAAACGTTTTCAAAGCGAACCATTGGTAAATAGTGTCAATTATTCTGATAATTATTATGATTTAGTAGCTCAGGCAACTAGTTATTTGGCCAACATAAATGAGTTAGTGAACGATCAAGGATCGCGTATTAACGTCGCTAACAAAACTGCCATAATGGATTTTACGCAGCGTATAACAGGTATAGTATCTATACTAGCATTAAAATCATCTAGTAACGAAACTAGGATGGCGCATTTGGAACGAGAGTTAGATAGTCTAAAAAACAATCGGCAAAAGCCGACGTACGCACAAAAACTTAGCCTTCGTCTACCAGCGAAGTCAGTGCCGGCGGCGGCCTCGGTGGAGACTCACCGTGTCCAACGCCCTGCTATTGTAGCTTACCCGACTACAGAGCGTTCAGCTGAATACGGGTCGTCATCCGCTACGAAGCAGGCACTGATGAAGGCCATCAAACCTTGCGACGAAGGCTTTCAAATAGTAGGTGTCAAAAAAACAGCCAAGTCTGGAGTAGTACTACGTGTAGCCAACGAAAAACAACTCAAAAAGTTGGAATCCGTAAGTGCGATTAGGTCTGCCGGTCTACGTCTAGAGAAGCCGAAAGGGCGTAAGCCTCGCATTCTTGTCAAGGACGTACCCGGTGCTATGGAGGACAAAGCGTTCATCACGGCGTTATACCGTCAGAATATCAAAGATGAGGTAAGTGTAGATGAGGAAACGTTTATTAAAAATACCAAAATCACTCGTAGGCGTAAATTAGATAGTGGTCGTAAATGGATAGGCCTGGAAGTAGAACCAGACATTCGTAAACATCTTGTTAGCACAAAAGAAAAATTGTTTATAGATTGGGCAACATGTAGGTTTATAGACGACATAGAAATAGTGCGGTGTTCAAAATGTCAACAATTCGGTCATGTTCAAAAGTTTTGTACGTATAAAACAGCTGCTTGTGCTCACTGTGCTGGGGAACACGAAACAAAAACATGCTCAAATAAAGATCTTCCTGATTTTAAACCTTCATGCGTAGCATGTAAACGCCTTAAGAAACCGCATGACCATCGTTGCGGATCTCAGGAATGTCCCATATATAAGTTGAAATTAGAACAACTAATTCTTAATACTAACTACTGAATTAATTGTTTAGGGAACCTCATACTTAGATAGGTACATCATGGATAATATCGTTATAGGACAATTAAACCTTCACAACGATAGGGTGGCGACATTAGAGTTAGAGCGCTTAGTTATAGAATATAAGTTAGACGCAATACTCGTACAAGAACAATATCAAAATACAAGCCAGAGTAATAAAATCATACAGCTGGACGGCAAAGCACGAGCTGGGATTTATGTCGCGAATTCAAACTTAACAGTAACATCTATTAGTAATCTCATGACGTCACACTGTGCGGTTGCGGAGGTATCTTCTGCGTCCTTTAGAGTTTATGTTGTTAGCTGCTACTTTCAATATTCACATCCGGTTGCCCCTTACTTACACCATCTTCGCTTCGTTTTAAGGTCCCTTGTGGGCCATAAGGTCATAATTAGTGCCGATGTGAATGCATCATCTACGTTATGGTATGGCAAATATCGTTCTTCTGATAGGGATCGACGGTGCGCCGTCGAGGATTTCATTGCAGAAATGAATTTATCCATCCACAACACACCAGATGCACCACCTACTTTTTGCAGCCCCATGGGCGAGTCTTCTATTGACGTCACACTTTCTTGTGGGGACGTTCGTATAGATAGGTGGCGTGTTCTACCGGACGCGTCATGTAGTGACCACCGCCTAATCGTGTACGAATTCACGTCAAGGCTGCCACGGGACTTGTCATGTATCTCCTCTATTAATTTTAGATATAAAACAAAAGGAGCTAATTGGGATCTTTTTGGTTCACTATTCGCGTCACATGTCAAATACTTCACTTGCTGTAATTTTTCTGTAGAAGAGAGTGCTGAAATTTTGTCTGACACCTTCATATATTGTGCGGATGTTGCCATTGGCCGTGGTTCTATCACCAACACTCGTAGGTGTGATTGGTGGAATAACAACTTAGCTGAACTTCGGCGAGCCTTTCGCAGAGCACGTAGAAAGTTAAATCTATTAAAAAGACGTCTAATAACAGGTGACGTTTATGATACTACCTTCATTGCTCTTAGAGTTGCTAGATCTCATTATAGGTCTGCAGTTGAAAAATGCAAAAGAAATTTGTTACGTAAGATTGTTGATAGACTCGAAAGGGAGGGTCCGTGGTCTCCTTTATATCACGAATTTAAAACAAATAGATCTATCGACTTAGCTTACACCCAAAATATCAAAATTAATGGTAGACATTCCACTGGTATTGAGGAGACAACGGACTATCTCTTGAATTGTCTGATACCCAACGATCGGCTGGAGAATGACACAGACTACCACCGTCAGATCCGACAATGGGCTGCTTTGCAACCCGTTTCACCAGCGTCAGACCTACCATCCTATGACGAATTTATAAATGCTGTCGGATATTTGCCGCCTAACAAAGCTTCAGGCGAAGACAAAATCTCCAACAAGATGATAAAGGAAGCTTGTAAAACATCTGGTGAGTCCATTTTGTTTGTGTTTAAACGTTGCATAGCAGAAGGTATTTTTCCTCGTATATGGCGCAGTGGTTACATTAGGATCATACCAAAAAGAGGAGACAAACCGTCCGACGACCCTAAGTCATATAGGCCAATAACATTGTTACAATCACTAGGAAAGCTTTTAGAACGTCTCGTAGTTCCCCGGCTTCTGCCGGGCGGTATTAGATTTAGCGATAGACAATTTGGCTTCACAGTAGGTAAATCGACAGTTGACGCAGTTATATCGGTTAGGAAGATAGTTTCGTCATCAACACTACAATATGTGCTAGGTATATTCTTAGATATATCTGGCGCTTTCGACAACGCATGGTGGCCAATGCTTTTACTTAAATTAAAGTCTCGTGGATGCTTTAGTAACATATATTCCCTCATTTATACGTATTTCCTACATGGAACAGCAAAGTTAAAATTAGGCCACCATGCTGTGTCGAAGGCGCTGACCATGGGTTGTCCGCAGGGATCAGTGTTAGGCCCGTATTTATGGAATCTAGGTTTTGATGACTTTCTAAGCATACCACTACCACCAGGTTGCTCATTGACCGGATACGCAGATGACGGTCTTTTACTTATTCAATCTAATACTAGGGTAGGACTTGAAAGGTTAGCTAATCAATGTTTAGACTTAATCAACAATTGGGGTGAACGCAATCGTTTATATTTTTCTCCACAGAAAACATTTCAATTACTTTTGAAAGGGATCTTAAAAACACGGCCTCGAATCAAATTCAATAACATCACCATCATAAACAAAGAATCAGTTTGTTATTTAGGGTTAGTTTTAGAGAGAAACTTTTCATTTGTCGAGCACATTAAAACAGTAGGTGAAAAATCTAAAAGAAGTTTTTACGCCTTGTCAAAGATATCAACTGCGACATGGGGGCTTTCGTTCAAAACTTTAAAAGTAATTTATGGTGCAACATATCTGGGTTGTATGTGTTATGGTGCGCCTGCATGGGCTGATAGAGCTACTATCGGTGCAGTACGACGTAAAATGCTACAAAGTCAACGTCTCGCGTTGATATTTTTGTGCAAGGCTTATAGGACAGTTAGTACTGAAGCTTTGCCAGTACTGGCAGGTGTATTTTCAGTCGATCTTGAGGCACAAAGACGAGCAGCAATGTATTACGTGACACGAGATAGCATGGATCTAAATTTTCTAGCTCCGCGCGACAGACATAAGATCGCTAGATTGTTGAACCATCAATCCACAGTCTATGACGATCTTCTTGATGAATGGCAATGTCGCTGGAACACATCAACTAAGGGCCGTCACCTCTACCAGTTCTTCCCATGCGTCCGAGAGCGACTGGCGAGGAACTGGTTGGAGGTGGATCACTGTGTAGCCCAATTTCTTACAGGTCATGGCAACTTTAAGAGCAAGTTGTATTCATTTAAACTAGTTGATTCACCGTTATGCCAATGTTCAACATCTGGCAACAATTATGAACAATCTGCTCATCACATTCTATGGGAGTGTAGTCTTTGGCAAATTGAACGTAATATCATGCTTAACGAATTAGAGGTAACTTCTGGAGTAGTGTACTATACGGATCTTGTGGCAAGTAGGACGAATTTCCGTGCGTTTAGGCGTTTCTGCCATACATATTACTGGTAACAGGCGTAGTTCACAATTTAGGCCCCCTTAATGCTCATGTCCGTGGTGCTTATCTTTTCTCATCACTATATCTCTTCGTTGCTTGTCTCCCGCTTTGTTAAGGAGGGAAGTGGATTATTCATTTTCCAACTCCTCCAATATACTTCTGATTAAGTTCGTTGCGGGTTCCAAGACAGTTTAACTTTCCCCGGGACTTCACGAGTGTCAAAACTTGTTGTCATCAATGGTCACTGCTGCTGAACCTGGCTACACAGGTGACACAGTAGTGGGAATGAGGGTGGGATTAGTCCCAAAAGTAGGTCTCTAGGTTTGCCAGTAGGAATGGGCGTTCCACAGGGCTCTATTCTCGGTCCATTTCTTTTTTTAATATATATTAATGATTTGCCGTTCTTTGTACAAAATTTATGTGATATTATTTTGTTTGCCGACGATACGTCACTAATTTTTAAAGTTGATCGTAATTTAAGTAACTTTGATACCGTCAATAACACTCTTGCACAAGTATTAGATTGGTTTTCGACAAATAATTTGGTACTCAACTCAAGCAAAACCAAATGTGTTAAATTCTCTTTGCCTAATGTCAAAAGTGTTCCTACTAATATAATTTTAAATAAGGAAACAATTCAACTAGTCGAATCAACCGTATTCTTAGGTGAAACTTTAGATTGTAAGCTTTCGTGGGGCGCCCAAATATCCTGTTTCGCAGTAAAACTTAGTTCTGCAGCGTTTGCAGTTAGAAAAGTTAGGGAATTCACAGATATAGATACTACTAGACTAGTTTACTTTAGTTATTTTCACTGCGTAATGTCATACGGAATAATGTTATGGGGTACAGCTGCTGATATACAGACTATTTTTGTCATTCAAAAAAGGGCCATACGTGCAATTTATAAGTTAGGTGCTAGAGATTCTTTACGTGATAAATTTAAAGAAGTAGATATATTGACAGTTGCATCGCAATATATATATGCTAACTTAATGTACATTAAGAAAAACTTTATTCTATACCGCAAAAATAGTGATTTGCACAAAGTGAACACAAGGAATAAGCATAAACTGGTGGGAACTAACTACCGTCTACATAAAGTTGAGAACTCATTTGCGGGGATTGGTATACGATTTTTCAACAAATTGCCTCTTGAAATAATGAATTTACCCATGCACAAATACAAACGGACAATTAGGAACTTTCTTTTACAAAGGGGTTATTACACTATTAAGGAATTTTTAAATGATAAGACACCGTGGGGATAGGCTTAGGCTTGTTTAACTCACGATTATTTGATTTACATGTTAAGTGGAGGTGCCTCGTGAACACATGATTTTTGCAGGATTTGGATATTTTTATGATTTGTTGAATGTCATCATCATCATCATATCAGCCAAACGACGTCCACTGCTGGACATAGGCCTCCCCCAAGGTTCTCCACACAGACCGGTCTTGAGCCGCCCGCATCCAACCTCCTCCCGCGATCTTGACAAGATCGTCGGTCCACCTTGCGGGGGGCCTACCTCTGCTGCGTCGTCCGGTACGTGGCCGCCACTCCAGAACCTTTCTGCCCCAACGGCCATCGGTTCTTCGAGCTATGTGCCCTGCCCACTGCCACTTCAGCTTGGCTATCCGGAGAGCTATGTCAGTGACTTTGGTTCTACTGCTGTTGTTGTTGAATGTAGTTTAACATTATTTATCCCTGATCATATCATTGTTCACTTGTCACCTTCACAAAATTCTTTTTACATTTGCATTCCTTCACGCGTTCCACTAACTTATGTTAATAATAACGATCTGGAAAATGGAGGTAATTGGCGGTCATGGTCAGTATACCAATAGATTGTTTCTCACTGCTGGTTCGTATACCGTTGTCGTCATGCTCACTAAAATGTCATTTCTTGTGGTGGCGTCGTGTGTCGGGTCATCCCTGTCCCTCTAATATGGCGAGAGGGATGATGGCTGGCACATGCGTCATACTCGTGAACGGGTGCTACTTGCGATGACTGGTCGATGACGGTCTTGCGGGCTGGTATTAGATTTTAATATTTAACTGCATCATTTCCATCATGGTTCTGATCACTTTCGCGGATTGCCTGCATTATTAGGTATATATAATGTAAGTGGATGCTCCTGTTTCACCATGTCTTTTCTGAGGAGGCTAACCAAAAGTATTATGCTTGAGTATTATTATGTACAGTAAATATATACAAGTGATATAGAAGGTGTAACAGTTGCAGCACCTTACAAAATGTAAATTGTGTATTATGCAAAACCTGGCGATGAAAAAGAGTGACCGTGAGTTTTATTGCCCGTTCTTTCTCATGGTTCTACCTATTGCTTTGCGAACGTGGCAGTAAATGTAAATGTAGAAGCATACAGTAATAATGTTTTTTTAAATTTGAGTATAAGTAATTATTTTATAAATTTATTATTTTGACGTTCATAAGCGTCACATTGTGACCCAAAAGAATAAAGGATTTTGAATTTGAATTTGAACATATCATACGTAAAATGCGAGGAGATGTAGTGAGTTTAGTGTGTCGAGATCAAATCCAAAGGCATGATGAAAATGTTCGCTGAGGTGTTTTACAATAAATAAGAAATGAAATCGGTTAACTTGTTCGTAACATTCATCTTCCCACAATATTTAAGTGTTGGTTTATTTTATAAATGTAATAATATTAGACTCCTTATATTTACATTGATTGGTCCAAATGCCCACGCCAGCAATGAATATAATAATGTAAGGAAAATGTTCATCAATATTGTTATTGTCATGTCGTACTTATTCTACATATAGATGTTGGATTTTTTAAATAGGTAATAATTAGTACAGCTGTCGTAACTTTTGAGGCAAATCTGTAAATGTCTGGAAATTAACCTTAAAATTCATAACACATGTTTCAAGATAGTTTGATCTCAGTAATGGTTAAGGTCGCTAAACTTCTCACCCCTTCCAATTACCGATCTGTATGTATATAGGTATACACATATGTGTATAATTTATATTAATCCCAACAGAAAAACAAAGTCGTAAACGCTCAAGGGCAAGTTAGAATCACGCGGTATTTACTTTTAAGCCGCAATGGCTGCATGGGTTAAAAGTTCCCAAAGTGCCTGTATGTAGTGACAGGGGTCCCCGTACTCCAAAACTTTGACAATCTCAGTGTGATAACAGCCAAACATACGGTTTTCTTGCAAACTCCAGATTCGGATCATAAAGTGTGGTACTGAGGAAATTTTTCGGAGAGACAACAACTCAGGGAAAAAGCTTAACTTTGTAAGGTTTGGACGAGACGAGCGCAACTTTCTGACATGTACGTTTATCTGTCATGTGTTGGCAAAATGTTGCTTGCTTTTGAAGTTTAATCAAGATGCTAGAATTATCAACTACCTTTTACGTGTTAGTGTCTTACAAGATACCATTTTGTGCATAAACGTTGCACAGTCCTTTTCTGTAATGGTAATTAAAAGTTAAGATTTTATCCAGCTGTAAAGAAAAACATGGATGTACAAATTACTTAAACTTACTAAAAGCCCTATATGACGATTTACAGATCATTAAAGAAAATTGAGGGATAATCACTATTAACACATTGACGGACACGACTGCTGAGGACGTCGTTAGTTGAATACTGTGTTACGTCGTTTTTTTAGGCACATTTGTTCTATTTTCATCCTAATGCCAATACAAATACGAGTTATGACTCGTATGAAATCATCTTGTGTCACATCATAGATTGACTTCACAACATCAACATCCCGGTAGTAATCTGCAGTGGCCCATATGGAGATCCCTGAATAGTATACGAAGCAAGTTTGGCCGTTGCAGATACAACCAAGCGAAATGGGGTATGATTGACTTGCCTTACACGCAGTGCGACTGTGGCGCTCCAGAACAGACCATGAGTCACCTGCTGGAGTGTCCTAAACGTCCGCACAGATGTTCGGAGCCCGATCTATGCCGATTTCCGAGGCACCGACAGTGCCTTTGCCGTGGCAACATACCGGGCTTGTGCCATATGATGTATGTAACATCGATTCGAGAAGAAGAAGTAGATTATTATGTAGTACTATATTTTTGTAACTACTAGGCTACTAGAGTTGTATTATCACTCTAGGGGCCCAAGGGCCACGCCTGCCATATTTCCGTGACGGGACTCTCTGATCCGCCTGACGACTGGGAACGTCCTCTGTCACAAGCAATCACATTATTTACCTATAAGATGACAGAACGCCCACCGCCATCTATTTTTTTGTATGGAATTTGACTGTGTCATATCACCATAGATCTTTGTAAGCCAAGTGTTCCTCGATGTGTTAACAATCACGTGGACAAAATCGTAATCAAAAACCAGAAAATATACTTTTATTCGAAATAATAACAAAGGTGTTGTGATTGTTGTCTGATCTTATTTATCTTCCACGCCCTTTTGTTGTCCTACGTCAGCATCATGCCCGACGCATTTGTATAATTTCATTTTACAGTCATTCACTTTCAAAATTTATTCAAAAATATTTTTAAATCATCTGTTTGCTAAGTTTTTGACACAATAAATCTTTAGTGACTGAGAAAATCTTCAAGTGAATAATCATTAAACTGTAATTAGCAAAGAAAATCTTAGAACCAGTCTGTAATTGAAACGATAACGATTGGATTAAAATAAATATTATTGAAAATTAATTTAGTCTTATGGATAAGAGTTAAATAAAGAGAGATAACCATTCATCGTATTAGTTATGAATGAGTAAAGTTTACAAATGTTTGTGAAGTAAGATGAGAAAAATATTTTAGTTATCGTTTTGTTGGATGCTGTACGTAGTGTGACTGAAGATTCACATTTAATTCAGTCTAAGTTACATCAAAAGAATCGCTTAACAGCAGTAACCCTTAAATACATAGAAGAAAGGTTTAGTTTAAGCTTTATCTAATGTTTGTGAGGATGGATAGTTTGTAACTATTTCACGCAATAACCACTAAATGGATAGGGATGAAATTTTGTAGTAATGTGGTTTATACATCTGAATTACACATAGGTTACATAAGTGTTATGATCGTCAATTTATTTTGACACAAGAATGCATTTTTTTATTATCATAATCAGGAATTTATTAATATTTAAACAACTGAAATAAAAGATATTAAGACTTTAATCTAACAATCCGGGTTTACGCAAATATTTTGCTTTGTTAACATAAGATCCGCGTAATCTTTTACTTCCTTTCACTAATTTGTAAACAAAGCAACCCCAAATAGCTCTATAATCCTTTCAACTACCGTAAATAACAAAAGTCTTATAACAGCCCATTGCTTAGCTTTAAATTCTACAACCATATCAAATAAAACAGCTTCAGTGACAAACTCGTCGTCCCGAGGCCGATCGCGATGTCTTGATCCTTGGCACGTGAGAAACTTGCCTTATTGCCAATTGGTCCCTGTCTAAGCGCAGGTGCCAATTGGATACAAATAGACTGTTGTCTTATTGCTTCTCTAGGGAACTGTACAAGTCTTTACGCCAATTGTTGTTCATTGTGAAATTGCAACGTTTAATTCCGCAGATTAGAAAACATTGAATTTCTAGCTGTGCCCTCTGAGATTTCTGCAATCTCAGTGCTAACGCACAGACTAAGGAAAAACTGCAGTCTGCAGATGCTCTGTTCTGTAATTATTTAACATTGGTGTACTAAGTTTACTAATATATATAAAACGGGTCTCAGACCGGTTATTAATGTTAAAAGGGTTATACCCTTTATTTTGTCAGTGTGGTGACGGATTAAGAATACGGAATATCACCACCCCATATCATCCCATGGGTGCCATAAGAACCGACATAGGGGGCATATTATGCAGAGAACAGCGCTGTAAGGGAAGGAAAACTTGATACAAACCCTATACCAACCCGTTTGGCCAGCGTGGTATAGTAGGCCAATTCCTTCTTTCAAAGGAGAGGCCTAGTCCAGCAGTGGACTGTTTAAGGCTGATGATGAATGACCCTATATTTATCCCCTAGCAAAAGCGTGCGCAACCCATGCGTGTGAAACGTCGCGAATGTGTTTATAAGTGTGGAATAACTTAAAAGATTCATTTTGCTTGTCCCTATAGAGACGCGTTAAAAATACAGATTAGACTTACTATACCCCGCTGGCCAGATAAGTAGGTATAGTAGTCAAGTCATTATAGGGGGTTGACCTCGGAAAAAAGATGATTAACCAAATAAAATAAATCGATTTTTGTGACAATCCAATTATATGTGACTTTTGAGAACAATTTTTAAAAAAAATACAAGTTTTTACGTGGTATAATATACTGAGTATGTCGGTTTTCTGAGATTTGCACCTAATTTGGCTTAAAATGATTGGACTATAGAGTTTGATGTCTCATTTCTTGTCTCTTCCCAAGGACACTATTCATTCTGGCTCAGTATATTTTCTTTAGTCGCCTTTTACGACACACACGGAATTAAACGGAGTAGCGACACTTTGTGTTCTTTAAGCCGTCACCACTCGGAGACATAACTAATATTCTGAAATAAGTGTTTTGAAAAGAAAACCGTTATGGTATACCGAGTTAAGTCCAACAACATAGAATGTTTGCACATAACAGTATTTTAGTCACAATATAAACGTTATCGCACCATTAAATCTCTGCTTATAGCTAAACGTTATGTAACTGATAACCCCTGGTTTACGTCACGTCGACTGCAGCTCGATGGATTATCGCTATCGCCTGCATATCTCGATGATTTGTTATTTCTGACTTCAACATTACACTCAATAGCCTTGTATATTTGCTAGTTATTTATAGCAATATAGCCAAGACGCAGAGCCTAAACCAGGAAAAACAAAGCAAAATTTATGGTCAAGATTTGTTTAATCGTAATAATGTATGAACGTCTAATAAGGAGCCAGTTGAAAACCAGCGCCGGGCACATACAAATGTCCGGCATTATGCTGAACTGGCCTCCTATTTTTGTACAGACGACGGGCGAGCAAGTTTTTGTTCCTAATATGTTATTTTCCTCATTGCTTATATAATTATGTCCTTCGTCTGTTATAAAAATAAACGTATTTTTATTTATTTTTTATTTTATAATAAGATACTGCCCGCACTGAGAACAAATCTAGTCTTACAAAAATCGGTCAAGGGTCACAAAGTACACATACTCGAAACAACAAATTGTGGACCCCACTGACTGTTATTTCGTGTGGGGATCGAACCCACGATACTCGGCTGAACGGTGTAGTGGCCGCTCAAGCCATACGTGCCACCACATAACGGAACTAAAATAAAACCAACTATGGGCACAAAAGCTTTCCGTACACGGACTTTTTTCGTTATAAATGCAATATATGTTGTAAATATAAAAGGAAACGAACAAACGGACAGAGATAAGCAAATCCCACATGCCAACCCTCAAGCCTTCATGCTGACGCGTGCAGAGATATGAACAAGATAACGCACTGATCTTGAGGCTTAATCCTTGTAATTAATGGGGGAAACGGCTTTCAACGCCATGGGCAAGTTTAACATTCTTCTGTTCCTTGTATTTGATAAGCCAAGTATCTATTCCCAAAGATATATACTTGCAAACAACGATGAGTATGCGTGCACGACTTTGCAGTACCCTAGTAATGTGACTTGGTTTCACACCTGTCAAAGTTAAAATACTATTTTCATGACTTCGACAAATAAACTACACTTCACTAAGAACACCTTGCCTCAAAACACAATTTTGGGATTATATTAAGTGTTGTTACGTGTGGCGAAGTCATCGACCAGTCGGAAAAGCATTAAAATTCGTGTCAAGAGAGTTTGGAAATATTTAATGACATAAAAAAGAAGAACCATTGAGCAGCATTTGCTGGGTCGGCTGTCCGTACGGAAATGTCAAATACTTATCAAGTTTGCCTCACTGCATACGAAATGAGCGGCCATAGAACAACGACCTAACGCAGAGAGTAACGTAGGTAGTGTACTGCATTTGCTTTATCATATATGTCAGCATCCTCACATAACGGTCATGATTCTGATGATCCGATTAACGAGAACGACGACCAAAGTCAAGGTAAATAGAAGATAAGTTACGTAAGTATCGAAGATTAAGATACTATTAACAACTATTAGCTTAATTTATGTATAAAGCTAAAATGGTCGCTTCGCTCCTCTATCCTCGTTTGATGAGATGGTAGAAAGATCATGTTGTGCACGATTAGATGTTTCAATTCAATGTATTTTACCTCGGAGGCCACGTTTCGCTGTCAGTCCCGGCTGTCATGAAGACCTTTGAATAAAACTGACACGAGTTTAAACCATGGAATATTGAAAAACGTCAGACAGGCAGTCATTCCGTGCAAAATATAATATTCAGTCCAATCCGGTTAGACTAACAAGCTGTCAACTGGGATAACGTTAGGAAGCTAGTAACACAGAAGGTGCTTGCTACGCTATTGTGAAAATACTTAAAAAGTATGCACTTTATCTTAATTTAATTAAGTTTATTTTAAGATTGTTGTTGCCATATGCAATCAGTTCGCCACTTTTACCTTATTTTGTTTCAGCGCCTCATTCACCTAAAGACATTTATTCTATGTCGGAAATGTTTAGATAATTGGCGCTGAACCCGTAGCACCGAGCTCTGGTAAGGAGCACTAATGTCCTCTTGGCGGTGAAGTTTATGTTATTACTTGTGTTGTTTCTTACTAATCGACTAGTACCTACTACTAATTGCAGATACCTATACTAAATATCTTACCGTTTTTTTTTTTTTTTCGAGGTGGAAAATCCCTTCGGATCTCCAGCTCCGGGGAACCGAGAGCCGGAGTATGTGGTGTTTCCACTAAAAACCACCTCGACTGCCGAACAAAGGCACCCTACGGGAACAAGACCGGGTACAGTAGCTGTCCAGTCTTCCTCCCATGGCACCACGTTTAACTAAACCCAATCCCAAGGAAGGCTACAAGCCCTCATCTGCCTTTACTGGCAGCTTCCAGCAAGCAACCTATTGCAAATCAGCCACCAGAGCTCCCCATGGTCTGGCGGCTCGCGGCCCCGTTGGCGGCTCTCTGCGACGCCGGCCTTGTCTTCTTGTGGGATTGGACCTCTCCCGATCTCGCTCAGCAGCCTCCTTTTGGAGCATAACAACTTCACAAAAGGAGGCCACAGCTTGCCAGCCCTCCTCGCTCGCCAGCATGGCAGCAACAACTGCTGGCGGGGACAGATCGCGTCCGATCTGGTCGACCAGAACTTCACGTTCCGATGCCCATGCTGGGCAATCCTCCAGCGTATGCTGGGCGGAATCCTGGTCCCCTGCGCAGTGGTGGCATTGTGCCGTCCGTTCGCGTCCGATTCGATTCAGATACTCACCGAAGCACCCGTGCCCGGTGAGTATCTGAGTGAATCGGTAGGTGACGCGGCCGTGTTTGCGTCCAACCCACGCCTCAAGGCTTGGCAGAATGGCACCGACAGCGCGTTGGCGCGCATTCTGCGGCAATTCCAGCCGCGCGCGCCATTGCTGCAAAGCCTGTCGGTGAGCATTGCGCCGCATTTCGAGCACGTCCTGGACATCCCCATTCACTTCCCGATGATCTGCGCGAGTTTGGCTATAGACCTTCGCGTCCATGTCCGCCAGGATGTCAAAGGGTGGGAAACGTGCCAGGACTGTCGCCGCCTCTGATGAAATTGTGCGGTATCCTCGTACGATCCGAATGGCTGCCACCCGCTGCACGCTATTGAGCTTGGCTCTACAGCGTGAGGAGGCCGCTAGGCGTGTGGCCCATATAGGCGCCCCGTAGAGGGCCATGGATCGTACGACCGCACAATAAAGGCGGCGAATTTCTTCTCTGGGACCTCCAAGGTTCGGAAGCAGCCTTTGAAGGGCTCCTGCTGATCCGCGAATTCGGGGGACCATCCGCTCAAAATGCTCCTTGAAGCTCCAGCGGCTGTCGAGGGTGAGGCCGAGGTACTTAATGTACCGGCCTACTCGGACCTCCACACCACCCACTGTAATAACTGAGCTAGATGGAACCACGGACTGTCGTTTCCTGTGAAACCACAGCGCCTCGGTCTTATGAGGCGCTACTTGTAGGCCCAGCCCCCTAATCTGTTGGACGACACAATCTACTCCTAATTCAGCGAGCCGAATGACATCTGTGAAGCCATGCCCTGTCGCTAACACCAGAGTGTCGTCCGCATAGCAGACGACACTTACACCAGGGGGTAGGCTGGTCCTCAAAACCGCATCGTAAGCGAGGTTCCATAGCAGGGGTCCTAACACTGATCCCTGGGGAACCCCACACGTGACCTCCCTTCGATGCTCTAAGCCATCCCGACCCATGTACATAATGGACCTGTTGCGCAGGTACGCCCTGATGATTTCTCGCAGGTAGGGTGGCACGTTATGATATAACAGTGCCTCCCCAATGGCCTGCCATGGAAGGGGTTGAAGGCGTTGACTATGTCAAGACTGACTGCCAACGCCACTCCCTTGAGACGGACAGCTTCTGCTGACAGGCACTGAACGCGTTTTATCGCATCCAGCGTCGAACGCCCCTGCCGGAAGCCGAATTGGCTGTCCGATAAGTCGGGGCCCACACATGATAGATGCTCAGTGATACGGGCGGCGATAACTCTCTCGAAAAGTTTCGCCACCTCATCCAACAGGCATATGGGTCGGAACGCCGAGGGAGTGTCAGCGGCCCTGCCGGGCTTATTTATAAGAACAAGCTTGGCTTCCTTCCAGCTGGTGGGGAATACACTATACCGGAGGCAGCTGCTGAATAGCCGCCTCAGTCTATCCCCCAAGATGGCCAAGGTGCACACCCAAACCCGACCCGGGATCCCGTCGGGACCTGGAGCGGTGTTGCGGGCTGCGAGTCGACGCACAGCTCGGTCTAGCTCAGCCGTGGTCACCTCGAAGTTGTCGGACCACATCACGGTCTCCAACGATGTTGGGGGGTCTGTGAGATAATCCTCGATCCTGGGAAAGAGGGTTTCCACCACTCTTCTCACGAGTTGCGGGTCCAGAGTCTGTGTCAGCGGCGGGACCCATGGTCTGAGCTTGCCCAGTACAAATTTGTACGGACGCCCCCATGGATCCATGTCCAGTCCCTCTATAAGCTCTTTCCAGGATCGAGCCTTGGCATCCGCGATCGCTAAACTGAGTGCCTTTGCAGCGACTCCATACTCCCGCCTCATTCCGACAACCTCTTCGGTTGTGGCTCGTCGTCTTCGTCAGCCTCTCTGGTATCGGCGGCGGGCCCTGATGCACTCTGTGCGTAATGCCGCTATTTCGGGCGACCACCAATATGTCGAACGCTTCTTCCCTCCCGACCGGACCCGTGGCATCGATGCGTCACACACGTCTGTCATAATGCGATGGAACCAGGCCGCCTGTGTTTCGGGATCAGACGAGACCTGTTCTTTCTCTTGCCAGTCAGCGGCGGTGGCTGCGGCGACGAGCATGTCTTTGTCCATACGCTTGAGAGACCACCGTCGCGGAAGGCCACCACTGCGGTGGGTCGGGTTAGCGCTAGGGCGACGGATGGCAACATCAAATATGATATGGCGGTGGTCCGACAGAGTGATCACCTCCGCTGCCACATTCCATCCTGACACTAGGTTGATGGCGTCTGGAGTGGCCCATGTCAGGTCGACGATCGACTCCCCCTGCCATCGTACACAGGTACTGACCGAACCCCGGTTTAAAATGCTGAGGTCCAGTCCCGCCACCCACTCAATGAGTGTACCTCCTCTTACGTCGTCTAGGCGATCGCCCCACTCAGTAGAGCGGGCATTGAAATCGCCTAGAACGAGTACTGGACGAGACAGGTAGCCGCACACGCAGTTTCTGAGACCATCCAGATACGCCTTGAAAGCGGGGAGACCGCAATTTGGGGATATGTAGCAGCCTACAATGACCATGTGACCCCACTCTACTGCCACAAACCCTAACCCCCTTTGAAGGAGCGAGCAATGGGGACCATTTTCCCCCCCCCCGCCCAGTAAACGGCAGCGGTGCCATCTTCCGATCCAAACCACCGGGGATGGTCCGGGATGGAATACGGCTCCGCTACCACCGCTAAGGCAACCGACCACTCCGCAAGCGTCTGCATTAGCAGATCTTGCGCTGCGCGGCAGTGATTTAGGTTGCCCTGTAAGACTCTGTGGGGGGCGTGAACTTTAGGCCTCCATTACCTCCTCTGCCGGTTGAGTAGCCGGCTGGGTCGTCCCTGCGGCCAGCGGAGAATCAGAACTCATCACGGCTGGGGCTGGAGTTATTATTCGCCCACTTCTTTTTTTGTTTTTTGGCGGGCAGCATTTTTTACTACCCAGTCGATGGTCGGCGGGTTGGCCAAGATCCGAGCAGACCGGGCACCTCGGCGCAGGAGCAGCGCATGCGCGCGCCACGTGGCCTGTGCAACCACACACGTAACACCGTGCGCCGCGGTCTGTCTCATTGGGGCACGTTGCCCTCACGTGCCCCATTTCAAGGCACCGGTAGCACTGTAAAGGTCGTGCTAACAGAACCTCTACCCTGGCTGAAGCCCAGCCCACTTGAAGCCGCTTGGCAACCGCTAACTTACGAACCACTGTAAGAGGACAGCGGACCCAGGCCGTACCCAACCGCGATGGGGAGATACGAATAGCCCCGACCTTTATGTCGGATGCAAGACATCCCCCTACCGCAGCTACAGCTTCGGCGACCTCGGCTGGGATTACGGACTCGTCCAAGTCCTTCACCCGCACCTCGCCCATTATTTTGCAGGGACGCGCTATAATCGCGCCCGTGCCATTGAGGACTTGCCGCAGGCGGGCCGCGAGGGCTTCCGCCTTAGCGTTGTTTCCTTCTCCGGGGATCTGTAAAATCAGAGCCCCGGTTATTGCCCTCTTAACGCGGACACCTCCTGCAATGCCGAGGTCAGCGAGCCTAATATTTGCCTTGGCTACCTCCATTACCCTGGCCATTGACGTCTCTGAGCCAGGGGGCAAGGAGACCGTGATGGCAGCAGTCGAAGGGGGCCGCGGAATAGCCTTTTCCTTTGGCGACGGAGCGCTTCGTTCCGCCACCTGGGTTTCCACTGTCGTCGTTTTGGTGATCCTGGTCTTAGCCTTTCTGCCAACTACTGTGGCCCAGACCTCTGTAGCTGGTGGGGCTGCCTGTCGTTGTGATGGTGAGGGGCAATTGGGCAATGACGCTGGCAGTTCCTGCGTTCCCCGCCGCCGCTTTTTTCGTCTGCGTGTCCCTTTGCCGGGCGACACTGTATTGTTCACTCCACCTGGGTTTCTGTGCAAGGAAGGCTGAAGACCCTCATCGGGAAAAACCCTTGCTAGCGCTTCCACCCGAACCTCAGCTAGTACCCGGTCCACCTGGGATACATATTGGTCTCGGGTGGATGCAGGGCTTGACCTTGGCCTCTCATCTATCGGAGCTGATGCAGCCGCGCCGGTCTCCCGTGCAGGCACTGACGAGGGCCTTTCAAGGAACTGATGATCACCTCGTCGGAGCTCTTCCAGTTCTCTAGTCAAGACGGCCACTTGCTCTCCCAAAGCTTCTAGCTGGGATCGGAGCTCCCGATTCTCCTGCTCTAGTCTCCCGGATAAGGCCGCCGAGACTATCGTATCGGTTCTCCCGTGGAGCTCTGATACTCCGACCTTAACAACTGTGATTGCCTCTTTCAGGGACAGCTTTCTTTGGCCCCTGAGGCCTTTGGTCCCTGTCAGAACTTTTTCCACCACCGACAGTGCCTCCAGAACTCTGGAACCCACGTCAGCGGACGGTTGGTCTCGCAGTTCCACCGCAACTTCTTCCGCGCGAGATTGATCATTGCCCGAGGAGACTTTCGGGCCAAGCACGTCTTCACGCTCCGTCTCCGTCCCTGTTCCCGTCCCGCTTCTCCCACTAACGGTGCTTTTAGGCACCCTCTTGGACCGCGGTAGTTTATTTGGCAGATTTACATCGGCCGGGACGTTTGGTTTCCTTTTGTGCCCCCTTCCCTCTTTGGGGGTCTGGGACGACAGCGAGGAGACGGACATGAATGAGCTGTCACTCTCCTCCGACACACCTCGTTGCCACCTTCTTCTTCCATTTGGAGTAGTCGGCCTACTCCTATCTGCATCCCTTTCACCCGACTGGACTCGGGACGACGCCGAACTAGGCGTTATGGGGCGCACAAAACAGAACCCGAACTCGGGTATTGGCGCGGTTTGCCCCCCCCAGAATACGAGGGGCTAGACACCACAGCAGGAGCCGGGGTGCCGAGGGATTCTCCACCCGCTAAGCGGGTGGTACCCTCCTGGGGTAATATCTTATTTTGTTCCGTCGCCATTTTTATTTTTGCTCCTTAAGGGGGAGCTCCCCTGGTAACGCCCTAGCGACTGGGTTCCCCCCAGCCACGCACCTCCTCACCGGGCGCCAGAGCTTGAGGTTCGGGTTATTTTTAAAGAGGTTTTCTTCCTCGCAGTCTGTCTCCTCCCCACGTCCAGGAGAAAGACTCCCGATCCAGTCCGTTCAGGATTACGGGTCGGGCCGAACGGTTGCCTTTTTAAGGCTATACCCGCCGTCGGCATCGTAACCAACGGCAGTCCCGTCGCCCCTCGGAAAAAGCCCAGCTCATCCACAGAACCTCTGACTCTGCAGAGGGACATGTGGAGAGGAGGCTTCCGTCCTGGCGTGTGGCCATAGGCCACCCGGACCGTACCGTTGCCATGTTAGCCGCGCCAGTAATATGCACAGTCGCGTGTCCACCTCCCGCGTATGTCGGATGTTAGACATGGACGCCATGGTTGGGTTTGAGGAGGCACTAAATATCTTACCTAATGTGAATTTCTGAAAAAGATTTTCTGAGAAGCACTTCTAATGATTCCTGAATGAATTACTATTACATTAATAATAATAATATAATAATTTATTTATTCATCTTTCTACAAAAATAGTATATGTACTTCTAAGGGTAAATATGTTCTAGATAACAATGGGTGCCTGTACTAGGGTAAACCTGTGCCACAGGTGGTAAGAGCACAATGAGTATTATGTTGATTACAAATTAGAATTATATACCAATACTTATTATTACTGCTTATACTATTTATAAAGTTACATAACAACGTTAAATACCTTCAAGAAAAATGCATAGCTCGATATTATTTATATAATATAATATATTAACAATGTCAAGACAGGTCCAATTCATTTTAGCACTGCTAGCAAATCTTCGGTCTGTTTATAATTCAACGATTGCAAATACTTATAAACTAATTGCTTGCATTTGAAATAATTAACGTCGTATATACAGAGTATTTTGTTTAGTTTCTTATATATAAAAGGTCCTAAGAAGACATAAAATCTGTTCGTGAAGACGAATTTAGATTCGGAAAGAGCAGTGCATACAATATCTTTACGCCTTTTATTGACAGTCAGATTGCTGTTATAAGTAAGCGTGGTGTGCTGTTTTAGGACAATATAAAGTAGGAAAAGCTGTCGTACAGTTAGTACATTGCATAGTTCATACAGTTGATGCGAGGGGAAGCGAAAGGGCCTACGCGTTGCAACTTTTAGAAGTGCTCTTTGAGCTCGTTCAATCGGCAACATTACGGTCTTAGGAGCCCCGCCCCATGAAGTAATACAATACTGTATAATAGACTGACACAGGGCTTGATATACACGTATAATAAGCTTATTATCTGCTATGAAACGGAGCTTCTTGAACACGAAGAAAAGTTTACGTATCCTAGCTGTTAGGCCCGTTATATGTTGCTTAAAGGAGAGGCCATCGTCGAGTATTATTCCTAAGTATTTAATGTTAGGGTGCTTCTACACGGTGCATGTAGGTTGAGCATGTTGAGGCACTTGCGCGGGTTATATGCACGGTAAACATATCGTTTAAACAAATGTGCGGGTCCAGCGACTCGAGCATGCACCAAAGCGGGCCACCCGCGCAACTAACTCGCGTGCTCTGCGGCGCGCGCGGGTCACTCGCGCATGTTACTTGTTAACCCGCACCTTGACTCGCTCCAGCTACATGCACCGTGTACAAGCACCCTTAGTGGTGTAATTGATAGCAGGGCAGGAGCAAAGGTTAAGCGATGGGTCATTACAGATATGGGCATATAATGTGTTATTACATGTTTGTGTTTGTGTCTTGCGCATCGAGAATTTGAGGAATTTTGTTTTCTCTGCGTTTAGCGTTAAAAGATAATATTTTAGCCAATTGTTTACAATGTCAAATCCCCGTTGAGCAAGATCCTGTACCTTCTCGGCGGTGTCAGCGGCAAATAGGAGCGCAGTATCGTCTGCATATGTAATGATTTTGCCATGGTCTAGTTTTTGATCACATAGGTCTTTAATGTACACTAGAAAAAGCGTTCATGCGAGGGTACTTTCTTGAGGGATGCCATATTGAGGTATTTTTGTTTCTGTGCTAGAAACGTCAGCGATTCGAACACTTTGGTACCTGTCATTTAAAAAAAAAGCAAAGAAATTTAATTGAGTGCCTCTAATGCTTTGAGCTTGTTTATAAGTTTAGGTATAGACACCGTATAATAGGCCTTAGCTAAATCAAGAAAAATTCCAATGACGTGATTTTTTTTGCCAAGCTCTTCCGATACGTAATTTGTTAGCTGATGTACTGCGTCTGTTGTAGTCAACTTAGGTCTAAAGCCGAACTGGGACGTGGATAACAGAGCGTTATTTTCTAAGTAAGTCATTAATCTATGGTTGACTATTTTCTCTAAGACTTTAGCAATTGATGGCAATAGAGAAATTAGCCTGTAGTTCGATATAACACCTTTTGCACCGCTTTTGTAAATGGGGACTACCACTGCCTTTTTAAGATATGAAGGGAAAACGCCCTCAGCGAGGCATAGACGGTAAATGTGGGTCAATGGAGGCACAAGAATGTGTTTAAAATGCTTTAAAATATTATTACTAATTATTTATTATTTATTTTATTTATTTATCATTCACACGTTCATACATGAATAGTGCAGTGTCCCACAAAACCGTGTCATCGGTTTGACTGTGGGTAATGTTATCCCACCCTGCTGCACTGTTATTTTTTAAGGTTAGTATAACACGTTCCACTTCTTTTTCATCTGGATCTAGCATAACGAAAGATCTACCGCTCTTAAAATAGGTTGAGAAAGTTGAGTGTTTATTACAAAGGTCGATGCCACATTGACTTTGTATTCTTTCTGCAAGTTTGGTTCCTACGTTGATAAAGAAATTATTAACTTCGTCAGCCGACGATTGAGGCGACTCTCTTAGACTTAATAAACTCGTGTCGACTGTATTTTCATTGGATGTATATGTAACGGTTTTAAGGTACTTCCAAAGCATTTTACTATTATTGCCAGCGACATTTATTTGTTGTTTGTCGTATTCTATTTTAATTTTATTTAGGAGATTATTGCAAAAATTGCGATACCTTTTACATGTAATTTGCAGGATGGAGTTGTCAGGGTTCTATTTCGCTCTTAAATGTAGTTTGTCTCTATGCTGAATACATCTAATCAAACCTGGAGTTATCCATGGTTTAATATTATAGTTTCTCTTACGAACTGTATAGATAGTAGAATTTCTAAAAATGCTAGTTTGCACTGTGTTAATCAAGTAGGCCAGTGATTTGTTCGCATCAGCACTATTAAAAACTGGGCTAAAGTCAATGTTACGCAACGCATGTTCTAAGCCACTCATGTTTATTTTAGTTTTACGTTGTGATCGTCTAATGTTCTGTGATTGTGCTAAATCAGATGATACAGATCACAGAATGATAAGGATAGCGCAATGGTCAGTTATGGAGGAGTTAGTGACAAGTGTTATTGATGGAAGTCTAGTTTTAAGCATGGCATGATCTAAGCAGGAACCACTCTGACGTGTAGGGAAAGTATGAGAAGGAAAAAGTCCATGATAAGCACACAGGTTTAGGTACTCTTGGGTACCCGCGTCACAGGTGTCAGCGTTTAAATTTAAATTTATGTCACCGGTTAGTAAGACGTTTTTAAAGTGAGATAGGCTTTGTAATATACAATTTAAGTCGTCATTAAAAATATCTAGGTTTCTGAAACATGGGGGTCTGTAGATAGCAAGGATGGCAGTATCATCACCAATATTTATCTGTAGACAGTTGTATTCTTTGACCTATGGTTCTTTACCAGTGATAAGTAGGGACTTTTTTGCAAATATTACCACACCGTCGTTCCGATTTAAAGATACTGTGCTGTAGAATATATTGTAACCCGACATAGCTGGCAGTTTATTGTTTCTGTTAGCTAGCTAACATTCTGTAAGAATTAAGACGTCGCATTCAACTTTTAATCTATCTAAAAATATGTTTAAACTATCAATATTCTTATAGATACTGCGGATGTTTTGGGTTAGTATAGTAAAAGGCTTCCTAAAGTTCGATACGTATTGACTGCAGCTTTCCGTATCACACATTTTTGAAGAATTAACAGTGATATTATCTTATTCATTAATTACTTCTTCAGTCATGATATTAATGAAAAATACTAAGGTGTTACAAAAAAACTAAAAAAACTGCGAAAATATAAAACAAAAAACGGCGCTCTTAGGCGCCCTCACTATAATCTATAAAATTTATATACCTTGTCTCTGCCATCTTTTTCGCTGGACACTCAGGGTCGCCTGTTTTGTGGTCACTCGGATTTTTGAAGCGGAGGCACGTCGCACATTTAGGTGGACTCTCTTTCTTGGTGCATTCATTTCCTTGATGGCCTACCTCGCCACAATGACCACACCATGTCCATACTGCTGGCATTTAAAACATCTGGTCACCAGCGTAAAACCTCTAATTGGGCAAGATGTCCAGTTGATGAAGGCTCGTCCTTGTGTCACAAGTGCTCGTCGAATAGTGGCAGAAACTTCTAGTACAAGGTTGCAAGTCGGGGCTTCTCTTTTGCCGGATTTGTGGCTGAGTTTGATAGACGATAGGAACGATTCGCGTGTCAGATTGGGCAGCTTGTCGGCAATATTTTGCTCAAATATGCAGTCATAGACGTCTTGTTTTTGCAAATTAGCTGGTACTCCGATAACCACAATACGCGGTCTTCGTTTTGGTGGCTCTTCCACCTTCAGGCCCGAGCTGCTAAGCTGTGTTGCTTGTCTTAGCTTTTCTATGTCTTCCTTAGATTCTATGCTAATAATCACACCTCCGTTTTTGGTTTTGCGTAGCCCTCGCACTTGTAGCTTCCTTTGTTCTGGGCAAATGATTTTCTGGACGAGTGATTTTGTGTCGTCGCTTGTTTTTTCTTTATTGCTTGGATAAATAGCTATAGAGCTCATTGTTTTAGGGCGCTTGTAGGTGTTCTTCTCAGTTTTTACCATATCGGCAAAGGTCATAGGCTTTTCCGTCTCTGGTTTATTGCATCTTTCTTCTATGGTTTGTTTGAATTCTTTGAGATATTCAAAAAGGTCTTGTTTCTCTTTAAGTGATTCCAGTTTCACATTTATCAAAATGTTATTTTCTTTTAGCGAATGATAATGGGCAGTCAAAAGTGTAGCTCCACCGCTTATTTTCCTTGCGATGTGGTTTATCCCTAACTTTTGTTCTGAGTTTAGCTTCCCTTCGGCTGCAATCTGGCATATTTCATTGAGGCATTGGTCCAATGAAGACTTCCAAGATTTGATTTCACCGGAGGTCAGGATTTCCAATGACTCCTCAGAAGTATGATGCTGTGGTTGTGGGGTGCTGGGAGGGCTGCGCTGTGTTATAGTTCTGCGGTTAAACGGGCTATTTTGAATATTAGCCATCTCAAAACTCATATGACAATCATAATGCACAAACACTAACTCAGCGTAAAAGCATATAACGCAGCAAGTAGGTGACAGATTTGATTAATTGCTTTAACATGTAATAATTTAAATATTGGTACAAGGCACGTCTGCTTGCTTTGAAAGACTAAGTATGTGTATGTGTATGTATTAATATTAAGTATACAGTTATTTTGAATTTGTTTAAGAGCTCTATATCATTCAAGTCTCGTGCATTGGCTATAGATACTTGACTAATCACAATGAATTAATTAAACCTCCACCGTTACGAATAAATTGTAAAAGCCGCTGAAATACCTATCAAAACAGAATTATTCAAGCGAATCAAACACACACATGTATCTAAAAAAACCGCTTGAGAGGTGTCAAGGGACACCCGGATGGAACGAAGTTCCTTTCGATTAATTAGTGAAGGAATTGTAATAATTTTTTTTAAGTTATAATAATATTTTTTTATTATTAACAAATATAATGTAATATAAACTCAATCAGTAGGCTCAATTTTAGTAATAATTGTTAATTTTACAAAAAATGTCCCGTTCGCCATCTTGGATCCCCAAATAAATGTCATTTACGTTATCAGAATGCATGATAGCCCCGAAAATTATACACATATATATTTTATTAAAAATGTCTCGTTCGCCATCTTGGATTCCCAAATAGATGTCATTTACGTGACCATAATCCATAAAACCCCCGAAAATGATACCCATATTAATTTTATTAAAAATGTCCAGTCCGCCATCTAGGATTCCCAAATAGATGTCATTTTCGTGATCAAAAAGCATGAACGTGATGCTTGCTTTCTATAAGAGAGAGAGAGAGAGACAGACAGAGAAACATGCGCACGCCGCACGTAAGCCATGCGCAATAGCTTACTATAGCAAAAAGTGTCGTTACAACTTTTCGTCTTAATTTTTTTCGTCTAGCCCCCTTTCGCAACGCGCGATAAGGGACTTTGTTCCAATAACATACCACTGAAACTCACCACGAAAACCAATCTCCAACCATTTTTCTTAACTACGAGTGTATCCCGTTATCTCCAAAATGTGAATGTATAAAATGTTATAACAAAGTTTTAAGTGAACAACGCGCGGCGACACGAGTATGTAATGATGACTTGACGTTATATTGTACTCCACTTATCTCTAAGTGCCATTATAACGAATGACGAATTAATTTTGTGCTTAGTACCACGATTTAACTTTTGAGATAAAGTTTAGAAGAGGTCTCATAACTTGGAGTTTAGAGTATCGTTATACGTTAACCTATAACATTTTGTTACGTAAGAATGTTATAAGATCGCAGAAGAATGTGCAATTCGCCAACATTGCTAAAGTTTCTTTAAATGTTTGCCTTATGAGTACTGTGGAATCAATTATTGGACTTCAATATAGTGTAATGGGTGTCATTAGATTCATATTTAGCAGAAGAATATATTGTTGAATCAAAAGCCACAAAACGCATCTTTTTTGCGGAGGGACTAAGACTCAATAGACTATAAAAAGTAATGACGTGCTAAAGGCCCACGATCCTTTTAATGTATATTTTATGTGTATTTATATTAACATTTCAACACAATTGTATTATTGTTTGTGAATAAATAAATGAATGAATATTAGATTGCGCGGCTCTGAATAGCGTCATACCAAAGACAATTTTGCTAAATAATACAGGTGTGTGCGTGGAAAATACGCTATATCGAATGCCGTCATTTGGGAATTAGATCATACACCAATATTATGGGAGTGTGAAAGAGCGTTCGCCGCAGTGTCATTCTAAATGATATGACAGACCCGTAAAGACCAGTCGTTTTCATAAGTAACTAGCTTTTTCCCACGGGTACTTTCGCATGGGTGTCACTCATTGTGACAAAATGTAGCCTACGTGTAACTCTAAAGTATAAGCGATGTAAAGTTTCATCAAATTCCTTTTAAATTTTGCATGTGACTAACAAACATCCAAGTATCCATACATCTATACATTAATCTATCCATCCATCCATTCTCCAATTCTTTCACATTTATAATAGTAGTAAGATAAGGTTATCTTTAACCAGCCTCCTGTGATAATCACAAATTACGTGATTGTCGTCAGCCATCACGTGTTGTTGGTTTGTAACTGTATATAAATAATAATATGTACATTGTTTCATCGTTAATATTGTATCATGAGGTAAACACGTGTGCATTGTTTTACATTTTATTTATAATTGTGCCATGTTTGAACAAGTTTATTTAAAAACAGCTGTCGCAAACCTGACGCGAACGAACTGTGCTAAATTAAACATAATAACTGACCTTGTTCAATAAAACTTCGTTCAACGGCTGTATTAATAAAAGGTAAAATTATACTTAATCTAATATATACAATTAGTTATTATACGTGTTATGAAGCGTCCGTCTCTACATTCGTTAGAACAAATGTAAATTAAAGTTTGTTACATTGCAGACAATAAATATAATCGTCCGTGTGGTGACGGATTAAGAATACGGAATGTCACCACCCCATATCATCCCATGGGTGTCGTAAGAGCCGACAGAGGGAGCATATTATGCAGAGACCAGCACTGTAAGAGAAGGAAAACTTGATACAAACCCTATACCAACCCGTCTGGCCAGCGTGGTATAGTAGGCCAATTCCTCCTTTCTAAGGAGAGGCCTAGTCCAGCAGTGGACTGTTAAAGGCTGATGATGATGATGATGATGACATATAGAACACACACACGCACAACCTTCCTCTCCTTTTCCACACATCTCTGCTAGCATAAGCCAGTCCTCCTTACTATACGCGTCCCGTTTGTCCCGGCGTCGTCGTCTCGGCTTCCCACGATCCCTTCCCTTCCGTTGGGGAACCCAAGTAGTGACAATTTCTCTTCAGACACGTGGTAGACGTGGCCTGCCATTTCAGCTTTCCAGCTTTATGAGTTCCATCTGCAATTTTTGTTTTTTGCTTAGTTTTTACCTTAGGATTTTAATTAACAAACCGCAGTAGAAATACAGCAGTATTTCTAGTGCGGTCTGTTAATCGAAATCCTAGGGACTTATAAGCTATCATATATTTATGTCACCATTTTAACTAATAAAGAGCTTTGCCGCCTTCATCCCTTTTAAAAACCCAACAGTTGTAACCCGTCCTCTCTATTGAAATAGATAGTGAAAACAGTGGCAGTGGTGTTGTACGCAAAAAACGAGTAAGAAAGCGGGTAGACCGTTATACTTGCTCGTAACATTCACCCACCCGCAATACCCTCAGTACATCCGTGAACATGGCGCTTGCAACAGTGCCGAAATATTGGTTACTCCAAACAAACGTACGTGATATATATCCCGAAAGACAATTTAAATCAAACATTTTATGTATTTATGTTAGATTCTAAACTTCGGTAAGTTTGTGTTGCGATGTGAAAGAGTAATCAACGTTGTCAAACCTTTATTCTAGTGGCAGTTTGATAGAAGTTCTCTTACCAACAACATTGAATATTAAAACTATATATCATTGAATATTAAATATAACATTGAATATTAAAACTATAGGGCTAGTTTGTTTTTGGAGTTTGTTTCAGTTTATGTCAGGGGCAGGTTGAAAAGTACTACTGCTTACAAGAAGACTGTTGTGTAAAATGTTCACAGAGTAGAAAGTAGTCTTTCCATATAATTATGTAACCGTTTATAAATTGCTTTCTATTTCGTGAAAAGTGCGTATATGTAATATATCAAAGGTAAAGGTGAAAAGATTTTTATTGTGCAATGCAAAAATATCTGCATTACATATTTTGCAATGCCGGCTTTACCAAAACTTATTTATTAAAAAAATCATATAACAGATATCTGCGCTGCCTTTATTACAAGAAACATGTGACACAAGCAATTCTGTACATAATATACAACGTATTCCGTAATTTATTTACACGGTGGACACCACTGGCAAACACAACGCTAGAAAATAAGTCGTGCATTGTTCGTCTCGTGCTCCCACACTCAAAATAATTGAACGCGAAGAGTCCTGTGACAAAAAGTGCTCATCTCAAGAAACAACGAATTCCCGTTGAGAAATGTCGCAGTTTAGCTGATGGATGTGAATGACAACAGCGAGAACTGACCGATGCGTCACACGGACGGACTTACAGACGTGACTTGTGACAATTTGCCCGAGATGAATGTAGAAATGTCACGGACAGAAATAGACTACCTCCGTGGTCCAGTGGATAGCGTATGCGACTGCTGATCGGAGGTCCCGGGTTCAATTCCTGGGTCGGGCAAAAGTGTTACTGGGTTTTGCCGAATTCTCAGTAGCAGCACGGAGTCTGGTTATGTGCCCAGTAACGGCAATAGGCTCGCCCCTATTACGTGGGACCTACAATTTCATAGCGAAATGTGGGTGTAATATTACACCTCTGCTTGTCCCTTCGGGGATCGGAAATAGAAATAGATGTAGGCGTCGACACAAGTTTGTTTAACAATTACTTTATCCAAAGCGTTATTTGTGTGATGTGCTTTTCTGACTGACTGACAGACAAACTACAGTAAAAGCTATTGGGCCCAAGAAGATGTTTTTTGGCATCTTTGTTCCTTGGGGACCGCAGGGTGTACTAACAGTGAACTTTTCGAAATTTGCACGTGGTCAGGAAGAAACAGTTAAATTAGAAATAATGTGCGAACGTGCTGTGGGCAACCTCTAGTTTACTCTTCGGCATACAACGTGGGGTATTTTTAACCCCAGATCGAGAAAAATGCGTCGATTTATGTGTAATAATCGAGCAATCACATTGAAATTCCCAGTAGCTAGGCGTCAAACGTTTCCACATCGACGATATGTAAGGAAAAAATAATGTACTGATTTAGATAACAAATGAGTTCGCTAGAATAGACAATCTTCGTCTTATCTATAGTTTTGTTGTATAATGTTAAATATGTCTTGTTTTGTATTATTGGCTTAGACTAAAAGTTCCTAGCAATATAAAAGGCCACGTTATTATTTTTTAAGTTTAAGAAAAATCGGTGAATTTGCATTTTGTGTTTGGTTTTTATGACTAAAATTTATTTTCTAAATTATATTGAGTTTTAATTATAGTTTAAATTATAGTATATTGAGTTTTTAGTTATATATTATTATTAGTTATGTAAGCCGCTGCATTTAAATAATACCCTTAATACATGGATATTTACTAAGGGGTTATTTTAACCCCACGCTGTACGGGTAGGTAAGGATTTTTGTTCACCTTGTATGCCGAAGGTTAACTATGAAATAAGTATACTTACATAATGTATGTATTCATTATCTATTTTTGTTATCTAGACTAAACTTCTTCTATGTTGGGTATTAAACTGTATATATCGTACTAATTCGGCTAAAGATAATTATGTATATCGGAGTCGTGTTAAAAAAGAGTTGACTTTTGTTACAACATTAATTTAAGGCTTAGACAATCAACTTAGCTTAACGAGATAGCAATTACTTATGAAAGCTTCCTAACGTGTATAAAGTGATTTGAACGTGTGAAAGAGATTTTCCGTATTTTTCCGTGGAGACTACTGACTGGAAAAATTATTAACTTAGCGATGTCCAACAATGCAGCCCTCAGTTCACACAGTGTCGCCATTTCCTTCAGTAGCGGTACAATATATGAGACACGCAGGATGCTAGCGACGTTGTCCGCTTATATGCAGGGATCTAAGGACTGTTTACACGGCGACGTGTTGTAGGCTGTAGCCAGTCCCACGCGTGTGAAGCTTTTGTAAATGTTTTAGTTGGCAGGGTGACGCAAGTATTTTAGGATGTTAAGAAACATTTTATAATAGAGTTTTTTACATATAATTCAGGAACATAGCAGTTGTCAAAACTCAAATGCTTAACCCTTACCTTTTGGTATCAATGATCGGTGATTTTGCGACTCCACAAAGACTGCATCGCGTTTTCGCAGCTATCTACTTTGAAAAAAATTGCTCACTTTGTCGAATGTCGACATTAAATTCACTACAAAGAATTCAAAGTTTCAGTTCTCTTCTTCTGAGTTTTCTTAGTTTTCATGCGTATTTAACTATTTAGTTAACTTTCGCTTTTAAACCTGTGCCTCGAAAACCTTTTTACTTGGAGACAAGAAAGTCTGCCATCGCTCTGAGCTAATATTGTGGACTATTATGGTATGTCACACTGAGAGGATGACGGTCCAGCATTCGGTCAATTTATAAAGCGGATTTTTTTTCACAATTTTAAGCCGTGCTACGTTTCACTTACTTTTTTCAAACAACTCCCGGCTTCATTGTGTGGTTGGCAGGTTCGTACGCAATGTAAAACATTGTTCATGGACACGTGAGTGTGGGTTCGCCCGTATTGTTGGTTCATGCTGCGATGTATGTTGAACAAGCACTGCTTCGTAAAATACAAGCTCACAAAACGACACTACGCAAAGTGTTTGTTAGCCGTACTAAGCTGAGCTAAATACGTGGTACAAAGTATGCTTCACAGTTTGGTGCTGAATTACTACACTGAATGTTGGTTTCATAAGAAAATTATTATTTTAAGGGGGTCAATCTATATAAAATATTCTGTACTAGGATAACTTCCACGACATCTACTTGTATAGACAATATATTTACAGATATTGTACCAGTTAGAAAGCAAATAATTAACAAATTAACATCAGATCATTGTGGACAATCTATAACATTTGCTATGCAGTCTAAAAAAGTAGGTAGAAAGGAATTGAGTGTGGTGCCAAAAACTTTGCGTCATCTGGAGGGACTTAAGGATAAACTCACAAGTACATTGCCATACTTATGCTAAAATAACGATCCTAATAAGTTGTACAATTCTTTCTTTGACATGTACTGTACTATATTCAATTCTATCTTTGTCCCTAAGAGGATCTCAGTTGCTGGTACTACATCCTTCAGTGAATGGGCAACCACTGGAATTTATAAAAGTAGAAATAATCTTTACGAATTATATGAACAGAAAGTAATTAATAAAAATGATGAACAATTTTGTCAATATGTAAAAAATTATTCCAAGTTATTTAAAAAGATTTGTCGTGAAGCTAAGACACTTTATTTAAAATCAAAAATTAAAAACAGTGACAATAAAATAAAAGCAACATGGGATATTATAAACAATGAGACTGGAAGGGTCAAGATTAAAAGTAACGATTACACTCTTCAATTAAATAAAAAGATATTAAAGTCAGATTTTGAGGTTGCCACAGCATTTGAAAATTTCTTCACAGACATTCCAGTCTCAACCACTAAATCCCTCAACTCGTCCCCTAATGACGCCGAATCTCTATTGAAACAAAATGTCAATAGGTGTAACATTGAATTTAGTTTTAGTTATATCACTGACAGAGATATTGTAAAAACTTTTAATACCCTTAATTTGAAGAAGACTAGTGATCTTTGGGGCAATTCTGTTGTGATTACGAAATCCATAATCAACACAGTAGCACCGGAACTGGCAATGATTATCAATAGATGCATTGACTGTGGTGTGTTTCCTGATCAAATGAAAAGTAGTAAAGTAATTCCGTCATTTAAATCAGGTAGCACATCTGACTCCACAAATTATAGGCCAATATCTGTGCTACCCACGTTTAGTAAAATTTTTGAAAAATTAATTCTAGGTCAGCTTCAAATTCATTTTAATAACAATAAGCTGTTACATGAAAATCAATTTGGTTTTACTAGGGGTCGCTCAACTACCGATGCTGGAGTTGAGCTTTTAGATAGTACTTTTGATGCCTGGGAGGAGTCGCATGATGCTCTGGGAGTCTTTTGTGACTTATCTAAGGCTTTTGATTGCGTGTTTCATGAAACATTGATCAGGAAATTACATTACTATGGAGTTAAGAACACTGCTTTGGATCTCCTAACATCATATTTGAGTAATAGGATACAGAGAGTTGATGTAAATAGAAAAGTTTCTATGGATTCAGTGGTCACAATGGGAGTGCCGCAAGGTTCAATTCTTGGTCCATTCCTTTTCCTTGTATATATTTATGATTTGCCATACATTATGCAAAATAATGAAGAGATAGTGTTATTTGCTGATGATACATCACTTATTTTTAAACTAAGACGACAACAATCAAATAATGACGATGTAAATAACGCTCTCTCTAAAGTAGTTAAATGGTTTACAGCTAACAATTTACTGTTAAATGAAAGATAAACAAAATGTATTCGATTCGCCGTGTGGTTGACGGCATAGAATACAAGTGTCACCACCCCCTATCTTCCCGTGGGTGTCGTAAGAGGCGACTAAGGGATAACACGATGCAAATACCATCTTTGCGTAGAGACGGAAAACTCGACATCAAACCCTATACGACTGCCTCGTTGGTCTCGCGGCATAAATGTGCGCGTGGGATCGGGAGGTCCCGGGTTCGATTCCTGGGTCGGGCAGTGTTATTGGGTTTTTCTGTCACGAAATTCTCAGTAGCAGCACGGAGTCTGGAAATGTGCCCGGTACGGCAATAGGCTCGCCCCTTATTACGTGGGACTAAAGTATATCTGGCGAAAAGTGGGTGTAGAAATACACCTCTGCCTACCCCTTCGGGGATAAAAGGCGTGACGATATGTATGTGTGTATGTATGTATGTATGTATACGATTTTCAAGACCGAATGTAAAACAAGTTAAACCTAACATAAGTTTGAATGGAGAAGAGTTGGATCTTATAGATAACACCGTATTCTTAGGCATAACCTTAGATTCTAAGCTACAGTGGGGCCCACATATAGGTCAGTTGTCGAATAGACTTAGCTCTGCAGCATACGCGGTTTACAAAATTCGTCAGTTAACTGATATAGATACGGCCAGATTAGTATATTTTAGTTATTTCCACAGCATAATGTCATATGGCATTTTATTATGGGGCAACGCAGCTGACATTCAAACTGTGTTTGTACTGCAGAAGCGGGCTATTCGTGCAATCTACAGTCTTGGTTCAAGGCATTCACTGAGGGAAAAATTTAAAGAAATTAAGATAATGACTGTCGCATCTCAATACATTTATGAGAACTTGTTATATGTCAGGAAAAATATAAATATGTTTTCTAAATTCAGCGACATTCATAATTTAAACACACGAAATAAAAACAAACTTGTTCTATCTTCAACTAGACTACAAAAAATTAGTAACTCATACAAGTGTCAAAGCATACGTTTTTACAACAAAATTCCAGGCAATATTCAGGAACTAAGTATTAATAAATTCAAAGTATTTATTAAACAGAGCTTGTGTTCAAAAGCTTATTACACTGTTAAAGATTATTTAGCAGACAAAAATGCCTGGAATTGAGTTTAAAAATTATGTATTTTGACATTTTGAAATTAGTGACATGATATTTTTATTTACATTTGTAATACTTATATTTTTACATTTTGACATTTTTAATTTGACATTTGTAATTTTATTTATTTTGTTTTGACATTGTTTGATTTGACATTGTTATTTTATTTATTTTCATTTGACATTTAAAATTACTTAAGTAATATATTATTATTCATAAATTGACATTCAATAATTTTTTCTGACATTTAATAATATTTTCTGATATTTTATATATATGACATTTTATTGTTTAAATTTTTATTATTTTTACTTATTGTTTGCAACATGTATTTTACTGTGTATTAGCATGTAAAGTTGTGAGTACGATGTGGGCATTATTAAACATATAAACAAATAGTTGTGGCAACCTGTCTGATGGCTTAGGCTGACATGCTTATGCATACACCTTCTGATGGCGTGGAGGCATAGTGATACAGATCGTGCTGGCTCCCTCAATTAAGGTTGAGCCGTACGATTGCTGTTGAATGCGGGCCATCAGTGGGCCGAGTCAGTCAAAAGCGTCAGATAATTTCCTGCATTGTACTTGCATACTAAACCCTTTTTTGTCTGGACTTTAAAAGATGAAGAAAAGACTAAAGAAATTGAAGTGACAAAAAAAACAATGACTCTGAGTTTGTTTCGGCCTTTCTTCTCAAGAAGTCATTTAGCTAGGAAAAGCCGGCTTCATCTAGAATAGGGTTTTGACATGTATAAGTGTTGTAAACAACCAAAATGCAGAAATAAATATGTCTTTATGTCTTTATGTACGTATGACGTAGTGGCATGCGGCCTCCTCGCCGGCCTCCAACATTTGTGAGTTCCCCATGCGGGATAAAACGTTGTACGAATTATGAACTGTTTTTATTTTATCTGGGTGTTTTTTGAGCGTTTGACAGTTAAAGCGCTCCACGATATAGTGTAAATTTCTGCTGCGGCCGTTGCCTACAAAAAAAATTAAATGGAACAGATTTTTTTTACTTCAACATAAATCATCTCCAACGTTTCCGAGTGTCCTCAACCTAATAAAATAACAATGTACAATCAGTACTCCACAGAACCACAAAACAAGATTGTTATTTAATTCTTCAACTCAATATACATCCTCGTAAAACTCATCATAACATTGTAAGTGGGTGCAGTTCACAGGCCTGTCTGCGGCCATTCATCTAATCATTTTATATCGTAAACATTTTATTATTTCTTTTAAATTACAAATATCTAAAGTACTGCGGTGATGATTAGAAACAATTTGCTGTTTTACTACATTAGACATCGCTATGACGCTTGTAAAGTGACTTTATATTTTACTGTCAATTTTAAAATGAGTCTGGAAGGAAGAGGTCATTCGGTCGACGCTTGGAGTGAACTTAAAGTCATCTGTCAACTCGGATTTCTCGAGCGATTTTATAAGCATATTTTTCTTTTTGGATTTTAATATAATCGTCTTAGGTCTCAAGACACCAATATGTTGATAATTTTGGACACTTCAAACTCATTCATGCACTTAAATGATTTGATGGTACAGTATTTTAATAACATAGAAAAGACACAAGGTATGTCGTTTCACCAACTTGGTCCGATAGACGAAAATAGCTTCCCTGCCAACAATTGGTTGTAAATTTCACATACTTTACATGTTATATGTGCATAATTGTCACGTGTCTAGATATAAACACGGGTACTTTCCTAGTGTAAGAATCGTATTTTAGAAAATCAAAACTGATTCAAACATAATCACAAACCACGAAACAAACTTATAATTACTCTCTTACCATCTAATACTCTGATACTAATATATAAAGCTGAACAGATTGTTTGATTGTTGTCAGATTTGAAAAATTCTATTATTATTACATGGCCCTTTTATCGAGGAAGGCTATAGCACAGATTACTAAATAGTTACTTCGTAACAGATACATCACTCCCATACAAAACCGAAAATACCTACGCTATAATCACCTACAAAATCTTAATAATAATAGCCGATTTTCGCAGTGAACAGAAATGTACCTTAACTACGCAAGCAAAGAGTTGTAGATTGTTTGACTTACGTACAAGCGCGTCATCGAACGAAGGCGCTAGGGTTGTTCCTATAATGATTTTGGAAATAAAACGAATGTTGCGAAATAACCATATTTATATTTGTTAATATATTTGAGTTTTGTTGTTAAAGTTAAATATGTTTGACTTTTATGAAATGATTAACATATTTTGTTCCTTGTCTAAATTCGCGGTTATTAACAGCATTAAAGCTAGTGCAGTTATGTTTCTTGCTACACTTAAACAATTAATACCCTGACACATAGGTCAACGCATTTTTTGCAGGCAAATCGAATCTGTAGTCGGTTTTGCCGTTTAAGGCAACTAAATGAAAGATGTTCCTGCCTTACATTTTTGGCCAGGTATGGGCTGTTCAAGAAGAGTGGTAGCATCTGACCTCTGAAGCACAGAGCATAGATATTTATTGATAGAGATGTATTTCTTATTGGCGCTTTAAAGACAAACTTTCTGTGACCAGTGTGACCCATATTGCCGCTTGGCGGCGTGCCAGTCGCGCTGTGACAGCTGACTCTACGAGTGCAAGAGATACGAAAGTTTCTCCTGTGTCACTTAACTACGAGAGCAAGAAAGACGGAGAACGACGCCAGCGCCGCCAACGGCGCCAACTACGTACTACACTGACAACCGTCAATACGCCAACTTTAATCGGCACACGACATCCTTAAGAAATACTACGCTAATACGTTTCTATTATGTAAAAATTTGTATTCATTGTCTGAAGCAAGTCACAAATGTCTTCTTGACAGTTACTGTGACTTGAATTTTGCAGCATATTTCTAAGGAATAATTTTTCATTTGATCATTTGTCATGTCATTTGATCCTAAATTACATTATCTATACTTAATATCATAAAGAGGTAAAATTTGTTTGTTTGTTTGTTTGTAATGGATAAACTCAAAAACTAGGTACTGGACCGATTTTAAAAATTCGTTCACCATTAGAAAGCTACATTATCTGCGAGTAGCATAAGCTATATTTTATTTTAGAAAAAATAGAGATAGGTAAGATATTTGGGATTTTCGGGTACGCGAAGAAGTTCCCTCAGGAGGCGGGTGAAACCGCTGGAAACGGCTAGTATTCATATATATATGTTACAGCCAAAATAATAAATACTGGTATTCTAATATATACTATCTAGCCATTAATGTGTAATATCTACTCACTTTGGACAAAGTAATATTTGGCACCGAATTAATCACATTAACTAGCTTGTAGTCTTGGATGAAGTAATATAACAGGTGTAAGTTATTGAAGCTTGCAAAGTTTATTTGAAACAGTTCTGTACTGGACATCGATATATTAACTGGCCGATTAACCAGAAGAACCATTTTAATAGGTTATGTTAGGTTTTCTTGTGAACAAACATCATTAAACATCTCATGACTTCCCATTGCATTATAGCGTGGCTTGGTGATCACGCTGTATCCGAGTGGTAAGGCAAGTCATTTGTATTGTATTTATTTATTACTTTGACTTTTTTGGCCTGCCTTTATAAATAACATCTAAATGATGTAATTAATTTATCAAATCTTCTAGGTAATTTAGTAATTATATATATTGACCAGTCATTATATGTATAATTTTATATTAATCACTATGGCTTTAACATATACATACACAGTTTTAAGTTCAACCTAATTACAACCATGACACCTAGCAATAAAGTCACAAAGCGTTAAAAAGATATATATTTCTTACGACCAGTCGTCTGAGTCGTCACAAACAACTAGTTGATCAATAAATTATTCCTGTCACATAGAAATGAAAAGATGTATGTAAAACAATATTAAGTGCCGGTTTCACCACTGTCCAATAAGTCTGATAAGTTCTGTATAAAGTACTCGGCAAATAAACTCATACAAATTTCGTTCTAATTTTGAATTTACTTATTTGGAAGGTAACGCTTAGAGGTGTGGTAAACAGGCCTTTAGTGTAATATCAACCTTATATCGTAACTGATAAAGTACTTTATCGCATCATTGCCTTGCGAGTTGCGTCCGATCTGTTTCTTATATTTCGAATTTCATCTTTGAATTTGTATGTACCCACGTACAAAAAATAAATTGTGGCGGATAAAGAAGTGTCAATAAAATTATTAGATAAGATTTGATATAAGTAAGTAACTACTTACCTTTGTTCGTCTTTCGGCAGTGAAAAGAACGACAACTATTTTTTTGTTTTTTGGCTTTTACATCCATCCACTGCACAATAATTCCTCGGCATTTTTATAAGAAAGCGCAGGAAACGTGCCGTGCGTACGCTCTGGCGGGCGTGCGGCGTGGCGGCCCTCTGTTATTTGTATCCATATGGATACACGAAATGGTAGGTGTTTATCGCGCGAATTTGAGCCAGTGACGGGGGCCTGCCACGGGAGGGGAGCACAGCACACAGCCTTAAATAACGTGGGTGTAACCGCGAGCTCATCTAGTAAATTATAAATCCAATAGTTTAATATCTTTCGAGATGACCTAAACTCCCAACCTACGCCATAATCCCGCCAACACAATAAACGTTGTCTGTTCATCATATGAAGCCGTGTGTGTACCGTGAGTCGGTTACGACGCTCACACAACCTCGCTCACTAACACAATCAACTTTATTGACGGCTTCACGATTCAACGATTCAATCGAAGACGTTTCGTCTGACAGTCAATCAAATATACCTAGCAGAAGTGTAGCGTGTGAGGTGTTACTAACAGTTATAAATATATTGTTTGCCGTTTCGACTCAAAGTTGAGATTGTATAAGTAAACGTTCGTGAAGGTGTACTTGTCTTAGCATATATACATATCTTAGCTTAGCATCAATGTAGATCAAATACTATTATTATTACTTCTAAAAAGCTCCGTTGTAACACGAATATTACTGGCTATGCAGCGTATGAAAATCATTACTAGTAATGTAGAAAATGCTTATTATGTGCCAGGAGAATATCAAGCAGACAGATTTCCTAATGGTAAACGTTTACCGCCGCCCATGGACATCCGCAACACCGAAGTTGCACCGCCACCGACTTGAATGAGAAAGGGAGTGAGATGAGGAAGAAAGAAAAGGCTGTTTTAACTAAGTTTTGTTAAACTTTATGGTACTAGCAAACGAGTATCAGGGCCTTATAAATATGGGTGAGGTTTACAATCACCGTCTTTTTTTAATCTTTTGGGTATAGATAATGTAATATGCATCATGGCCAAATTATTCCCAATGTACATCAATAAAAATAATATAACAGACCCAAATTATTTCTAAATCACATATCGAGCAGCTTTTGATAAAACGGCAAAACATTTTTTTTGTTTATTATTCGACATAGAACAAATAAACATTCATAATATAACTTCAGACATTTGTGAGACAATTGTTGAACATGACACTATTGTAAAAGTAAAATATAGCTCAATTTCTCAAGCGTATTACCTTAGACTTCATTCTCAACGTTTTGTTTAGGCTTTTGATGTCGTTATTACATGTCTCGAATTTAGAATAACTCCATTTGTTCTTTCTTGTGAGAAATATAATGCCTATTTGTATATGATTTTGTTGTATCTGTGTCACATCACATTACGGTGGATTCAAATTTTTTGAAAAACTTTTCAGTTGTCATTTGAGCAGAATTTCAGTTCAGGTTTCATCATGTACTGTGCAACAGTGCATTGCGACAAGTATCTATCAGAATCAGACTTAGAGTGACGGAAAGTCGACCTCGATCACAGTCGACATTGTTGGTATTGCCCTCAAATGTCTCAGCCAATTTACCTACTTTTCACTCCACAGATTTATCATCAAAATAATAATTATATTGTTCCTTACTTACAATAAGTTCAAACAGAAAAACTATTCTTCATTGTGTTAGAAATTATATGAATAACTCGTATAATGTACACATATATTATATTGTATAATGGTTATGTTCTACTTCCGGTGTTATTTATTAATATAATATAGTACTTATACCTCATACTAAATAGTTCTGTTACGTATATATTAATAGGGTAGATAATGATTGTTACCGTTGCCAATATTATATTTTAAGAGCGCTCACACCACTTCCGGGAATGTGTCGTCAGTATAAAATACGTCCTTTCCGGTTTTAGACCACGCGGTGGGAAGTGGCATGAGCGCTCGGGACAGTTGAGTTCTAACCGTTGGAGTGTTAAGTAGTGAAGTATTTAAAGTGTTATAACAGTGTACCTACAGAGAAATAAAGTGAAAGTGAGTGTACCGTAACGTTGGTGTTTAAATTTCCCCCTGGTCTATTATAGATCAGTAAGTGGGATTAATCAAGATTGCGATCATAATCGCTCTTGGTGAAGGATTGCACGCCCGCTAAAGGTATTTGTGATGAAATGAACTAATATGCTATAATTATTCATCTTGGTATTCTTTTTAGCTGATAATATTAAATCATTAGTACATAATATTGGCTAAGCAAAACACTGTTTTTTTATTTTCTTGGTAATAAGATACAGAACAGACGGATTATAACATTACTAAGTGATATGATTTATTACGTATCAGTTGCCACAAAGAAAAAAAAAAGTTTTAGCTACCTTCGAAAATTATCTTAGTTTCTTTTTATAAGTACTATAGAATACTCATTTTATGTACAGACAATATAACATTGATGTTAAGATACCTTTCAAATGACTGTTGATATACATAACGAACAGAAATGGTTCAAATTTGAAAGTATTTCGTCAATTTGAAATTCTGAATCAATTTCACAGCAAATACTATGACTTTTTTTTTGTATTGCTGGTGGTGAATATGTTAAGTACTTGCTTATCTAGCTTTTATTCTCTTTTGGTTGTATTTAAGCATAATTTATACCTCAAAGATAGTCACTTTGATTTAGGACACCCACTTTTTGTAATTTATATCAGTTTCAGACATAATGGAACGCAAAAGGAAGTCAATGCAGCGCACGAGGCTGTCATCTGAGTATTCTGAGTCGTCACAAAGTGACTCATAGTCTCCTGTGTCTCGACGGCGCAAAATAAGCCATCGATACGATGCGCCGCAACATCGCAGAGGCTACCATCGTTGCAGCGAGTCAGTCGAACGTGGCGAGACGCGAGGGCGTGGCAGGTCACGTGACCGCGCTACATCCCGTGGCATCGATGGGTCGCAACGCCGCAAGGCGTCGCGTGTACGCGATATGCGGCAAAGTTGCGAACCATCGGTAGTCCCAGGGCATCGCGAGGTGTCGCTGGCCCTAAGCGTGGCTCGTGACCGCAGCGTGGCACCCAGCCATAGCGGGGCTCGTGACCGCAGCGTGGCTTGTGACCGTCACGTGGTTTGTGACCGTCGCGTGGCTCGAAGCGGTTGCTCGACTCGTAGCCGTAACGTAGCTGGCAGCCGCAGCGTGGCTCGTGGCCATCACGCTGCGAGTGTACACCTGACATCTCGAAGCCCTGTTGTTCCTGGTGCGCGTGATGCATCACGTGACCGCGACGGGTTGTGTGAGAGCGACCCGATGTACGACGAAGCGACATCGAAAAATCGAGAGATCAGGCCTCCACGAGCAATCGCTGCCCAGGTGAACCAGCAGATGCTTTAAAAGTGAGTAACAACTTTGACAGTAAGAAAGATGAAGACACGAATTCTAATATCTTAGTTTTGGCTTTTAAAGAGTTTATGCAGACCATGAAAACGGAAGGTGGTAGCGAGCGTTATCCGGTTTTGAATGTGATACCAGACTTTGATCCTAGTAAAAGAAACCAAACCGTAGAAACATGGATAGGTAAGGTAAATGAATGTGCCCAAATTTATAATTGGACTGAAAGGCAGATTATACATTATGCCCTACCAAAATTAGCCGGATTAGCTCAGTAATGGTATCAGGGTTTACCTAGTCTTCTGTTTTCATGGGCTGAATGGCAAAATAAATTAAAACTAGCATTCCCAAGTCACGAGAACTATGGCCAGCTGTTGACCGAGATGCTTGCCTGTAAGGCTGGATTTGGCGAGTCCTTAGAAGAATATTTCTATCAGAAAGTCATGTTATTGAATCGTTGCAAGATATATGATAAAAATGCAATAGACTGCATTTTATTTGGCATCGAAGACAGGTCCGTGAGGACTAGCGCAGAGGCGGCTCAGTTTACGGAACCTGATAAATTATTAGTCTATTTGAGGAATATTATAGTCACGAACAAATCTGATACAAATCTATATTTGAAAACAGGTAGCACTGGCAACAAACAGCCGCACTGTAGTAGGATAAATCAGAACGAAATTCTCAATAGAAATAAGGGTTACACGTCTATCAAATGTTATAATTGCGGTGAAGAGGGTCATCTGTTCTCTAAGTGCAAACTCCCAATAAAGCGTTGTGACAAATGCCATAAAATAGGACATTTTACTGATAATTGTTCCAACAGCGTAGAAAGCCAATAACCGTTTTGAATTTAAAAAGGAACCTGCCAGAAATTCAAATATTTTAAGACGGCTATTTAATTTTAAATTCTACCACATTCTACCACATTCACACAACACCATCTAGTCCCAAACTAAGCAGAAGCTTGTACTATGGGTACTAGACAATGGATAAACATACATATATACTTTTTTTTTGTAAATACATACATATTATACATAGAAACACCCAGACCAAGACAAACATCCATATTCATGCACACAGATGTTTGACTTGAGCGGGAATCGAACCCGCGACCTTCGGCGTAGCAGTCGCTTACACTACCGCGGCGCCAACCGGTCGTCGTCAAAATTGACAGGATTTAGATTGTTTCGTAGATTTTGGTAGCCAGTGCTAAATGGTAAATGTAGTGTAGAAATATTGATAATTTATTACAAGTGACCTTTTGCTTGGACAAATATTTACAGAGCAGGAGCATGTTGTTGTGGTAATTAAGACAATTAATAACCAACTTAAGATTACCTCAAAAGTAGGAGCAATAGTACGTTAATAAACTGTTTGTCTATATGTACCTTTACACCCCAGTTCGTATAATATACTATCCTAGCCAAATTATCCGGGCGATCTTCTTATTAGACCTACCTAATTTATTTCAAAACCCAAATAAACAGTATGAGATTCTTCAATGCGTATTAGAAGTAAATAATGGTCACGGTAGAATTGATTAAGGGTCCAGAATCTATATTTGAATTAACAAACGAATATTTATTAACCTGAGCACAGTTCCATTGATTGGAGTACAGACAATGACCGTCAGTAGGATAGAAAACTGTCCGGATAGTACAGTAACACTCCGAATCAAAGGTCACAGCGTGCACCTAGATGATAATATTACATCTGATTATAAAACCCGATTAACTGACTTACTAAATGAGTTCAAGGGATTGTTTTGCCTCTTCTGACAAAGAGTTAGGATGTATAGCTAATGCTGAAATGACTATAAATCTTAGCTATACTCTGCGGTTGTATATGTATAGATCTTCTCAACTGTCCAATTCTGACCAAAATGTGGTTCGCTATGATTCAGGAATTAACCGACTCTGGTACCATCCGAGAGTCTTCTTCAAATTATGCGTCCCCAATCGTATTGAACAGTCTACTGTTTATTTAGGGTTTGAGATCAGTGAATCTGTAGTTAGCCCGGTAGAAAGAAAATGGAAGCAGTAGACCAATTCCCTGTTGCGACAGACCAGCACAAGGTTAAACAGTTTGTAGAATTAGCAAGTTTCATTCGTAAGTTTATTCGTGGATTTTTAATTTGGAGGTTCTAGATAATGATCGATATGTAACTGAAGACATACCACTATCTAGAAATGACATGATATACTTTTGTGGTATCTTTTCAGTAGACAAGGGTGAATCCCTTGGGTAGTGTTTAACAGAACGGATTCAGATTAGTGTGTCGAATACTGATGGTATTGATGATACGGAATAATTAAGCAGCCTTGTCATGGTTCAGCTAAGCTGAACAGTAAGAGTTTATTTATGCGAACTATATTGAAGTGAATTATGAATAAGTTTCAAGGAGACGTGAATAATCTGAAAATCCCTTATACTAATGACTATGTTATCTGTTTCAGTTACTACAGATGTTAAGGTTGAGTTGTGGCCTTAATGTCTTACTGTAGAGTGCTTGACCAAGGATGTGTCAGAGGTCTCGGTCAGGACAGATGTTAAGGATATGTATGAGGCCTTAATATCTTAGTTTAAGTGGCTTGACTGAGAATATGAAGGAGGTCTCAGTCGAGACAGGTATTAAGGATGTTTATGAGGCCTTAATATCTTAGTTAAAGTGGCTTGACTGAGAATATGAAGGAGGTCTCAGTCGAGACAGGTATTAAGGATGTGTATGAGGCCTTAATATCTTAGTTTAAGTGGCTTGACTGAAAATATGAAGGAGGTCTCAGTCGAGACAGGTATTAAGGATGTGTATGAGGCCTTAATATCTTAGTTTAAGTGGCTTGACTGAGAATATGAAGGAGGTCTCAGTCGAGACAGGTATTAAGGATGTGTATGAGGCCTTAATATCTTAGTTTAAGTGGCTTGACTGAGAATATGAAGGAGGTCTCAGTCGAGACAGGTATTAAGGATGTGTATGAGGCATTAATATCTTAGTTTAAGTGGCTTGACTGAGAATATGAAGGAGGTCTCAGTCGAGACATTACGTATAGGAGCCTAACGGCATATAGTGGTTTATTTTACTACGTTATATTTGTTATATTAACGAATATTGTCAGTTATGTCTGATGCAGATTGATATATTATATTTATAAACTATTGCTTTAGGTCATTTTTGATGTATGTTATGATTTTCCCGGGACGGGAAATTTGTCAGGAAAGGCCGACTGTTAGAAATTATATGAATAACTCGTATAATGTACACATATATTATATTGTATAATGGTTATGTTCTACTTCCGGTGTTATTTATTAATATAATATAGTACTTATACCTCATACTAAATAGTTCTGTTACGTATATATTAATAGGGTAGATAATGATTGTTACCGTTGCCAATATTATATTTTAAGAGCGCTCACACCACTTCCGGGAATGTGTCGTCAGTATAAAATACGTCCTTTCCGGTTTTAGACCACGCGGTGGGAAGTGGCATGAGCGCTCGGGACAGTTGAGTTCTAACCGTTGGAGTGTTAAGTAGTGAAGTATTTAAAGTGTTATAACAGTGTACCTACAGAGAAATAAAGTGAAAGTGAGTGTACCGTAACGTTGGTGTTTAAATTTCCCCCTGGTCTATTATAATTGTAATAATTTCATTTCATTTTTTAAAAAAACATTTTTGAGACTTACAGCCAACGGAAAAAAGTACATCCTAGAGAGAACCCCTTTAGTACACATTTTTTTACTACGGGTCACACAATCTCTTGTCTGGGGATCAAACAACACTCGGCACAATAGCCAACGCGACCGCTGAAACCACTGCGCGCAATATTTTAATATTTTAACTTATCATAATATTTATGTTAAATTAGCATCATTATATCTAAACAATCTTTATCATTCACATGACTTCGCTACTTATTTAACAGAGTTGTACAAACAGAGGCTAGACAAACTTCCAGAAAATAAATATCCACCAATAACTTTTAAATTGTCTTGCGGGATATATACCATGTAGGTACCTTTGTTTGGAGTAACCGATATTTCGGCACTGTTGCAAGCGCCATGTTCACGGATGTACATGGTTATATATCCCGAAAGACAATTTAAAAGTTTAAATTACCACGAAAGTTTAAATTCCTAAAATCCACCAATAAATTATATCCAACAACAATACATAAAAGAAATAAAATGTAATGACTACCTCGGGAGAGATAATCAAAGAAAGTAAATAGATTGTGAGGCGAGTGAAACATCATCGTCTGAATCACTACAAATGAAGAATCTCTAATAGCGAGCTTATTTAGGCTGTCTGCTCACTTGCTAAATAAAACACAAAGCTTTATATAGTTACATTTCACAACATATAATTTCATACTTAGGTATACAAAATAGAGTAACTCAGGCGCATTATTAAGTATATGCTTGATGTATTTTTTACAGAACACTTAATTCGGGAGTAACGGTAGTTTCATAAAAACAAATTAGTTTAGTCGGAATCACAGTTCACAGGCGAGTAAGCAAACCTTAAATAAATAACTTACGTTAATTACATATTTAAGTACGTATAAAAGCTCTTAACATCAAACCCAAAATACTGTAGGCTGCATATAACATCATTTGGGTCCATTTTTAGGACGTAAATATACGCAATATTATAGCACTCTGTCCCTTGCACTTGGCTACATCAAATTAAAAAAATAAAATATCCATCGATGCCTTTTTATCAAGATGTTAATGTCACAATTTAGCAGCAAGTCACCACGTCTACCAATCTCCTTATCTGAGGCGACAGACAATTCATCTCGCAAGAGGGGGACGGTAATTAATTCGAAGCTCGTAATTACCACCGACTAATGGCGACTACTCACAACAATCTCACGGACATTCTGTCAACACTAAAGCTCAATCATTCTTTAAGTAAGAGGTTTATTTGTTTTGAATTTGTACTTCCTCATCGTCGTTAGTGTTATGGGCATGTTTAGTTTCGTGTGTTTTTATGTCGTGTGTTTTCAATTATATATCAGTTAGACTGCATCATTAGCCTTTAACAGTCCACTGCTATACTAGGCCTCTCCTTTGAAAGGAGGAATTGGCCTACTATACCACACTGGCCAAACAGGTTGGTATAGGGTTTGTATCAAGTGTTCCTTCTCTTACAGTGCTGTTCTCTGCATATATGCTCCCTCTGTCGGCTCTTACGACACCCATGGGATGATATGGGGTGGTGACAATCCGTATTCTTAATCCGTCACCACACGGATCAGTTAGACTTGCGATGCTTAATTTGTCTTCATCTATGCACGCTGGTTATAAATGTGATAAAAGTATGAAAACGGTATCGAATCGGCATATACCTTATCACGATTGATGGTATACTAAGTGTGTGCCTATGACATGCCTCAAGTTAGATATAGGAGTCTACTGATATAGGCCACATATACAATCATACATATTATACTAATCACAATGGGCAACATTTACTGTCTACTTTTCGATATGCGTACCTGAAATTGGAATGCACATGCTTTATAATTCAAAAGCTAACCTGATTACATTACATAAAGAATCATATAATTCATGTGCTCTACGTTAAGTACCTACGTCATAATGCAGAGCACATAAATATTATAATTCCTTTCACCACAAAACCATGCAAATGAATGTCCATTTTAATTAAAGACCTACGCCAGGATGCATCCTGCTGCGTTTTTCGTAATGAACCGCTCACACCAACGAGACTATTTTATCTGCTCCGGCTACTTGACATTTAACGTACCTTTATATTGTAAATAAAAAAATAATGCATTTTAAAATGCGCACTAGTTTCATCGTATAATAAAAGAGAAACTGGTTAGCTAACTTTCGTAGTTATTAACGTTAACTCTTAATTGGCAAAAGCATATTTGTGGAAATGTACACCCATGCCTCAGCTGTTGGTGTCATTTTGAATCAATTCATCGACGGGCGGACGAACATGAAAAATCTCCCAGATGAAGGTTAAATCTTTCTCACCAGCTACTCAACGCCATATTGCACAGAGGTTTTGTACCGCCTCAATAGAAGGTTGCGGAAATAATAATGATTCTAAAACTTGAAAAAAAGCCGGATGACGTGAAATCATATCGCCCAATTAGTTTATTGCCAGCTACCTCTAAATTGATGGAGATTTTATTTCATACAAGAATGGGACCCATCATTGAACAAAATATGCTGATACTAGAACACCAGTTTGGTTTCAGACAAAAACATGGGACAAATCCATAGACTCGACGAAAATATCGACAAATCATTCCAGGAAAATAAGTATTGCACCGCAGCCTTTCTCGATATATCACAGGCCTTCGATCGGGTCTGACACGATGGTCTTGATGGATCTTCGGTTCAAGATCAAAAAAGCACTGCCCATTAATATTTTCAACTTTATACAATCTTACCTGTGCTATAAACATTTCTATGTCAAATGTGCCGAAGAAGTAACGGCCCTCCACCCTATTAATGCAGGTGTACCGCAAGGTAGTGTTATGGGACCAATATTTTATCTCATTTACACCGCTGACCTACCAATAATAGACGGCGTAGTCACGGGAACTTTTAATGATGACACCGCGTAATGTGCAAAATGCAGAAATAAATATGTCTTTATGACTTTAATGTCCACTGACAACATACCAAAAGTTGCTTCTCAAAAGCTGCAAGCTGCTCTGAATTAAATTGCCCAATGGCTTAAGGATTGGCGCATAAAGGCGAATGAAACTGGGCGTATGGTATTCAGCTGTGGGGCACGGCAGCCGAATCAAATATAGAAATACTCCAAAAGTTTCAAAATAAAATGCTGCGAATGATAGTGGATGCACCTTGGTACATAACCAATTAAAGGTTACACCATGATCTTAACATCAAAACGGTCAGACAAGAAGCTAAGCTCTATACCACAGCCTATCACAAGCGGTTATTAAATCACCCTAACTTTCTGGCACAAAATCGCATGGTTAACCAACATCAGGGCCAAAGAAGATTAAAACGTAGAAGGCCACAAGATCTGCTGTGAACAGAAACCTCTATGAGGGCACATCGCTGGAATTCCTCCTTCTAAGCCGCTTTCGACTTATACATCTACTGTTAAATGTCCCACGGCTAGACAGATCGTAGTATTCGAAAAAATAAATGTTGCTAAGTCCATCGTTTTTCAGCAGCTTCTACTTCGACATGATATCGTACTATGTCCCGATGTTAGTTGCGTGTGTGTCATTTCGTACCTCATCACAAATGAAATATCTCAAGCACCAAACAAACCTTTGGAAAGATCCTATCGTTCAACTATCGAAGGCGGTCACAAAGATACAAGCGCAACTACAGGTCATGGGGTCAACGATATTACTTTAAGCTGACGAGAGGTATGTAATTTTATTAATACATGTGCTACCCCAGAACTTTCTAGGAATGTTCATTACATCGTGTCGTTAAAACGAATATCAACAATATTTTGAGCACAAACGGTTAAAAGTGTAAGGTATATAGAAATATTCGTAGCATTCCCTTTAAATCCGTAAAACAGTTGCATATTACATTTACAATACAACACGGTCCTAATACAGCATCTTATATATTATACCACTAATCTTCTCACCCCACAAAACAAAACGTCAACTTTTCCCATCAAACAGAACGAGATCATTTTATTTAATTCCCGTGGATATCAAAATAAATGAGGTGCTGCTTATCTCTTCACTCACAATAAGCGAGTGACAGACAGACCGACAACGGTCCATGAGGCCTCTGAGAGTCTCGTAGACCCCGAGTCTCAGTAATTCCTAATTAACATTCCTGTCCCTCAAACTGCACAATTTTTCCTTTCTTTTTTTTTGCCAACGGATCACAAGATCCCTATTGACAGTTGGACAGTATATTTGTGTTTGAATCTTGATAAACATTAAAAAACAATACCCTAAAAATCGTTACCGAGATACATTTATGAATTTTCATTCAGCATTCGAAGCCAAAAATATGTCCACATATATCATGTTCATGACCCGAGCGCTGCGCGCTGTCCCATTGCTATCCAATCTTCATCTTCATCCAACGAGAGATGTTATTTATAAAAAATAAAAGTATAAGACTTGTTTACGACGCTCGCTGCAGCGCGCTGCTCTCGCAGCGCCACCACCGGCCAACAGAAGTAATTACTACAAAGTGCCAGTGAAGTCTTTACATATCCGAATATATGTAAACACTTCACTGGCACTTAGTTTATTACGATATTATTCTTTTTAGGGTTCCGTACCTCGAAAGGAAAAAAACGGAAACCTTATAGGATCACTTTGTTGTCCGTCCGTCTGTCAAGACCCTTTTTCTCAGGAATGCGTGGAGGTATCAAACTGAAATTTATACTAAATACTCAAATCTACGGTTCCATAGAGCTGTAAAAAATTCAAACTTCTAATCCAACGCAATCAAAAGACACAGCCGATTATGCTGCAAATTGCAGCATATTTTCAAACTCGCATTGGAATCAAAACCTATAGGGTACTTCCCGTGAACTCAGAAGCTTGAAATTTGGTACGAAGCAACGTCTTATATCACATATAAAGGAAAAATTGCGAAAACTGTAAATTTTTAGTTACAGCGTATAAAAAAATATTTTTAATAAATTTAAAGTTACTACCCCTTTCTCTTGAACGCGTGGAAGTATTAAATTGAAATTCATATCAAATACTCAACTATATAACACCGTTAAACTGCAACAAAATCAAGCTTCTATGTCAACACAATCAAAAGAAAGATCAATATAAGCATATTTTCAAACTCGCGACTACTCGCAAGTGAATCTAAACCTACAGGGTACTTCCCGTGAACTCAGAATGTTGAAATTTGGTACGAAGCCACGTCTTATAGCACATATAAAGGAAAAATTGCGAAAACCGTCAATTTTTAGTTTCATCATATAATAAAAACATTTTTAATAAATTTAAAGTTACTACCCTTTACTCTTGAACGCGTGGAGGTATTAAATTGAAATTCATATCAAATACTCAAGTATATAACACCGTTAGGCTGCAACAAAATCAAACTTTTATGTCAACGCAATCAAAAGAAAGAGCAATATAAGCATATTTTCAAACTCGCGAATACTCGCAAGTGAATCAAAACCTACAGGTTACCTCCCGTGAACTTAAAATCTTGAAATTTGGTACGAAGCAACGTCTTATGTCACATATAAAGAAAAAGTTGCGAAATCCGTAAATTTTTTGTTACAGCATATAAAAAAAATATTTTAATAAATTTTAAGTTACTACCCCTTTCTCTTGAACGCGTAGAGGTATTAAATTTAAATTCATATCAAATACTCAGGCATATAACACCGTTAGGCTGTAACAAAATCAAACTTCTATGTCTACGCAATCAAAAGAAAGAGCAATATAATCATAATTTCAAACTCGCGATTACTCGCATTGGAATCAAAACCTATAGGGTACTTCCCGTGAACTCAGAATCTTGAAATTTGGTACGAAGCAACGTCTTATATCACATATAAAGGAAAAATTGCGAAAACCGTAAATTTTTAGTTACAGCATATAAAAAAATATTTTTAATAAATTTAAAGTTACTACCCCTTTCTCTTGAACGCGTGGAAGTATTAAATTTAAATTCATATCAAATACTCAACTATATAACACCGTTAGGCTGCAACAAAATCAAGCTTCTATGTCAACACAATCAAAAGAAAGATCAATATAAGCATATTTTCAAACTCGCGACTACTCGCAAGTGAATCTAAACCTACAGGGTACTTCCCGTGAACTCAGAATGTTGAAATTTGGTACGAAGCCACGTCTTATAGCACATATAAAGGAAAAATTGCGAAAACCGTCAATTTTTAGTTTCATCATATAATAAAAACATTTTTAATAAATTTAAAGTGACTACCCTTTACTCTTGAACGCGTGGGGGTATTAAATTGAAAATCATATCAAATACTCAGGTATATAACACCGTTAGGCTGCAACAAAATCAAACTTTTATGTCAACGCAATCAAAAGAAAGAGCAATATAAGCATATTTTCAAACTCGCGAATACTCGCAAGTGAATCAAAACCTACAGGTTACTTCCCGTGAACTTAAAATCTTGAAATTTGGTACGAAGCAACGTCTTATATCACATATAAAGAAAAAATTGCGAAATCCGTAAATTTTTAGTTACAGCATATAAAAAAAATATTTTAATAAATTTTAAGTTACTACCCCTTTCTCTTGAACGCGTAGAGGTATTAAATTTAAATTCATATCAAATACTCAGGCATATAACACCGTTAGGCTGTAACAAAATCAAACTTCTATGTCTACGCAATCAAAAGAAAGAGCAATATAATCATATTTTCAAACTCGCGATTACTCGCAAGGGAATCTAAACCTACAGGGTACTTCCCGTGAACTCAAAATCTTGAAATTTGGTACGAAGCAACGTCTTATCGCACAGATAAAAGATGCGGAAGGCTGAGGACCGTGTACTGTGGTGCGTGTTGGGAAAGGCCTGTGTCCAGCAGTGGACTGCGATAGGCTGATTGAGATTGAGATTTCAAATAATTACATAGTCTTCAAACCTTTTTGCTAATTATTCTGTTTGACGACCAGCCAGCTTGTCATGTAGACGTCACTATGAGATACGCGCTCTTAACCGTAGTGTGGATATGGTGTGGACAGTATAACATACTATCACAATATAATTACATTAATTGTCAACGAAAATACAATTTAACATAGTATACTTAATACCTATGCCTCCCGATGGAAGTTCTTTATTTCATGCAATAGCGTTCTCTATTTATAATACCACTAATTTTGAACAAACACAAATTCTAAGGACCACAATACTTGTTTATATTTATAATAACTGGGACGAGTTTAATTTATATACAAGCGATGCCCGGAGAGATCCTTTCTCTTCACGACATGAGTACAAAGCTACGATGCTCCAATCCTCTAGCTATGGCGGTACTACTTAGGTGAAGGCAGCAGGATGTTTATATCCAGTGAGGTTCGAAGTGTATGAACGTAATACGGGTATTCTGAGGGGTGTATTTTGGCAGAGAAGGATATGCAATAAAGTGTTTACTTCTTTCAGGCAATTTATCATCAGGTCATTATGATTTTTGTTTGCCAATTGTGTGCGAAGGATTTCTTAATAATACATACAATCATATTAAGGTAAGCTTTGGTAAAAAAAACTCTAGATTCAAAGGTTGGCCGTCCTAAACGCAATAAAAGTGGTCGTCCTAAAAAATCTGAAATGTACTGCTCAGAACAAGAACGGCCAGCTGTAGCGTTGCATAAAAACAACAATATACGGCAGTAACCTCAATAGGTATAATTCATGTTCTCGTCTGATTGTCGTGGGAGACTTCAATATTAATTTTAGAGTGAATCCCCAAAATGGAATTTCTCCATATTTTTCATCTATTAACATGTTTCCGTTAATAAACACTAGCACAACACGAAGTAGTACAACTATAAATAACTTTTTTTTGAACTTCAATATTCAATGTGGTACTATTCCTACCTTTTTCAGACACCATTTACAGGTCTGGTTCAAATTTGATACTTAATTCCATACTTTAAAATTTTCATTTCCATATTTATGTTTTTTTTTAATTTCCATAACGTATCACAGTTTTACATACATCACGCCTTTTTATCCCCAAAGGGGTATGCAGAGGTGTATTCACCACCCACACTTCGCCAGTTATGTCTCGGTCCCAATGTAATAGGGGGCGAGCCTATTGCCATATACCGGGCACATTACTTAGCGAGCGATAATTGACGTTTTAAACACCCACATATGTAACTCCGAAAAGTCAGTGATGTGTGCCCGGGGTACCTGGGGATCGAACCCGAGATGATCGTCTCGGCAGTAGTAACGTACACCACTGGGCTAGCGCCGCTTACTTATTTTTGTTTTTTTTTTTATTAAGAATATTAATTATTGTTTTATTTTGTGTGCAAATAGTCACCTAGTAATAGTTTTATTTTCATCGCAAATAAATACTATAATTATTAAAAATGCTTTATTAATATTGTTGCCGTGTGGTTGACGGCATAGAATACAAGTGTCACCACCCCCTATCTTCCCGTGGGTGTCGTAAGAGGCGACTAAGGGATAACACGATGCAAATACCATCTTTGCGTAGAGACGGAAAACTCGACATCAAACCCTATACGACTGCCTCGTTGGTCTCGCGGCATAGGTGTGCGCGTGGGATCGGGAGGTCCCGGGTTTGATTCCTGGGCCGGGCGGTGTTATTGGGTTTTTCTGTCACGAAATTCTCAGTAGCAGCGCGGAGTCTGGAAATGTGCCCGGTACGGCAATAGGCTCGCCCCTTATTACGTGGGACCAAAGTATATCTGGCGAAAAGTGGGTGTAGAAATACACCTCTGCCTACCCCTTCGGGGATAAAAGGCGTGACGATATGTATGTATGTATGTATTAATATTTTTGTTACAGATTTCTAATAGTCTCTAAAAACTTTGTAAATCAATAACTTTGATAAAAAATGTCACCAACATTCATCAGCAGACTTTTGCAAAGTTGCTGCTAGGCTGGTATAGGTATTTAAATTATATTATAAAATAAGCGATATATGTTAATATAAAATAAAGGATGACTGATTACAAACGACAAATAGGCCTTTTTCTTTAATTTATGCTCCTCCAGCTTTCCATACTGTAATGTCATGGTTTCCATTTTGCAATAAAAATACCATAACTATGACTGGTGAACTTTTACTTATATACCTACAGGTTTGTACGGAACCCTCGGTGAGCGAGTCCGACTCGCACTTGACCGGTTTTTTTTTATGATTGTATTTGTTTGTTGTGTAAGCGTATAAGCTGTTTTTATTTTTAGTATTCTTTATAAAGTAGTTAAGTAAATATTTAATGAGTATATTTGTAAATTACATCACTGGCGTCACTTGGGGCAGGCATTGAAAATCAGCAAGTCGTATCGCGGCCAACGTCACGAACTACGCAACGCTGAATCACAGAATAGTTATGCTGAATGCCTGCCTCTTTGTCACACCGGCGGCGTAAAATTAGAAAAAAAATCGAATGTGCGTAGTGTTGAAAATAAAATTGTCGCGGGTATTGCGAACCCGTACCTACTATTAAGTTTACGTACGTACAGTACTCGCCAATCTTTATGGCCGCTCTGAATGTAGCCTTCGGTAGGAACTTGCGCATCGTACAGTCGGGTGGACATGTCATAACCAAGAAAATATATTTGTAATTATTGAAAATTAAAATCTTCAGTTACGTTGTTAGATTTGCTATATTATATTGTTTAATTACATATTCAATCAAATTCGAGTAATGTAAATTCAGTTAGGTGAAGGGACTCTTAAGCCTAGACTTCTTTCCTTCTTCATAAACGTTAATACGTCATACACTATTTTCCGTGTTTGGCGACGTAAAACATTAAAACGACCGCAAGGCATGATCAATGACACTGGTAACTATATCAGTACAAATAACAACAAGAAACAACGATACCAACGAGAAACAATAAATAAGTAACACTACGAAACTATTTTAAACGCGACGATACTGTCAGAGCTTTGCGATTATGTGAGTCGTGTACGAACGTAGCGCACTCACACTAACGCGCGGTAGGCGAGGACGCTAGCGGGTGGAAGACAGCGCGCGCGGGCGTGGCCTGCCGCCACGCCCCGCATGCGTCCCGCTGATACCTGATTTTGTGTTCTGCGCAGCGCAATGCGGCTAGGTTCGGAGCGGCCATAAAGTTTGGCGAGTACTGTACCTAAGTACCTACTCACATAAAGAGCTACATTTATATGTACCTGTTTATTTATTATGTAATTGATAATTGTACGCTGTTATAATGGGTCAATAAATGCTTTTTACTTTACTTTACGTACTTTACTTTACACAAGAAATGGTTTTGCTTTCTCCCAAAAATTTTAAATTACACATTAATACTTGAACTCAAAACATAGTTTAGCGAGTCGACAACCTGAACCATAATACTAATTACGTAGCTACCATGATATGACATAGCGTGTTACTGGAAAGAACCTGACATAATCGCCTGAAATGATTGATAACTAATAAATTTACGATTCATAAATCGAAAGCATTAGTCATTCACTCGGGGTCTCCCCACTTGCTGGACAATGTGACTGTAATATCTGTAAAATATGACATGTATATTATATTCTTGTTCTCAATAAAAATATAAATTTTATATGTCTGGAAGTGACTTAACGGTTTTAATATTCGAACTATCCAAGGATTTGACTACTAGAATACATGTGTTTTTCATATAAGCTTCATACAAAAGCATAATTATTGATAAATTCGAATGTGGGCAAAAATTAATTCACCTGGTTAGAAAAGCGAAGCGATAAATTATCGATGAAGCATCGCCAATATGTGAAGTTCAGGCAATGATCGCAATAGCATAATCCTGATATCATTCCATCAATCATCATCTTTTGCACAGGTAGCCCCTGAATTAAGCTGCGCATCCACGATTAGTCGCTGCATAAAAGTTTCCTAAACTATTAATTAATTTATTAAACGCCAGTTCTCTACTTGCGGATGATTCCTGTTTGTACCGGTTTGAAATGACGGTTCATCTTGATGATATTAAACCTGATTTATAGAATTGCCTGTACAAACTTAGCATCTCGAAATCAAAGGATATTTTTCTACCGCGCCAGTTCCTATCGTGAGAAAATAATGAGATGAGACAAGTTACAGGTTTTAAAGTGATTTACCACCTTGAACGTCAGAAAGAACACAAGCTGTTCGAATACTTTCATTACGGGTTGATATTCTGTCATGACAGTATTTTCCAATTTAAGTTAGTCCAATGAAGCCGAAACCTTCGAAACCTTATAGGTATTAATATCACTACTAATGTGCATGCACCTCAACGCATTAGGTCACCAGCCAACAATTAACTGTCAATCACAGTAATTAGCCATTATTACGTAACTGACGTGTCACATATTAATTATTATAATAATAGTTGACACTACGGACATAGCTTTCAATCAAATTGTAAATCTGCTATTATGACTACTCTTGTTTATTTTACATAACTCATTTCTGACTAACAGTAAAAGTGATAAGATCAAACAAACTTTTCACTCGTACTAGAGGACAGTTATAAATGATATCTTTTGCTGCATGCTGTGACACCTTAAACTGTTTTTATCTATATATCTATCGCCACGCCTAACATTGGGGCAGGCAGAGATAATGGAAAGCCAAATGCTCCGGATCAAATGCTTTCATTTAGTAATAACTAAGCACTTTTGTTTTTAATATGCAATACAATTTTACTGGCGGTTCCAGAGATAACATATTAATGTCTAGAATTTCAGCATTAAAGGATTATTCGAACTTACACACAAGTATAAACTCAATTATAACATTTCTTAATCTCATAAGGAGCAGCCATTGTATCCAAAACTTGGCAGTTATACACAAACAATACCCGTACACATTTATAACGTTAAGCTAGGCTTCGTACCATAGTGATATCTGCCTCTGATCTTATTAATTACTTTATCTTACCAAAGCCTACTACAGCTTTAACAAATTAACAACAGTGAATGGAAGGGAAATGCTTCATATAATTATGTTGTAATTAAGTTTTAACGCTTAAGTGTTTGGGAAACGAATATATTTATAATTTTGTTGTATGGTATTTTTTTGATCTGGTAAACAATGAAATGATTGCATGTTTGGACACAAAGTTTTATTCAGCTTAAAGGTATCACATCATTCGTTGTAGAGTGCTATGAATTCTATTCCCATCCACCATCCATTTCCGTGTGATAACGGATTAAGAATACAAATAAATTGTCACTACCCGATTTTGTTGCCGTCTCTTTTTAAAAGTATCTTCGGGATGAGATCAACTCTGGTCAGCGTTGTATCTGTCTGCCAGATCACTAAGTGATCTAAACATTTTTATGCATAATCTAAATTGCCATAATTCTTTTTGCTGGAAGTTACTTACTTTTATTTTAGGTTTCGTTACTCTACGCCATACAAACAGTTATAAAACCACCAAAAGGGCGGTGCAAAGGGTTCTCACCAAGAACTTAGGGTCTCAAGCCAACCTCACCTGCAAGTGGTGCACCTGCCGATCAACGGACGAGGCTCTAGCAAAAAAAAATATCCCGATAAGCGGCAATGGGCTCGCCACCTATTACGTGGGATCAAAACACTGGCGAAAAGTGGGGGTTTGATATGCCTCTGCCTACCCCTTCGGGGAAAAGGCGCGAGTCTATGAATGTATGTATGTATGTATAAAACCATCAAGTTAAAGCACATTACTACTCCGATAATTGCCCTATAAACACGCAGACTGAACATCCAATTCAGTAACTCATTAAAGTAAGGTCCCAATCCCTTAAGTATGTCTCACCGGCGTCTTGTAACTTTGGCTCAACTGATACTAACTAGTATTACTACATAACGGTACTTAGTGGCGAGATAACATCGTATTAAGTGATATTATTATATATTAAGACTTCGTAGAAACGCTCTACAAATCCGATTATACTTGAGGCGCTAAATATTCTCTCAATTCCAATGTGGGTTATCTGTAAGTTTATGTAACTTATTACCTATGTTACTGTATAATTCGGTATTCTATATATCGGACTTTATTATCTGAAAACTTACAGCTTTTTTGTTTTATTTATAAGATCTTTATTTGACTTTTAGCCTTCATTGTAATTTTCTTAAGGCATACACCGCAACAACGAGGGTGTAATTTTATAAAATGTCTGTTTTCTATAAAACATCTGAATTATACTTTGAATTAAGGACAGTGGCATCCTATAGATAACGGCTGAACTACAAAGCAATGGACGACAACGACAAATCGATGAAGGGACACAATCTAACATGTACATTACTGTAGTTTTCACAAGTGATTTTACATAATCAAATACAAGTTCTCGATAACAAACGATTGGCCTACTGCAAGCTTTATTTCACCTCAGCAGTCTAGCATGAAAGTGAGACCCTCAATCTGGTTCTTGTCAGCATAATACGATAAAGCTCCGTGGACAGTGAACGATGTCGCAGGCGACAACAAAACTAAGTGGTGTAATGTTATTAAAATATGTTTGAAAGTAATTTGATTTCAGGAGAGACTCAGGAATTTTATTGAAATTGTCGTCAAAATATTTTCTGGCAATACAGTTTCGGCAGCATATCACCGATGTTTGCAAGAAAGCTTACCGGAATCTGGGACTAATACGAGGGTCAAACTGAAAGTTCTTAGAACTGGCCACTTATAAACAATATAATAAAAAAAATATTCTAAAATTTGAAAATAGAACTCTTTGCCAATATTACTGAGTATATATTTCATTCATTTGTCATTTGTTTTATGATTTGGCGGCAAATTGAAAATTGTCTGTGTCACGTCAACATGAATTTAACACGAGAAAATTTTCGTGCAATGATTTTTTATGACTTTCGATGTCATTTAAGTCAACAAGAAAGTTATGATAGACTACGATTGGCCTTTCACGATGAAGCCCCATCTCGTGCGACTGTTTACAACTGGTTTAATGAGTTTAAACGTGGTCGCACTAATCTCACTGATGATGTACGTGAGGGACGGCCTTCTACGGCGACGACTGAAAATAACATCTGTGTTGTGCGGCGTATGATAGAGACTGACAAAAGAGTGACCTATCAGCAGATTCGGACAAGCTTAGGCATCGGTATGAGTCAAGTGCACAAAATCCTCCACGAACATTTAGCGGTCAGGAAGCTTTGCGCCCGGTGGATACCTCATAATTTGACTAAGGCTCAAAAACTCCATCGTGTGGATTGGTGCCGTAAAATGATTGAAAGATTTAACGGAGGTGACTCAAATGCTGTGTTCGACATACTAACAGGTGACGAAAGCTGGATTTACTGTTATGATCCTGAAACCAAAAGACAATCTGCTCAGTGGGTGTTTCCTTTCGAGGAGTTGCCAACTAAAGTGAAGAGAGATCGAAGTGCGGGAAAAAAAATGGTGGCCTCGTTCTTTGGAAGGATAGGTCATTTCGCAACAATTGTGTTAGAGGATCAAAAACCAGTTTCTGCAGAATGGTACACTACCAATTGTTTGCCACATGTCTTGGAAAAAGTTCGAGAGAAACGACCTCGCAGTAGGATCCTCCTTCACCACGACAACGCCTCGTCGCACACCGCCAAGCGAACGATCGACTATTTGGCGACATCAAACGTTGAATTACTGGGTCACCCGCCGTATAGCCCCGACCTCGCGCCTTGTGATTTTTATTTATTTCCAAAAATTAAAGAAAAACTTAAAGGAAAGCGGTTTATGAATGCTGAAGAAGCGGTGGCTGCGTATCGCGATGCCATTGAAGAGACCCCTAAGGACGAGTGGGCAAAGTGCTTTTCCCAGTGGTTCCATCGCATGCAGCGGTGTATTGACGTCAATGGACACTATTTTGAAAAGATATAATAAAACTAATAACTGGCTAATGTAATCAGTTTTTGATTTTCTAAGAACTTTCAGTTTGACCCTCGTATTGCGCCAAGCAAACAACTTTACAAATATAGGCGCGTTGAAAGCACTGTACGAGACACTCGTTAAGAGTCACCTGGAATGCAATGCCGTAATATGGTCACCACACGAGGAGAAGTACAGGCTAATGCTAGAACGTATCCAGAACAAATTTGTAAGATTCGTGTACTTGAAGCAATATGGGGTATACCCAGGCTATCCGCTTCTGTACCCTACTCTATTTGTTCTGGGTATGGTAGGCTACCACAGGCTTGAAGTAAGAAGGGAGGTCGCTCTAACCATGTACCTATTGAAAGTAATGCGCGGAAAAATTCATAACCCGACTATCTTGGCGTTACTCCAGCTTCCAGCTATGCGTCCCGGACGAGTACGTGGGGCGGCGGCGCAGGCCGGAGCTGCTGGCGGTGCCGCGCGCGCGTACGTGCCGCTGCAGCGCGCGCCGCTCACGCGTGCGCTGCGTGCGCTCAACACATTGGCTTACAGGGTGGATCTCTTCTCGTGTACACTGAACGAATTCACACGGGCCGCTTATTGTTTGTTTGCATTAGTTTAGTTATTTAAGTATACGTTACCATTATTGTTGATATTTATATACATAAGCTATTGAATTAGGTTATAAGTACCTGTAATAATAGTTTATATGAGTGTAAAATAAATAAATAAATAAAACAAGGAAAGAAAAACTCGCGTACTTGACTTCATCTTCATCAACATATTTTATACTCTATTAGCAAGCATATTCACCTGCAACTTATATAATTCTATTACGTTAACTATTTCTCAAATCAGATAATGTGCAAACATCAGTAAAGTTTATCTAAAAATACTATTGTTAACACGTGCAAAATACACCGGTAGAAGTTATACTTATATATATATACAGGGGAATACCAAAACGAACAATAGTACCATACATATTTTAAAGTAGTAATTTGGTATAATTAAGTCTAGATACTTATTACTCATTACCTGGTTCTGAAATTATACGATATAATAGATCAGTACATTATGCATAATGATTTTGAATGTGCGTCAATGGATTACTTGTTTACGAATAATATTAATCTATACACATAAATAAAATTGAAGTGTCTGTTTGTAATATTAAAATAACCGCTTTTCACTAAATGCATATACATAATTATACCAAAATGAAAATTTTTGTCTGTCTATCTGTCTGTCTGTCTGTTTGTTTTCGCTAATCTCTAGAACGGCTGGACCGATTTTGACGGGACTCTGGATAGCCACTGGTGGATAGCTGATGTACCAAGGAGTAATTTAGGCTATAAATTAACCGGGTACGTGAAGTACTTCCCTCAGGACGCGGCTGAAACCGCGGGAAACAGCTAGTCACAAATAAAATCTATAAAATTCTTGCGTTACTGACAGACAACGTAGAGCCTTATGTTCCCTGGGGACCGTAGGGGTGCACTAAGAAGATACATACATACATACATAGACTCACGCCTGTTTCCCGGAGGGGCAGGCAGAGACTAGGGAACGCCATTTGCAACGATCCTGACATACCTCTCTTGCTTAAATCACTCCCATCAAGTTTCTCATGCATGCTCTTCTGTTTAGGGTACTTCTGACCTGTCCTTTTTTTAGGATGTCTCCAATCTGGTCAGAGAACGTCCGCATAGGTCTTCCCCTTCGTCCTGTCCCATTCACACTTGCCTTATATATCTTCTTTGTCATCCTCTCCATGTGCCCAAACCATCTTAACATGCCTTTCTCGATGCTTGTCACTACATCTTCTTTTACCCCACACCACTCTCGTATCACACAATTATTTACTCTGTCGGTCAAAGACACACCACACATACTTCTCAGTGCTCTCATTTCTACAGCATTTATTCTACTTTCAAGTCTCTTGCTCCATACCCAACTTTCACTACCATACATAAGGGTAGGCACTAACACCCCTCTATGCACAGCCAAACCCGCCTTTTTGGACACGTTTTGACTGTTCATAAACGCCTTCAGAGATCCATACACACTATTACCTGCATTAACTCTTCTTTCAATATCTTCTTCATTCTTACCATCTCTTGTAAACAACGTACCGAAGTAAACAAACTCATTCACTTGTTCCACTCGCTGTCCATCGATCATAACATTACAAGCCGTAACGTATTCCTCCTTTTCAAAAACCATAACTTTACATTTACTTTTATTCCTTTCCTCTCTAACGCGCCATGCATGATTGTTACCATCTACTGCAACTCCTCCGCTGAAGATGTATGTATTACCTGATCATCAGCATAAAGGAGGCATTTGACGAGTAACCCATTCATCCTTAATCCGCAGTCACTATGTTTTAAATCTTGCAAACAACTGCCATTGAAGAGGTTAAACAGCCACGGCGACGCTACACATGGCTGTCTAACACCTTTCTCGCTGGTAAACCCGTCAGTTTATGCCCCGTTTATCCTCACACAAGCTCTAGAATCCTCATAAAGGGATTTCAGAGCTCGAATGAGGCTGCTGTCCATCCCATTCATTGACAGCACCGACCACATTTCATTCCTCACCACTTTATCGTAAGCCTTTTCCAAATCCACGAATGCGCAATAGACCTTTTGACCTTTGGCCAAAAGCTTTTCGGCTATGCTTCGCAAGAAACAAACCTGATCCGTACATCCCATACCCTTTCGGAATCCCGCTTGTACATCCCATATTTTCTTGTCGGTTACTTTCATAACTCTTTCAATCAGTACCTTTGCATACAATTTGCCAACAATGCTAAGAAGTCTAATGCCTCTATAGTTTTTGCAGTCTTGTTGCGAGCCTTTTTCTTTATAAAGAGGCACAACTACAGCTGTGGCCCAGTCATTAGGTACTCGGCCGGTGCTCCAGCACAAGTTATATAACCGCTGCAACTGACCAACTATGATGCCCTGTCCAGCCATCAGCATTTCGACTGTAATCCTATCATATCCTGCAGCCTTAACTACTTTCATACTTCCCAGTGCCTTCACGATCTCATCCACGGAAATAACACTTTCATCATTGCTATCGTTACCATTCATTTCATCGATCGGTGTCTCTATCGCCGTTCATTCAAATAACCCTTCAAAATAATCTTTCCATCTCTTCAGCACGCACGACTCACCATTCACTATCCTTCTATTCTTGTCTCTGATCGATGTGTATTCTGAGGATTGAGTTCTTCCTCGAACTGCACGAACGGATTTCCAGAAAAACTTAATGTTTCTCCGGAAATCGCCAGATAATCTGCTATCAAACTCATCTTTCTTTTACTCTTTATTCCTTTTAACCATTTCTTTCACTATTATTTTTGACCTAACAAACTCCTTTCTTGCATCATCTATATCCTCGCTCGTTGTTTTTCCCATTCTTTCATTTGCTCTTTTGCACAGCCAACCAATCTAACCAAGCTTTCTTCTTCTCTGACACTGCTGATTGTACATCCTTGTCCCACCATGTATTCTTAACCTTTCGTATTTTCCTTCTCTTGATCACACCACATACTTCAGACGCTACACATACTACCTCTTCATTATAGGACTGCCACAATTCATCCATATCATTTATGCCATCAAACCTCTCAAATTTTGCTATCAATCTTCGTTTATCTTTCACATCTTTCTCATGTGGATTTTCTAGTTTTATTCTTTCCAAGACTCTATTTTCGTTATGCTCTCGGTGTCGCCATCCATTAAGGAACCCACTTATCTGGCTCAACACCAAGAAGTGGTCTGTGTGGATGTCGATACCTCGATACACCCTTGTATCCAAAACATTCTTTCTCAATCGTTCATCTACTATTACAAAATCAATCATACTTCTTCTAACATTTTTCGCTTCACGCGTATACATATGTATCCTTTTGTGATCAAACATGGTGTTTGTCACACAAAGGCTCCACTCCAAATAAACCTCAAGCAGTGCTTTTCCATTTTCATTCACACTCTCATCACCGAATGCACCTAATACCTTTTTAAATCCCTCGTTTTACTCCCATCCATTGAAATCCCCTAACAAGATAAATCTTTCGTTATCCTTACATTTCCTCAAAATCTCTCTTAAACTCTCCCAAAACCTGCCTTTCGTCTTGCTCTTGCTGTGACATACCCGTAACTATATTGACCGGGGCGTACACCCCAATAATAGAGAAACGAGTAAGTTCTACTATCAATCTCATCCATAGTAACCTAGCATTTACACATTCAAACTCTTTTACACACTCATTCATTCGCGCAAATAATATTACACCAACTCCCTTGCAGGCTCTGGTGGTACTATCTACCCCAGACCAATACGCCGTATATACGCCATGCTGGGTGGTGTCACACCCTTTCCTTTTTGTTTCATTCACACAAAGAACATCAATCTTTCTATCATCCATCATCTGACATACTTCATCCAATTTGCCGTCCATCCATCCTCCAACGTTCAACGTTGCAAACCGGCTTTCCGTAGGCCGCTTTTCGCCCTCGCGGGGAACGAGACGTGAAGGGTTGCGAACCGCGTCGCCGCCGCATGGAGAAGAAGTAGCTTTTGTTCCCATAGCGTTCCCACGACATGTAGGGATCGAGACTATCCACCCCCGTAGAGCCCTTTACGTGGGTAAGGTGGAATATCAGCTGTGCCCTGTGAACGCCAACACAGGCACCCTCCGTTTATGACCAGCTTGCCCTCTGGCCACGAATCCCTCGGCACGGGTCGGTTTACACCTTAGATCGGGGTTTCGTGTCAGGTATGCTCCCTAGAAGTTGGTTTAATTTTGAAGTTTTCCTTCTCCTAGATAGGTTGCCAACCAAGGCTAACGAGGCCCATCTCCCCGAACGTTTGGTTTAATTTCGGAGTTTTCCTTCTCCTAGACAGGTTGTCAACCAAGGCTAACGAGGCCCATCTCCCCGAATACCGAATAACTAAGAAGATATTTCCCTTAATTCCAACGGTATCGGGCAGGAACAGTTAAATTAAAAGTATATGTGTTGGTGTAGCTGCGGGCATCCCCTAGTAACATAATATACACAAACGATTTTAACATTCTAACAAATATTTTTTCCTGCAAACCTATAAAACAAATACTGCAGGGGCGCAACAAAATAATAACGTTTACTAAAATATATTGTAGGAATATTCAGCTGCCGTACCGAGGATGTTTCAGCTTATTCTTTAGAAATACATCACAATAAAAGAAGAAAAGCAGTAAATATAAAACAACAAATCCCGTATGGAGCTGTTAAAACATATGAACCCTCAAATTTATCACAGCAGTACTTTTCTTGAGGAATAAGGCTGCTTGTACAACAGAGATGTGTGGAGCAGCTGAGCGGTGTGCGTGGTCAATTGCTCTAATGGTTACAGATCTTGACAGCTGAGCCGCTGGGTCTTAGTTTGATTCCCGCCCAGGAGAAATATTTGTGTGATGATCACGATTACCTCTTGCGTCTGGGTGTAATTTATCAAATGTATCAGTTATTTAAGTCATTTTATAATCATATTACTTATAGAATTCACCCAATTTGAAATCATATCAATGATTTTGCTCGTTGTACCATAGTATTTTTTTTTACTAACTGTTAGAAGCTAAATGTTTTCTTCGCACACCACTCTGTGCATATTTGTTGGATACGCAAATTAAAGTAGGCAGCTACGCGGCATGCGAAATACTAATAAATTATTTTAACTTTCAACGCTTTGTTACTCCGCGGAATGTGTAGATCCTCTTCTTTTTTAAATTCTCTACGATGTATGCGACTTACGGCTACTCAAGAAATGTATATGACGTCGTAAATAAAAAATATAAGCGAGAATTTTATTTTTGTTTCAGCGTACTTTCCTTACGTACATAACTAAATATTTGGTAGGTATATAGCATATTCTACACGGCGTATTTTAGCAAAACGGCCAAGTTTTTATGTTATGTATAATTATTTTTCATCTGTGCTATATTCAGAGAGGTCGAAGACTTCACATTCATCATACATAGAACAGAAAGGGACAGAATACTTCACAGACGTCCATGCACAAAAAAAGTAAATGAGTGAATAAGCTCTTAAGGCTAGTTTTTCTTCCAATGGATATAGTTTATTTCAATCGCAAATCCTGTAACGGTTTGAAAAATTATTATTTCTTTTTAAAGCCCATCCAACAACGCCAAAATAGATGTAGGTACCAAGTTTGTAGAGCGTGAACTCGTGGTCTTTACCTAACTCAGAAAACTAGACGTAATGCTATGTATATGGTTTTGGAGCGGCCATATACATTTTTCTACTACTAGTCTACCAGTAACTTTAAGACGTCGCAAATTAAATACCGGACGAGAAAAATCTCAATATAACTCAGGTACAATATAGTTTCTTGACCTATTTTCACAGTCTAGTGAAATTAATTTTATTTAAGCCAATAACTTAAAAAAAAAATATCTTCTTGAAAATAAAATTGTGAAGAAGATTTGATCACTTAGATAGCCGTAGACGTTGTATTTATATTAGTAACTACAAGTGCCGCGTGCCTCAGATTTGCGCAAGGTTTTTATAATACAATAATTAAACAAATATAAATTCTCTAAACAAATGTATAGGTAAAACCATAGCATAATTCTTTGTGAATCTGGCAGTCAACGTGAAAATCAGTGAGACAGACCAACGCGTCTTACTTCTTATGTAAATATAATTAAACTGAACATTGAATAATTATACTAAAATAATAGCCCCAAAAGGCGATAGCTACAGATATGTTTAGATGTATTTTGTAGCATGATTCGACGAATATTTTTATCAGAAATAATTCTGTAATACATAATTTTCACATAACTTCATTGGCGCACATTTGAAAAATATTCGACATCATCATAAGAATAAAATTATTTTTTCTTTTCTTTTTTGTTTCATATTCCATATAACTTTATACAAAATATCAAGGAATACATCAAAACCTCCCATGTGAATCAATCTATCTATCGTTTGATGAAAGCCATGTCATTATATATTTGGTAGTTTTTAAGTTGTAAACATACATGACTAATATGTATAGTCTAACATAATAAATATAGTCTAAGGTATAGCCCGTGCCACGAGAACATAGACTTTTTGTAAACAAAGAATTTCTACTAAGTAGGTAACTTAGCGACAGTTCTTTCAAAAACAAATAATGTCAAATCCAGTGAGCGCAACGGTACATAGATATGTGTCATTTGGAGAGTGATACATCAATTCATCGCCTTCATCGGGTATTTATCGATATATGCGCTATCGTGCGTGTTTTGTGGTACTGGAAGATGTCAGATGCCTGAAACGTCAACATTTTGCTTTAATCCATTGAAATGTTACATTCTTTGGCTTAGCGGGCATTTATCAGAGGATAAAAAAATATTTTTTAGATGTCAAGAAGAGGTAAGTTTTAGTTTAGGCAGCGATAGCCGAGTGGATATACCAACAGACTGCCATGCAGAGGGCGCGCACCAATGACTTTTCGGAGTTATGTGCGTATTGAATTGTTAATTATCGCTTGTCCCGTGCCTCGGAGAGCACGTTAAGCCGTCGGTCCCGGTTGTCATGAAGATCTTTGACAGTCGTTACAGGGCGTCAGTACCTTCTTAATAAACTGACACTAGTCTAAACCATGGAATATCGCTATCCCTTCGGGTTGCGGAGGTCAGACAGGCAGTCGCTCCGTGGAAAAGCTAATATTCAGCCAAATCCAGTTAGACTAGAAAGCGGACCCCAGATTGAAACTGGGATAACGCTAAGAGGATGAGGATGATGATGAAGAAGAGGTAAGTTTAAAGTTAAATGCAAGTTTATGGTGTCGCTACGCTCGTCCTGCGGCCGGCATCCCGGAAGAGCGGGTGCAGAATTACAGATGGCAAACTATTTGTCACACAGAAGACTCTTTACACCTAATAAAAATAAATAGCGTCTTCTGACGAAGGTTACCTCAAATGTTACTTTACCGTAACTTTTTAATGGATTTTGTTTAAGTTCTTTCTGACGTTTTCATTTAAGATACGCAACGTAAAATCTCCATGCTTAAAAACTTTAATGCGATGTACTAGCTATTAGTCGTCTGTATTAATATTCGTTTGTGGTCAATTTCTTAATATTTTAGGATAGCTGAGCTATTTTTAGCAAATTATTTATTACCTATGATTAAAATATTCAAGTCAATAATAGAGTACCATGTTTGTATTCTATCATTGACATACATACATGGTACTCTATTATTGACATGCATTTACAGAATAACTAAACTTGAATTTACGTGTGAGAAAACACAAGACGATCGGAAAATTCATGAAAATTCTTCCGGAAAGGAGAATGAGCAACGTACTATGGCACTTGGTTGCGCAATTTTTGACACAGTAACGTAGTGAAAATTAACCACAAGAAAGGGTTAGTGTCATACTTTAAAACAAGTTTAAATTCGAAATTAAATATTGTGGGGTTTTGAAAAAAATACCATAAGTTGAGTACCTGTTGAGGTTATGTTACATTTCAAAACAATTCGTTTTGAAACCAATAGAGTTTAAAAACTGGCACATATTTAACATTATTTGGTACATAATAATTGAGTGTTACTTACGTACCGTACCTCTCACAAAAACCACATTTCTAACAATTTATCTGTCAAGTGTAAATCAACAACACAACTTACGCTTAAAAAAACACGTAAACAGAAAACACCATTTTGTAATGTTTGACATTTCATCGAATAGTGTTGTAACCCAACAATAGATTACGGAATCGTTACACTATAGATTATATCTTAATTCGTTTATTTTTGCCAAGAAATTGCTTGTTAACGAAAGAAATAGTAACATAATCAAAGAATAATTATAATGACAACTCTTAATACTTTTTAGTTCTGAATGTAGATTATTTTGTTGTTCCACAATTTATGTTAACTTTTAATCAATCGATTATAATTGAAAAAGGAGTCGCTTCACTATTATGCAACAAATGACGTATTTATTGTATTATATACTAATTAAAATTAAAATAGAAACCCCACAAATGATTTCAACGAATTTAGGTAAAAAAGCATTAAAAATAATATCATGAATTATGCATTTACTCCAATGGCTATACGCGTCAAAAAGTGAGACTATAAGTGCCCAATTTCCTTTGACCACTCAAACACAAAATCAAATATGTTTATTTTCGTACAATATATATTTTTTGAACATCCGAAAAGTCAAAGAAAATAATATAATATTAAAAATATAAATTAAAATATATAGTAACATAAATGAGCATTGAAACAAATTACGAGACAGAAGAAGAAGAAGCAATTTAGACGAGAATGGTTTATTTTTAACACGCTTTTATTAGGTCGTCGTGTATGTAACTAACTATGTAATGGAATGTAAGGTAACTAATTTAACCATCTTCCAAGGGTCGTAGCGTAATGAAAACTGGCAGCTGTATGTAGTTCTGATGACAATACAATAATATGGTACTGTCAAACTGATCTGATGATGGAGTTGGAAGACATGAACTGGAACTTCATGATGGAAAATCGTATTATAGCTGTTTTGGATTTCTTAGAAAAGTCTTGTATTGAACTTTGGCCACGATTAGGTTTCAGGGTCTGATGATGAAGCCGGAAGATAGGCATATTTCATGATAGAATATCGTATCATAGTCGTGTTTGCACTTGTGAGAAAGGCCATGTAATGGACTTTGAACACGATCAGGTTTAAAGTTTATAACAAACCAATTATATATTGTAGACCACGCAGTGGTGTAGTTAGGGTCCCGTAGGTACTTTTGCGACTGAACAGGCGTATGTGGCCCTGAATAGAGTAAAATCACTAAGTGGTCTCCTGATTGAAGAGCTAGATTGTTATAAACTGACAGATAAAACACTATGTAATACAGACGCACAGGCGGGGATGGAGAGGATGCGGGCTCATGCGCCCACTTAAAATAAATGTATAAATGTTAAAAATATTTCGTTATCAAAGATCAAATAGTATAAAATAAATTAATAGTTTAAAAAACACTAGAAAAACACGCTTTTATAAAACACAAAATAAATTATGGATCGTTCAAGTTGTCTCTATTTCTGGGCGAAGTGTAAAGTATGTGTTTTTATAGGAATTTAAACTTTCGTGGTCGCTATAATTACTTTTTACTGTTCCTACGGGATATATACCACGTACCTTTGTTTTGAATAACCGTGAACATGGCGCTTGCCACAGTGCCGAAATATCGGTTACTCAAAACAAAGGTACGTGGTATATATCCCGTAGGAACAGTAAAAAGTAATTAAAAAATAATAATATTTGATTGTAAAAGCGTGGGGCGCTGGAACAGGAAAGACTTTATTGTTAACAAATACTAATACTACCTTCCTTGCGGAAGCTGCATGAGGTCACACAAAAGCATAGCATTTATGCCGCCAAAGGGTTACCAAAGGGAACCAAAGATATCTCGACCACGAACAAAAACTCTTAATTTTACCACTGTTGATGCATTACCCTTATGTACTTAATTGCCTGAAAGAAGAGGCGTTAAAAATGTCGGTGAATGTCATCTTCGTCTCTGATGGCGCATGTTTTGTCTGAGTTCAACAAAGTGGTACTTTTGTACAAAGTACCACTTTGTTGTGCCTGTTTAATATAGAGCCACTTACTATTCGTGCTGGAACTCCAGTTAGAGCGCCAATCTGTGTAACATCTGTTCATTTGATTTTTGAACAAGTTAAACAAGAACGTCTTTCCTGTTCCAGCGCCCCACGCTTTTACAATCAAATATTATAATTAAAAGCACATAGTTTACACTTCAGCCCAGAAATAGAGACAACTTTAACGATCCATAGTTTTTTTTTAAATCTTTATTTAAAGGAACTTCGTCAATTTTGACGATGTCGTCCTATATAAACAAAATGTTACAATGTGTTAATTAATACTAAGAGTAAGTAAAATAATTATAATATAGCAAACTTATTCATTGTCAAGCCAAACGATCCATAATTTATTTTGTGTTTTTATGTGCATTTATAAAAGCGTGTTTTTCTAGTGTTTTTAAACTAATAATTTATTATAGTAAAGAACTTGATACCGAAGGACGTTGTCTTTTTGAGCAGTTCTTCTGCAAGCAATTTTATTAAAACAGGCTATATTATCTTAAATTTTGTTTGATGGGTGGGAAATAGATGACTCTTATTTACGTCAACAAGACCTAATATTTTTGATATCATAAAAGATAACTTACGAATTCTAAAGCCTTACCGTGAGATTGAAAATAAGGATAAAATGAATCTGTAAAGAATAGCGCATAATTATGTACTTGACCTTTTTAATATTCTGATCTCACAAATGTTCTAACGATATACATACATTTTTATTTATTTTCTCTTCACAAATGGTTAACTTAAACACTAATATTACATACTAACAATGACGGTGCTGCATTTGTGAGAGACTGCTGCCTGAGATAGGTATAAGAATACCTGTATTACAGGTCACCAGGCCCCCTCTATTTTCGGTTATACTTTTATGCAACATGTTTTAAATCTTAACCGAAGAGAAGTTAACAACTAATTACATACATACATACATACATACATACATAGACTCACGCCTGTTTCCCGGAGGGGTAGGCAGAGACTACGGAGCGCCATTTGCAACGATCTTGACATATCTCTCTTGCTTCATTCACTCCCATCAGATTCCTCATGCATGCTCTTCTGTTCAGGGTGCTTCTAACCTGTCCTGTTTTTAGGATGTCTCCAATCTGGTCAGAGAACGTCCGCCTAGGTCTTCCCCTTCGTCCTGTCCCTTCCACACTTGCCTTATATATCTGCTTGGTCAGTCTTTCGTCATCCATCCTCTCCACGTGTCCAAACCATCTTAGCATACCTTTCTCGATGCTTGTCACTACATCTTCTTTTACCCCACAACACTCTCTTATCACACAATTCTTTACTCTGTCAGTCAAAGAAACACCACACATGCTTCGCAGTGCTACAACTAATTAACAGTCAAAAAAAAAAAGAGAGAGATAAAAAAAAACATGCTAGTGTGTGAGTGTGTGTGTATGTGTGCGTGTGTGTGAATGTGTGGGTATATGTATGTACGCGCGTGTGGGTGTGTGTTTGTGTGAGTGTGTGTGTGTGTGTGTGTGAGAGAGAGAGTGTGTGTGTGAGTGTGTGTGTGTGTATACGTGTGCTTGTGCGTTTGCGTGTGAGTGTACGTGTGCGTGTGTGTGTGTGTGTGTGTTGTGTTTTGGAATATTAGGCACTTACTATGAGCAGATTTTCAGTTTCACTGTTGTCTAGTGTTTTAAGCCAAGTGGATATCAATACTTTACACGGCGATCTACACAACGGATATATCGATAACTTTGAATTGATTTTGTTGTAAAGATATCCACCAAGAAAGCAATAAAATCTGTGAGACAAACTTGTTTTTGAGGTTCTAACAGGACAGACAGTTCCCTTCCTACGTTTATCCTTCGTTAGATTAGGATTAAAGAGCAACTGAGTGTGTTTTTTCATCACCAAAGACAAAACAAAACATTGCCGCACAGTTAGGACATCCCAAAGTTTGTAGAGTGCTGTTGTGGAGAAACGGAAGGGCAAACCAGCTCCAACCTTTAATACAGCCCTTTGAGCTCGTTCCACTACCAGAAGATCAATTTTAGCTGCACCACCCCATGAAGAAATACAGTATGTTATGATTGACTGAGCAAGAGCATAATATACCAATTTCATCGTTCTTAGATCAGCCGCACGCCTCAGTGTCTTAAATACATATATTAGTTTACGAAGTCTGGCAACTAGTACATTGATATGAGGCTTAAAGCTAAGTGTTTGGTCCAGGTAAGCCCCCAAATATTTTATGCTATCAGTTCTTTGTAAAGCCATACAGGAGCATCCCGTAAGCGATAGTCCAGTACACATGTGAGCCGTAATGGAGAGAATAGGTGGTGGCAGAAGATTAGCTTTAGGTGCAAAAGCAATATATTTGGTCTTCTCAACGTTTAAGGTTAATACATTACTTTTGAGCCATCGGGATACTTTGTCGAGACCACACTGTGCATTGTTGAACACTTCATCCCATGTGTTTCCGGTAAACAAAAGAGCAGTATCATCTGCAAAGGATAGTATTTTACCATTTTGCAGATTAAGGTCAAATAGGTCATTAATATAAACCAAAAAGAGACTAGGCCCAAGCACACTTCCCTGTGGGACTCCGTATTGTATAGTGAGGTTATCACTCACCCAATCATCTATCTTCGCTCGTTGCCTCCTGTCCTCCAGGTAATTCTCAAAAAGCTTCAAAGGAAGGCCTCTGATTCCCATTCGTTCAAGTTTTTCAACAAGGAGTTTGGTACAAACGGTATCAAAGGCCTTTGCTAGGTCGAGGAATACCGTTAGACACTTTCTTCTCTTATCGGTGTTAGTAACGATTGAGTCAGTGAGCTCATGTACAGCGTCATCAGTGGATTTTTTGGCTCGAAAACCAAATTGGGCAGATGAGAGAAGCTCATTTGATTCCAAATATCTCAGAAGTCGTATGTTAATTAAGCGCTCAAAGATCTTTGAGAGTGTGGACAAAATTGAAATTGGCCTATAGTTATTAATGCAACTCTTCTATCCATTTTTGTAGATAGGCTTTACAATAGCTATCTTCAGTGCACGTGGAAAGACACCGGTGTTGAAAGCGAGATTGCAAATATGGGTCAGAGGTGGTATGAGTGAGTCTTTGTACCGTTTTAAGATTCTGCCAGATATTTGATCGATTCCAACCGCGGCGTCGTTTCTTAGACCCAGTATAAGTTGCTTTATTTCCCCTTCATCTGTAGGTAGTAGTACGAAAGACTTAAGCGTTCGGTGAACAGGAGCCTGGTGAGTAGTGCTTTGGTTATTGCTTCCTGTTATCTTTTCAGCTAACGATTTGCCAATGTTCGCAAAGAATACGTTAACTTTGTCAACGCAATCCTTTGGGTTATCCGTAGTGATAAGACTGGACGAATTATCTGTATTCCTTTTTGTTGAACATATGTTATTAATTGTCTGCCATAGTTTTTTACCATTGTGTTTTGTCTTTTCTATTTCCATTTTACCATAGTTTATTTTGTGTTTTTTTATAATTGTTGTACAGTAATTACGGTAACGTTTGTAAGTTGTTTTGAGAACTTCATCTTTGGGATTCTTCTTTAACTTTTTATGTAAGCTGTCTCTGTTTCTTATACAGCGTAACAGACCATCAGTAATCCACGGTTTATACACTCTCTTCCGATTTGAGACTCTGACTATTTTAGAGTTGTTCGTTATTGCTTGGTTTAAATAGGATATTAGAAGATTGGTCGCTAATTCAACATCGTTGGATTGTAATATCTCTGTGAAATCCAAATTATTTACTGCCATGTCCAGTTTCACATAGTCAATACGGTTTATTGTTTTAACTTGCTGCGGAAGTTTTGTTGTTAGGTTTAAATATAAACCTACGCAGTCATGATCTGTAACAGATGATTCACAAACAAAACATGTAGCAGTTAATTTAGTTTTGAGCATTACATGATCTAAACACGTCCGACTGTGAGTGGACTCATTATGAGCAGCCAGTACAGCGTGACTAGCTAAAATATTAAGATAATCTGATGACCGTTTATCTTTGGTGTTGTGCACAATGGCAATATTTATGTCGCCACATATGATAATGGTTTGGTAATTCGACATTTTTTTTAAGAGCGTGTCTAGTGATATGTTGAAGTCATTGGTGTTGTACTGAGCAGGGGGGCGGTAAATCGCTATAATACAGATATTTGAGTTAAATTTTATTATTAGGCAATTAGCGTCCACTAATTCGGGTTCTTCCATAAGTATCTTGTATTCTTGTTTGTAGTATATAACGACACCTTCATTTTGAGTCTTATGAGATGTAGTAGCTAGATGTTTATATCCATTTAGGGCCGGTATGTAGTGTGTAGAAGGAAGCCAACACTCCGTCAAGACCAACAGTACACAACAATAACAAGATGTTAAAATCTGATATGTTACATGAAATGCTCCTGATGTTCTGGCAAAGTAGTTTTAAGCAATTATTGGCATTAGTTATTAAGGTTTTGTCGTCCTCTATGTCACATTTGACCGCCTTAGCTACTGAAAGGTCATCAATACTTTGGTTTATAGAGTTTATTATATTTGAGTTATCGAATTGTAATAAATAAGTTTACTGTAGAAAACTTGGATGAAACTATGTTTAACAAAACACGTACAGATGAGGCATTGTGTCGTGTAATTGTGGTGTTAGGTATCAGTATTTGTTTGATGTGTGTAATGGGTGTGAAGTGATTATGAAGTGCTTAAAATTATAAACATGAGCAAAATTTATCAAACTATAGTTAAAAGGCATGTTTAGCAAAAGACAGACATACAATAGTCACAATATAATTTGTTGAAGTTCACATTCTTCTTCTACTCGCCGAGGAGACTCGCCATAAGCAGTCCACGTAGCTGCCAGCTTTTTGTTTTTAACCATTTGTCTTGCAGTATAATGTATACGTCCGGCTTTAGTTGTTAAAACTTCAGACAAAAAGATTGCTCGAGGTGTGCCCGACAAATTAATGTGTTGGGTATTCAATTGTTGTTCTTTGTTGATACGTTTTGTTCTATTAAATTGTTTATAGGCTGAAATAATTGCTTCTTTTCTTTTGGTGTTATTGAACTCAATAATAATACCCTCAGATTTTGATCGGTAAGCCTCTTTGACTTCAATATCATCTATTGGAGATTCAGGGCTTAAAACTGAATTAATAGTCTTGGCAACATCGATTATGGTTTGTTTAGATTCGTTGTTTTGCTTGGCTACATTGCGGATCTCTATTGAGGCACTGAGGGTTCTTCTTTCAATCAGTTCAAGTTTGGTTTCCAAAGTTTTTACTCGTTGCTTATATTTGGTATTATCAGTCTCTAAATTTTCTATTTTGTTCATCAATTCATCATATTTGTTGGACATGAATTCAATAGAAGTCTTTATGTCCTCGTTACGAGTCATAAGCAAATTTATAGTTGCGTTCAGTTTTTCGAATTTTCGTTCTTGTTCCGTCTTTAATTCCGAAATCATATTTTTTAATTCATTAATGTGAGGGCTAGAAATCTCCGAGAATTCTTTGAACGTGCCCTTCTGGCGCTTTGTAACATTAAGGAAATCATCCGCCATTCCTTTATTAGCTGTTCTATTCAAAGCTGAATCCGATGAGCATATAAGCTTAGGCGGAGTCTTAAGTTTTGTTGGCGGAGGTGAGTGTTGTAGTGACATTTTTGCAAGTATTCAGTAGCGCTTTGATTTATATACATTGCAATAAATGTACTAAACAAAAATACTTATTGCTGTTTGTTTAAAACAGTGGTAATTTAAAACAACAATATTAATAAAAGCAAATAAATGTAGTCAAATTTTTCTCAAAATTTAGTTAGAAATATATATAATGTTGAAATTAAACTACAGTTTACGGATTTTATCGCGATGTATTGGTTTCACTAAGTTATTACATTTGAAACTAATGATCTAGAAACTATATTTTTAATTTATTACTAGCCGACGTTTCGAATTCTTTACAGAATTCATATTCACGGCAGACTGAGGTGATATTTGTCTTTTTCCTGAATGTATAAGTTATCTCAATGTACCCGAACATTTTTCATCTACTGGTGCTCATTCTGCGTAAATAGTAACACCAGTAGATGAAAAATTGTTGTCGGGTGTAGTTAATTTAAAGTTTTAAAACAAATATTTGTCAGTTTCACTCACTGCACTGGCGCTGGTAGTGCGTCGCTGTAGCACTTATTGTCACGGGTACGTTATATTATGATAGCAATCCAATTATTTATGGTTAAAACGATTTTTTAAGCTGAGAGTAAACTTATAAACGTCTGTTCGCTATTGAATCCGCGCGGTGAGGGGGATAGCGTAAGCTTTGGCTATAGAAATCGTGGTGTAAAAGACTTTTGATATTACGCAACTAGCTTTGTAATGTTCAGAGGCAACCATTTACATAATTATTATAGAATAACAGCAACATTTCCCGTTTATAATTTGAAGAAACTTAAGCTCTGTCAAAGTACAACCTACTTTGACAGAGCTTAAGTTAGTATTCTGACAATGGTTATCTTTTTCGAAAGTACAAGTTGAAAATACTAATTAGATACAATCCATACTAATATTATAAATACGAAAGTTTGTTTTCTATTTGTTTATCTTTTTCGACGACGCATTAGAGCGACTTTTAACGCGATTACCGACTACTACGCCCGGGGGTGGACGAGACGTCACACTTGCCGTTTTGCATAAGTAGCACGAATCTGGACCCATTTGATTTTATTTTATTACGAGCTCTTCGTAAAGTCATATACTCTACAGCATAGCCTCTGTTACATATTTTACTTTTTCTTTGTATAACGATATGAATTCCAAACAATGGCTGCCAGTGGTCCCCAGCGGTTGTAAATATAAATATTTGTGCAGGCGGCTGTGTGGCGGGTTGATTGGCGCGGGACAATATCACGCGTTTTACATACACGTGAACAAACACGACAAGCCATGGTCTGCCATGTTGTTTCGCTGGCATAAAAAAAGGGAGATTACAGCCTGGTCACGAGATCGGTCTAAGCTGCGAGCGGCGCGGCAGGGGCGATGTACATGGCGCGTTTACTCTGAGGCGACATCGGTCGCCGCGCCGCGGCGCGCGGCGTAGAAAAGCGCGCCATGTACATCGAAATCGCTCGCCTCTGACGCGCCGCTCGCCGCTTAGGCCGATCTCGTGACCAGGCCGTTAGAGTTAGGGCCTGTTCACGAGATCGGTCTAAGCGGCGAGCGTTGCGGCGGGCGGCGCGGCAGAGCGTCGTGCACGCCACGACCCTACAGTAGCGGTAAACGCAGCGGCAAATGTGGACGTATTTGGGCCGACGGAGTTACCCATAAATATGGCAATAACCAAAATATCTTTGTGTAACTATACGGTATACCTCTACAAAATTGTCGACATTGGATCTTCATTTCTTACAAGTATTTATCAAATGAATAATGCATATTCGCAATTAAGGAGGCGTTGAATAGGTACCTACACAACGTAGATTACGTTAAGTAGGTAGGTAAACCACCTTTTAACTTTCATAGTAGCTGTGTCTGTACCTAAATAGGTACATTACACAATGTTTTAATGTTTGCGATTTATATTAAAACCTACCATTATATTCTGTAAAACATTGTTTCATTACATCTCGCAACGTTTTACTAACATTTTTGTATTTATACAGCGGATGTGTTGCTATCCATACACGCAACAGTTTTAAAATTTCGACTTTAAATGTCTCCGTATTAATTACCGCCACAAAATATTTAACAAATAGTTTAACCGCCTAGTTCGTCCCTCGCGTAACGCTGTCTGTGCCGCTCGGAGTCGTGGCGTCGGAATCGGTCGCAGTACATTTGTGCCCGCCGCTCGCCGCACCGCCCGCCGCGCCGCTCGCCGCGCAGCCATTCGCGCCAAAAAAAACCGCGCGTTATCGCTGTGCGCGGCGGCTCGTGGCGTGCTTCGAACGTTTTCATACATTTGATCTTAACGCTCGCCGCCCCGCGCTAAGCCGCCGCTCAGAGCGGCAAGGTCGTGACAGGGCCGTTACGTTGATGAGAAATGGTTCGGTAAAATAACGAAAATTGTTTTGTTAGGTTTTTGTGACTGACGCTGTACAACAAAAGCTAAAAATATGTACCTGTTACGTGTTATAAGTTGCTGTATGTATGTAGTAGGTATAGAGTGTGGAGGTGGTCTGTGCTGGATGTCACCTGTTAGAAGGTAAAGGGTGACACCCGACAGCAAGCGCCCAGTTCGTTTAACAGCTTGTTTGGTTGAAACTACAGTTGCTGCTCCGGTTGCCATTAATGCTAGCTACCCCTACGTCACCGAATTTAGGTGCATACCTCTTCGAAATAAAAACCCGTATTGAAATCGCTCGTGGTGCATTCAACAGCATGAAGACAATTCTATGTAGTCGCAACTTTAAGATGTCTTTGCGCACTCGTCTACTGGAATGCTACATGTGGCCCATACTTCTATACGGATGTGAGGCCTGGACTATAAAAGAGAAATTCCGGATACGTATAGAAGCATTCGAGATGTAAGTAGACCTATAGGCCATGTTGTCTATTAGCTCACACAGGGTACAGGGTGACCAACGAGGAAGTTTTCCGAAGAGCTGGTAGAAAACGATTACTTATGCAGACCATCAAAAGAAGGAAAATTGGCTATCAGGGCCATGTGCTTAGGCACCCCAGATATGAGATCCTGCGACTCATAATGAAGGGCAAAGTCACCGGCCAAAGATCAGTTTGTCGGAGAAAGAAATCGTGGTTGCGCAATATACGCGAGTGGACTGGGATCACGAGTGTGGCAGAACTTTTCAGTCTCGCCAGAGGTTGGGTGAAATATGCAGAGCTGACTGCCAACCTTCACTAGTTGAAGAGGAACCACAAGAAGCAGAAGACCTCTATGAAGTTACTTAGATCAGTAAAACTTAGTACTCAGCATAACTTTAAATGTAAATCACTGCTCAGCGGATATACTATCTGTTTTCATTATATGACCAACATTACAATAGACAAAACTCTGAGATATGGCATGAAGATTCTCGCGACTAATACCTACTTAAGCTTTAAATAACTTTGTTAGTATGTTATAAATAAATAAACATAGATAGCATAGCAGAAGAAGCTAATTAAGGCGATGAAAATTTGTTGGTAAATCGGCCGATGTTAAAGTTAGCACAACAGTTAGTAGACGTATATGTAGATTCATTTGATAGCAAATCTCTGGTGTAAGCCACTGCTGTTTTAAGTATCAGCAACATATTATATAAAATTCTTACGTTACTTACTGACAGACAATGCACAGTTGAAACTGCTAGGAGTAGGAAGTTAATATTTGGCATCTCCCTTAGACGTATAGAGCGGAATCAATTTCCTGACGAGCGATTTCTCTCGCTTAGACTTTTTCCCGAAACTCCCACGAGATCGTGAGGAAATGGGTTAATTAAAAAATATGTGTGCCGACGTAGCTGCATTCTCTAGTTGCCTTATAAAAACAGCCGTTATAGCTGGCAAGGCATTTTCCCAATATCCTTGGTTGTAAATAGCACTTTATGGTATTGTACTTTTTGCTACTTGTTTCATAGCAGTTGGTTACTTTGTTAATTACTGATCGTTCCGTATAAGTTGCCGATATTGCCAACGGTACAGGTGTAATTTAAAGTCTCAACGGTCCTATTGCGTTTCTTTTCTGCCTTCAGGTAAGGACTTTGATAAAGTTTTAATTTAAAGGACTGAAACACGGTAAATTTTTATCACATTTCATTTTACGTAGAACCTGTTTCATATGTGTATATTTATTTTAAGTTTATCCTTATAAGAGACCCAGCGTTCTCTATGTTATAGCTACTCAAGATTTGCGCCATATAGACTGGGATGCACTTTCTTGTCTAACCAGGTTTGACAGAATATTTAGCTTTTCCACAGAGCGACTACTACTACTACTCCGCAACGAGTAAGAAAGTGATATTCCAAGGCTTAGATGACAATCAGTATATTCGATGGTACTGTCTCCCTTTACTAGCAGCCAAATATCTTCATAACAACCGGGATCGAAGGTTTAATGTTTTCTCCAAGTAAAGAAGCAATTTAATACGTATGTAACCTCGAAAAGTCAGTGGTGCGCGCGGTGGATTCGAACCCGATACCCTCGACCTGGCTGTCTGTTAATATTGACACTACGCTATCACTGCCTTTTCCAATTATATATTAATACAAAATATTGATGAGTATATTAACTTAGGCAAGATTAAGACATTGACCGCCACATTGAAAGCGCGCGAGAGAATTACTGATCAATGAAAGCGTTACTGAGCTGTAACCGTCCAATAGTACATAATTGTAGACTCATCGAAGTGAGTAATTTGACCGGCGTGACTTGTGTACCCAAACGTGGTCACTGACCGACTCACAACAGTCCTAAACTAAGGATGGCCAGCAAGCGATTGAACAGCATATATTAGGAATTAAACGTATGGATTGGTGAGACGACTAAACGCCCGATACTAGATTCACCGATGTTAACATTACGGCTCCAACATTACATGGAACATGGCAAGACATGAATGTCGAATAAATCCACCTAACATACGTCAAAGCGGGCTATCCATTCCATTGCGATATATGTATATCTACCCGTTTTGGCCTCACCCGAAGGAAGCCGTTGTCGTCGGAATATATTAATTGATTGATTGAATACACTGACGTTATGAATTTCACGCCTCCGTTCACGACTGAAAATGTAAAACCGGAAAAGTGTGTGAGTAACCCAATAATAAGGCAATACATGCTAAACATATATAGTAGACAAATACCGCTAATTTATTTAAGCATATATATTTTACTGTCAGTAAAGGCCGTACGCATAAAGCTCTGCAGTACGTATTATCGTATCTAGATGCAGACTACTCGTAGCAAATAAGAAATACGCCTGCGGGTTAACGAATTTATTACACGCATATAAAATACTCGTGACGTCTCGTTCTTTAAGAATAATCCCACAGAGAGAAAGAAGTAGATAAGCATCGAATCAATTCTGTAAAGTCGGGTTTAAGAGATTGCCTACAGTTTATTATAAGTTGAGAATACGAAATCATGAAAGCTTTGTCGGGTTGAGATGAATTCGTGCGAAAGCCGGCGAACTCCCTGAGATTGGCGTTTTTTTTACTTTTTATTTTTATGTCTGGGTGGAATTGTTTATTGTGATTACTTTATTACATCAAATGTACGAAAAGGACGAATAAAGAAATGACAATATTTTTTAATGTGTTCGTTTTATTATACAAGACAGCCAACAACGAACTGTAATAAGATAAAAAATTAGAGATTACATAAGTAGTTTATCTTGTAGAATGGGCTTGGAGAGATAGCTTCTATTATGTCGTTAGCTGAAGTAATAGCTTACCCAGTACATCGACATGTATCTACCGTGACGTATAGGAGTATTTGTTACGTCACATTACATTCGATAAACGAGAGATGTTATGGTGCATTTCATGATTTCAGGGCATTGCGGCCGAAGCAGGCACAGCCGCTCAAGTCCGTCATAGACCTCTGAAATGTCGCATAACCTTGTCATACTGTAGCTTTTGTCACATCAACCTTTTGTGTCTGCCGCACGACATCAACCGCCCGCGACTGCCGTCTGCTGTGTTGTACATATAACATCTTTTTTTTATGTTAATAGGCGGCAAACGAGCAGACGGATTGCCTGATGGTAAGCAATTACCGCCGCCCACGGACACTAGCAAAACACCACAGGAGTCACAAGTGCGTTGCCGCCCCTTGGGGTTGGGAAAAGGGATCGGATGAGGAGTGGGATGAGGGAGAAGGAATAGGGGATAGGGCCTCCGGCACTCTTACTCACCGAACGAAACGCGACAGTTTAGGTACTGTTACTTTACGTCGATTTTCTGTGAGAGGGTAGTACCTACTTCCCCGGTCGAGCCGGCCCATTCATGCTGAAGTCAGCAAGGCTCTACTACCTTCACATCGATGCAACTCCACAAGTGATGGTGCGAACTACAATGGCAGTTGCCGGGCACATCTCGGCATCTTTCCTAGCAGCGGAACATGACCGGATCATGTTGTGGCTCTAGTTTTAAATAGAACTTTAAATTTGTAATAAGCCTACCATCATCAGCCCTATATATGTACTTACTGTCCCACTGCTGGGCACGGGACTCTTCTCACAATGAGAAGGGTAAGGCCCACCACGTCCACCATGCTGGCGTAGTGCGGGTTGGCAGACTTCATATGTCTTTCGAGAACATTATGGAGAACTCTCAGACATGCAGGTTTCCTCACGATGTTTTCCTTCACCGATTAGCAAGCAATAATTAACAATTTAATACGCACTTCGGAAAGTCATTGGTGCGTGCCGTGGATTTGAACTCGAGACCCTCTGCGTAGCATTCTGTCGGTCTTTCCACTCGGCAATCGCTGCTAATTTAAACCTACCTACCATGTTTTATTCAAAATAGAATGATATAAATTTTTCAATATGAAATAGAAAATTTCTATCAAATAATTATTCTTGGAGATTGCCTTTAAAGTCTGTGCATTTAAAATATTAAAATCATATTTGTTTAAATGTCAAACCTTCACAAAGTCTTCGCTTAGTGAAATTTGGATCGTTAGATGGATACTATTCTCGAAATAAAATTATTTCTGACGTTGAACGTGCAAATACTTTTAAAGAAGTATCATTGCACTTAGAGCAATGAAGAAAGGCTTTGCATACTATTTAGCAATCTTTATTCAATAACGGTCGATGAGAATGCAATTCCACTATCAGATTTCTTGAGTTGAAGGACTGCATGAAGTGAATCAAACGGTAAGTAAAAAATCTTCGTCTTCTAAAACGAATATTCTATAACTTCTTCGCAAAAAGGTGTACAGATAAATAAAGGTATTCAGTAGTTCATTGTAGACATATTAATAGCTTCTTAGCATCTTTTGCGCGGCTCGAGTCTGCAAGATCAAATAATTCCTAGTGACCAGATATCAAAAAATTAAAAATATGTTCGAAATATTTAGAATTCCGAACTGAAAGGCAGTATTGCCAAAGGCACACATCACATAAGGACAATTAAACAACCCGACATTATGCACAGCCCAACGCGCTGATTTTACGATGTTATGTATTATGCTAGTTATAGTTTTAATCCTTTTTACCTAAAATATGCTTCACAATTTGTAGATCCCGGTTAAATGATATACCCTCAAATTATAATGGTTGTACTATTTTGGTTATTTGCCACGACTCTATACACTCAATCAAATTGTCAATATGGCCATTTTAAACCGCTCGGCGCTCTTAAATAAATTACTTATAACTTTTAATTATTCTACGTATTTCAGTTAAATGGATACAATCTTAATATATAAAATCCTTGCGTTACTGACTGACTGACAGACACGCTACAGTCAAAACTATTGGGCGCAGGAAGCTGAAATTTGGCATGTATGTTCCTTAGGGACCGTAGGGGTGCACTAAGAAGGGATTTCCCGAAACACCCACGGGGTCGGTCAAAACAGATAAATAAAAAACATTTGCAGGCGTAGCTGCTGGCGTCCTCTAGTAACTTATAATAATGCTGCAAAATGAGAAGTGAATGCACGATTGGTTTTTCATTAATGGCACTTTGAGAGTGCCGAGTCAGCGAACCGCGGTTGCGATAGTTGTCCCGCAGGAAAGAATATGTTCTGAGGTCCTATAAATTGGCCAGCAGATTGATAAATTTAGACTTGAACAAGAACTCTCATAAAAGAAAACTTCGTAAGGAAAATTGTGTTAGGTTTGAAGCCTAGTAAAACATTTATTTAAGGCATGGCAGGTACGTAACTTAAAATAATGTAAATGCGTATGTATTTAATCTTTAATTTATTATCATTAGACACTGTATATGAACAAAAACAATATGTAAATAATTTGACGATTTAATTTGTTTTGAATATTGTGTCAATCCAAATATTAAAATTTTCTGACAAATTTCAGTTAAAGTATTAGCGTGGTATCAAAAATTGACTGCACGGTTGGCGTAGTGGTTTAAGCGGCCGCCTCGCCGCTTGGCACTGCGCCGAGTGTTGTGGGTTCGATCCCCACACAAGACATCACTTTGTGTGATTAATTAACTGTTATTTCGAGTCTGGTTGTTCATTGTCCGTTAGTTGTATGTTTGTTAAGTCTCCCGCGACACAGGAGTTAGTGCAAGTGCGGGCGTTGTCTTTAAAAAAAAAAAGAAAAAAAAATATAAGGACAACATTTTAAACAAATGTCGCACTTCCTGACGAATCAGTGCAGTCGGTCAATACATCCATCCTTTGTGTGTTTCATAAATTGTTGTTTCGAGTGTGGGTGTTCATTGTGTCCGTAAGTTGTACGTTTGTGAAGTCCCTCGCGACATAGGATTTAGTCTTACTGCGGGACTTGTAACAAAACTTTTTAACAAACTAAACTAAACAAGAGTTTCCCGCAATACACTAAAACACTTAAAAGTATTTCGAGTACTCGGAACGGGAATATAAAATTTGCAAGAATTTTACGCGACAACGCTCCATAAAGGAGAACTGTCATGGCCCATACAAAATTTACCCAGGCCCGACAGAAACGAAACTTACCTCAGTTTTTTTTTATATTACATAAAACAAAAATATCGTAACAGTATTTTAAATAACAGTGGTTAACAACTATTTATAGCTATTAGACTTTACTCAGGCGAAATATTTAAAAACCATTTATTTTTCACTTAATAGCAATTGTATCCATTTAGAATGACTCAGAGTTAATACAAATAGGAAATATAGATAGTCACCAAACTTTTATCTCCATTAGAGCAAAGACAAAATATTGGTAGTAGAATATACTATATCCGAAAGTGAAAAAAAAAATACATGTAATGTGTAATCTTAGGTTTATACCTGCTTTGGATCAGGTAACAGAAACCAACCGTGGTTACTTACTCTTTCATTAGAACTTGAACTCTCGACTCGACCCGCGCGGTCAGAGCGGGGAGGGTCCGTAGGTACGCGGCCACAGATGACTAAAAGGTTCGCCTATTTAGTCATCTGTGGCATCAAAGCGCATCGTGCTTATCGGCGCAGTCCTTCGCTTCCCTGTGTTGAGTTAAGATCTGTGCGATTCTATTTCCGAGGTTATATTTTACGACCACTTTAAGCATTCTTCTTACCGGTCTTGGTTATTTGCTTTACGAGTGGGTCGTTGATATGACTGACGATAATTGTGCTGTTTGTGAACGTACATTACGACATCGAGATAACTTTGACCATCCTGCACTGGGTATGGATTATAAACTTAGAGACATAGAAAATGAATCAAAACTGATTTTCAGAAATATTGTTTTTTTATTTATCAATATTATATTCCACTATCAAGCTCCCAGATTTGTAATGAATGATACGACCGGTTGGCGCAGCGGGAGTGTAAGCGACTGCTACGCCGAAGGTCGCGGGTTCGATTCCCGCTCAAGTCAAACATTTGTGTGCATGAACATGGATGTTTGTCTTGGTCTGGGTGTTTCTATGTATAATATGTATGTATTTACAAAAAAAAAGTATATATGTATGTTTATCCATTATCTAGTATCCATAACACAAGCTCGGCTTAGCTTGGGACTAGATGGTGATGTGTGTATGTGGTAGAATATTATTATTATTATTATTATTATTCTTTACCTTCGAAGATTTAAATGAACCTTTAACTCGATTGATTTAACTTACTTGAAGTTCAAATATTATATAATAGTTACGTATTATTATTTACTAGAAGTTTAGGTCATCTGGATAATCCAATCATTACTTTATTTTACAAGTTTTCTGAGTAAATAAATATTAAACATATTTTTAGTATGAAAAATTCAAAAGTAATTATTTTGTTGTTAACCACTTATTTCGAATATAACAATAATACATATTTGTTCAACATAATACATAATTATGTGTTTCAACTCAAAAAAAAAATAAAGACATATCGGTGGTATAAACTCAAAATAACAAAAAATCTGGGATATGTTTCGTTCATGTCGGGTCTGGGTCACAAATGACAGTTCTCCTTTCTTATTTTTTATTTATAGTCTCACGCGAGTATCCCGAAGGGGTAGGTAGAGGTGTAAATATTACACCCACATTTCGCCATGAAAGTTTAGGTCCCACGTAATGGGGGCGACCCTATTGCCGTTACCGGGCATATCACCAGAGCTGCTACTGAGAATTCGGAAAAATCCAGTAACACTTCAGTTGGTTCCATAAATACATGGCTGTAAAGAATAATATTCCATGAAAGTACATAGGTACGACCAATACTAGGTAAAGAATCTTATAATGCGATTAACTTCCTTATTTATATAATTTTAAGATTTATTTTTCCATACAAGTCCAAAATGCTAATGCAAGGTTTCTGGACTCCAGAAACCTTGCATTAGCATTTTAGCAAGGCGTTTCTATAATCGAATGCCCAAAATTGTGAAAGTATTTTTGATACCAGGTTTTCGACCTTATTTTTCCTTATATATTCGCACTTGGTGTAGATGGTACGCGGTTTAGCGAGTACGACCTATGAATAATCAATGAAGTCTTGATAACATTACTATAATTATTATTAACCTATAGTTGGTGCCACGAGACATAGATTTTTTGTAAACAAACATTCAGGGCTTCATAACCTTTTTTCAAACAGTTGTGTTTTAGATTTTATACTTCATGAACAGTCTTTATTTTTTCAATGCCTAATTATGCCACTATTCTTTTAAATTTATATTGTTAAATTTTACTGAAATAAAAATATTTCATTTTGTGTTTAAATGGTCAAATGTTCATTAATTTGCCGATTTTTTTGTCGTTTTACACGTAATTTATTCTGTTAATTAAGGAAAAATAGAGTACCATGTACATAAATGATAAAGTACATACATGTTACTCTAATATTGACATGTTTTTTTTTAAATCATAGACTATAAATCATTTGCAAAGTAGCCTAACTATCCTAAAATATTAAATTATTGACCAACAATGAATAATATTACGGATAACTAGCTAGTAAATTACATATAAATTTAAGAATGTAACATTTCAATGAACTAACGCCATATGTTGACATTCTAGGCGTCAGTACCTCAAAACATCAAAAAATCCTGTTGACAGCGCATAATATCGATAGAAACCCTTTGAGAAAAGAATATAATATGGAGTGGACAAATAATACATATGGATACTTTTCATTATAGAAATATATATGAAATCGACATAAAGCCACCAAACATAGTGTTGTCTCGTTTTTACTTAGCGATATCTCTGGTAGAAAAAAGAGATAGACATAGGTTACTGAATACACTGATCATAGTGATTTTTTATCAGAAATGTCAATCGTGCCAGTGTCTCCATATTGTTTTTCAAGTGTTTTTGGTACATCTGCTGTCAAATCGTTGTGTATCGAGCATAATAATTTTGATTTTGTGCTTAAATATGTCTAAAAACCAGATGAATCAGTGCTTCAGGCTTTCCTAGAGATCGTAAAATCATGCCTAAGTGTTGATTTGAACTGTGCAGTGCAAGATAAAGCTATAATCAACACAAATGTACTCTTCACAAGTAAGTAACAAGTCATGATTTATATTGTTGAATAGGATTAGTATTTGTACAAAATATTGTTACAATAGGTTCTTTTTATAGTTAATTTAACAGGTTTTAGCTTCGTTATGGCCTAAATGTTGTTATTTTCGTAGCTTGGAATTTTCCATATTTACGTATTAGAGGTGATGTTACTGCTAATGTCGATATGGGTTATCGATATATCCGTAATGTATAGATACTTCCACAAACGATAACATTGTTAAAAATATCTCGCGTCTGTAAACGGAAATAAATGAAACATTCCACCAATTTTGTCTGTACCTAGTAAAGGAAAAGCGATATTTGACTAACTTACTTTACTTAGCCCTGATTACATAAAACCCAAAACCGCTGCATCCTGCTCTATGTTCAGGAAAATGAGCAGTTAAAATAATAATATTATGTTTTTTGCCAACAGATAACATGAACAGCAACTGTATGCGAGAATTCCTAGCAATGAAACGTTGAAGAAAATAATTTGATTTATAAACAAGAGAACGCCCGCTGCTACACCTGCACATTTTTTCGACTGTTTCTGTCCGATCCCGTGGGAATTTCAAGAAAGTCCTTAGTACACTCCTGCGATTCCCAAAGAACATACATGCCAAATTTCAGCTTCCTGCACCTTATAATTTTGGCTATAGTTTATCTGTCAGGCAGTCAATAACGCAAGGATTTTGTATATTATGCAGATAAAAAATAAATAAATAACATGTATTAATCAATTATGATTTTTCTTACCCTCTTATGATATTTCAGTGTAGCTGTGATTGTAGATTTTATTACTGATCAAGACATTTTCATTCTTATTTCAATCAGTTTAGAATTCATATTACTTTATTTCGATACAATCGTACCGCAGCCCGCCGTGGCATGCCGCGGGACGTCGGGGCGCGTCGCGGCACGTCGTGGCATCGGCGGCATACTTGGACGCCGCGGCATGCCATAGCGTCTTGTAGTGTGCCACGACGTAATCAGTAGGTAAATAAGTTCCCGAATTCACCGTTAGTAAATCTTGTACTCATAAATAATGTATCCAGAATTGTTTTCTCTTCGACATATCAGTTTGTATTTGTCGTTCTTCATCTTCAGCAAGAAGTGCTATTGATACTAAATTCCAGTCAATTGGACGCCTCGGTATGATGCGGCATGCCGCGGCATGCTGCGACGTGCCGAAGCGTCCTTCTGGCTAACGAAACATGCCGTTCCGCGCCGTGCCATGCCATGCCGTCAGTTGGCGCCGGCCATTAGCTATCCGGATAGCCAAGCTGAAGTGGCAGTGGGCAGGGGACATAGCTCGAAGAAGCGATGGCCGTTGGGGCAGAAAGGTTCTGGAATGGCGGCCACGTACCGGACGACGCAGCAGAGGTAGGCAAGCAAGGTAGCAAGGTGGACCGACGATCTAGTCAAGATCGCGCGAGGCGGTTGGATGCGGGCGGTTCAAGACCGGCCTGTGTGGAGAACCTTGGGGGAGGCCTATGTCCAGCAGTGGCCGTTGTTTGGCTGATATGATGATGATGATGTATGGTGCCATTCATGTCCGGTACTTTCATTCACAGCGACACAGTATCGATATTGGCTACCAGAGAATATTTTGTTATATGATACAAGGGACGTTTTTCGCTTTACCATGTTTGCCCGCATTTGCATTATGGAATAAACTAATTTGGCAAAAGATCTAAAGTAACTTACTACAAATATCAATTTACATATTTTTTCTAAATCTACAGTAATGTATCATTTACCTCTAACCGGCTCAATGTCGATATCGATTATATTCTGGAGTCCAACCCAGAAAATAAAATGAACGGCAGTCATTTTATTTTCAGGGTTGGTTATTATTTTCCACATCATTTCGTAGGTATGCGCGCTCATTTCGTAGGTACGTCCAATCCATGTTATTCACAGATCTGTGGTTTATTACTAGAAAAAGTAAGAACCCTTCAAAAACTTAAAAAAAATAGTTTTCTTTTTCATCTTTTAGCAACACAAATCGCATTTGCTAGTACGTTAGCTTTAACCATTTCGACTTCTTACTGAACCGAGACAACAGTGATTTTAGCGCTGGTATGAACGCTCTCATCGCAAGCTTTTAAAAGTGCTTACGCCAGAGTTCAACGCAATCGTTTTTTAAATCCTCGTGCGAATGATGCCTAAAGGTGCTATACTTTGTCGATAACAAAAATACTTGTCGATATATGCTTTGAGTTGCCTAATATGCGCCCAACCCTAATGGAAGCCATTTTGTTTGCATACGTTTCGTAGGTATGCACGCTAACCGTAGGTACGTCCAATCCATGTTATTCACACATCTATGTAGAAACCCGATCCATTCCATTGACATATTAGTTTCCAATGACACGTGCCTACAGTCCATTCACAGTTATTTTACCTCTGACAGATGTCGGTGTTTATTTTCTTTATGTTGGAATTGTACTCTGTGATGACAGGAAAGTAAAATAGGGTTACCCGTGCATAACATTTTACCCAATATTAGTGGAAATGCTTCAAAAATTCAAATGCTTGAAACTCATGGCCGCAAAGTGGTTAGATTACCGCCATACCACTGCGAGCTAAACGCAATTGAACTTATGTGGAGTCTCATTAAAAGGCGAGTCACAAGCAAAAATTTACGACAAGAGGCAACCAACATTGTGAATTTAGCTGAAGAAGCTGTTCAATCTATCACTGCAGAAGACTGACAAAAACAATGCAAGCTTCGTGAAACAGATGGGTCTACGGATGCTGAAATGGACAGGTTCATAATAGAATTAAATTCTGAGTCTGATACAGAATATGACAGCAGTTACGAATCATCATAACATTGGCAGTCCACATGGATCATTCTTATAGACTCACGCCTGTTTCCATGCAGGGGCAGGTAGAGGTGTAATATGACACCCACATCATTCTTATTCAAAATAAATATGAAAATTCAATTTACAGTTTTTGTATTTGATAATTAGAACCTCACGTTGGCGTAATTATGATGCGTTTACCTTTATATATTAAATAGACAACATTTTTATTATAACTACTTATCTTCATAGGAAATTAGTTATTTCGTAAGAAAATAAATGTACATGCATATAGCCATGCCAATATCAAGAGGTTTTGTTACAAACATTACTTCCAAATATTTAATACGATCGCTTAGGCAATAAAAAAATAAGTACATTTTAGCTATTGCTTGTGCATTATTGTATATTTAAAATGGGAGTATTACACATACATACATACATAGACTCACGCCTGTTTCCCCGAAGGGGTAGGCAGAGGCATATTAAACGCCCACTTTTCGCCAGTGTTTTGATCCCACGTAATAGATGGCGAGCCTATTGCCGCTTATCGGGATATTTTGTTTGCCAGAGCCTCCGGCCTCGTCCGTTGATCAGCAGGTGCACCACTTGCAGGTGAGGTTGGCTTGGGACCCTAAGATCTTGGTGGGAACCATGGGAGTATTATATACCAAATATAGCAACACAACGCCCAGGTTGGCCAATCTAACAGCTAGAGGTAAAATAACTGTGAACGGACTATATGTACCGTTGCGCTCATTGGATTTGACATTATTTGTTTTTGACAGCCCTATCGCTAAGTCACTTAGTTTAAATTGTTTGTTTACATTACAAAAAGTCTATGTTTTCGTGGCATGGACCATAGAGTATTATTGTAGCATGAACTATAGAATATGTTATCAGACACCACAACAGCAAAAGCCGTAGATTAGCTGTTGTGATTTTAAAAATTTGACTTTAAATAAAGTCTATATCAGAAGTGGGATAATAATAAACCTTTCAAATTATCTACGCAGAACAGTTACACTACGGACTTTATATACTTGACGCGGTAACGAAACCATAGCGCGATTCAGCCGTCCGGCACAACGCCATCTATCGAGCACACAGGTAGTTTTTTTTTATATACTCAGGTAGATTTGTTGATATATTATACATACTTTGAAGTAAACATGAATAAAAAGCATGGAGTCAATTCGCCTATTCGATAGAAAATATTAAGAAAATAAATAAAGATAAACATGGCTTCTGCGGTACCTTTTATAAGTATAATGGGCTACTTTACTAAAGCGAAAATTGCCAAGAGCTTTACAGAACCCATTTAATTCGTATTTATTATTGCGCCATAGTTTTATTATTCTTGTGATATTTTATAGCTCTGTATGAATACATACATAATTATAATTAAGAATAATCAATAAAACCTAGGAAACAGTACCGCGAACTCATATCTAACCATTATTGACAAAATAAATATTAAGGAGAAAGAATGAGTCAAGCATTGATAGAGGTAACTGTGTCATGTGTACATGATATGTGGTCGTGACACGTATGGACTGATACTGGCTCCTGCCGGTTTGGAACCTTCACTGACACTTGAAGTCAAAGATTTTACGTGAGAGGCAATCATTTATCCTTTGACATTGACTGCCACAGAGCTGCGATTTTTATTTATTTATTTTTACACTTCTGCAATTTAATGCTATATAGCATTTTCTGCCAGTCAACCTTAGGGTGGTGCAGAGATGATTGTGGCAGGTGTATAAACTACAAAGATTGAAATATTTAATATGTAATCCAACAATATACTACTTTTTATACATAACATATAAATATTATGATAATACATACATATACATGGTGTTTGGCACATGGTTGTCCAAATGAAGTAGGGATGAGGTTTGGGCCATTGCCAATGCGTTGGACTCAGACAAATTAAATTCTGTCTCACAGTTTCAGCGATATGATTTTTTTTATATTTTAGAGAAAAACCCAGAAATTTGGACTAATATTGAAAAAAAGTTAAACGAATATGGGTTTAGCTATCGTAGTGATATTTTTTATTTTAGTTAACTGTTGCTACTTTTTATTAAAATAATTATTTCCTGTAGAAACCTTGTAAAAAATTATAACAGGCTGTCAAAGTTTCAAAAAGAGCTAATAACGGAACAAAGTTCAATTTTGTATGATTAAAAAATAATAATAATAATAGTGATGGAGGTTTTCACCTTCTTTAAAAACTTCTTCAGTTCATACCCTTTAAAATGATGCATCATAAGCCTATAAAAGCATTCACTAAATAAATAAAAAATGCCAATTATTCTCGACCGGCCGAAAACATTAGAAGATGGTTTTACCTACATTGAACCTATTTAAGGAATTAGAATTACGTGAAACAGCTATTTCACTCTTGCGCAGCACAAAATCTTTTTTTTACCGTTTAATACCTTTTGTTGCCATACAAAAAAAATTTTTTTTTTAATGAGGGAAAAAATAATATTTTGCACCCAAGTGATACACTCTACTTTTCATCACTTACTATGAGAAAATAAAAGGTGCCTCATTGTAATATCATTATTTCATAAAACAGTACCAACTACTTAAATTGAAATTAAATTATCTAATAAAAAAACAACTAAATACTTTTTACATTTGAGACATTTTCGCAATTATGAAAATTTATTAGCCTACAGTTTATTCCGCGCGTTTTTAATTTGATTTCTTTTTTCTATGCGCGTCTAAAGGCCGTCGAACCAGCCAATCTTTATTCAAACATTAAAAACAAAATTTGCGTTCGATTTCTTTGGAGCTGAACACTAAGATGTTCCAAATTCAAAAAGTGCGCGGTAAAGATAATTGGAACCAAGTCGTCCTTTTCGTATATTTGCTATCGTCAAATTCACCGTCTCTGTAATCAGTTAAGATTAATTTTATTGAGTTGTATACAGCAATGGCGACTAAATTTTGCTAATAAATTTTCATAATTGCGAAAATGTCTCAAATGTAAAAAGTATTTAGTTGTTTTTTTATTAGATACTATTTAATTTTAATTTAAGTAGTTGGTACTCTGTTTTATGAAATAATGATATTACAATGAGGCATCTTTTATTTTCTCATAGTGAGTGATGAAAAGTAGAGTGTATCACTTGGGTGCAAAAAATTATTTTTCCCTCATAAAAAAAAATATTTCTTTTTGTATGGCAACAAAAGGTATTAAACGGTAAAAAAAAAGATTTTGTGCTGCGCAAGAGTGAAATAGCTGTTTCACGTAATTCTAATTCCTTAAATAGGTGCAATGTAGGTAAAACCATCTTCTAATGTTTTCGGCCGGTCGAGAATAATTAGCATTTTTTTTTATTTAGTGAATGCTTTTATAGGCTTATGATGCATCATTTTAAAGGATATGAACTGAAGAAGTTTTTACAGAAGTAGAAAACCTCCATCACAATTATTATTATTTTTTTTTAATCATACAAAATTGAACTTTGTTCCGTTATTAGCTCTTTTTGAAACTTTGACAGCCTGTTATAATTTTTTTACAAGGTTTCTACAGGAAATAATTATTTTAATAAAAAGTAGCAATAGTTAACAAAAATAAAAAATATCACTACGATAGCTAAACCCATATTCGTTTAACTTTTTTTCAATATTAGTCCAAATTTCTGGGATTTTCTTTAAAATATTAAAAAAAATCATATCGCTGAAACAGTGAGACAGAATTTAATTTGTCTGAGTCCAACGCATTGGCAATGGCCCAAACCACGTCCCTATTTCATTTGGACAACCATGTGCCGAACACCCTGTATAAATAAAATACATACCTATAAATACTATATAAAATAAATATATACATATACATACGTATATTTAATACACAGTGTAACAAATGTAAGAGATGATGTTTCTATGGTCTTCCAAGTGACAGTTTGATGTAATACTGGCGCACCTTAGCCCTAAACGTGAAACGATTCGTCGCCATCCTAATCTCGAGAGGGAGCGCATTCCAGAGAAGTACAAATTATGTTATGAGAAGGACACGAGAGAAGAGAATTATTAGAAGACCGAAGATTTCTGTCATGATTGGAGCAGCGGTATTGAAAGTAAGGAGCTAGGTAGCTGGGACTATTAGATACATACATACATACATACATATCGTCACGCCTTTTATCCCCGAAGGGGTAGGCAGACGTGTATTTCTACACCCACTTTTCGCCAGATATACTTTAGTCCCACGTAATAAGGGGCGAGCCTATTGCCGTACCGGGCACATTTCCAGACTCCGTGCTGCTACTGAGAATTTCGTGACAGAAAAACCCAATAACACTGCCTGACCCAGGAATCGAACCCGGGACCTCCCGATCCCACGCGCACATTTATGCCGCGAGACCAACGAGGCAGTCGTATAGGGTTTGATGTCGAGTTTTCCGTCTCTACGCAAAGATGTTTTTTTTGCATTGTGTTATCCCTTAGTCGCCTCTTACGACACCCACGGGACTATTAGATGAATGGAGAAAAGTGAAAAGAGTAGTCAACGCGCGCATATTGCGACGCTGCACGCTGTTTACGATATGAGGACACGTGGTCAAGTTTATTGAGTAGATCTACATTCAGGTCGAGATAACACACATCACCATAGTCGATTTTGTATGTAGACTAGAAGTACTTCGGCTTTTGCTTAAATTTTTTATTTGGGTGTTGGTGTATAGCTAGGCAGAGATACAGCATACATCTTTATTTTTGTTAACATGGAAACCACAGTCAGAAGTCATATGCAAGACATAGGACACTTCTGCTTATGCTCTTTATAACTTGTCAAAAAAGTTAATGCAAGCATAGGCATTATTGAAACTCTGCTTTTAGCATATCATGGCCTTGTAGCGTCGATTTTGAGATTTGGTGTTATTTCTGGGGGAATTGTAGCGAGAGAGAAACAATTTTCAAAGCACAAATAAGATGTTTAAGATGTTAGGTCCATGTTATGTCTAAAAATAACTGACAGTTGCATTCCGGCGTTTAAATCCCTAAAAATACTAACTTTCCCATGTCTTTATATATTAGAAGTAGCTATATCTGTCAAAACCAATACGAGGGTCAAACTGAAAGTTCTTAGAACTGGCCACTTATAAACAATATAATAAAAAAAATATTCTAAAATTTGAAAATAGAACTCTTTGCCAATATTACTGAGTATATATTTCATTCATTTGTCATTTGTTTTACGATTTGGCGGCAAATTGAAAATTGTCTGTGTCACGTCAACATGAATTTAACACGAGAAAATTTTCGTGCAATGATTTTTTATGACTTTCGATGTCATTTAAGTCAACAAGAAAGTTATGATAGACTACGATTGGCCTTTCACGATGAAGCCCCATCTCGTGCGACTGTTTACAACTGGTTTAATGAGTTTATACGTGGTCGCACTAATCTCACTGATGATGTACGTGAGGGACGGCCTTCTACGGCGACGACTGAAAATAACATCTGTGTTGTGCGGCGTATGATAGAGACTGACAAAAGAGTGACCTATCAGCAGATTCGGACAAGCTTAGGCATCGGTATGAGTCAAGTGCACAAAATCCTCCACGAACATTTAGCGGTCAGGAAGCTTTGCGCCCGGTGGATACCTCATAATTTGACTAAGGCTCAAAAACTCCATCGTGTGGATTGGTGCCGTAAAATGATTGAAAGATTTAACGGAGGTGACTCAAATGCTGTGTTCGACATACTAACAGGTGACGAAAGCTGGATTTACTGTTATGATCCTGAAACCAAAAGACAATCTGCTCAGTGGGTGTTTCCTTTCGAGGAGTTGCCAACTAAAGTGAAGAGAGATCGAAGTGCGGGAAAAAAAATGGTGGCCTCGTTCTTTGGAAGGATAGATCATTTCGCAACAATTGTGTTAGAGGATCAAAAAACAGTTTCTGCAGAATGGTACACTACCAATTGTTTGCCACTTGTCTTGGAAAAAGTTCGAGAGAAACGACCTCGCAGTAGGATCCTCCTTCACCACGACAACGCCTCGTCGCACACCGCCAAGCGAACGATCGACTATTTGGCGACATCAAACGTTGAATTACTGGGTCACCCGCCGTATAGCCCCGACCTCGCGCCTTGTGATTTTTATTTATTTCCAAAAATTAAAGAAAAACTTAAAGGAAAGCGGTTTATGAATGCTGAAGAAGCGGTGGCTGCGTATCGCGATACCATTGAAGAGACCCCTAAGGACGAGTGGGCAAAGTGCTTTTCCCAGTGGTTCCATCGCATGCAGCGGTGTATTGACGTCAATGGACAATATTTTGAAAAGATATAATAAAACTAATAACTGGCTAATGTAATCAGTTTTTGATTTTCTAAGAACTTTCAGTTTGACCCTCGTATTCACTTATTTACTAATATGTCTGAAACCAGTAAACGAGCAGCACTGCTGAGAAACAAGTACAAATACCTCCTTAATAAAAGAGACTATAAGACAGCCTTATTATGAAATAGCATTGTGTGCATGGGTCCAATTATTTACAACAAAATACCCGAGGACATCAAAAACCAAAACCTAAGCAAAGGACCATGCTTCAAATTGGGCTCAGTGTCCAACAGAGTTACGGCATATTATGCCATTGTAAAGGGTTTTGTTCGTACTAAAATTGTTACTACCGGCACCACCTTCAATTCCATTGCAGAAAAAAGATATGCACTTAAATAGATTTAGTAGAAAAATACAATTGTTAGTCATAAAACTGTTATAGTAACAATATATTCATACTTTAATAATGGTAAACGATAGATGCGCTTGCGTCCGTGTGATTTACAACACTCTCCATCTCTCTCACACCTCTCGGACTCCTGCCCGGACGCCCGTGTGCTGTCACTACTCTGTCAGTCGACTCGTGATTCCAACGTGATTCTCACGGTGTTAGTTGTGTGTTTTCGCTAGTGATGTTCTGGATATCCGTATCCACGGATATCCGAATCCGTGGATATCCGAGGAAAAAGAAAGATCTGTATCCGGAACTTTTCTCACGGATCTTTTACGGATCTTGCACCTTATTAATTTTCAATTGACAGGATGGAATGCTATAGGTGGTAAGGTAGAATTTGTAAACTATTAAATTGCATTCAGAGTATTTTAATATAATTTCAATACAAATCGAAACATGAGCTGTCTATAGTTCCGGTGGGCGTGCGTAACGTCAACTATCGTTTCAAAGTCGCGCGCACCGACATTGATTCAGTAAGAAAATAAAGATCCGTATCCGTATCCTCGTATCTTGACACCAAATATCCGTATTCCGATCCATATCCGCGGATATACATTTTTAACGATCCAGCAAATCACTAGTTTTCGTGTGTCCTCTCGGCCCATACAATTTAATCCACCGGCAGGTCATCTAAACGATATTATTATTGATATTGATTGAAATGTTAATACAATTATTTTTATCTATTAGCAGCTGTTTTATTTTTTATGTATTCTTTGCACCTGGACTTAAAACTAGTTAAAGATGTCAAACAATAAAACTATAATGCCATAACAGCATTGCTTTGCAGGATTATAGTTTTATTTATGGTAGGAGAAAAATATTTATAGCAGAATAACCCCATGGATTCTGCGCAAAAATGAGTTTATATCTTTATATTTAGTGCTTTACAAGTATTTTCAAAGTGGTGTCATCTCTGTTGGTGGGTGAGCCCAGGCTTCATACATTTTTGCCCATGGTCCTTTAAAAATACTTGAATAAATTAATAATAGAAAAATGTTACTACAGTATAACAGACTTCTTAAATGATGAATGGTAATGTTGTGAAAACCACTGTAATTGAAATCCTTTTAAACGCATCTCTGTAATGTTCTCTTTATTTCTATTTGAGTAAATAAAAAATATATTTGCATGCTCAACGGGCAGAATGTATTAGAACTAACCATCTATGTAAGACCTCAACCATGTGGGTACTTCGTCGTTCGACACCACTAGTAGAATACACCACGGTGTCAATCGCACAACGACGTATTTTGAATTGGCTGTTTGGGCCCATGCATGGTCTCAATCGATGAATGTCTTATTTGCCTTCGTCGATATACACCATGATGTGAAACAGTATTAATAATAATAATAAGTCATTTATTTCTCTCTCACACAGAAAAATTCTTACAAAGAGATGCCTTATAAATGTAAGTTACAATACAGGTGACGTCTGTGCGAGAGACTGGTATCTGTACTAGGTAAACCGGTATGACAAATTACCAGCCTCTCCCGACTGTAAACAATGTTGGTGCTTGGTAAGTAGTCTAATTATTATGTCAGGGATGTGTAAATGCTAATCTAGTAATAAGTAGTAAAGATAAATATATAATAATGTGTGAGTATGTGCGTGTGTGTGTGTGTGTGTGTGTGTGTGTTTGTCTTTGTGTTAGTGTTTGTGTGTTTACTTATGATGGAACGTGTAGTAAATTTTCTGTTTCGTCATAACTTAGACATTTTAGCCAGCCAGAAACCCTTTCTTTGCAGCGATATTTTGTAAGAGAGTAAACGGATAACTCCTTATTTACTTTGTTGTATAAATATCCTCCCAAAAAACCAAAGAACCTAGTTGCGAACGATGTGGACCATTGGTTGTCTAGTGACGAACAAACTTTATGTACCAGTTAAGTGTGTAAACAGTGAAGGACTCTTTATGGTATCGTTGGTTCGGTAATTTTACTGACATTTTATTATTACTTAACAGTCATGCACAAAAGTGCTTACACAAATTTTACTTTTAGACTGCGCTTAGGAGGAAACACTGTTTAATCCTTACAATAATTTTAGGAAAAGAATATATTTAGATGAAGTAGTTGTACGGTGTTTAGCATTGCACAAATTATTGTGATATTTTATTGTTATAAATATACAACATTTTTATACATAATTAGTAATTAGTAAAAAGGTAATCTACCTTCTGTCTGTGATTTTCATTGTTCATTTAACCTTTTAATATTTACGTTACGATGATAAGTATAGATGCTTTTTTATTTTGTAATTAGTTAAAAGGTAATATACCCTCAGTCTATGTTTTAATTGTTTTTTTTTTAATACTTTGTTTATCGAAATTAAGATGACTAATAGGTACATGATTTTAGTACATCATTAGTTATTAGTAACAGGGTAATCTACCACCAATCTTTGATTTCTTTCATTATAATGCCTTTTTATACTGATATAAAAACACTCGAACTTGTAATTTTCGTAATTACATACATACATAGACTCACGCCTGTTTCCCGGAGGGGTAGGCAGAGACTACGGAACGCCATTTGCAACGATCCTGACATACCTCACTTGCTTCACTCACTCCCATCAAGTTTCTCATGCATGATCTTCTGTTAAGGGTACTTCTGACTTGTCCTTTTTTCAGGATGTCTCCAATCTGGTCAGAGAACGTTCTCCTAGGTCTTCCCCTTTGTCCTGTCCCATTCACACTAGCCTGATATATCTTCTTTGTCAGTCTATCGTCATCCATCCCCTCCATGTGCCCAAACCATCTTAACATGCCTTTCTCAATGCTTGTCACTACATCTTCTTTTACTCCACACCACTCTCGTATCACACAATTCTTTACTCTGTCGGTCAAAGACACACCACACATACTTCTCAGTGCTCTCATTACTACAGCATTTATTCTACTTTCAAATCTCTTCTGCCATACCCAACTTTCACTACCATACATAAGGGTAGGCACTAACACACCTCTATGTACAGCCAAACGTGCCTTTTTGGACACGTTTTGACTGTTCATAAACGCCTTCAGAGCTCCATTCACACAATTACCTGCATTAACTCTACTTTCAATATCTGCTTCATTCTTACCATCTCTTGTAAACAACGTACCTAAGTAAACAAACTCATTCACTTGTTCCACTCGCTGTCCATCGATCAAAACATTACAAGCCGTAACGCATTCCTCCTTTTCAAAAACCATAACTTTCGTTTTACTTACATTCACTTTCATTCCTTTCCTTTCTAACGCACGATGCATGATTGTTACCATCTCCTGCAACTCCTCCGTTGAAGATGCAAGTATAACCTGATCATCAGCATAAAGGAGGCATTTGACGAGTAACCCATTCATCCTTAATCCGCAGTCACTATGTTTTAAATCTTGCAAACAACTGTCCATGAAGAGGTTAAACAGCCACGGCGACGCTACACATCCCTGTCTAACACCTTTATCGATGGTAAACCAGTCAGTGTATGTGTTTTATTTTCGTAATTACCTTGTTATTGTTTGTATTTTCTTTATTTACACTATATTATATTATTTGAAATTATTAATAAGTAATCTATAGTTACCAAGATTCCATTAAACATTGTTCATAGATTCTAATTGTTTGTGTCAATAACTGTTTTCTACCCGTCAGTACACAAATCGCACTAGACTTTAAATTTTTTTAATCCCCAAAAAAGACATTCGTCGTTATACACCACGATACGTAATTAATAATTATGAAAATGGTCTCAAACAGCCAATTCAAAAAATGTCTTTGTGCAATTGACACCGTGGTGTATTTTACTCGTGGTGTCAAACGACGAAATACCCAACCATGTACATACATTCAAAGCAAATAATGATTTTGAAGTTTGAAGTTTATCCAGATGCTCACTACAAACAATTATGTAATAGAGAATGCAAAAAAATGTGTATGTTAACCTGCTGAGGTCCATAGACTCTAGAGTCTAGAGAGCCTTGAGGGATCCATAATGATGTAAAACTACTGCCCGGGGCCAATGAAAAGACTCGAAACGACAACGAAAAGACTCTTGCCTGCAATATGAGAATACCTACTCACTTGTCACTCTTATGATTTTAACTAAAAGAAATTAAGGGAATTTCCTCTTGGGTTTACGCAAATGTTACAATTTGAGATTAAACTGTAGTTTACGAATTTTATCGCGATATATTGGTTTGACCCATAGGTCTGACCATAGAAGTATACCTGTCTACTATATCTATGGGTTTGACTGAGATACATTTAAACCGAATAACCTAGAAACTATATTTTTTATTACTAGCTGACGCTTCGATTTCTGTACAGAAGTCATGGTTACGACAGAAGGAACATTAATGCCTTACTTGAGTTTGTAAGGAGTCTGGTATGACAGGTTGTAAGTGGTCCATGAGAACAGAAAGGATAAGAATCCATTTTAACACTACATGTTTATTGTCGACAATAACAACTTATAAATTGCAGAGTATTTAGGTGGTTCCTTAAATGAGCCCTCAAAACGTCGTTTAGTCATTGTGAAGATTATTTATTAGTTACAAAGCTGAGCTCTAAATATACCACAGTTAAAGCAGGCCGGGCGCACTTCGCATTTTAGGTACAAACTTACAAGTACCTCGGCCGACCATGTCGACATGGTTGGATTTAGTAGGTTGCCGCGCGCCGCTCACATTAGACGTCACGCAACGAGTGCGACCGCTCCGTATTCTCACGCGCCGTGTTCATACACTGTTCAAATTATATACTTAAACGCCTTTAACAACAAAAATGTATCATCACAAGTCTAATGCAAAGTATTGCCTAATTAACTGTGTGTCGAAAGCGACTTGAAAATTTGATTTTATTTATATTACGAGAGCAACTTGAAAATTTGATTTTTTGTTTGTTGAGATATCTCAACGATTATGGTGTTAAATTAAAGATCTAGTGCAAAAACCATGTTATCTGTTTGAATCATGTAAATCGGTCCACGCGTTTAGGAAATAACTAAGAATTTGTATAGTAACAATGTAAACGACCAGAATTTTTGTGCTTTTGTTCTACTAGCTCAAATATTGGGATAGGATAATTATTTATTATTAGGTACGTGGTCAAGTAGGTAGATAGACGATGAATAAAATGTAGCGCCAAGTCGACAACCCTAGCGCGCCACTCCGCGCCAGACAGCGACAGCGTTATGTGTTAGAAAAGAACGGGAACTGTTAGGTTAATATCGCATTAGGCACTGAGTGCTTATGCGAGCTGAATTGAACTTTATTGCTTAGTACCAAGAGTCGCAATTTCAATAAATTGGTTTGAAAAGTGAAGCTTCTGTACGTTAGTACTATTAATTATTCTGTGGTTAAAGTTAATAAAAGAATAGGATTAAAGTTTGGAATTGACTTGATGTTTTGGATAAATTAAGTAAGTTTTGTACTTTTGATGTCAACAATTAAGAAATGTTTTAAATTTACTTCTAACTATATATTCCTGTCCGGTGTTGCCGCGTTATTCGTTCGAGGTATTCATTTTTTATATCCACCTATTGTTGGATCAATAGCCGAATGGAGAGACCGATAGACTGCTACTCATAGGGGCTCGGGTTCGTATCCACGGCGCGCAACAATGACTTATTAAATTGTTAATTATCGCTTGCTTATCGGTGAAGGCAAACATCGTGAGGAAAACTGCATGTCTCACATAATGTTCTGGAAAAACATGTGAAGTCTTCCGACCCGCACTTGGCCAGCGTGGTAGACTATGGCATTACCCTTCTCATAATTAGAAGAGGCCAGTGCCCAGCAGTGGGACAGTATATATGGCTGATAATGAGATTGTGTATTTTAGATTTTATGTTAGGGGAATCTTTAATATTTTTTTCGGTTTTGGGGCATCTATTTTTACCAAAATTTATAAAGTAACCCACCTCGGGCATGAGGGCAAATATTTTAAAGAGAATCAGAGATGAGGCTCGGGCTCTTAAAGCTCTCATAGCACCTAAAACCTAGTACAGATTGGTGTGAATTGGGATCACCCCTTTTCGTTACAGTCCTGGCAGCACCGTCGCGTGTGTCCATTGCTAGCAATAAAAAAACACACTGTCTGTTACTGCCTAATTCATACAATTTTACTTTAATGGTCACATCGATTACCACTGCCTCCATGGTCCAGTGGGTAGCGTATGTGACTGCTGATCGGAGGTCCCGGGTTCGATTCCTGGGTCGGGCAAAAATGTTACTGGGTTTTTCCGAATTCTCAGTAGCAGCACGGAGTCTGGTGGTATGCCCGATAGCGGCAATAGGCTCACCCCTCTATTACGTGGGACCTAAAAATTCATGGTGAAATGTGGGTGTAATATTACACCTCTGCCTACCCCTTCAGGGATACATACGTGAGTCTATAAAAATATTAAAAAAAAATTACCATCGAGATATGTACCACCTTTGTATGTGAAAACTGCCCTTATGACAGAGTCAATCGATAATCAATTTTAATACACTGCCTAATTACACTAGCCCGTTATTAATTTATTAAGGTCACTCGAGAATATTAAAATCTAGAGTAACGAGGGTGTATCAGGAGTGCAGCGAAAGATATTTTAGGAGAATCAAAAGGAAAAGGAACGATAGATTGAGATACATGGTGGTGGTCGACAGAAGTACAAAAGATTTTGAAGGATAAGAAGAGGCAATTTAAGGAATGGCAGGGTGTGGATGAAATGAATGTCAGCATGAAACAAGAAAAGAAGGTAGAGTATATTGATCTGAAGAAGAAAGCTAAGAAAGCCGTTGCTTTGGCAAAAGCAGCGGCCCAGGAGAGCTTATATAATAACTTGGAGAACCCGGCGGGCCAAAAACAACTAAGTATACCGGCTAGCTAAAGCTAGAACGAGGAAAGCAAGGGATGTATGTAACATAAAGTGTATAAAAGATGAAAATGGAACGGTACTTTGCGCGGATGACAAAATTAAGGATAGATGGAGGAATTACTTTGCGAGACTGATGAACGAAGAAAATGATTGGAGTGGTGCGCTTGAAAATATACCTGTGAATGAAGGGCTAGTAAGAAAAATAAGTGAGGATGAAGTGAGAGTAGCAGTAAATGGAATGAAGAATGGAAAAGCTGCGGGGCCGGATGGAATACCAGTTGAAGTGTGGAAGATACTGCAAGTAGACGGATGGAAGTGGTTAGCTTTATTCTTCAATAAGTTGTTGGTGGAAGAAGGCATACCTGATGAATGGTGTAGCAGTTCGCTGGTGCCCATCTATAAAAGCAAATTTGATGTGCTGGAGTGTAATAACTATAGAGGAATAAAGCTAATTTCACATAGTATGAAAGCTTGGGAGAAAGTGATTGAACGACGATTGAGAGAAAAGAGTGTAATTTCACAAAACCAATACGGTTTTATGCCTGGTCGAGGTACAACGGATGCCATTTTCGCGATCCGCCAACTATGCGAAAAGTACAGAAGTGCACACAAGAACTTGCACATGGTTTTTGTGGATCTCGAAAAGGCAAATGATCGAGTACCGCGTAAGGTTTTGTGGTGGGCCCTTAAGAAGAAAGCAGTGCCTGGGAAGTATGTACAGTTGATCCGGGCAATGTACAGTAGATGTACAACCCATGTCCGGTCCACAGCGGGCAATACCGGCAACTTCAATGTGGCTGTAGGCTTGCACTGGGGTCGGCTCTTAGCCCTTATCTCTTCCTGCTAATAATGGACGCCTTTACGGCGGACATACAGGAAGAGGCGCCCTGGTGTATACTATTCGCCGACGACATTGTGTTGATTGCCGGGAGTGGCCTTAAGGTCCAGAGCAGACTGACAAATTGGTGGCAAAGGCTGGAGAGTGTCGGCCTGAAAGTCAGCAAAAGCAAAACTGAGTATATGTTTTGCGACTTCGGCGGCCGCTCCAGTCCTGCGTCCATATCCCTTGCTGGAGAACCCATATCAGTCTGACGGTGAAATAGACCGCGATGTCACGCACCGGATCAACTCAGGTTGGATGAAATGGCGACAGGTCAAAGGAACAACTTGCGACCCACGGATGCCCCTTAAACTAAAGGGAAAAATCTACAAATCCGTTATAAGACCTGTCGCACTATATGGATCGGAATGCTGCGCCGTGAAGAAGACGGATGAAAGAAGATTACATGTAGCAGAGATTAGGATGTTGAGATGGATGTCTGGGGTCGCAAGAATGGATAAAATTAGAAATGAGTATATTAGGGGAAGTTTGAAAGTTGCACCGGTGCAAGAAAAGCTGAAAGGATATCGTCTAGCGTGGTAAGGACATGTTATGAGGAGGGATGAAAAGCATGTGACTAGAAAGGTGATGAATATTAGAGTTGAGGGATATAAGGTAAGAGGAAGACATAAGAAAAGATGGATGGATTGTGTGAAGGATGAAATTAATGATAAGGGAGTGAATAATCAGATGCTGGCTGATAGGAGAGAATGGAAGCGAAAGACATTCTGCGCCGACCCAAGTAATATGGGAAACGCTTGGTCTTAATACACATTTCAAACAACTACTCAATGAGTGAATTTAAGTGATTTATACTCAGGTTCCGCTCAATAGGCGGGACTAGGTATCTACTACTCTAGGACTAGGTAACTGCGTCAAGCATCAGGTGGCATGTCTCAGATTTAAATTTATTTAAAATAACTGGCAGTTGCTCATCGTTTTGTCGAATCATTGGAAAGAATTCTACCAGACCAAAAATATAGCACTCGTCTTAGCCGTGTCAGCGTATCTACGGAGTAAACCCAATAGAAATATAAACTATTCGTTTTTTTTGCGTCCTTACAGGCATGACGTCTAAATCTATTGTGATCTAGTTCTCACTGAGGGTAATCGAGAAGTCATTGTATTATAATTAAACATGAACTGGGTCTTGGATACAGTTACATTAAAACATTAACTATACTATAACTATATAATGCGCTCAAGTACTGAACTACTCCCACAGTTGAAGGATTTTAAAATTAATTTAAAAAGGTTCGGGATAATAATAATATTACGGTCATATAAACGGTTTTGTTACATCGGTATCGAACCCGCAACACGCATTAGAAGAGCAACAACCTTCGTGCCATCAGTGCATTCAAGCATCGAAACGTAACTCGCACGACCCCTACACAAAAATGGTAATAAATATCATATTGTCAGTCCTGTGTATATACTGTCCCATTGCTAAGCACAGGCCAATTGACACTATGGGAAGAGTAAGGCAGGGTCTACCGCGCTCCCCGTGGGATCTCCACCTTGTCGTGGTGGGGGGGCTTAGTAACCGTGGCTTGGAACCCCGCGGTGAAGCTAAGAGAGATCCCGGGTGTGGACGCTCCGCGTGGGCTTGGAGGAGGCCTGCGCAGGATGCGTCCGAAGGTGCGGGTGCGGGGGACAGTTCTGTCTGTCCCTCGCAGTCAGGCGCGGTCGTGGGAGGAGAGGCGTGTCGGTGTTGCGTTGCCGCGCGCCCTATCCCCCACGACCAAATGGGGGCGCACCATTTGTTGCGTCGCGGTGGGGCCGCAGAGGAAGAGGAGATGCGGTGTTGTCAGGTTGCCGTCCTCCCTATCCTCTGCGGCTGCTGGGTGTTTTGGCGGCGGAGCCCAACACCTTCATCCGCCGCCAAGGAGGTTGTGGCCTTCGGGCTACCCGCCGGGGTGTTAGGGTAGAGTGCTAACGCGACCCCCTGCCGCCCCCAAAATGGCGTTGAATGAAAAAAAAAGGCTACTAGATACTTACTACGTAAGAACTCTCAGAAATGTAGGATGCCTTACGATGCTTTATCTTCACCATTAAATATGAGATAAATAATTAACAACTTAAAACGCTCTTAACTTCGACAAGTCATAGGTGCGCCGTAGTTTCAAACCAGAGACCCTCTGCGTAGCAGTCTTTCAACCTCTACAGTAGGCTAGGCTATCAAATATGATTTTAATAGAATATGTTTGCAGTATTTCAACAGATATGACGGCTATAATCTGCTTACTATACGAGTACGATTACTTTCACCAGGCGTTCCCGGGTGCGAGAGATACGTTGATCATCTCACGTAGACCCTCCGTCCGCCGCGCACTGCCGTCCCGCCGAATTTACAATGACAATGCAACGCGACACTAGTCACGTCATACACTCATACCAGACGCCATGCACCGACGTGCTCCATATTTGAAACACAGATTCAACGTACATACACATACATAAACAATTTTATTTATAGACTCACGCCTGTATCCCCACAGAGATGTAATATTACACCCACATTTCGCCAGGAATTTTTAGGTCCCACGTAATAGTGGGCGAGCCTTTTGCCGTACCAGGCACATTACCAGACTCCGTGCTGCTACTTAGCATTTCCTAACGGAAAACCCAATAACACTTTGCCTTTTACATGAATAATGAATAGTTTGAAAACTGAACATTTGCGCTTTTCTGCGTATAATGCGCTTTTCTGCGGTGTGCTCTGCAGTTAGCAGGAGTTGATTTTCAATAAATGTGGAGATCTAATTTAGACGAGCCAAATTAACCCAAACTCGATGGGTTTACTTAAAGGCATTTCAGGCTGTAGTCTCGTACCTTCATGTTTTATCATCAGAGCAGCTCAGTGCTCATCTTAACAATTATCATTGTATTGTCGGCTAATCTGCTTAGGATTTCCAAGTTTAATGATAAGGCATTCTCAAATCTTTTTTGAAATTTAGGTTAGTGATGCGATTTTGACTGTGTCAGGTGTTATGATACCACAAATGATTTTGGCGAATAAAAAAGAGTAGCATGAATTTCTTTCAGGTGAAGGACCTAGCCATAGCGCTACTATCCCAAACCTGGATGTAGAAAATAGTTTTGAGGTTCATAAGTATTACTTGGTTTAGTAATGTTTTATGCTACCAAAAAAAGTTTATTTTATGTCCTGTTTGTACACTCAACAAATAAGACTCCATTGGTTCTGTAATGTGGGGTATTCGTAATTTGTTAAGAGTATAAATACCGCAAGCCCACCGCGGTCACTTTAGTCATTAAATGTCTACAGAGAGAGCTACCTGAGAGTTTTATTTCCCGATACTAAAAATACCAAATGTAACGCAAACATAGAGTATTTACTTGTCTTGATTGGTTCCATAATCTGACAGTGTGGAGACTGCGTGTATATAATATTTTACTTGACGCAGCATATATCGCTAGTATATCAGCTTTTATATGGATGGTGCATTGGCTCAAACGTTAAACCACAGTAGAAAAAAAAATTATAAACAGCAATTGAGTCCAGATGTCGTTATGATCATCATCATCATCAGCCTGTCATATTCCACTGCTGGACATAGGCCTCTGCAATCGCACGCCAATCAGCCTGATTTTGCGTATATCGTCACTCCACTTAGCCCGATGGCGTCCTACACTACCTATATGGCACATCATTTCATCATCAGCCCTGTATATAAACTGTCCCACTGCTGGCCACGGGCCTCTTCTCACTATGAGAAGGGTAAGGCCTTAGTGCACCACGCTGGCACACACTTTATTTCACATACAGCTACTTAATATATATTACTTATCTTTGAGTAAATACCGAACCCAACACTTTTTAGATGGTCAAGCGCTTATTGGTGTGCAGTATAAGTATTACACCCTGCATTAAACCTTTGTTTGTGAATTAAACTAAGACTTTTCATTAGTGTTAAATTAGTGCAACAATTTGATATATTTTGTACAGTTGTGTCCTTGTGTCCCATGTATGCATGTTTGTAAAGTCTCCTGCGATACAAGATTTAAACCTAGCGCGAGAGTTGTCTTTTAAACAACAGAGGTATAAGACGTGAAAAGTATCGCTTGTTAAAAGATTTTTGCAGCAAACCTGTAAAATAATTCAAACAAAAATGTCAGAAGAACAAAGTCCATTGTCGAATCGAATGATAAAATCTAGAAACATCTCGAATCGTAATAAGAATTAATACTTTTTTTGTATTAATAATAATAATATTCTACCACATTCACACAACACCATCTAGTCCCAAACTAAGCTGAGCTTGTACTATGGGTACTAGACAATGGATAAACATACATAAATACATTGTTTTTGTAAATACATAGAAACACCCAGACCAAGACAAACATCCATGTTCACGCACACAAATGTTTGACTTGAGCGGGAATCGAACCCGCGACCTTTGGCGTGGCAGTCGCTTACACTCCCGCTGCGCCAACCGGTCGTCAATTCAATTTGCTGTACACTTTACCTGAGTGACTCGGGGTGATACGCACTCCGTACTCTTGTACCTATCTATATCTCTACTCTACCTACCACTCGGTCTACAGTAGTGCATATGTTTAACTTGACTTCCTTATAAAGTTTTAAAGTAATATACGGCGGCACTTAAACAAGCAGTTATTCCACTTTGCCGGGTATTAGAAATAGGTCCCGTTGTGCTGGCACTAACGTTCATTTCATTTTCTACTGGATCCTCATAAAAAGCCTTAATGTCTTTCATTTCATGGATTTTTTTGAAGACTGTCTCGTAAATCCGTCTCGCGTATCTCAACCGTTTTGAGTTATAAAGAGGCTTTACTGCGGAGACCTGGAGGCGGGCAGATTAGGTATGTACTATTTTTAACAACGAAATTGGTATAAGACTTCGCATTCGGATTTCATAATACGCTCGTCGCTACATGCAAAGCTTTGCTTCTGTGACGATAATTATAAATGGTGGAATCACATTTATATGCTAATCAAACTGTCCAGGAGAAATATCAACGTGAGCAGTTTTTTAATTTTTACATTAGGTACTCCAAAACTAATTTTATATCCACTCATAAATTAAATGACTCAAAATTAATTCAAACTTTATTTTCAGGGACATGGTATGTTGTTGGTGTTTATAAGTTTAACTTACAGCATATTTTGATATTTAAGACGTGAACATATTGAATAATTAATTTCTGAATATATTTTCCTTATCTAAAATTTTCTACCTCACGAGGTAGCAAGAGTGTCTGAGTAAGCTTTCTAATTTAAAACAGTTTTAGCATAAATTCACATTGTTAGTTATAAGATAAACCATCTGATATTATTTCACCCCTATATCAAACATTAATAATTTGGTCATGCTTTTCTACAAAACGTTTATCCTTTTAAACGAATACAATTATTTCTAACGAACGCTAAGCTATTACCAAAACTAACATTACTAGCTGACCGCTAACAGAATTACTAGTCGTAAAATGGTCTGCAATTATTCTTAGTTATGTGTTTTCGGCTTCATTAATTGTCTCACATATAATTACATGTGAGGTGTACCATTTCTCACGACGACGTGACGCTGCGTAGTCTAACAAAATGATGCCATCAGTCCCGTACGGTAAATCGAATTACCCTTGAACGATATAACTGTCTACAGAAAGCATGGTTCACCGACGAACGGTAATACGAAAAAACTATTAATCGATATCATTATTTAGCGACAGCACGTTTCGCCGAATAACGCTACAAAGAATGAATGGTTGGCCGATACCAATATTTGCCGATGTCTTGGTTCGCCGCAACACGCTTTAACTAAATAATCCTTTACCGATAGCAGTTTGCATCGAATGCACCTTTTTATGTTTATATTACTTGATATGACCAAAGCTTATGACAAAGTGCAATTTAAAATATTATTAAATAAACTTTATAAAATAGGGATACGCGGGAACGCTCATAAATGGCTCACTTCATATTTAACTGACAGGCAACAATTAGTCGAAATAGAGTATTTCAATGAAATATCAAACGAAATAGAAACAATTCACTCCTTCAACAGAGAAATTCATGCATCAATCCCCCAGGGCAGTGTAATAGGATGCTTACTATTCCTCATTTACATCAATGACCTACCATTTAAATGAAAAAATACACTCAATTCTCACTAAAACAACAGACTGGATGACAGACCATAACTCAGAAATTAATTACCAAAAAACGAAAATATTACCTTTTTATCCACATCAAAAGACATCACTAAACATCAATTTCAGTTTCAAGGGACTCCAATTAGAAACTGTCAATGAATTTGATTTGCTTGGAGTAACAATAGATACCCATATCAATTGGAAGCAACATATAAGAAAAGTGAGAGCAAAGCTTTCAAAATTTTCATATGCCTTGCGCGAGGTAAAAAAGACCACAGACTTGTCTACTACACTTGCTACATATTACGCATATGCTCATTCTTTTCTGAGCTATGGCATAATCCTTTGGGGAAACAGTACAGAAGCACCCACTATATTTACTTTACAAAAAAAACTAATAAGGATAATCTATAACTTAAATGAAACAGATTCTTGCAAACCCTACTTCCAGGACCACAACATTTTAACTTTGCCAAGTATTTATATTTTAGAAATTTGTAAATTTGTTAAGAGATATCCGGAATACTATAGTACAAGAGAAAATATTCAAACACATTTTATACTCAGACATAGAAATAGACTGAACCTACCAACTTCACAACTTACAATGCACTCCACCAGCCCACTGGTTATGTCCATAAAAATATACAACAAACTACCACAATCTATCAAAAACGAAGAAAAATCTCATTTATTTACTAGAAAATTAAAAGAATTTCTGGTACAAAAAAGTTATTATAGTTTAAAAGAATACATAGATGAAAAAAATTAAAGTTAAAACATAAAGCTATCTTATATACCATAAAAACGCATAATAACATTGAATTATTCAATGTATAATAATAAAATAAGTTACATATTGACACCACAATACACATAAAATACATTTATATTTAAATAATTTACCTACCAATTTTTAAAATCTAATTTGAAAATAAATATATTTCTTTGCTACAATAATATTTTACTACACTAATAATATTCTATTATCAAATAATAATGGATTTAGAGGTACTACATACAATACATACACCAAATTCATTTTATAATTTCATTAATAAGTAATGTAATGTTGAAATAAAGAATAATATGAGAATATAAGCACCTAATTTATAGTAATATTAAATATAATAAATATGTTATAATATTCAGAACTTTTATATTCTATTAAAATTGTAATATGTTGATAATGTTATGTATGTAATAGATATTGTAATGTAAAGTATAATTTGCATACATTATAATTATTAAAATAATCTAGCTTCCTCTCTCCTAGTAAAACCTACTATGCTGTGCCCGACAGGGTCCATAATTGTAACATATATATTTTATGTAACATCTAAGCAAACATTGTGGAAAGCATTAAATATATTGAGTATTGAGTATTGAGTATTGTACACATACTCAATACTCAAGTATTGAGTATGTGTAGGTACCTAATAGGTTAGGTTAGGTTTTCTTGTGACCCCGCACTCGAAAATAGGAGCCCTGCGAAGCAGGGCTCCGTCGACTTAGCTTCTTGGGCGACTAGGTAACGATGAGAAGTGATTTAAGAAAAGGTGCTTTGATCGTAAAGGATTATTTAGTTCAAGCGTGTTGCGGCGAACCATGACATCGGCAAATCTTTGTAGCGTTATTCGCCGAAACGTGCTGTCGCTAAATAATGATATCGAATAATAGTTTTTTCGTATTACCGTTCGTCGGTGAACCATGCTTTCTGTAGACAGTTATATCGTTCAAGGGTGATTCGATATACCGTACGGGGCTCAAAGATTTTTGTAAATCTTTGCAGTGTTGTAAGGTTTGGACAGAATAACTAAGGCTTCCTTTTGTCGCTACACCCGACAGTAATGCAGGCGAAGTCGCAGAAAAATCTAGCATTATATAAAGTTATCTCTTTTTATACTCTCTACGATGGGTCCATATTGACTCACCTAAAGTTCTTTACCCGAAATTGTTCTTCCTAACGATTTGTAATCCGAATGATCACTCTTCCTAAAATGTTTCATCCTAAAGTTTTCATTCATACTATTTGTAGTGCAACTGGCGATGTTCATAACACTAATGTTGCCGAAAATTGTAATTAATGATATCATTAATGTAAATATATTTAAACTCCTACTGTTTTTTATCCCTAAACATATTAACCATAATATTTTCACGCATACTCAGAAGGAAACATTTACCAAGTGTAATAAAAAATATATGACACGTTTACCAAGACACTTTTAGCCTTATATGTAGGTGTTTTATACGATGGAATCGAGAAAATAAACGATTTGCACAAATAACACTTATTTGGCTAATTTTTTCTTAGTCCTCGCGCCGTAGCGCCCCCAAGGCTACATTCCAACTGAAATTCATAAAACACGACTAATTTACTGTTATGTTTATGGCCTGGGAGTTAATACCGCAGTTTTAACCGTACCTAAACCAATAACTATAGTACCGATTCGGTTCTGGCACTTCGCCGGCCGCTACCGCGGCACGCTCGCTTCGCTCGCTCGGCTCGTGCGTTGTGGTGACATTTCTAACCTAACCTAAACCAATAATAATTAATGCGACTGATTCGTTTCTGGAAGTTGACCATTGTACCATTGGGTATTTGTACCATGGTATTATTATTCTTATATGTTATACATTTAATGTGATAATAAAGTTACGCAAAATTAATGTATATAATACTGATTATTATGAATAAAAAGAAATCTAAACAAATTAAAGAAAAACAAAAAACCCGACTGCGTAAAAAATAATAAAAAAAAATACGTGACAAAAATAATTAAATAAAAACTAAAAAGAAAGAAACAAGGCTAGTAGTTTAGAATTCTAATGCAGAAAAGAACGACTCACAGTCGGGGCCCATTCAAATTTTACTAATCAAATGTTTCCAAGGGGCCCCGACTGTGAGTCGTTCTGTTCTGCATTAGAATTCTAAACTACTAGCCTTGTTTCTTTCTTTTTAGTTTTTATTTAATTATTTTTGTCACGTATTTTTTTTTATTATTTTTTACGCAGTCGGGTTTTTTGTTTTTCTTTAAATTTTTTATTTTTATTTTATTCTTTTTAGTTATTTACTGCTTTTTTGTTTGTTTATCGTTTATACTTGAAGTAAAAACTTAAATCAATAAGTAACAACATTAGCGAGAATGATTGTTTTGTTCAACAACTTTAAATCGTTATATATCCTAAACTATTATTTTAAATGAAAAATGATAAAAGGAACCTAAAGATGATTTTAAAATACCTATTCAACGACACCCCACTTGACAGTTCATCGTCTTTAATTTTTTTCATTTTGACAATATGGCGTCTGGCTGTCGCTGTGGTGAATTTTGATAACTGTCATGTCTTTAGTGACACTCGCAAGGTTAAGACGAATCGATTGACGTAAGAATCATCAAAATCGGCCTACGCATTTGGTCTCTAGAACGCCACATAGAAACAATCATACATACATACATACATACATACATACATAGACTGATAAACACATTATCCTCCTTTGCGTCGCGCAGTCGGGTAAAAAGATATGACTTTGAATAATTGTGTAAAAGATGGTTATGTTGAGAGAATATAGGAAAACAAATAAAAGTATAATAGATGTTTATTGCTACTGACATTATGAAGTTGAATGCTTCGGAGTTATGGACATTAGTGACAGAGTAGTTAGGAATTGTGATTGTTAGGATGAAAAATGTTACGAAGAACATTTTCGGATTTCCAATTATCGGAGTTGAAAATTTAGGTGAACTTTGGCGCACGCCTCTGGGGTATGCAGATTTTCTCACGACCTTTCTTTACTCCACCGCGCTAGATAAGCGACAATTTATAATTTAATACGCATTTTACTTCCTGAAGTCAGTGGTCCGCGCCGTGGTCTTATGCCCTGCCTTTTCTACGTAACAATCAGTTGGATTCTCTACGGATATTTTTTTGTAGGTAATTAGAAAAAAAATTAAAATGTCGCCTTATGTAATGTACCTGGTATCAACCAGCCCAGTGCACTGCTGGTCCGTGCCTCACACTGTGAAAAGAGATGGGCCATTGTCGACCACGCTGGCCAAATGCGGGTTGACAGGCGTCACTTGGTTCAGAAAGAACCTTATTGATAATTCTCAGACATGCATGTAACCTATTCACCTTAGTTAAATGAAATCATAAGCAGTTGTTCTAAAGTAATTTTCTGTACGATTAGAACCACAACTAAGTAACAAAGTATGTTGAAAAATAAAGATGTGTAAAATATTCCATGTCTAACTTAAAACCTTCATTGATATCATACGATCTAAGCCGTAGCTGGCGTCTAGCTTTAAAAAAAAGGTAACAACTTTTTAGAACATTGTCAAAGATTTTTATTTCTTGCTATTAAAAGATAACATTGTATTATTCAGCATCAAGTTTCATCAAACCTGTTACGAAATTCAATAAAAAATTCAATTTATTTATTCGAACATTGTAGAATAGGAGTGGAGTACTTCTTTTGAGTAATATTAAATTACTTTGCAATGTGAAGTACAAAGTAACGTCATTAAACTTGTTTGCGGATAGTCTGAGTCGCTCTGTGTGCCTCGGAGAATAGATAGTAATAAAATAGTACACAAAGCTTTGATGAAAGTAGAGAAACTAAATGATTTGTTCGTACTAAAGTTACCTGTTCGTATTTAGATACAAAACAGCCCGTGTTGGAAAATTATAAACGATACCACTAATTATTTGGCAGTACAAATAACAAGTGGCTACATTTATAATTTTCTCTTCTAGCCAGTCTCACAATCCTTTGGCAAGTGCCGCTTAAATTACTATACTGCTTATTTCCAAATGTAGTGTGTTATAAATAGATAGATAGATATATACTTTATTGCAAACCAACATACAGTCAATTAATAAAGTGACTTAAAACTACGATTTATGTACAAACGGCGGCCTTATCACCAAGGGCGATCTCTTCCAGGCAACCTTTGGATGAACAGAAATGTTGTTAGCAATTTTGTGGTGATGGTGTGGTAGTATATTAAATGAATAATTCAGTTATATTTTTATAAACTCGTATTATTTACTAGTTATATACAACGTATATAACTTATATCATATCCAAAAGCTCATAATCTGTCAACACTGGTTAGACTTCCTAGTGCTCCCCGGGCTCTAAGAGGCAAGCGTTGGAGTATCGCGAACTTAACTCTTACAACATAATGTGCTCATGTTTAACGCGTCGTATAATATTAAGAGCCTGAAAACGTTAAGGCACTGAATTTGTTATTTGAATCTGTTTGGCAATGAAAATTCACATTTCTTGTCTAAAATTTTAGGAACTTTTTAAATTTTTGCTGTTTTCATCATGTAAACTTTACTTGACACGATCTTCTAAATATGATTAACTTTGTTCCATATTTTACATTGTGTGATGAGATCTATCAGTGAGTTATTCTTTCTACTTTGATAAAAAGTAGGAACACTTTGCTTCACCATCTTTCGTTATCACGGATGCATAAAAAGTTTGGCGTTGCAACTTGGGATCTGCTTTTTAGGTTAATCATATTCGACAGAGGAGTAGATTTTCCACGGAACAATTGCCATCTAACTTTTACAACATAAGAAATACGAATCATCAGGACTTATAATGGTGCTATCTCACTGAAACGACCATACTTAGTGTTCTCTTCGCCAATACAAGGCGTAAATTGTTGTTGGTGTTTATTTTATGAGCCCATTTCGTCCTACACTGTAGGAGCCAGTTAGCACATCTATACTTGTGGTAAGGGTTAAGTAAAGTTATAGTTGTTGGAGCACATAGAAAGAAGCACAAGTTGAGTTAAAGTTAAATATACCAATTAGAGTTCAATGTTTACAGTTAAAAATAGATCATGTTTCTTTCTCTTGGTACGTATAGTTGCACAGTTAAAGATGTACTCAAAGTAAAATGCTAATTACGGTGTTTTATATAAAGCATAAACATATGCTGCGCACGCGCCGTTTGAGGATTGCCGCATCACAAATACATATGTACGGTAATAAAACCGTATATACATAAATAACTCAAATTATAATAAAGCCAAGCATAGAATAATATGTTTAAATTTAAAACATTTTAATTTAAAACTCCATTAAATCTACTGACTGGCAACTGGGATTTCAGTTAATAATACACGATGATGAGAATGGGTGTAAACGACACCGCTTTGTGCGACACATACCACCGGGAATACATTACAACTTGTTTGTCCTATCTACTTTAGTATTTTTACGCCGAATTTTAAGTAAACACAGTGTCAAAAACATTATTTTCGACGATAAAGCCAAGTATACTGCACTCAAATTATATCCTTTCAAAATATCGTTACCAGCTTACTGTCAATTTAATGAAATATCTATGTTTGAAATAGAAATATTATTTGTGATAAGTCAAATCGATTATATCGATTAAGTAACATTTTCTTTAGTCTATTGTAAATTTCTGACTATGGTCACACTATGAACTGTCATTCCATTCGTTCTTTGTCGTTTCCCGCGGTCAGCGAAAAAACCTAGCTTTTGGTTCGCTCTGGAAGATTCCGTTTTGTGAGCGCGTTTTTGATCTTGTATTTGGTTGTAAAACTAAAAATCCGAGGGAATGCCGCTTCTTTGATCTATAACTGGCACCGGTACACTGTGATAAAAGTCAAACTTGTGAACTATTGAACATTTGTAATATATTGAACATTGTAAAACTGTGAATCCACCAACGTGCGTCGTGGTCTGAAGAAGGACGCCGAACTGGACCTCGAGTAGTGGTATTTCTAACGATTTGCTTGTTATTTTGGCCAAAATTATGAGTCTAATCTTATAGGTCCACTCAAGAGCATCAGTGAAGATTTGGTAAGTAAATTAATATTGTAATTTGGATTTGAATTCATTGCTGTGCAATCGCAGTATAAGTGTTTAGACCTTTTGCCCTGGGCTAAGACTGGATGAATAAATTGCTTCCACTGATCTCTGCCAACCTTACCCAATCTTAGCCAAACTCTAAACATAATTTCTGGTGCAGAACGCTGTTGTATCTAGCCATTGATTGTATCTAAACTCAGCTTGGTATTGTATGAGCTATATATTTCATTTGTAAACAGTGTTTTAGTGTTCTCAGCTCAGTTTTGTCTAAAATACATCATATTTGTTTGTATAAGTTGACCTACATAATTTAAAACACATGTCATACATAACCTCAATCAGTAATTGTTTGATTTAAATTGTTGAAATCTAGCATAGATTTGTTGTTGTTAGTATTAATAAGTCACTTTGATTGGATACATAACAGTTACATGTATCAATTAATGAAGTTAATGGTTAATTGCATATATTGAGTTTGAAACATTATAACACCAAACTTGACAAACCTTGTTGTTATATAATATTGATAAAATTATTAGGTAACACATACTATTACTATTGTATATCTCAAATAACACAGCCAGTCTGTCTGTTGCAAGTAATTAGTTAATTAATTTGAATATTCAACTTATTAATGTGTTGTGAGTTATAACTTGTTTTGTGTATAACAATATAATTGAATTTGTTGGGCAGTAAATACCTGTCACTTGCTTGTACCAGTAGTAAACAGGCTAATACTTTGTTGGTTTCAAAGAATTAACAAATTTTAAGTTTTTTGTTAAGTTTTAATTGATAATATTATTTAACGCTTGTCCAAGCTCTTTTGAAACTTAATTATGTCAGCTATCAAGGACTTGCGTGCGGCTGCTGGTGCTATTGCATCAGATTTGCGCTGGATTGCCTCAGCCAGTGCCTTGGTGAACCGGCCTGATCGCCAGCAGGCCTTACTACAAAGGTATGAGCGGATCGATGATCGCCTGGCAAGTGTGGAACAGCAATTCCGCACTTTCAGCGCTTGCTGTCTCGAAGTGTCAGTTAATGAATTCACCGCTGACCAGCGAATTAGAGTCAGCGAAGATTATGCCTATTATGATAAGACAGTTGACTGCCGAGAGGGACGGGCAACCCGGCTTGAAGCAGGAGCTTCCTAGGACAGCACCGGGATTGGTGAGTAGGCTTCCTACTTTAGACCTCCCGCGTTTTGATGGCTGTCTTGGAAGCTACCTGGGCTTCGTTAATTTGTTTGACAGCCTGGTCGATGACAGCCGTCGATGATGCCAATTTTTGTGCCGGCTGACCTTCAGCCGGCACAAAAATTGGCCTATTTGATGTCGGTTCTGGTTGGGGAGGCCAAGGGCCTTATCCAGCATCTGCCCGTGTCTGACGAGGCGTACCAGACGGCTCGGGACTTAATTACCCATAGGTACCATAACAAGCGTGGCCTCGCCGACACGCATATTGAACAGATTTTGGGTTTGCCCACACTCACCCGGGTCTTAGGATTGCGCACCCAACTTTTGAACCCGCTTTTGGTGGCAATCAACGCACTTAAGTGCTTGGACCTGCCCGTGGACCAATGGTCCTATCTATTGGTGCACATTGTGCTCAAAAAGCTGCCTGCCGACCTGAGGTTGCGTTTTGAACAGTGCTTTGGTTGGGATAGCGCGACCCATCTGCCCCCCTTTGCTGACTTGGAGATGTTTCTCGAGGATGAGTGCCGGGTCTTGGACAACTCCGGTGGTGACACGCCGGCTAAGTCGCAGCCGCCCAAGGTCAAGGAGCAGGCTCGCGTTCACACCCGAGCCAATGTTGACCGGCACCCTCCTCGCTTTGCACAGCAGAGCCCAGCGGAGTGCTCTTACTGCAAGGTCACAGAACGGCCAGTTGTAGGGCATTCCTGGACCTGCATGTCGCCTCTCGTAGGCGCATCGCGAATGCTCGCCGCCTTTGCTTCTCTTGCTTGGGGTCCCACTACCAGCGAGACTGCCCAAACTCTCGCCCCTGTCCTCACTGTGGTGGACAACATTTGGACATTCTCTGCATGAATGCCAGAGAGGTGGGCCGCTTGTCCAACCAGCCAACTCCGCGCACGGGCGGGTGTTTTGAAGGTGGCAGCTGAGGCTCACCGCCACTCACCCCGCTTGGAGAACCGTAGCGTGCGCACGCCTCCTATCTCTCGCGCACCTGAATGTGCTGTTCAGCGTCACCAGCACCATAAATGCTGCCCCAGGTATTCCCCTCCTTTGGCGGAGCGTCCCCGCCTTGACTCGCGCCCACCTCGTTTTGGGCGGGTGCGTCATTATGACCCCCCACACATGGCACGCGGATCCAGTCACCGCGCCTTTGAGGACTTCAAGCCGAACCCTCATTTTGACTTGCCTGGTCCTGGCCAGCGGTCGCCGACCAGGCAACAATAGGTCATTGACCCCTGCCCTATAACGCCAACCTCCCCCATTGAGACCGTTATCCTGCCAACGGTTGTTGTTAGGGTCTGGAGACCCACAGGGACCTCTGTTGTTGTCCGTGCTATATTGGACACAGGTTCACAAGGTTGCATTGTGTCCACTTATTTGGTAGGGCAGGTTAAATTAAATATGGGCTCTTTTCCGAATTGTATACGGGGAATAGGTGACGTAGCATCTAATGTTGAAGGGCAAGTTAAGGTTTTGTTTGCCCCTGTTGAATCTTCACACCCGAGGATTAAAACCTCGGCTATTGTGCTGAAGAATATTTTGGGTATGCATCCACAGAAACAGCTACCTGCTGCTGTGGTGAATTTGACATCGGGATTGGAACTGGCAGACCCCAAATTTGACACACCGGGACAAATCGATTTGTTGATTGGCTCTGATTGGTTTGACTGCCATCCCAACCATATTTGGATCTGCTTTGATGGGACCTGTACCAAGAGACCCCCCCTCCACCTGAACTTGATAATTTGTTGGCTGTAGGCTCCGCTCTCTCTGATGCGGTTCAGAGGTTTTGGGAAGTAGAGGAGCCCCCTCAAGCTGCCCGTTTGAATCCAGAACATGAGGAGTGCGAGCTGTTCTTCCAGAACAACACTGGTCGACTCCGTTCTGGTCGGCTTATTACGAAGCTACCTTTTCTGTCTGTTCGGTCTCCGCTTGGTGAGTCACGACCTTTAGCCGAAAAGAGATTGTTGGCTATGGAGCGTCGCATGAGTCGTTATCCGGAGCTCAGGCAGAAGTATATTGAGTTTATGAGAGAATATGAACAATTGGGACACATGTCTGTGTCAAATTTGTATTGGCGTTCGGTAGAATAGAATAGAATAGAATCAGTTTATTTGCTTAGATTGCAGGTACAAACAATACAGGTGGTAAATATAATATTGGAATCCTTGTACAATGTACCTTAGTTTAGGCATGCAAACACAATATAATAATAATAATATGTAAAATCAAAAATAAAATAATCAAAACAAATAGCTTAAATCCAGCAAGTACACGCACATTACATGGAGCATTACTTTCTCCCGCATCATGCGGTATTGAAGCCATCAACTGGCAAGCTGCGCACAGTGTTCGATGGTTCTGCGCAGACTTCAACAGGCGTATCCTTGAACCAGTGCTTGCATTCTGGTCCCAAGTTGGTCAAGGACCTTTGTGACGTCATCACCAGCTTCCGACGACATCAGGTTGTCTTTGTGGCCGATATAAAAATGATGTTCAGGCAGACGATTATCCACCCTGATGACCGTCGTTTCCAGCTGATCCTTTGGAGAGAGAATTCTCGCGATCCTATGGTCGTCTACGAGCTCAATACTAATACGTACGGATTAAGGTCAAGCCCCTACTTGGCAATACGTTCTCTTTGGGAGCTCACAGACCGCGAAGGCTTACGTTTCCCACGAGTCTCCGCCATCTTGAAAAACGATATTTATGTGGATGACATTTGTTCAGGCGCCTCCACAGCGGACGAGGCGATCCTCCTGCGGGATGAATTGATAGGTATTTTGGCCTCCGCTGGTTATGAGTTGCGCAAATGGATTTCCAACTCACCAGCGCTTTCGGAGGGCTTACCCGAGGATCATCAAGGACAGCAGGATTGACCTGGGACGAACCTCTACACGGCACTCTTGTTGAGGAATGGACCTCTTTTGTATCCTCACTTCCTGCCATCAACGAGATATCCTTGCCTCGTCCCATCCTTCCCCCCGGGAAGTACAAGGCCACCCTTCACGGGTTTTGTGATGCCTCGGAATGTGGTCACGCGGCCGTGGTGTACCTGCGCACAGTTAGTGCCTCAGGTCAGGTGAGGGATTTCCCTGATCATGGCGAAGAGCAAGGTTGCACCCCTTCGGACATCTCTGACCATCCCAAAATTGGAGCTCTCGGGAGCAGCCCTATTTGTACGCTTATTGAACCACGTGTCCAGTACTTTGGGTAAAAGCATTAGTATTAATGGGACCTACGCCTGGACAGACAGCCAAATTGTTCTTTGTTGGTTGAAGGCTTCTGTCCACACCTTGGAGGTATTTGTCGCTAATCGCGTTTCCCAAATACAGAAATCTGAAGTTAAGCTTGTTTGGAGACACGTGCCAGGTGAGCTCAACCCCGCTAATTGTGCCTCGCGCGGATGCTTGACTCCTAGTTTGATAGGTCATTCGCTGTGGTGGGGTCCGGAATGGTACTTCCAATTTGCCGGGTCTACGAACACTCGCTCTTGAGAAGGTAGAATACGCCTTCGACCCCGATTTTTTGTTAAATCGCTACAGCTCCCTCGACAAGTTGTTAGGTGTTACTGCTTGAATAAAGCGTTTTTGTTTTTAACTTTAGGCACCCACAACAGAAACGGCTGACACCGTTTCTTTCACCACAGGAACGTCAGGAGTCCCTCACCTTTTGGGTTCGTTCTGTGTAATTGGCGCATTTTGAGAAGGAGATTACTATCCTTAAGTCAGGGAGATCGAAATTATCGGGAGCTGTATCTAAATTGAACCCCTTTTTGGACAATACGGGTCTCTTGTGCGTAGGAGGGCGTCTCAAGAACGCCAACCTCCCTTACGGGGCATGTCACCCCCTGTTATTACCCAAGGACGGTCATTTGGTACGTTTGTTGGTAACTGACCGTCACCTCAAAAATTCGCATGCTGGTTGTAATGCTTTGTTGGCCATTCTGCATCGCGAGTTTTGGATATTGTCTGCCCGAAGAATTATTCGAAGTGTAGTCTTTCGCTGCATCCCTTGCTATAAGCTCAAGGCTTCTACCATGCAGCCCTAGATGGGAGACTTACCGGCAGGACGTTTGACGGTGTTGGCACGGATTTCGCTGGTCCCTTTTTGGTGTAAACGTCGACACTTCGAAACAACAACACTATTAAGGCCTACTTGTGTGTTTTTGTTTGTCTCTCCACAAAGGCCGTACATTTGGAACTGGTCTCCTCGCTTACGACCGAGGCGTTTGTAGCCACATTTGACAGATTTGTTTCCCACAGAGGGCTGCCCTCCTTGATCCGTTCTGATTGCGGCACTAACTTATAATTATCTGAATGATATTGTTAATTTCCTTGAAACCAACAAGGCTGATATAGGCAATAGGCTTGCCCGACGTGAGATAAATTGGTTGTTTTCCCCACCAAATTGTCCACACTGGGATGGTATTTTTGAGGCCGCTGTAAAATTGGCCAAAACACACTTGCGCAGGACAATCGGTGAGTCTGTCCTTACATTTGAGGAACTCGCACCTGAGTTTTGTAAGATTGAGGCCGTTTTGAACTCTAGGCCATTGTGCCCGATCTCCTCAGATCCGAATGATTTGGAGGCCCTTACGCCGGGCCATTTTTTGATTGGTCGCCCACTTGTCGCCTTGCCTGAGTACCCTTATATTGATACGAGACCTGGTCGTCTCTCGCGTTTTGAATTGGTACGCCAGATTACTCAGAGCTTTTGGAAACGCTGGAATTTGGAATATTTGCACATACTCCAGCAACGCGTTAAGTGGACCGACAAGACCGATCCAACCAAGATTGGTGACCTCGTTTTGATCAAGGAGGCTAACCACAGAAATAAATAGTAATAGAATGGTGAATGTCACGTCATCGCGTACATTTCGCGCGTGCCACATTTCAGCAAGCCCCGCCCACAGTGACGTATAGATAGTGAGGGGACACTAAGGAATTATTATCGATATGTGTGTGTGATGTAGCTGTGAAAAATGAAATTATGTTATTGTTTATATAAAAACTGACCATTGCTGATTGTCAGGCAGAATAATGTTGTACAACATGTGTAAACACATGCGCTATAGTGCAATAGTTTGACACGCGCACCACGCCCATGTCACCGTTCTATTACTATTCATTTCTGTGAGGCTAACCTTCCGCCACTCAGATGGCGCAGGGGGCGCATTCTTCATTCGGTAACTGGAGCTGATGGAGTTCTCCGATTTGCTGAGGTCTTGGTGGACGGTTCGATTCTGAGAAGAGCGGTTGCAACATTGTCACGTCTACCAACCGATTAGCGGACCGGTAGGCCGGTCCGGGGGGGGGGGGGGGGGTGGATGTTTGAAATAGATATATTATTTGTGATAATTCAAATCGATTAATATCGATTAAGTAACAATTTGTTTAGTCTATTGAAAATTTCTGACTATGGTCACACTATGAACTGTCATTCCATTCGTTCTTTGTCGTTTCCCGCGGTCAGCGAAAAGACCTAGCTTTTGGTTCGCTCTGGAAGATTCCGTTTTGTGAGCGCGTTTTTGATCTTGTATTTGGTTGTAAAACTAAAAATCCGAGTGAATGCCGCTTCTTTGATCTATAACCGGCACCGGGATACACTAGGATAAAAGTCAAACTTGTGAACTATTGAACATTTGTAACATATTGAACATTGTAAAACTGTGAATCCGCCAACGTGCATCGTGGTCTGAAGAAGGATGCCAAACTGGACCTTGAGTAGTGGTATTTCTAACGATTTGCTTGTTATTTTGGCCATAATTATGAGTCTGGACCTATAAAGGTCCACTCAAGAGCATCAGTGAAGATTTGGTAAGTAAATCAATATTGTAATTTGGATTTGAATTCATCGCTGTGCAATCGCAGTATAAGTGTTTAGACCTTTTGCCCTGGGCTAAGACTGGATAAATTAATTGCCTCCACTGATCTCTGCCAACCTTACCCAATCTTAGCCAAACTCTAAATAATCTAAGAAAGTAACTACTTGATGATGAGATAACCGTGTGTGATTGGACGTGGGATATTGTTTTAAAGACAAATCTACAAATTTAAATACATATTACCGTTGTTCGTTCATAATCTCCGTGTATCACACAAACAGCTGTTGTAGGTACTACGGAGCGTCGACAAACAAAGCGACACAATAGATCTCTGTTCAAGTATATTTAATTCTTGCGGACGACAGTCTCACAGATACACAGCTTGACTTCCACTGTATCAGGGTGCTTTTCTAAAAGAGAAATACGCGGAGGTCGTCATATTTCTATTGTCTGTAAGTAGCCTGAATGCTTTATTTTAGATAAGTTTATCTGTAAAATGTACATACATACATACATATATAGACTCACGCCTGTTTCCCGGAGGGGTAGGCACAGACTACGGAACGCCATTTGCAACGATCCTGACATACCTATCTTGCTGCATTCACTCCCATCAAGTTTCTCATGCATGCTCTTCTGTTTAGGCTACTTCTGACCTGTCCTTTTTTTAGGATATCTCCAATCTGGTCAGAGATCGTCCGCCTAGGTCTTCCCCTTCGTCCTGTCCCATTCACACTTGCCTTATATATCTTCTTTGTCAGTCTTTCGTCATCCATCCTCTCCATGTGTCCAAACCATCTGTAAAATGTACTTATCTTAATATATAAAATCCTTGCGTTACTGACTGACTGACAGACACGCTGCAGCCGAAACTATTGGGCGCAGGAAGCTAAAATTTGGCATGTATGTTCCTTGGGAACCGTAGGGGTGCACTAAGAAGGGATTTCCTGAAATTCCCACGGGATCGGCCAAAGCGGGTAAATTAAAAATAAATGCAAGCGTAGCTGCTGGCGTCCTCTAGTTGTAAATAAAAATAATTTTGGCGCCCGCGTCTATCAAGGAGCCGCAATAAACGGTTTTCTTTACTTCTTTATTTGCTTTGTAAATGAGCAGCTTCGAGGATGCTATATGTCAAAGATGCAGCTCTGTGCGATGTGTCGACAGTAGAAGAAGTAAAAAATACATAGCACGCATCCATAGAGCACATATGCATCCAGAAACAACTTGGCCATTTCCAACTATTGTATATCAAACGCATAGCATCGCACATGTCTGGGTGCAAAGCAGACACTTCATTGACATGTATTATGTTACACCATCATTCAACATTTTCAATTTTATTACATCTAAAACACAATACAAATTGCACGCTTGGCAAAGTGGTTTAAGCACGCGCATCACCGTGTAGCGTTGTGTCGAGTGTGATAGATACGTTCTGAATAGCTGCGATAGCCTATTATTGAGACCAATAGACTTGGGTTGACTTCATAGTGAACGTGCGCGTTCCTTGAACGGGCACCCAGCGTGTGGCGAACGGACGACACACCGAGCGGACTCAAGAAACGAGTATACTTAATGTGAGGGAGGTATAAAAGGTAAAAGAAGATGGTGAGCATAGCTTTATCTTTTTCCCTTCCTTCTTTCTTATAACGTCTGCAACACGCAAGTGAAACCTTGGTCACTTAACTGGGATCTGAATACTACAGTTAGCCGCATATCAGATGAAACATAACGACTTGCCGCCCCTATAAAATCCAATACAAATCCTACCAATATTTTTAATGAAATGTGTATTTGGTATCGTAAACAACACACATGTCACGTCACGGGGCTCATATAAAATGGATCAACACAACACGTGCGCGTGTAATTAAGCCCGTCTGTTAACTTAAGCAGACGCTGTTACTATTTTATGAGACGATTCTGCTTTATTGCTTCCCATCGATTTAAAATGTTCATGAGTGTTTTGTTGTTGGTATAGATGCTATTGTAACATTTGTAACGAATGGCGATAATTGAAAATGACGCCATCAAAGAACTAGAAGAGATTAGATGTATCGGTGGGTTAAAGCGGTTTCGTCTATTAGCTACTAGATGGCGTTGCTGTTATTACTAGAACATTGCTACGACGCTAGAATGTTTCTTCTGTAGCGAGAATGTTCGGGAATATGCAAGAATGATCTAGTTTGTTATCCGGCCAGTGTAAATAGCGCGCCGACGAGCGGACCGGGATAGTTGCAATTGAATATCGGAGCGATAATCATCAAGCGAAGGGAAGTAAGAGGAAGTGTTTAGTGGTGTTTCTAGTAGTGTGAAATAAGTGTGTATAGTGTTTGTGTCAGTAAATAAAGTTCAGTTTAGTGGCATAGTGTATATAATTTATCACCGAACCCCAGCTCGTAACAAATTTGTGTCAGAAGTAAGGGATAAATTATGCCGGTTATGCCGAAGGAAGAAACTGAAGGAGTTCGTACCAGGAACCAGCGCCAGCAAGACCTGGACCAGAGACGCTTCGGAGACGTCCCTTCTCCATCGTCTGGTGAACCAGGCGACTCCGTGGCTGCAGTGGAGCCTGCAAGCACAACACACTCCGTGACGGTGCCCGACACCCCATCACGGCTCTGATGGCGTTCATGCAGGAGCAGGCTCGCCATCAAGAGGAGCAGGACCGCCGTCAACAAGAGCAGGCTCGCCGTCAAGAGGAGCACGCGCGCCGCCTTGAGGTACAACTACAGCGCGACAAGGAGGAGCAGGCTCGCCGTCAAGAGGAGCAAGCGCGCCGCCTAGAGGAACAGCTGCAGCGCGACAAGGAGGAGCAAGCCCGCCGTCTGGAGGAACAGCTGGTGCTCATGAAGGACCTCAGCGCCGCAGTGGGGAAGGACTTGAAGGCGGTCAAGGAGGAATTCCAGCAGCACGAGGCTCGAATCAACGACATTGAGAAGCGTGTACACGACCAGCTCGAGACCCGTATTGCCAGATTGGAGAAGAAATTGCGTGGGCTTGAGACTAACGACGTTACACCTGCAGCTGTGGCGCCTTCGCCTCGTTGGTTTAAGGTTCCACCATTTGATGGCTCGTCATCGTGGTTTGCGTACAAGGTTCAGTTTGAGGCCGTTATGCGAGCGAATGGGTGGGACAAAGAACAGGCCTTCACCGCCCTAACCTTGGGCCTTCGTGATCAGGTCTTGACGGTGTTGGAGGCAATCGGGCAAGATGTCACCTACAAGAAGCTTCTGGAGGCGTTGGAGGCGAGGTACGGAGACGCGCACCTCGAACATGTGTATCGTGCTCAGCTGAAGGAAAGGACACAACGCACTGGAGAAACTCTGCAGCAGTGGGCTTCAGAGGTGGAAAGGCTGGTCAGGAAGGCATACCAGTCGTCGCCTGCGCTTATTGACGGGAACCTCGTACAAGCGTTTACGGATGGGATCCGGGACCTGGAAGTTAGAGCAGCGGTAAGACTTAGGCACTTTAAGTCCCTGAAGGAAGCTTTAGCCTACGCTCTGGAGGTGGAAGCAGCGCGTCACGAGGATCGAACTTACCGTATCAGAGAAGTTGTTTCTTCACCACGGTGCTACAACTGCGGGGAAAGAGGCCATATCCGCTTGAGCTGCCCAAAGCGTAAGCGGCACGTTGGTACCCTGTCTCCACGAAAGGGGCCACCTGACGTACCTGTCTGGCGGCAAGAGCAACGTAGCGCAGATGCTCTGACAGGTAGGGCTTACCCCGACCAACGCAAACACTGTGCAAGACAGGAAGCGAAGCCGGCAACGCTAGTGAGAATGTTGAAGACGGATCTGAGCGACGGATGGAAAGAAGCCTTGCAGAGTGCTCAGCAAGAAGACAAGGACGTACAGCCGATTCTCGAATGGAAGAAATCAGGCGCTCCTAGGCCCAAATGGAGTGATATCGCAGCAATGAGCCCTGTCACCAAAGGTTATTGGGCACAGTGGGCAAGCTTGGTTGTCCAGGATGGAGTTCTATGTCGCAAATGGGAAAACGCTCGCGGTAACCAGAGCCATTTGCAAATGGTAGTGCCCAAAATTAAGGTGCCGGAAGTCTTGCAGCTCTATCACAATGGTGCTTCGGGAGGTCACATGGGAGTTAAGAAGACGCTTACTAAGATCCGAGAGCGGTTTTATTGGCTCCACTGTTGGGATGACGTCGAGGATTGGTGCCGCAAATGCACAAGTTGTGCGGCTGTGAAGGGGCCACACACTCGTAGCAGAGGTGCATTAAAGGTGTACAATGTAGGAGCTCCATGGGAGCGTATAGCATTGGATGTCGCTGGACCATTTCCTGAGAGCCAGGACGGCAACAAATACTTCTTGGTTGTGATGGATTACTTCACGAAGTGGCCTGAAGTGTTTGCAATTCCAAATCAATAAGCTACCACAGTGGCCGATAAGCTGGTGCATGAAGTCTTTTGTAGGTTCGGGGTGCCCTTGGAAATCCACAGCGATCAAGGCCGGAACTTCGAATCTGAGGTGTTCAAGGAGACTTGTCGCGTAATGGGTGCACATAAAACCAGGACTACGGCTTATCATCCGCAATCAGATGGCATGGTTGAACGGTTTAACCCATCACTGGAAAGGTACCTTGCGAAGGTCGTGGAGAGCAAACAAAGAGATTGGGACAAGCACATCCAACCATTCCTTCTGTCATATCGCAGTGCGGTCCACGAAACTACAGGAGTAACACCAGCTTTTGCCAATTTCGATAGGGAATTACGTTTACCAGCAGACTTAATCACCGGTATTCCGCCAGAATCTCCACGCAATATAACGGATTACGCGACCGAGCTACGCAACAAGATGAACGACGTGTACGAGCACATCAGGGAATCTGGACAACAGATTTCTGAGAAGATGAAGACTCGCTACGACCGGAAGGCAAACAACAAAGGCTTCGATGAGGGATCATTGGTGTGGCTTCATAACCCAGTACGAAGCAAAGGTAAATCGCCTTACAAGCCAGATGGGACGGGCCATATCGCATAATTACCAGGATGAACGACGTCACCTATCGAATCCAGAAGGGGTCGCGAGGTGCACCGAAGATAGTTCATGTGGACCGGCTGGCTCGTTACTATGGGTCCAACGATGTTCGAGACGAACACGATTAAGAGGGGGGCAGTGTAACGAATTAATCTATCGGTGAATCAAAGAACTAGAAGAGATTAGATGTATCGGTGGGTTAAAGCGGTTTCGTCTACTAGCTACTAGATGGCGTTGCTGTTATTACTAGAACATTGCTACGACGCTAGAATGTTTCGTCTGTAGCGAGAATGTTCGGGAATATGCAAGAATGATGTAGTTTGTTATCCGGCCAGTATAAATAGCGCGCCGACGAGCGGACCGGGATAGTTACAATTGAATATCGGAGCGATAATCATTAAGCGAAGGGAAGTAAGAGGAAGTGTTTAGTGGTGTTTCTAGTAGTGTGAAATAAGTGTGTTTTTATTAGTGTTGAGAAATAAGTGTGTATAGTGTTTGTGTCAGTAAATAACAGCTCAGCTCGTAACACTATTATTGTCGATACAAGCTCATCATCATCAACCCTTTATGCTATCCCACTGCTGCGCACGGGCTTCTTCTGGCTATGATAAGGGTAAGGCCATAGTCCACCGCGCTGGCCAAGTGCGGGTTGGCAGACATCACATGTCTTTCGAGAACATTATGGAGAACTCTTAGACATGCAGGTTTCCTCACGATGTTTTCCTTCGCCAATTAGAAGGCGATAATTAACAATTGAATACGCGCTTAACTTCGAAAAGTCATTGGTGCGAGCCGAGGGTTCGAACCTGAGACCCTCTGCGTAGCAGTCTGTCGGTCTTTCCACTCGGCCAATAGAAATCGTCTCTAATGTGTGACATTCTGACATATTTCTCCTTATACATACTACTATAGTTTATTTGTTCCGTTGATTCAACGCCCTAATCTCAAGAACTACTAGTTCGTTCGGTTTGAATTATTTTCGTTATTATTACCTATATTATAATGTTTTGTGTTGGATAGCCCACTTATCCACGAAGGCTATAAAATATCACGCTTTGAGCTCCCGGCGCAGTGCAGTAGCCCTAAATAACGCGAGTGTAACCGCGACAGTGTCATAAAAGTTGAATAAAATAAACATATTGTCACTGACGTCGCTGATAATAAATCGAAAACTTTTAGGCTGAGATCGTACACAATATATTTGGGCTGAATCTTTTAATTTCACTATGTGTATCTGTCCGCGATTCATTTTTGGAAAGAAGGTTTTTAACTACGTGTCAAAGCACATGCCACGCGATTTTGAAGAACATGATTTTCACGTTTTATGAGGCTTTATTTTATTTATTTTGCATCCAAATTGTACAGTACGTAGTACATCTTTATAAATAAATAAAAAATCATCTGACTTCGTTCCTCAATGTCAAGTGTGATAGAAATACTTTTATTATGTTTGGGTGGCCCATCATATTGGAAAGTTATACACATTGGAGCGTTTTCTTTGTTAAAAAGATCTCGAGAAAATATGAACAGCTAATGTTCATGCGAGTTGTACAAAAAAGCCATCTTCACTTGCTATCTTCAGATACGCAATACCAATAAAGATGCAGATTTGCCATATACATACATATTCTTCGCTCTTTTGTGCCAACGATCATGCAAAGCAGCGAGTAAAAAGAGGTTGACAATATTTCATACGTGATTATTGTCGCGGATTGTGCTATAATAAGTAAGAGACCTAAACTCATGTATTTAATGTTTGCGACCTGAGGCTTTTTCGTATCACTACTGTAAAATTTTATTATCCTATGTGCATACATAGATGAATGCTATATATGAGTAAAGCAACAAAACTTTTACAAAAGTCCACTGCAACTGGCAGGTCATTCGGCACCTACATATTTAGTGTGAACCATAAATTGCAACATTTAATTCTCCATACACGCTCACAAGAGATCTAGACGTCTATTGAAAGTATTGTATTACTTACAACTACCCAATGTACTTTATAAAGCTTAATTTCTTCTGCCCGACCGTACGTCTCTTATCTTTTAAATATGCAGTAATGCACACTACCGACTCTTATTATACAAACAACATTGACAATATTTTTTATAATTTGTTGAATCTAATATATCAGTTTTTATCCCTGATCTAATCATTGTACACTTGTCGCCTTTACAGAATTCTTTAATCTATTGGTTGCTGATACATCTATACTGCTGTCGTTATAGTGTTTTGTTGTTGTACTATTCACATATTTTTTTCATATCCATTTATTTCTAATCAGTGTCGCGAAGTGATTTGGATGTGTCAGCAATCATGGTACCACAAATTGTAAGATTAAGATTCTGATTTAAAAAAGAATGGCATGAGTTTCTTCCAGGCTCTTCTCATAGCCCTACCATCCCGAACCTGGTTGTAAAAAAAAGAAATGACGTTCATAAGTGTTGCTTTTGTAACCTATATGAATAAATGAGTTTGAATTGAATGGAATTGAATAAACGCAATTTTTACACCAGTGTCTTTTTCAGGTTAATGTAATCCTTTCCTTTATACTATCTTATACTTACTAATATATAAAGCTGAAGAGTTTGTTTGTTTGGTTAGTTGAACGCGCTAATCTCCGGAACTACTGGACCGATTTGAAAAAATCTTTTAGTGTTAGATAGCCCATTTATCGAGAAAAGCTTATATAACATTGCGCTATGAGCGACGGGAGCGGAGTAGTAGCCTTAAATAACGCGGGTGTAACCGCGGGCATCCTCTGGTACTTTATATAATTACATATACTTTACGTTTTTATAATACATCCGACATCTAAATAAGGTTCCTTTTCCAGGGGTTGAAATATGTTTGCCAGGCCAAAGCAAATACGGGTAAGTATTTGTACAACTTAACAACGTTACGCAAAAACTACATCACTCATCAAGAGCACGGTACTCTCAGCATCCTGACCGCATTGTGTGATGGATGGCTCAGCACTAAACTAGCTCACTTTCTACTTGTGATTTCTAGTCGCAACATTTTCATTATTATAGGTACTATTACGAGCTCGTCGTGGGTGGACCACGTCTCCGCTAGCGTAGTTGTCTGCTATCACGACAATCCTGCTGTTTTCATAAATAACCCATAACTAGTAAGATGCAACATTTCATCAAAATCTATTTAATATCTTTTGCTTGAAAATGTACCAAGTATCTATCCATACCTACAGCCATTCTCACAAACAGAAGCGTCTATAAAAGTAGTAAGATTTATAAAAACTCTGTAATGAAGAACAAAAATAAGCCATCCAATCAAGCGAAGTTATTAACCGTTAATACAAAATCAATACGAAGGAATTTCTTAATATTTTACGTTCCAACCTAATTCATAATTGAACAACGTCGCGACGGTTGGAAGCTCGTAGCCGCACGGTAACGCCGGTACACGGTAAGCCAGCAACACGGTAAGCCGCTCGTAACGGTTTTCTTAAATGAAGCACAGAGATTATTATTGTAATACCTTATTATAATATACTATGACAGCTGTTCAAATAAGTTTTGTTCTAGGAACTAAGATTTTATCTTCCACATTTTTTTTTTCTTAATTGTTATTATTTTTATTTGAATAATTTTCACAGTAACAATATACTAGGTTATTAATTTTAACTATATACATTGCTATCTTACATAATCATAATATTTAAACAGTAACGATTTATTTAAATAACAAAATAAATTAATATTAGGATAACACAATTATAACTACTTAAATACTACAACTAAAATTAAATTAAAATATTAAAGTACAATACAAATAAATAAGAAAATGTATATTCAAAGGGCGTCGTGAAAGTCCTCCACATCGCCGTCTATTGGGAATGTGCCCAGAAGACTGGCAGCATTGCCACGCTGTATGGCAATGCTAATTTTTTGTGCTAGATACATGCCAGCCTTCTGGTCACGCGAGGCGTCGACAAGTCTCTTCGCAAGCTCTCTATAGAGAGATCTAGCACTTGGACCCCATGACCCCAACGTTTCGACTCCAAACGGCTCAAATACATAATCCCCTACGAGATTTACGTATTTGCGCCGTTTCAGAGTCTCCGCTGGGGCAGCAGCAGCGCCCGCACAACCCGCTGTGCTAGAAAGATGAGATGGCGCAAGGGTATCGACACACGTTGCGTCCCATACCAAAGGCCTACCCAACTTCCAAGGCAGTAGAGACATTCCATCTGGTCTTTTACCATCGTTGCGTGCCAAACCCTGAGGTTCAAGTTGGGCTGGAACGCCAGCGGTGACAAGAGCCCGACGGAGAATGTCATTCAGGTTGCTATGTCGTGAAATACGACCTGCGCTCCTGCTGCATGATAGGCCATGGTGACCAAGGCTGTCGACCGCCTCCCCACAGTGACAACGATGTGGAGCGACACACGGCGCACCTAAACGGAGGCAAGAAGCGAGGCGGAAGGTCGTATCGTCCAACATGGTACCTATGTTGGACGATGGCAGTGCTTGAAGCCAGAGCCCCGACTCCCACTCTCCCACAGCCAGCAAACGAGCACGCTCTGCAGCATTGTACGATGTGCTAAGGAGATTTTCTCGTACTGCGCTGCAAAGCGGCCCGTCCCACTGCCTCTGAGAGGATAAATTTCGGGGCAACTCAGTGCTTGGACAAGCCATTTTCCAAGCATTAATGGCATCGATCTTACACGGCACCTCAGAATCGACCAGTGTGGGTGCTAAGATTTTCCTGGTCAATTCTGCAGTGCTGTGGACCGATGACAGAAATGCTGGTAAGCTCACGTCGGAAATTTTGCGTACGCCAAGCCCACCCAGGCGAACAGGTAATGTCGCCTGTAGCCATGCTCGGTCGTTCAGAGCCACATTTAAAATGTTGCTTAGGGTGTTTTGTAAAATTTTGTCAATATTGACTAGTGGGCTTGGGTTTTTCCAAAAAGGCGATGAACGTAAAGCGTGTGTGAACTTAGGCACAAAAAGACAGTATCGGATAATAGTGAAAGCCGAATGTATGTATATTAATTTTGAGCAGGCGGTCCGAAATTTCACTAAAATTTTGAATTTTTTCATGAATAAAAGAATCAAAACCTTCTTCAAATATTGGGGACCCAAGAAGGCGAAGAGTACTTTTTTTAATATGCGTTATACTGGGTGAAACATATATATAAATATATATAGGTACATGAATCTAAAAATAAAAAGTGAAAATATGTACAGGTGTGTTTAGGCGTCGTAGAATGCCTCCGCATCAATATCATCGGGTAACGTGCCCAGAAGGCTGGCAGCATTGCCACGCTGGATGGCAATGCTGATTCTTTGAGCAAAGAATAAACCAGCCCTCTGGTCACGTGAGACGTCGATTAACCGTTTAGATATATCTCGGAATAAAGAGCGAGCGCTCGGACCCCATGAGCCTAGCGTTTCCACCCCAAACGGCTCAAATACATAATTAGCTACTAGATTACTATATTTGCGCCGTTTGAGGGTTTCCGCAGATGCAGCAGCAGCGCCAGCATGGCCTCCCGTGCTTGGAACATGGGATGGCGCGAGGGTGTCTACGCAGGTTGCGTCTCACACCAAAGGCCTACCCATTTTCCATGGCAATAATGACATACCGTCAGGTCTCTTCCCATCGTCGCGTACCAAACCATTTGGTTCAAGTACAGCTGGTACGCCAGACGTGACAAGAGCACGACGGATTATGTCATTTAGGTTAGCATGACGAGGAATTCTACCAGCGCTTCTGCTGCAAGACAGCCCATGGTGTCCGAGGCTATCGACGTCTTCTCCACAATGACATCGATGCGGAGAGACACACGGAACACCTAAACGAAGACAAGTGGCGATGCGGAACGTCTCATCGTCCAACATGGTTCCTGTGTTGGACGATGATAGTGCCTGAAGCCATAGACCGGATTCCCATTCCCCCACAGCCAGCAAGCGAGCTCGCTCTGTAACATCAAAAGATGTATCCAAAAGATTTTTTCTCACAATATTACAAAGCGGCGCGTCCCACTGTCTTTGGGAGAATAGGTTGGTGGGCAAATCAGTGTTTGGATAAACCATTTTCCAGGCGTTTATAGCTTCGGTTTTGCACATCACTTCTGAGTTAACTAGTGTAGGTAGTAATATTTTCCTAGTTAACTCTTCCGTGCTGTGAACCGAAGATAGGAACGCCGGTAAACTGACACTGGAAATTTTGCGAACGCCGAGCCCACCCAGACGTATGGGTAAAGATGCTTGTAGCCAGGCTCGGTCGTCCAAGTCCACATTTAATATTTTTTTTAAAGTTATTTGTATAATTTGATCCATTTTTTCTAATAGTGTTATTTTTTTCCAAAGATGCGATCATCTTAAGGCATGAGTAAATTTTGGGACGAAAAGACAATATGGAATAATAGTATAGACCGAATGTACATTAATTTTGAATAGGCGATCTGAAATATCACAAAAATTTTGAATTTCTTCCTCTACGAAAGAATCGAAAGATTCTTCAAATACTGGAGAACCTAGAAGGCGAAGAGAACTCTTATCAACAATTTTGATGTCTGAAGCCAAATTATTAAATTTAGATATATCGAATGTTTTTTTGAAGAGTCTGTTGTATTTATAAACAGCTCACATTTACTATAATTTAGTTCCAAACCAATAGATGCGAATTTATTTTTAAGGAAGGTCAAATCTTGCAATACTATGTCTGTTTCTCCTCCCAGGGTCCCGTCGTCCAAAAACCATACATTAAATTTAGAATTTATTTGCCGAATAATGGGTTGTATAGCTAAGCTAAAAATGACTGGTCCAAGAGGGTCACCTTGTTGGCATCCAACTGCAGATTCCAAAAGGTTGTCCTGATATAGTAATTTTGTGGGATACCTTAACATTGCCAAAGAAATTTGAAAATTTTAGGGGTTTCTAATTTTGCCTGTGCCAACAAAGTGTCTCTATTCACTGAATTGAAGGCGTTCTTTAAGTCAACCTTCAGAATGACCTCGCCATCACCACTTCCAAGATACGTCGAAAGAGCATGTATAGCAGCCTCACAACCTCCCTTGGAACCAAAACCTAGTTGGAGAGGTTGGAATTTATCAGATAGCTCCCTGCTGTAAAATTTACAGCATATCTTAGCTGCTATACGCCGATATGTGCAACCCACGGCAATGGGACGAATGCCACCATCTCTCTTGTTAAGGGCGCACAGGTTCGCCCCATACAAGATATCAATGATAGCACCGTCCACATTACCGGAGAGCATCATATTTACTAGCGCAGTCAACTCCTTCAGAAGTGTATCGCCAGCCACGCCAGCACTTGCACACCCAAGATCTTTTAGATGTTGTGGTGTCAAGGCATCGAGACCGCCTGCCGAGCCACTTCGGAAGTAGCAAACTGCTGCTAACACGTCCTTGGCCGTGGTGATCAGATATTCTGATTCACTGTCGGGAGCTTCAGGAAAGGAGAGATCATTAATTGGCGCTGGATGCTTGCTCTTCAGACCCGCAAGCGTATCTGGAGAGCAAGGCGCCACCACATCACTGCTAAAGAAAAGTCTAGACGCGCCCCGTATGTCGCCTTCCCTTAATTTGGATTCTACATATTGATACAGAGAATTACGTTTATTTGAACTGAATTTAGGGTCTAAAGTGTAGGCCGAAATTTGACAATTATATTTAATTTGATTTGTTAAAGAATTTTTACCTGCCTGATTTTTATCAACATGTAGAATCCTATAAGGGAAAGTCAATAATTGCTCCCAGGCCGCTTTTGAGTTCTCCCTTACGACAAGACCAATGCATGCAGCCAATTTTTTTGACACAGATGGTCTTGCCCCACGGGGAACTCTTTTAACTATCGGAACCAAATGTTTTAATTTAGATAGAGTTTGCCAAAAAGGAATTTGGTTGTAGTCTCCTGATATTGGAGGGCCAGAAAGTACATTTTGAGATTTATGTACTTTTCCAAAATGTACCTTCAGGCCTCGCTTATCTTTGAAAAAACGGTCCTGGGAACAGTCCGGACAGCGCACCAGACCAGTCAGCGATGTGGTAGGTTGACTGACACCAATTGCCGCATCGCCAGTGTCATTGAAATCTTGCATACACACAATATTTACAAAAATAACGCCATAAAAATATACACAAACATTATATCATAAATTATATGTACAAACTGTCAATGTCACTGAAATTTCTTTTAAAAGTCCTATAAACAATAATAATTTGTCCAACAACTTCTTTGTAGTTTTAACCCGGATGGTCTGCTATGTTCTCACTTCGGTCGGTACCGGGGCCAAATCACACTCAGCCATCTGCGACAGTGGACCTGACAAAGTATCCATCGTGGATGGTTTGCTGTTTTTATTTGCAGAAACAGTCCTTATTTGTAGGCAATATGCATCGATGCAATATGTGTTATATTTTATAGAACGTTGACAGCGGGTGTTTCTTAAGTGCTTGGGTTTTATAGAATCGTGATGGATTTATGTTTACTGCTTGTTAGGCAAACTGTGTTAAATATTTAAATTAAATTGAAAGCACGAGTAGAATCCTGTTATCAAATTAATTATTATTTATTATTATTTTTCACTTAATTTTTTACTTGACATGTTCGTCTTCTTGACATTTTTCAATTCATTTTTAAATCTTCCACATTTAATTCTTTTGTAGATATTTTTGTTGAAATTTTCTTAAATGCAAGAAGATTAGCATTATTATATTTAACCCTTAACAGTAAAAATATACAAAGCGAGACCTTGCTATGTTCAATTCCAAACCCCAAACTTTGAACGGCTCGTTTAAAAAAGATCATAAAGACGTCAACATGCTAAACTAATACAAAATTTCAACAGGCCTGTTGATAATTTATGAATAGCCCCGCATCGGATAATAAGTAGGTATATACTTAAGGGTTGTTTTATTCAAGTAGCAATTGTTGGGAAATTACCGAGTACCGCAAAGTACGAGGTTCGAATTCGTACCGGTTCGTGGAATCACAGAAATAGCGTTTAGGCCACGACGTCTACTTATTGAATCAATATTCATATTTTAATCATGAGCCGTTTGCTCCGTACTATGGGCGCGGGTTACAACATAGTGACAGCGACGCGAACTACGGGCTGAGATTTGATTTGACAACGCGGAAAATATTAATTTGCCACTTTGTAGGCAAATCACTTTGGTACGTGTGGTGACGGATTAAGAATACGGATTGTCACCACCCCATATCATCCCATTAGTGTCGTAAATGCCGATAGAGGAAGCATATTATACAGAGAACAGCACTGTAAGGGAAGGAAAACTTGATACAAACCCTATACCAACCCGTTTGGCCAGCGTGGTATAGTAGGCCAATTCCTCCTTTCAAAGGAGAGGCCTAGTCCAGCAGTGGACTGTTAAAGGCTGATGATGACGACGAGGAAATATAATGTATTTATTTTTGCACAATATATATCTCGTTTCCCGCGAGGGCGAAAAGCGGCCTGCGGAAAGCCGATTTGCAACATTGAATGTTGGCGGTGGAATGGACGGAAAGTTGGATGAAGTATACCAGATGATGGATGATAGAAAGATTGATGTTCTGTGTGTGAATGAAACGAAAAAGAAAGGATGTGACACTACCAAGCATGGCAGCTACACGGCGTATTGGTCCGGAGTAGATAGTACCACCAGAGCCTGCAAGGGAGTTGGTTTAGTACTGTCTGCGCGAATGAATGAGTGCGTAAAAGAGTTTGAATGTGTAAATGCAAGGCTACTATGGATGAGAATGAAAGTAGGACTTACTCGTCTTCTTATTGTAGGGGTTTATGCCCCGGTCAATATAGTAACGGGTATGTCACAACAAGAAAAAGACGAAAGGCAGGAGTTTTGGCAGAGTTTAAGAGAGATTCTGAGGACCTGTAAGGATTGATTTTGTTAGGTGTTTTCAATGGATGGGTGGGAGTATAGCGAGATGGATTTGAAAGGGTTTTAGGTGGATTCGGTCATAAGAGTGTGAACGAAAATGGAAAAGAACTGCTTGAGGTTTGTTTGGAGTGGAGCCTTTGTGTGACAAACACCATGTTTGATCACAAAAGGATACATTTGTATACACGTGAGGCGAAAAATGTTAGGTGAAGTATGATTGATTTTGTAATAGTAGACGAACGACTGAGAAAGAATGTGTTGGATACGAGAGTGTTTCGAGGGATCGGCATCCATACAGACCACTTTTTGGTGTTAAGCCGGATAAGTGGGCTCTTTCGAGGATGGCGACACCGAGAAAATAATCAAGAGAGGGTCTTGGAAAGAATAAAAGTAGAAAATCTGCAAGAGAAAGATGTGTGAAAGATGAGTATAAACGAAGATTGATAGGAGGTTCAATGGCATAAATGATATGGAAGAATTATGGCATTCCTTTAAAGAAGATGTAGTATGTGTAGCGTCTGAAGTATGTGATCAAGAGAAGGAAACTACGAAAGGTTAAGAATACATGGCGGGACAAGGATGTACAATCAGCAGTATCAGAGAAGAAGAAAGCGTGGTTAGATTGGTTGGCTGCCAGAGCAAATGAAAGAATGGGAAAGGCTACGAGTGATAACATAGATGAAGCAAGAAAGGAGTTTGTTAGGTGTAAAAGAATAGTGAAAGAAATGGTTAAAAGCAAAAAAGCGGAAAAGAAAGATGAGTTTGATAACAGATTATCTGATGACTTTCGGAGAAACATTAAGTTTTTCTGGAAATCCGTTCGTGCAGTTCGAGGAAAAACTCAATCTTCAGAATACACAGCAATCAGAGACAAGAATGGAAAGATACTGAATGGTGAATCGTGTGTGCTGAAGAGATGGAAAGAGTATTTTGAAGGATTATTTGAAAGAATGATGAAAGCGATATTGGCGTGGATGAGATTTTGAAGGCATTGGCCAGTATGAAATTAGGTAAGGCTGCAGGGTATGATAGGATTACAGTCGAAATGCTGAAGGCTGGACAGGGCATCATAGTTAGTCAGCTGCAGCGTTTATTTAACTTGTGCTGGAGCACCGGCCGGGTACCTGATGACTGGGCCACAGCAGTAGTTGTGCCTCTTTATAAAGGAAAAGGCTCGCAACAAGACTGCAAAACTATAGAGGCATTAGCCGTCTCAGCATTGTTGGCAAATTGTATGCGAAGGTACTGATTGAAAGAGTTATGAAAGTAACTGGTTCGGCGATACACTGAAACCGTAGGGTTCTAGGCGACTTCGAGAAGGAAATGGACTGTATGCAAAGGATAGCGGATTTTAGCCGCCTAGGATTGGAATGGGAGAGATGATTGTGAGTGGGTATAGGATATTCCAAGGACGGAGGGCACTTACCTTATACGGCGATCTTCTTCGTCTCAGAAGGGCAGTCTCCTGGTGGTTTCGGGATGAAGCTGCTGAATTCACTTCACTACACAGTCACTTCCACTTGCGAGCGGTTTATATAATCGGTAATAACTATAGCGGGAGCGGCGCGGTGATACGGTATGGCGGACGCGTATATAGCCAATCGAATCTTCTCGAAAGTTCTGGACTGTCACTCGCGTCGACGATCGCAGCGACCAATCCGCGGAAGGCGTGCCTCTCCTTAGGGATGGGATAGAGAGGGATAGAAACAAAGGCATCGCTCGCACTAGACAAGCGTGGAACGATTGACGTTGATGCGATTAGTTATAGATAGGAAGGTAGATGGCGCTACCATATCCCCCCGGCCCTAAAGGGTTGCCTTTAAAAAAAAAATAGAATTGAACTTAGCTATGTTGGGTGTACAACCGCATAACCCATCAATAGGCTAAGACAGCGATATGATAATAAAATTAATCTAAATTAACTTTAGCGAAAACTACAAACGCAACAATAGCGAAAACTACTAACTAAATACTTAAACTAAGAGGTAGGTCCAACTTCAGGCTAGATCTCACTGAGTTGGAAGCGGACAGAGACGTACAACAGGGCGCACGTAACTCCCTTTAGCGGTTTTCACGGTAACAACGCGAGTTGTACCGTCCTTGGAAGTATGCAGTTTCTCTACGATGGCTAACGACCATGAAGCTGGTGTAGATATTCCGCACGCCAGCGCCGCCAGAACGACTGCACGATTTTATCCAGCAGAGTATGTCTCTGGAGCAAGCTTGAAGAGTCTGCTTCAGGAGCCGGAAATGACGATAATGGCACTGTGTTTAGAAAATGTGCAGGGCTTAACGCGGATGGTTCTGCAGGGTCACTACTCAATGCCGTGAGCGGGCGCGAATTGATCAGTGCCTCGACTTATGCAAGGACATTTAAAAGCTCTTCGTAAGATAGGATCTGTTGACCTATAACTTTGAAGAGACGCGCCTTAATTATTTCGACCATGCTTTCCCAACATCCACCGAAATGTGGAGATGCTGGCGGAATAAACTTCCAGTCAATATGATCTATGGAAAGTTCTTCCTCAAGACGAGTACGATAACTCGCGACGTGATTGAAACAAGTAGCGGGAACAAGTTCAATCAATTTACTAACGCGGTTGGCGACAAAAGTCTGCCAGCGGTGAGGAGGAGAATGAATCCAAGCGAGCACTACTTTGGAGTCGGAAAATGCGTATATTTTATTAATAGGGTAGTGGGGCAAAACTGTGTCTTGAACCTTGCGGAGCAACTGAGACAGCAGGAGGGCCGCGCACAACTCCAGTCTCGCAACCGAAATGGTTTTAACAGGCGAGACCTTAGACTTGGCACAAACTAACTGCACCGAGTAGTTAGAACCAATGCTGACTTGCAGATATACGACTCCGCCGTAAGCACGCTCGCTGGCGTCAGCGAAACCTGTTAAGTTTATGGTACATCCATCTACCAACCCAAGATGACGCGGAATAGTAATTTGATTGAGCGCGGTAAGCTCAATACAAAACTGGCCCCAAGCGGCGACAATATGGTCAGGGGGTGTTTCATCCCACTCACACTTTGATAGCCAAAGCTCTTTGATCAAGAGCTTGGCGTACAAAATTGTGGGAGCCACAAAACCCATTATGTCCCATAGTCGAGCCACTGTGGACAGCATAGTGCGTTTGGTGCACTTATCATCTGGTGGTGAGACGTCAAACCGAAAACTATCACAGGATTTGTCCCAGCGTAAACCGAGAACTTTATGCGGTACAGACTTCTCAAACTCAATGTCTGGAGAAGCTTTATGAGAATCTGGTATGCGTGCGAGAACCTCCTTAGAGTTGCTTGTCCATTTGACAAGATCAGTTTGGCTTCGCTTGAAAAGCTGAATAAGCTCTTCACAAAGCGAAATTTCTAGCGGAGCGGGTATGACACTACAGGCAAGGTCATCCATATACAAAGCGGAAGTGTAGTATAGTATAGTGTAGCGTAGCGTAGCTTAGCATAGCATAGCGTAGCATAGCCTAGCATAGCATAGCGTAGCATAGCATAGCACAGCATAGCATAGCGTAGCGTAGCATAGCATAGCCTAGCCTAGCATAGCATAGCATAGCATAGCATAGCTAATTAGTGCTTTATCTTACACACAGTCTTAGCACCCACCTTGATCTCTTGAAGAGCAGAACAACAACAAGACCTAATACAATGAGCAGTATGTAACGTAGGTACGGTACCCATAATCACATACCCAAATACCGTGTCAATAGCGGGCGGTAAATCATATCGCTCACTACGTACTATGTTAGTTAGTAGCAAGTGCGGAAATATTGAAGCTCCGATCAAAAGATCAATGCCTGCCGGATTCGCAAACTCCGCATCTGCTAGCGGCAATGACTCGAGGTGAGTGAGTGATGCTACGTCTACATTAGCGTTCGGCAATGCGTCCGTGATACGCTCCACGATAAGCGAAGAAATGTTAAAATTAATATTCCTATCAAAACGCGAATGTATTTTAATATCTATGGAACCCTTGCAATGTTTTTCTGATCCGCCTATCCCTTTGACGGTTGAGTTAGTATTATTAAAGTTATTCCATAATCCGAGGCGTTTGAATAACTCAAACGTTATTAAATTGGTCTGAGATGCGCTATCTAGGAGACAACGTACCATGTGCGGCGACCCATTAACATCATATACGATAACTTGCGCTGTCGCTAACAGAACAGTCTTAGACGTCATACACTGCGTTTTGGCCCTGCGCGGATCATTATAGAAGCGCGAGTGCCGTCCTCGCGTGCGCGTCGCCCGCGCAATGGACGTCGTACACAACGATACCTCGCCCTGAGGCGTGCAGGGGGAGGGCACCGTGGCCTGCATCTGCGATGTAAGTGTGTCAAGGTTAGCGGCTTGGCTTGACAACGGGTTATCTTTATCGAAATGAAGCAATGAATGATGTTTTTTATTGCAGAAGCGGCACTTTGTCTTACTAGAACAATTACTTGTTTTATGTTTTATGCTTAAGCAATTAATGCAAGCTTTGTTATCTTTTACGCATTTAAAACGAGCGGTTGCATTCTGATTATCGAAGGCGGGACACTTATATAAATGGTCGTGCACTATATTACTGCACAGACACTTCTGTGAATTATTACTATTAGATTCCGAACATGTAACGTAAGATTGTGGATTAGGGACCGAGTTATTATTACTATTTCGCGATTTATTCAACCTTTGTTTGTTGCTGTTAGTGTTAGACGGGCCAGGTGAACCAGACTGCGTATTATGAAATATTCAAACACTGATCTTTGATGAACGAAATAAAACTATCTAGTGTAGGTATTTTATTATTGCGTTCCGTCATCTCGAATGCGCGAATTGTATCAGTGTCAAACTTTTTTAAAGCGAGTTGAAGCAACATAAAGTCGGAAAGATCTTCTAATTTTAAATTCCTAAGAGAATTAACTGCGGTAACAAAGTTGTCTATAAACAGCTGGAAATTCGAGACAGACGCGGCACCGGACAGTTTAAGATTTAAAGCTTGGTCAAAGTAAGTAGACGCTAGGACGCGCGTGTCCTGATATCTATCAAGTAGTGACTGAAATATGACCTGATAATTCTCAGCACTGGGTGTGACACCTGCAAATACGGACTGGGCCTTCGGTGACAGTTTACCTATTTAATAGTACAACCTGTCAGCATCTGTCAGAGAACCATTATCGTGCACTGTAGACTTAAAACTCGCATAAAATAACGGCCAATTTCGTATATCTCCGTCAAACGACATAATCTCGATTGGCGGTAATCTCGGTTTGCGGGCAACGGGCTCTGCTGAACATTTACCCTCCAATTGCGATTGTATACGCTTAATAATACAATAAAGAACTTCGAATGAGGTATATGCCTGATAGTTCGGTTTTTCATCAGGATTGATAGAAAGTAATCTTGCGTTATAATCGTCTAACAACTTATGAAAATCTGTTCGAATACTATCTACTGTCATACAATAACTGAGAAATGCTTCGCTATTACTGTCAGACATAGATGCGGTTTTTGAACGCTCGTATATGTTTTGAATGCGCTCAAATAAAATATTGCGTTTTGCTTCTAAGATTGTCATCTCTTTGTCTTCCGACACGCGTGACTTCTTTTGTTGTGACATGCTTACGTAAGTATAAGCTAATGAGAACGAAACAAAATAAGAATATCTAATGTACCTATTATTTTACCTAAGTAGGCTAAGTAGGCAACACTTTAGAGCTGTGGAATTAAAAGTTGCTTGAAATATGAGATTTATAAGACAACTATGATAGTTCCAGAATTAATGATTTAATAAATAGGTAGCTACATAAAAGTTTACCTACTGATGCGGGCGGAAACAACCATGTGACGGTTATGTGAATATATTAGGAGTATAGCTAGGTGCTATAACTGCCTAGGTATAGCGATATAACGTATAAAAACGTAAATGAATCCGGCTTGAAGGACCAAAAAAATGGTTCGGCGATACACCGAAACCGTAGGGTTCTAGGCGACTTGGAGAAGGAAATGGACTGTATGCAAATGATAGCGGGTTTTAGCCGCCTAGGATTGGAATGGGAGAGATGATTGTGAGTGGGTATAGGATATTCCAAGGACGGAGGGCACTTATCTTATACGGCGATCTTCTTCGTCTCAGAAGGGCAGTCTCCTGGTGGTTTCGGGATGAAGCTGCTGAATTCACTTCACTACACAGTCACTTCCACTTGCGAGCGGTTTATATAATCGGTAATAACTATAGCGGGAGCGGCGCGGTGATACGGTATGGCGGACGCGTATATAGCCAATCGAATCTTCTCGAAAGTTCTGGACTGTCACTCGCGTCGACGATCGCAGCGACCAATCCGCGGAAGGCGTGCCTCTCCTTAGGGATGGGATAGAGAGGGATAGAAACAAAGGCATCGCTCGCACTAGACAAGCGTGGAACGATTGACGTTGATGCGATTAGTTATAGATAGGAAGGTAAACGAAGGAGACGCTACCAGTAACCGACAAGAAAATATGGGATGTACAAGCGGGATTCCGAAAGGGTATGGGGTGTACGGATCAAGTCTTTTCCTTGCGATGCATAGCCGAGAAATTTTTGGCCAAAGGTCAAAAGGTCTACTGCGCATTCGTGGATTTGGAAAAGGCTTATGATAAAGTGGTGAGGAATGAAATGTGGTCGGTACTGTCGATGTATGTGGTGAGCAGCAGCCTCATAGGAGCTCTGAAATCCCTTTATGAGGATTCTAGAGCTTGTGTGAGAATAAACGGGGAATACACTGACTGGTTTACCATCAACACAGGTGTTAGACAGGGATGTGTAGCGTCGCCGTGGCTGTTCAACCTCTTCATGGACAGTTGTTTGCAAGATTTGAAACATAGTGGTTGTGGATTAAGGATGAATGAGTTACTTGTCAAATGCCTCCTTTATGCTGATGATCAGGTTATGCTTGCGTCTTCAGCGGAGGAGTTGCAGGAGATGGTAACAATCATGCATGGTGCGTTAGAGAGGAAAGGAATGAAAGTGAATGTAAGTAAAACGAAAGTTATGGTTTTTGAAAAGGAGAAATGCGTTACGGCTTGTAATATTATGATCGATGAACAGCGAGTGGAGCATGTGAATGAGTTTGTATATTTAGGTACGCTGTTTACAAGAGATGGTAAGAATGTAGAAGATATTGAAAGAAGTGTTAATGCAGGTAATAGAGTGAATGGAGCTCTGATGGCGTTTATGAATAGCCAAAACGTGTCCAAAAAGGCACGTTTGGCTGTGCATAGAGGGGTGTTAGTACCTACTCTTATGTATGGTAGTGATAGTTGGGTATGGCAGAAGAGTCATGAAAGTAGAATAAATGCTGTAGAAATGAGAGCACTGAGAAGTATGTGTGGTGTTTCTCTGACTGACAGAATAAAGAATTGTGTGATAAGAGAGTATTGTGGGGTAAAAGAAGATATAGTGACAAGCATCGAGAAAGGTATGCTAAGATGGTTTGGGCACGTGGAGAGGATGGATGACGTAAGACTGACCAAGCAGACATATAAGGCAAGTGTGGAAGGGACAGGACGAAGGGGAAGACCTAGGCGGACGTTCTCTGACCAGATTGGAGACATCCTAAAAACAGTACAGGTGAGAAGTACCCTGAACAGACGAGCATGCATGAGGAATCTGATGGGAGTGAATGAAGCAAGAGAGATATGTCAGGATCGTTGCAAATGGCGTTCCGTAGTCTCTGTCTACCCCTCCGGGAAACAGGCGTGAGTCTATGTATGTATGTATGTATATATCACGTAGTACATTGGAATTAATGCCAACGGCATTATCTAACAGTCAATCTTATGAGGTTCATTCGTTGTAAGTATTTTGTTGTACAAAATACTATCATAATATTGTTTACAATTTGTCCCGCTGCTGGACACAGGCGTCTTGTTATTATGAGAAGAGTTTGGTCGTAGTCTACATCGCTACTAGGTACGGGTTGGTAGGTTTCCAGTGGATAGCAAATGCAACTGTTGATCGGAGGTCCCGATTTCGATTCCCGGGTCAGGCAAAAGTGTTACTGGGTTTTTCTGAATATTCAGTAGCAGCCCGGAGTCTGGTGATGTGCCCGGTAACGGCAATTGCCTCGCCCCCTATTACGTGGGACCTAAAAATTCATGGCGAAATGTGGGTGTAATATTTATAATAATATAATAAGTTATAACTTTAGTCTGAAAATAAATAATTTATTATTTATTATTATTATTAAAACGCGCTTATCTTCAAAAAGTCAACTTTTCGCTCCAAGAGATAGAATCCCAGGACCCATGTGGAGCAGTTAGTTAGTCTCTCCACCGAGCTTTTGTTGCCTGTAACCTTATTATAATATAAGATTACTTAAATAAAAGGTGTTGAGTAGAACTATGTCATTCATTAACAAGTATTACGAAACCAATGTGTTTTAAGTCAATTGACATTTACGGTTTCAATGTAACTTATTTGTTCAAAATAAAATATGAGACTAATCTTCAATAAATTGAGAATCTACTCACGTTGCAAGCTAGAGACGAAACACATATCTGTATTGTAAAAAAAACTCAACCCAATGAAACCCCACCTGAACAATATAATGTATGTTTTCTCATTATTCTAGTTGTGCCACAATAAACAGTTTATCTTTCGAAAGGATTTTATTTTCGTAAAGAAGAAATTGTAATTGTTCGCTTCAGAGACATCACCTTATAAAATAAAGTACCACTAGACACAACTTTTAGTAGATATCTGTACATCTGCAGGTACCGAAAATGTGCCTAACTATTTTATAAAACTGCCCTAGTAGACCGCAAATTACCATCAAATACATCCTTGAGAATTAAAGAATAAGGCATTTAAAAGTACCAGAAGATAGTTATTTTTTATATGATTCCGGTCCACCGCGACCTCCTCTTTTTAGTGTTCACAAGTTTGTTGGCTAAAATTAGTTTCGGCCTATTCCTTTGCATAACCTTCTTAGAACAATAAAAGTTAGAACTTTCTTACATCGATTTTATTATTTATTTTTAGTATCGTGATGCATTTCGTGCAGCGTATATTATTTTGCTATAGACAAAAACTTAGGAATCCGTCGTAACCAAACTTTACAGAAGATTTATTTCACTATGTCCTGAGACATTGCGATGAATTGCTCAATCTTGCTTCTATTCTACAGATTTCTCGTTTCCAAACCTGAAGAAAGGGCTCGGCAAGAGACATTTTATGCCAACGATGGAATAACATCATAAAAAAAACCTATATTGATGACTACGACAAATCCTATTTTTGAAAGGAATAATAAATTTAAGAAATGGTGGCAAAGTGCATACACATCAAAAGACAATGAAATTATTTTAACTAAAAACCTGCGTTTCTTTCGAAAGGTCATGGACTTATTGAGCTGTCCTCATAATTATGTATAAATGATTGGAGAACTGGGTAAAAACTAGCGTTCAGCAGTATTCATTTTGTTATAACGACACTATATTTCAGTATTAAACACAACAAAACAGGTATTTGTTGATACGACAGTAAGCGCTTATCCCTGCCTTACGTCGATCTTACTTAGTTCACAATAGACGTGAACCCTTGAAAGACTAGCCCTCCGCTCCGCTAAGCCGTCTGTTACAAATATTATATTAGATTTAATAATATCCTACGAGCTTAGCTCTCGCTCCAAATGATATTTATACACCGCTAGGTTTTTTTTAACAAACTAGAACTAAACAGTTTAGACACACAAAATAGTTATTTTTCTTTGACTCCTACTGCTGGCTATATAGTCACATGTATTCCATAATTTTTAAATACTACTTGTAAGTACCTGAAATTAAAAAAAAAAACTTTACAGCGAATACAGCGAAGCGCTTTACAGCGAATATATTAGACTCGACTGGGTATGGTCTATAGCTGTAGCTATAGCCGTGGCAATATAAATTATTTAATTAACGCGGATCAGTAGAAGCACAAAGCTCCCTTGAGGCGAATCGCACTTACTGTAAAACTATATATACATATATTGACTGCACGGTTGGCGTAGTGGTTTAAGCAGCCGCCTCACCGCTTGACACTGTGCCGAAGTGTTGTGGGTTCGATCCCCACACGAGACAACACTTTGTGTGATTCATAAATTGTTGTTTCGAGTCTGGGTGTTCATTGTGTCCGTTAGTTGTATGTTTGTAAAGTTCCCCGCGACACAGCATTTAGTCCTAATGCGGGAGTTGTCTTTTTAAAGGAAAAAAGAAAAAATATATGTACATAAATACAAGTTGAGTTGTTGACTGTCTCAAATAAGAAGAAACCGATACTCATAAAACTGTCATTATCTTGCAACTTCATCCCATAAGATTATCTCATATTACAAGGCAGTAAAAACCTCCAAACATCCCCTCAATAAGTTACCACACGCTAATAACCATAACGAGTAACACCTCTTTAAGTCTGACCCTCGTTAAGCGAGTCCTCACAACACTACTTAACATTTTTCACTCCCAACATTGTAGTATTTCCCTCCGTGAGTTAAATGAACACATAATATGTTTCGTTCACATATCGCATCTTTTCGCTAAGCGGTTCGAATTTACACCGATGTTACAACAAACGAATTAGTTTCAGAGCTAAATGTACAGAGTTGTTACAACCCCTAGAGTAAAGTTGTACGGAGTAAAGTTTTACAAAGCAATCGTGCAGACTTGATTGTGAAACTGAATTATATAGTACAAATGCTTTGTCTTAGTGTAAAAGAACTGTATAGACACTATGTCTATCGGTGAATGGGGGTACTAGAAGAGATTGAATGTATCGGTGGTTTAAAGGTAATTCAGCTACTCTGTACTAGATGGCGATTGCTGTATCGAGCATCGGACTGTTCGCGATTATTCGACAGTTTTGTGGAAGTATCTAGAATGCGCTAGTGATGTTATCCGGCCAGTAAAAATAGAGCGGGAGCGAACGGACCGGGACAGTTACAATTGAATATCGAAGCGATCAACAAGAAGCGAAGGAAATAAGTCGGAAGTGTTTAGTGTTGTTCTAGTGGTGTGAATAGTGTGTTTTATTAGTGAAGTGAAAATTAAGTGTGTGTATCTAGTGTTATTGTGTTAGTGAATAAAGTGCAGTTTTCCTGGCATAGTGCATATAATTTATCACGAACCCCAGCTCGTAACAAATTGGTGTCAGAAGTGCGACGCGACGACCGAGGTCACCGTATCAGGGAAGTTGTGTCGTCACCTCGGTGCTACAACTGCGGAGAAAGAGGCCATATCCGCTTGAGCTGCCCAAAGCGTAGGCAGCCTGGTGACACCCTGTCTCCACCAAAGGGGTCGCCTGATGTGCCTGCCAGGCAGCGAGAGCAGGGAAACGAGTAGAAGCCAGGACTGCGGGGCGGGTGCTGGCTGGTAATGGAAGAGCCCCAAGTATCTCGATCTCGCAAACATGCGATGGGAACAGCCTGATCATCGAAGGCGAAATTAACAGAACACCATGCAAGCTGACATTGGACACGGGTGCTTCTCGGACAGTCCTCGGTTTCCATCTGGCAAGACGGGTTCTTCGGGGCTGCTTCAGGAACAATGAATGTGTGAATCTGAGAACAGCTACCGGTCAGCACATAACCGTCCGAGGTGAAATGGAGGTGGATCTGAAGCTAGGCAACAAAGTTTACCGTCACAAAGTCATCGTGGCCGATATAGTGGACGACTGCATCTTAGGCCTAGACTTCATGCGGAAGTATCGCTGCGAGATCGATGTTAACCAGGGAGTGTTGAAGTGTGGCTCGGAAGAATTCTTCATGGAAGGTGCAACTTCAGGAAAAGTGTACTGCCTGAAGAATGTCATTCTTCACGCGCGGTCGGAAACAGTTGTACCAGTTTGTTTACCAGGGAATTCTGGTCGAGGGAACCGCTGCGTACTTATCGAAGGCCTAGAGAAAGAGGCCTCGTGGAAGATTGCACGAACCTTGGTAAGGGGTACCAAAGTTTCATCAGTACGCGCAGTGAATGCAAGTGACAAGGAAGTGTCGCTCAAGAAAGGGACGGAATTGGGCACCTATGAAGGAGCGGCTTGGATGCGTAGATGTCAAGAGCAACCTACCAGGACCAAGGTTCAAGTTACACGATTCGACGTGTCTTCACTTTTGGAGGACTGCCAAAGTACCCTCTCAGAAGAAGAGAAGACCAAGGCTAAGAAAATGCTAAACCGGTTCGCCGATATTTTCTCGACCAGTGATGCCGACATAGGGAAGACAGCACTAGTGCAGCACAAAATAAACACGGGAAGTGAAGCACCGATTCGCCAGCGACCAAGACGTGTGCCAGTGGCACGGGAACGTGAAGTGGAAGCTATGATCGACGGTATGGTGAAAGAAGGCGTAATCGAGCCTTCGTCCAGCCCGTGGTGCTCTCCGGATGTCCTAGTAAAGAAGAAGGATGGCAGCATGCGCTTCTGTGTAGACTACCGCCGATTGAATGACATCACGAAGAAGGACAGCTACCCGCTGCCAAGGATCGATGACACACTGGATACGCTGACGGGGATGAAGTGGTTTTCTACCTTAGACCTAAAAAGTGGCTACTGGCAGGTGGAAATAGATCCTCGAGACAAGGAGAAGACGGCATTCTCCACAGGGAAAGGATTATGGCAATTTAACGTCATGCCCTTTGGATTGTGCAACGCTCCGGCTACTTTTGAGAGACTGATGGAGGGAGTGCTTATGGGACTGATTGGAGACGCCTGCCTGGTCTACTTGGATGACATCATCATCGTGGGGCGCACCTTCCAGGATCACCTTCGAAACTTGGAACAAGTGCTGTCAAAGATACGAGGAGCTAATTTGAAGCTGAGTCCGAAGAAATGCGCGTTATTCAGACGGCAAGTGAACTTTCTAGGACATGTGGTCTCGGAGAACGGTATTCAAACTGACCCGGAAAAGATCATTGCCGTGAAGGAATGGCCAGTTCCAGAGAACAAAACGCAGGTCACAGCATTCCTCGGATTATGCTCCTACTACCGACGGTTTGTGAAGAACTTTGCTGACATTGCTCGACCTCTTCATAAGCTCACCGAAGACAGAGTACAGTTCTGTTGGAATGAGAGCTGTGACGTTGCATTCCAGAAGCTCAAGGAACATCTGTGTACTGCACCTATTCTAGGCTACCCTGACAATGAGCATGAATTCGTAGTTGACACAGATGCCAGTAACACCGGAATTGGCGGCGTGCTGTCACAAAAGAAGGGTGATCAAGAAGTTGTTATAGCATACTTCAGCAAGACCTTATCCAAACCCGAAAGAAACTACTGCGTCACCAGGCGGGAACTCTTGGCTGTAGTAAAGACGTTGCAGCATTTCAACAAATACTTGTTGGGCCGTAAATTCCACCTGCGAACCGACCATGCAGCGCTGAAATGGCTACTTCAATTTAAGGACCCAGAAGGACAAGTAGCTAGATGGATTGAACTACTGCAAGAGTTTGATTTTGTAATACAACATCGCAGCGGCAAGTCCCATGGTAACGCAGATGCCCTATCGCGTAGGCCGTGTCCCGACCAGTGCAAGCACTGTAGCCGACAGGAAGCAAAGCAGGCAGCGCTAGTGAGGATGTTAAAGACGGATCTAAGCGACGAATGGAGAGAAGCTTTGCAGAGTGCTCAGCAAGATGACAAGGATGTACAGCCGATTCTTGAATGGAAGAAATCAGGCGCTCCTAGGCCCAAATGGAGTGATATCGCAGCAATGAGCCCTATCACCAAGAGTTATTGGGCACAATGGGAAAGCTTGGTCGTCCAGGATGGAGTTCTGTGCCGCAAATGGGAAAACGCTCGCGGTAACCAGTGCCATTTGCAAATGGTAGTGCCCAAAACTAAGGTGCCGGAAGTCTTGCAGCTCTATCACAATGGTGCTTCGGGAGGTCACATGGGAGTTAAGAAGACCCTTACTAAGATCCGGGAGCGGTTTTATTGGCTCCACTGTCGGGATGACGTCGAGGATTGGGGCCGCAAATGCACAAGTTGTGCGGCTGTCAAGGGGCCACATACTCGAAGCAGAGGTGCATTAAAGGTGTACAATGTGGGAGCCCCATGGGAGCGCATAGCCTTGGATGTCGCTGGGCCGTTTCCCGAGAGCCAGGATGGAAACAAATACTTCTTGGTTGTGATGGATTACTTCACGAAGTGGCCTGAAGTGTTTGCAATCCCAAATCAAGAAGCTACCACAGTGGCCGACAAGCTGGTGCATGAAGTCTTTTGTCGATTCGGGGTACCCTTGGAAATCCACAGCGATCAAGGCCGGAACTTCGAATCCGAGGTGTTCAAGGAGACTTGTCGCGTGATGGGTGCACATAAAACCAGGACCACGGCTTATCACCCGCAATCAGATGGCATGGTTGAACGATTTAACCAATCACTGGAAAGGTACCTGGCGAAGGTCGTGGAGAGCAAACAAAGAGATTGGGACAAGCACATCCAACCATTCCTTCTGTCATATCGCAGTGCGGTCCACGAAACCACAGGAGTAACACCAGCTTTTGCCAATTTCGGCAGAGAATTACGTTTACCAGCAGACTTAATCACCGGTATTCCGCCAGAATCTCCACGCAATGTAACGGATTACGCGACCGAGCTACGCAACAAGATGAACGACGAATACGAGCACATCAGGGAGTCAGGACAACAGATGTCTGAAAAGATGAAGACTCGCTACGACCGGAAGGCAAACAACAAAGGCTTCGATGAGGGATCATTGGTGTGGCTTCATAACCCAGTACGAAGCAAAGGCAAATCGCCTAAGTTACAAGCCAGATGGGACGGGCCATATCGCATAATTACCAGGATGAACGACGTCACTTATTGAATCCAGAAGGGGTCGCGAGGTGCACCGAAGATAGTTCATGTGGACCGGTTGGCTAGTGACCATGGGTCCAACGATGTTCGAGACGAACACGTTTAAGAGGGGGGCAGTGTTACGCCATCTATCGGTGAATGGGGAAAATACTAGAAGAGATTGAATGTATCGGTGGTTTAAAGGTAATTCAGCTACTCTGTACTAGATGGCGATTGCTGTATCGACCATCGGACTGTTCGCGATTATTCGACAGTTTTGTGGAAGTATCTAGAATGCGCTAGTGATGTTATCCGGCCAGTATAAATAGAGCGGGAGCGAACGGACCGGGACAGTTACAATTGAATATCGAAGCGATCAACAAGAAGCGAAGGAAATAAGTCGGAAGTGTTTAGTGTTGTTCTAGTGGTGTGAATAGTGTGTTTTATTAGTGAAGTGAAAATTAAGTGTGTGTATCTAGTGGTATTGTGTTAGTGAATAAAGTGCAGTTTTTCTGGCATAGTGCATATAATTTATCACGAACCCCAGCTCGTAACATTATTATAGCTCATATGTAGCTTTCAAGCAAGCCCTTTTTAGCAATTGTAATGTTTGTATTGAATCAGTTGTTGGTTGAAAATTTGAATAAACCATTCCAAAAGATATAATTGCTAAAAGGGGATGCATTAGTGCACAGTATTACAAATGCAAGAGTGAAAAGCTTTAGGTCTTAATGTTTAGGCTTCTTCAGATTGCTCTGAAGGTAAACATAGTTTTATTTCGGTGTGACATAGGCCGAGTTAAGCTCCATGCACACTATTAGTGGGTCAGTGACCTCGGATTCATCTCAAAGAACATTGCAGTTTCCCGGAGGAAATGCAACACATCGACGGCGCACCATGATGCGTGTCAGACACGCGACCGAGCTCTACTGCGGAGTGCCACAGTCGTAATAGGGCTGAAGGGTAGATGTAACGGCTTGCGGAGATGCTCGACAATGTCGTGTGTAAAAAGGCTTAGTTAAAATTATTTTGGTATGAAGAAAAGAGCATCATCTATACATACATACATATATATAAATAAAATTGGAGTGTCTGTTTGTAATACTAAAATAACCGCTTTTTACTAAATGCATATGGATGTATACACGGTGGGTACATATACCGAAATGACATTTGTTACAATTTTTGTCTGTCTGTCTGTCTGTTTGTTTTCGCTAATCTCTGGAACGTATGGACCGATTTTGACAGGACGTTCACTGGCGGATAGCTGATGTACCAAGGAGTAACTTAGGCTATAAATTAACCGGGTACGCGAAGTAGTTCCTACAAGACGCGGGTGAAACCGCGGGAAACATCTAGTTTATCTTAAACTAATATATAAAGCTGAAGAGTTTGTTTGTTGGTTTGTTTTTTTGGTTGAACGCGCTAATCTTAAGAACTACTGATCCGATTTGAAAAATTCTTTCAGTGTCGGATAGGTCATTTATCAAGGAAGGCTATAGGCTAACATCACACTATGAGCTACGGGAGCGGAGCAGTAGCCTTAAATAACGCGGGTGTAACGGTGGGCATCATCTAGTACTAAAATCAAATTCAAAGAGTACTTTGTCTGTACGTTGACTATTTTGGCGTTACCACACTATCGACAAAGGATGACGGGCAAAAATGTATGGGACGCGTACCCACCGACCAATAAAGACCAAACGTATGACGTTAGAAAGCTCTTTTCATGACTATCATTTGTTATTATGGGGGCTAGCTAGTCTCAATTCGTTGTGGGGAAAATGTTATAGTTGCTTAAATGGTATCTATTAAAATAAAAGTTATTAGTTACAGATATTTTATCATTGTTGTAATGGGGGCTAGTCTCAATTCTTTGTGGGGAAAATGTTATAGTTACTTAAATTATATCTTTTAAAATGAAAATTGTTAGTTCCAGCTATTAAAAAAAGGCGTTTAAAAGTTAAAAATCCCTACGTATACTATTAGTGCAAGGTGTAACTGCCGAAATGCTTATTGCGTACACGTCGCTCGCCGGCCGTCCGTCGCACCCGCGATCGCCGCTTTTGTTTGTAGCGTACGGCGTATTTCACCCACCCGATGCCAACAGATGGCGGCCGAACGTACACGAACGTAGTGAGATGCTTTTGCTCGCACACCCTGGCGGCTGCCAGTCGTCAGCTTACGTTCGTTTAGCGAGGACTAAGTCATTGTGTTTTTACTGAATCCCTACAAAAACTTGACCTTTGCATTCCTACCGGACTTGTTATGTGCTAACTGTGTGACCTGTGCTTGTTTATTTGACTTTCCGCGAGTCACAGAACATGGCATTAAAATATTTGCATTGGGCTCCAACCAAGTGAAACTTGCAAAATCTTATTGCGGTGAACATTTACAAGACGGCCAGTATATGATAGAAGTATTTGGAGAGGATGCATGCGGTGACATGCAGTTATACAATATGCATCAAAATAGTTAGCTATTAAGGTGACGCATTCAGTCCAGATGATTATGTTAGATCGAGAACATGTAACTGTTATATTTTAATACACAGGGATCAAATTAATGCAATATGTCAGTATTATTGCACTTGTTTGACTGGGCGAAGAACGTTAGGCAGCTGTGCACACATAACGTCAATAATATGGTGCATTGGTTACGCAAGGCATGAATTGTTCAATCCTTCAGCAGCATTTTTAAATTATGTAATCATAGACAACATAGATCACTAGTTTTAAATAATAAGAATTGTGTTTGTAAATCAGTAATAAACGATTTTAACTCTATGTTTTTTTATTTTAAGTAACTTTTTCACGATTTGACTGACCTCATACTTTACATTATAACGCTGAAAATACATGGAATCCACACAAAACAGTTTTTTTTAGATATCTAGAATTAACAACTTTTATTTTAATAGATATCATTTAAGTAACTATAACATTTTCCCCACAACGAATTGAGACTAGCCTCCATAATAACAAATGATAGTCATGAAAAGAGCTTTCTAACGACATACGTCTGGTCGTTATTGGTCGATGGGTACATTCCGCCCGTCATCCTTTCTATAAAGACTTTATAAACCCCTAAGATGAAGATCGTAGTTTACTTACTTCCTTCCTACAATGCCAAAATTTAATGGCTCGTGCGCCACGCTAAAATAACTAGAAATTACTTAAAAAACTAACCATACAAAATCTAAAAACTCAACTCTCAGGACATAAAACAAAGCATCTGTGCGCGGAATTTTAAACGCCCGTATATTCTACGTTACAGATATTAGATCTCCCGCCTGAGTGCCTAGCTTTACAAAATAAACTAGAAACTACACAGTAAGTAAGTACCTAGTGAAGTTATTTATAACCAACCAATAATGGACAGGACCGTTGGTGTTTCTAGTGTACATGGTCAATGCACCTAATCTAGGTCAAATTATTGTACGATTGTTATATGAAATAAAAGTTATTCAGTCATTTACGTATATACGCTCGCTTAAATTGGTTGTTTCATTTATTATATGACTCACTATCTATTCAGCATAATTACACATTAGACACATACATATACACTTACACTAGTTTAAGAGAGTATGAAATACGACCTTGTTACTGAAACACACTGGAACACTTATATTTTATATGTATTTTCTTCTGAGTGGTCAAACTTGGATGTCAATTGGTATTATTTTTGTTTTTCTATTGCTGTTTTATAACCTTTAACTATGATTGCAGTATAGACACCTTTCTATATAATTTATGAATTAAATATTTAAGTCTGTTTTTGAGAAGATAAGTTTGTCCTCTTCTTTTTAAGTAATTTAGATAAAATTGGTAGGCCATAGTTAAAATGCCTTATTATATTTATACTTGCATACCATCGCTTACCATCCAAGCGAACTGTAGCTCATGGGTAATACTAAACAAAAAATAATTATATATTGATTTGTATTGGGTAAATCAATGGACAAATTTGCGTGAATAGCTAGTACCACAGAAATGAATAGTAATAGAACGGTGACATGGGCGTGGTGCGCGTGTCAAACTACTGCACTATAGCGCATGTGTTTACACATGTTGTACAACATTATTCTGCCTGACAATCAGCAATGGTCAGTTTTTATATAAACAATAACATAATTTCATTTTCCACAGCTACATCACACACACACATCGATAATAATTCCTTAGTGCCCCCTCACTATCTATACGTCACTGTGGGCGGGGCTTGCTGAAATGTGGCACGCGCGAAATGTACGCGATGACGTGATATTCACCATTCTATTACTATTTATTTCTGTGGCTAGTACTAATAGATTAGACCGCAGTGACATTCGCTTCGCGTGCTAATATATAAAAATACTTCACGAAAAGTCCTGGAATAAATATAGAAAAACCGTTTATATCATCCTTTGTTTTTCTTCTAAAAAGCTTTGGTATTTTTCAGTTAAAAAAACAACAAAGCTTTTTTTAAATATATATACCTACTTTTACTGTTTGAAAAATAAATCGTTTATTTTCTGATACATTAACATTTTATCTTCACTGTACTTTTGCGTTTCAGTAATTCCTTTGAATATTCATTTTCCATTTTCACATTAAAAGTGTCTAAAGTGACGAATATTGGTTCACCCCACGTTCGAAACCAATTTATGCATTGTCACTTTTTATTCGCATAACGATGGCTATTTAATCGGGTCGTATTTTGTGTTTGAGTAATGGAATTCAGTGACTTAATTTATTCATTTGATTTGAGTTTTATTGCTGACAGGAAGCGTTAAATTATGATCTCTCTTGATATTAATGAGTGTCGACGATGAATAACGCCTGTCGAGTGGCGAGTGAATAGGATGTGTGACATCCTATTCACTCGCCGCTTGAAAAATCTGGTTTCACTTTTAGGAATAACAAAATTGGAGTAAAGATTTTCAGATCTTGGTGGTGCATATAAAGAAGGAGGAAGCAAAATGTTGCATGCGTTTAGGCGTTACATTGATTAAAGAACGGTAATTTTGACATGTAAGTCTGATATTTATATGTATACTGTATATTAAAATTATTATCAAAAATCTAGTATAATCTCATAGTCACTCACAGGTTTAAATCTAAAGCCTATATACGCATATAAATAAACTATCCTTATCTAGATGGCGCCTTTGCCTCTAAGAGAGCTGAGATGAAACAGTATTAATTAAGGTGTTATCTATTTTTAAGCATACTTAAGCGGCATGCGCTAAGATTTGCAAAACAGTATACCGTCTGTTTTATCTACTTTGTGGGATATTAAGACGACTAGATAGGCTAGAAACGGTTTAGTGCTATAACATAACATGCCCAATATTATATCGTATGAATAGATGTAAACCAGTAGGGGCTATCAATTGTGTTTCATATAATAATTATTAGCCGTGTAGCGAGGCTTCAGCCGCCGATTTTCAGATACTAGCATCGCAGTTCTATAGCGTGATGTTTCCTTAATTAAAACTTTCCTTATTACACAAAAAATAAATTCAAAAGTTATCTCATAATACCCGAAACTATTTTCAAATTGTGGTTTCGAAGTATCTACAACTGACCATTTGTATTTAAAGTTTCCATATCAGTAATAAAATAAAGCAGTCCTAAAATCATAACAGAAACATCCAAAAAACAAATTGAACAATTTATTCTTTTGAAATACAGTATCCCTATTTGAAGGATCCTACAATATGTTGGAGGGACTTGGAATACAAATTGGGGGTAGTTTATAGTTCCAGTTAAGAGTTGTGAACACTTGCGAAAGGTCAGACACCTCGCATTTCGAGAATTACGCAAATGTTCTTATTTGGGAGACACTCGCGTTTTATTTTATTTTTTTATTTATTTATAGACATGCCCCTGTATCCCTGAAGGGGTAGGCAGAGGTGTAATATCGTATAATATAAACTCGCGTTTTATAAGCTTTTTAAGGTCTATAAAATTTATAAAAATATGGAAACAATTTAAATAAAATTAAAAGTGACAGAATTTTTTTTAGAAAGCCATAATGCAGTGATATCAATTCATGAGTATAAAATTTCTTGTCCTGACTGACATATCATCACCGTGCCCAAGCAACTCCAGCTAAAAATATATCTTAAGTAAGAAAATGTGTGTAGCTTCGCATTCCACTGGTTACTTCTAAAACATAAGCAGTTGGTGAATAGAGTCAGCATGATTTCAACACGTTTGAAAACCTGTTTGCTTTCCATTTTTTTAAACACGGTATTTTTATAATATTGTAATGGTGTTGCTGGCTACACCAAATCTTAATATATAAAATCCTTGCGTTACTGACTGACTGACAGACACGCTACAGCCGAAACTATTGGGCGCAGGAAGCTGAAATTTGACATGTATGTTCCTTGGGGACCGTAGGGGTGCACTAAGAAGGGATTTCCCGAAATTCCCACGGTATCAGCCAAAACGGGTAAATTTTAAAAAATTGCAGGCGTAGCTGCTGGCGTCGTCTAGTTAAATAATAAAATATAGTCCTTAGGTCGCATACTTGTTTCCACATGTGTTTGTCTTATCGCTACGATGGGGCCAACGTTATGCAATTAGTAAACTCATAAATTCCAACAGTTTGACAAATTTATAAGAATTATGTGACAGGCATACGAGTAAAGAAATAGCCATGAAATATGCGAAAATATTGGCACTGTAGTGTTCACATGCAGTATAGTTGAGGATTATAAAAAAGGGGATCAACGATAAGAAACGGACCCTGTCAGGTAGTAAGGATTCGAGAGGCGTTACGTTGATGGTGTTTGACTGGACAGTTGGGTCTTAGGAGGTGGAGCTAGTCAGGTCCCAGGACAGCGTGACGTGATAGTTGGGGAAGGACGGGGCAGTCGGTCTTAGGACGCGAAGGTTGGCAGATCTCGGGCACGCGTAGCGTGGTGCGAGAGGGGCGGACCTGGCCTAGCGCGAAAGAGGTGTTCGGTGTTGGTTGATAATTAGTGTTTAGTGATATCGAAGAACAAGGCGAGCGGCTTCAAGAAAAGGTGACCAGCACAGGACAAGGGGTAAGTTTGGCAGCGACGCAGCTAAGAGTCCGGTGAGTGTCTGTTATCCAATCTACTGTAATTTATTGCATGAACTGTATAACATTAATAACTCTGTTGTGTATCCATGTCTATATCACACCATATATATCCCAGGCTGACTAAAATATAAAGTTCTCTATGAGATATTGTACATAGTTATATTATTAATAACCGCGTGTAACATTAGTAGTGGTTCGTACCTTGTTGATGATGGATGTGAAGACGAGCGATGTATGATGGCAGTCTCCGTATTCGCGATCAGGTGGTAGAATGTAGGACTTTCACAATCGCTGTCTAAACCTGCGTACGGGCCAGCACAGAGCAGCTGACAAGGTTTTAAAGGGCGAAAGAAGAGCCACCTGTCGGTCATGCGGTGTCCCATAAGTCCTGCCGGCTAACCAGGCGGCGATTGTAACGAGAGCTTCCCTGCAAACTATGCGCGATGGCTTAGTACGTTTTAATTGACTATGTTTGTGTGGGCTTCAATGTTGTGACTTGCGGCAAGGAGGCGTTTTGTGACATCAGTTCTGAGACTGTTACTGTACGCTCAATACTATACACTGGATATCGCTGGAATACTCGGCGCCGATAATACTATATGACTAATATACCTGGATCGTGTTCTTCGTATCCCTGGAGCTGCCGTCTCTGAGATACGCTGCCTTGTACTCAAGTACCAATATGCGAAGCATGAATATATGGAGAGTGATTTTGTGATGACAAACCAATACTAATGTATCGCTGTCTTTAGTATTTTGATGTCCACCTTTCATTCAATTATAAGCGTTTACGTTTGGTAAATGCTGTCAGTAGAGGAATATAAATTGAATTGGACGAATTCCATACTACCTGCGCGGGGAGGGGCGCGGGAACCCTGGCCACAAATTGCTTGGCAGGCTGAATTTGATATTTTAAACTCAGTTAGTAAGAAAACTTAAATTTTTATCAGCTTGGGGTCCATAGGATTCCGTTACAATATAAAATGATGATTAATTCCTTATAAATTATATTTAAATGTTAAAAGATGGATTATGTTTTCACAATAATAAAGTTAAAGCCTTAAGTAAAAAATCATAACATGTTAAAAAATACATTATGCCTTCATTTTTCAGATCTGCTGTCGTGGTAAATCTTGTGAATATTAGTGATCAAACTGCAATAAAGATTGTATAAATGGGTAATAAATCATTTTTACTCAAGGTGAATGTTCTTAAAATTTTTCGTCGCGTCAGATGCAGCGTCGACGATTTACACGCAGTGGTGAATCGGGCCAGGAGATCTACAAATTCATAAGAAATATGTCTTCGTGGGAAACATGTTCACAATCTTTTGAATTAGATTTTTGTCTCAATACAGTGCAGCCAATAATCTCCAAAAATAATGACCCATAACATGACATTATTTGCCGACGACAGCACCATATTATTTACTAATAAAAATGTATCAAATTTAGAATAGGACATTAATACATCTTTAAAAATAATAATAGAATGGCTCAGAGAGAATAATTTAAAAATCAATTTAAATAAAACAAAAATAATGTATTTTAAGCAACGAAATAGAATAGAAAATTGTTTAAATGTGTCCTACCAGAGTACAAAAATAGAAGAAGTAGATAGCACAAAATTCTTAGGTCTATATATTGATAGTAGAATAAACTGGAAGGAACATATAGAACATGTTTGTCAAAAAAAATCTCAATTTTCATATGCACTTTTTAGGTTGAGACAAATAGTTAACCAATCTACTTTATTGACTGCCTATTATGGATATGTTGCCTCTACGTTACGATATGGAGTCATTTTTTGGGGAAATCCATCAGAAAAAGAACGAGTATTCATTGCTCAAAAACGTTTTATTCGAAATATGTTCCAGTTGCAACAAACTGATGCTTGCAAGCCATATTTTAAGAAATTCTGTCTTCTTTCATTGCCGTGTCTATTCATTTACGAAATTGCAACTTTTGTTAAGATAAATATTGATAAATTTGAATACCGAACTAGAAGTCGACACAATGATCAATTATCAATAGTTGCTAGCAAAACGCAGTTAGTGCATGAGAGTGTTTTTTGTTTGGGTCCTCGTATTTATAACAAAATACCCTTAGAAATACGATTAGCTGAAAATATAAATAAGTTTAAATGTCTTCTGCACAAATTGCTGGTGGAAAAAATGTTATTACTCACTAAAAGAATATTTAGAAGATAATGTGATTTATTGATTGAATTTTTAATGGAAAGGTTTCTGTGTAATTTATTTTGTTTTGAATTGACTGTAATTTATTTTAATGGTTATGATTTATATTTCCAATTTATACTTAATCTGGCATGAATGTATCCTATTTGTTGACCTCTTTCAATAATTGTCAATGTCATCAATGTACATCTATATATAACTTAATAATATTATGATAGAATAAATGTCTTATTGTATGCCTAAATGGCGGGACATAGCATGTTCAAATAACCAAACATTCCAACTTATGTACCTATGTTACACAATAAATATTCTTGAATTTGAATTTGAAATATATTAAGGATCAGCTGTATGTTAGAAAATATTCCTTTGTGTCCGAACTTAACAGAAGTTAACCAACATTAAATCAAGGCAGACCTCAAATTCTCGTATTTAATGGCCCATGTTTTATCTACCGTTACGGCTCCCGCATTTGATTAATAGCCTGCATCTAACATTTGTGCCATTACTGCCGAAATGCTGAATCCTTCCAGCTTTGGATCATTTAAATCTGAGACGTCAGTGTCCCTTAAGAAGTTATTTTCCCCACAAATACCTCGAAAGGATAACCTTAATGGGAGTATGGGTCTCACTGGGCTTTATATTGGTGCCGTTACTAGGGTTTCGTGTATACTATAAATAACTAGGAATCCGTCTGCCCGTGAATATCAGCTGTCACGACAAAAGGTAGTCTATGTGTTATTATGATCTGTAAGCTATAAAATACAACAACATTTCTTGTAAGTCTGTTTGGTAGTTTAAGTTTTCGTAAAATATTAACAAGCAAACGTGCTTTCGCATTTTCAATATTAGGTAGTCAAAATTCACAATAAGTATGGCAAACAAGTAACGGCTGAATGGGTAGGCAGCTAACCATAGCCTTTAGAGATCATCATCATCATCAGCCCTGTATTTAAACTGTCCCACTGCTGGGCACGAGCCTCTTCTCCCTATGAGAAGGTTAAGGCCATAGTCCACCAAGCTGGCCAAATGCGGGTTGGCAGACTCCACATGTCTTTCGAGAACATTATGGAGAACTTTCAGACATACAGGTTTCCTCACGATGTTTTTCTTCACCGTGTAGCAAGCGATAATTAACAATTTAATACGCAAATATAACGCCGAAAAGTCATTGGTGCGCGCCGTGGATTCGAACCCGGATCCTCTGCGTAGCAGTCTGTTGGTCTCTCCACTAGGCTATCGCTGCTTCCTTTAGAGATAGTAATCAGGTAGTCCGCACTTGCCTTGCCATAGAGAAAGGTATTTGTAGGCAAAGTCTCGCCTTTCTTCCCAAAATCTCTTTCTACTTGTGATATTGATGTGATATGTGATATTGATACTCATTTTGCTTGCCCATTCTCTACAAAATATAATAAAGTATGGGAATAGAAGATATGGGTATCTGTCTCAAATTGAAGATAAGTTTAAGATTTTCCTTCGTAATATAATCATATCACATAATATCATATTTATATTTTTATATTAATATTTTAATATATTTTTTTAATATTTTTAATATTTTTTAATATATATTTTTTTTTGACAACTCCCGCATTAGGACTAAATCCTGTGTCGCGGGGGACTTTACAAACATACAACGAACGGACACAATGAACACCCAGACTTGAAACAACAATTTATGAATTACACAAAGTGTTGTCTCGTGTGGGAATCGAACCCACAACACTCGCGCAGCGTCAAGCGGTGAGGCGGCCGCTTAAACCACTACGCCAACCGTGCAGTCAACGTCAATCATACGTAAAATGCGAGGAGTAGGAGTGAGTTTAGTGTGTCGAGATCAAATCCAAAGGCACAATGAAAATGTTCGCAGAGGTGTTTTACAATAAACGAGTAAGAATTGAAATCGGTTAACTCGTTCGTAACATTCATCTTCCCACAATATTTAAGTGTAGGTTTGTTTTATAAATGTAATAATATTAGACACTTTATATTTACACTAGAGGTTGCCAGCAGCTACGCCTGCAATTTTTTTAAAGGAGAAAGACCAAATACGGCCTGTAGCGGCCAGAAAGTTGTGAATCGTTGAAATTAAACATATAATTTTTAAAAAATTTACATCGTTTTCGTTTCTTGATAGAGTATCGGTGAAAGAATTTAGTTTTTAAAGATTAATTATTTTGAATAAGCTATGGTAATAGCGGATGAATGTCTTATGTTGCCAGCATTAAAAATAAAATGAAGTATGGTAGGCAGAAATTGTTTTAAGGAAATAATATTTTTATTACTATATTAGAAAACAATATATTTTATTTACTTTATAAGTATATTTGTAGAAAGAATCAAGAAATATATAATTTATTATACATTCCATAATTATTAATCGGTAAAAATCGTTTTGTTTTTTAATCGATAGTAGCAATATTTTTTCAAACCATTTGCAACACTTTTTTTATCTGTTATGTCATTCGTGTTGCTACTGTGTATCGTAAATATTTTGTTCTGATTTATTGGTGTTTTCGTACGGTTTTATTGTAATGTAATTGAATATAAATTCAATAATAATGATCAGTACCTTCTACCCATGCTAAGAATATGCAGCGGTGTTTGTGATTGTGGTTAGCTTTTTTGGACGAGAATACATAGTACGAGGTTCCCTAGTAGGTACACAGGTGATTATTCATTATTATTGGCCACTCTTTATGTAGTTTTTGTTCTTTAAGACGCAAAGACATACTTTTATTTACATCTAGGTATTATATTTATGTTAAAATTCAATTTTGAGGTATATTTAGTTGCGGAATAATTTCCATTTCAAATATCTCGTATCTTATTTCCACCAAAAGTTATTTAAAAAGAATTTATACAGGTTAATAGAGTAGTCATTTATCTTCAAAACACACATGGTGTTGTGTTTGGCCGTGCCAGGCCCATAATGTATGGCCAAATGGTACATCTCCTTTACCTGTTTTGGCCGATCCGGTGGGAATTTCGGGAAATTCCTTCTTAGTGAACCCTTACGGTCTCCAAGGAAAATACATGCCAAATTTCAGCTTCCTGTGCCCTACAGTTTCGGCTGTAGCGTGTCTGTCAGTCAGTAAGTAACGCAAGGATTTTATATATTAAGATTGATTGGTCCAAATCCCTACGACAGCAATGAATATAATAATGTAAGGAAAATGTTTATCAATATTGTTATTGTTATGTCGTACTTATTCTACATACAGATGTTGGATATTTTAAACAGGTAAGGATGAGGACAGGTGTCGTAACCTTTGAGGCGAATCTGTAAATGACTGGAAATTAACCTTAAAATTCATTACACATGTTTCAAGATAGTTTTATCTCAGTAATGGTTAAGGTCGCTAAACTTCTCACCCCTTCCAATTACCGATCGGTATTTATATAGGTATGTGTAGAATTTATATTTATCTCAACAGGAAACCAAAGTCGTAAACGCCAAAGGGCAAGTTGTAATCACATTCTGTACTAACTTTTAAGCCGTGATAGCTGCATGGGTTAAAAGTTCCCAAAGTGCCTGTACGCACTGACACGAGTCACCGTACTCCAAAACTTTGACAATCTCAATGTAATAACAGCTACGCATACGGTTTGCTTGCAAACTCCAGATTCATATCGTAAAGTGTGGCACTGAGGAGATTTTTCGGAGAGACAACAACACAGGAGGCAAGCTTAACTTTGTAAGATTTGGACGAGACAAACTCCACTTTCTGACATGTACGTTTATCTGTCACATGTTGGCAAAATGTTTCTCGGTTTTCAAGTTTTATCAAGATGCAAGAACGATCGTTCTACTAAGTAGGTATTTATTTATTTGTATCTTACATGTTACATTGCAATGTAATTTTTAAATAGTAATTAAAAATGCCATGACGAGTAGTAGTGAAGATACTACGTCGTATATAATATACAAGTTGTTGAAAGCTAACTTTTACTAAGGACTTTTTCAGATAGTCTGCAAATCCTTTCCAAAAAAATTACTAATAATCTCGGTTAACAATCGCAATAGCGTGGACAAAATCGTAATCAAAAACCAGAAAATGTATTTTTTATTAGAAATAACAACAAGGGTGTTGTGATTGTTGTCTGGTCTTATTTATCTTCCACGCCTTTTTGTTGTCCTACGTCAGCAACATGCCCGACGTTGTATAGGTACATGTATAATTTAACTTTACAGTCAATTGCTTCCAAATTTTATTAAAAAATATTTTAAAATTATCTGTTTACGAAGGTTTGGACAGAATAAATCTTGAGTGACTAAGAAAATGTTCTTCGAGTGAAATATCAAAGTTGATGAACTCATTAAACTGTAATTAGCAAAGAAAGTCTTAGAACCAGTCTGTGATTCAAACGATAACGATTGGGTTAAATATTATTGAGAATTAATTCACTCTAATGGATAAGAATTAGTTCACTAAAGAGAGATAACCATTCATCGCACTGATATTGAATGACGAAAGTTTACAAAAGTTTGTGAGTAGTAGAGAGTAAAATCTTTCAGTTATCGTTTTTTTGGATGCTGTACATAGTGTGAGTGAAGATGCACATTTAATTCAGTTTGGGTTTCATAGAAAGAATAGCTTTACAGCAGTAACCTTTAAATACATACAAGAAATGAGTTTAAGCTTTATCTAATGTTTGTTAGGATAGATAGTTTGCAACTATTTAACGTAATAACTACTAAATGGAGAGGGATGACATTTTGTAGTAATGTGGTTTATATATCTGAATTACACATAGGTTACCATTTGTCGCAATAACCGACACCCTAGCGGGCCGGACCGGGGAAGATTATAAGTGTTATGATCGTCAATTTATTTTGACACGGGAATGCATTTTTTTATTATCAAACAATGAAAATACTACGCTGTTAATATTGTTTCATGAGGAATTTATTAATATTTAAACAACTAAAATAAAGGATATTAAGACTTTAATCTAACAATCCGGGTTTACACAAATATTTTCCTTTGTTAGCATTAGACCCGCGTAATCTTTTATTTCCTTTCACTAATTTGTAAACAAAAGCAACTCCAAATAGATCCACAACCCTCTTAATATAGCCTGTTCTTTAGCTTTAAATTCTAAAACCGTATCAAATAAAATAGCTTCAGTAACAAACACGGCGTCCCGAGGCCGATCGCGATGGCTTAATCCTTGGCACGTGAGAAACTTGCCTGATTCGTCTCTGTCTAAGCGCAGGTGCCAATTGCTGCTTCTCTAGGGAAGTGTTCAAGTCTTTACGCCAACTGTTGTTCATTGTGAAATTGCAATGTTGTATTTCGCAGATTAGAATACGTTGAATTTCTAGTTGTGCCCTCTGTGATTTCTGCAATCTCTGTGCTAACGCACAGACTAAGGAATAACTGCAGTCTGCAGATACTCTGTTCTGTAATTATTTAACATTGGTGTACTAAATTTACTAATATTTATAAAACGGGTCTGAGACCCGTTATTAATGTTAAAAAGATTATACCCTATATTACTTACTACTTCTATACTACACCTACTTCATCCTCTAGCAAAAGCGTGCGCAACCCATGCGTGTGATACATAGCGAAGGTGTTTATTAGTGTGGAATAAGATAAAAGATTCGATTTGCTTCTCCCTACAGCGACGCATTAAAATACAGATTAGACTTACTATACCCCGTAGGCCAGATAAGTAGATATAGAGTTTGATGTCTCATTTCTCATATCTTCCCAAGGACACTGTTTGCTCTGTGTATTTTCTTTAGTCGCGTTTTACCCACACCCACGGAATAAAACGGAGTAGCGACACTTTGACATTTTTCACCCTGTCAAATAAACAAAATTATAAAGAATCTGAAAAATACCAACAGTGTAGGATATGACGGCATTAACACTAAAATAGTTAAACAAGTTAGTGAACATATTTGCCATCATCTTAGCCACATCATTAACTTATGTATTTCAACAGGTATATTTCCAAATAGTCTCAAGCTCACAATTGTAAAAGCTTTGTTTAAAAAATATAATCAACTAGTAATGCAAAACTATAGGCCTATCGCTTTGTTGTCGGTTTTTTCAAAAATATTGGAGAAATATCTTTATGGTGAAATTAATTCTTACCTGGAAAATAATAGTATACTATGCCCAGAGCAAAAAGGATTCCGGCAAAAGAAATCAATAAATATGACAATTTATAAATTTATCCAAAATGTTATATGCCCCGTTGACAAAAAATCTCCAATCTTTTGTGACATGACGCAAGCGTTTGACTACGTAGACCGTAATATATTAATCAACAAACTTGACGCATACGGCATTAGAGGCAATGTATTAACATTGACAAATATAATGCATTTCGATCAGCGAAAGGTAAACCCATACAATATAGATCTAGTTCATGACAGCTACACAATAGAACATGTTACTACCGCTCGTTTTCTTGGATTAATTATAGACAGTAGGTAAGTTGAATTGGAAAGAGCAAATTGATTCACTATGCAAAAAGGTAAGCAGTCTAGCATATGCATTATATAAACTTGCTCTAACAATAAATACTGATGCCCTACTTTCGGCATATTATGACCTAGTAGAATCTGTTCTCAGGTATGGTATAATTTTGTGGGCTAACTCAACTAATAAAGATATGGTCTTCAAAATGCATACATACGTGCAATGTTCGGTATACCAATTACAGAGAACTGTAGGCCATTTTTTACTAAACACAAAATTCTCACGCTACCATCTCTGTACATAATGGAAGTGGCCCTATTTGTTAGAATTAACCATCACTTATTTCCACGGTTATCCCAAAATGGAAGGATAAATCGGCGTGACAGAAGTAGACTTTGCGTTCATCCAGCTAAAACAGCATTGCTACACAAAAGTGTTGTGTGCAAAGCTCCTTTAATCTATAATAAGATTCCTGAACACATTAAAATATTAACACTGACTGTTTTAAAAAACACTGAAAAGGTTTCTGTCTGACAAATGTTATTATAATGTAGATGATTTCTTTAATAACAACCGTACGCATTTTTAAAATAAAACCGTTATGGTATACCGAGTTAAGTCCAACACCATATAATGCTTGCACATAACAGTATTTAAGTCACAATATAGACGCTATCGCATCCATACATCTCTGCTTATAGGTAAACGTTATGTAACTGATAACCTGAGGGTTTACGTCACGTCAACTGCAGCTCGATGGATCATCGCTATCGCCTGCATATGTCGATGTTTTGTTATTTCTGATTTGAACAATATACTAAATAGCCTTGGTTATTTCTTGCTATTTGTTAATAAACCAAAATGCAATATAGCTATGTAAGAACAACCACATAACCACTTCTTTCTCTGGACGACAACACAGAGCGGGAACCAGAGAAAACAGAGCCAGGATGCTTTTTAATTTTTTTTGAATCGTGAACTTATTTTTTAAAGGCAACTTCTGCACTAAAAACAAATCTTGTCTGTCAGACCTTACACCATGCATGCAACTTATTCAACCCCTACACTCGCAACAACAAATTGTGGATCACACTTGTGTCACCTCATGTGAGGATCGAACTATACGTCCAGCCAAAGTTGAAGACCCGCATAACTGAACTAAAATCAAATCACCTAAGGGAACAAAACATTTTCTTAAACAGTTTTTTCTCGTATTTAATGCAATATATGTTGTAAATGTAAAAGGAAACGAACAGAGATAAGCGAATCCCACATGCCAGCCCTCATGCTGACGCGTGCAGAGATATGGAAGATAACTGAACTGCAGACTTTATCCTTGTAATTATTGTGGAGAACGGAAAAACTAAACTTTCAACGCCAACAACGAGTAAGTTTCACATTCTTTCGTTCCTTATATTTGATAAGCAACGTTTTTATGCGCAGTGATATGGTTGCAAAGAATGATGTTTATCCGTGCGGACTTTGCAGTACACTAGTAATGTTTTATAATGTACTATTATTTAAAATGAGAAATACTAATCCATCACCTATTAACCTACACATTTATGCACACAACTGTAGAATGCACGCTGACCTAGCATGTACTTGTCCCACATTAATTAAAACTGACAATATTAAATATCTAGGTATAACACTTGACACAAATCTAAATTTTCGTAACCACATCGATATTGTTTGTGCGAGAACGCGTTAATTAATTTATATTTCCAAAAAACTACGTAACATTGCCGATTACAAATTAATAAAACAGGTTTATTTAGCTTTGTGTCAATCCATATTAACATATTGCATTACAACGTGGGGTGGTGCGGCAAAATCAGTTCTTTTGCCGCTAGAACGAGCACAAAAAGCAATACTTAACGTTGCTACTTTTCGACCTTTTAAATTCCCTACGCACCAGCTCTACTTGTCATGCAAACGTGCTGACAGTGCGCCAACTATTTATACTCAACATTATACTAAAACAGCACACCGAAATCACTTATTCTCCTATTCCTTTTGAAAGAAGAAGAAAGGACCTAGTATGTACAACACCTCACACGAATCATGTCTTTGTTAATAGATTTTACAATTTTCTAGGCCCGTTCTTATATAATAAGTTCAATAAATTACTCTATATATATAGTCATAATTATAAAATGTGCAACACAACAGTATCAGAATATTTGCAAAAGCTTAATTACGATGACACAGAAAAATTACTAGTAGTTTTAAAATGAACGTTAATAATATTACTATTTTTACGTGTTTTTTCGCACAGATGAGTTACATTACTAACTGAACAGAATTTTAAATAGTATTTCGTAATTGTATTATTAATTTTAAATAAATTAGTCTCTAATAATTTACTATAAATCTTAATTTAATTACTTTCACAATAAGTTATATTATAGCATGCAATTAAATATTATAGTCATTTGTATCATTACGTAATAATCAAGCGTCAGCTCGAAACACAGGTATAACTTAGTTCGAGCGGGTAGCCGATGTATTATAAATATTACTAGAGGACCCGTGCTGCTCCACAGCATATTTTAATATTATAAAAAAGCTCTTACATATAAGTATGATGAGTACATTGTATACATCTTTTTACTTATTAGATAAGGCTTATCTAATAAGTAAAAAGATGATATTCTTACCAAAAATATATATATCACAAAACTTCTTTTCTCACAACATTGGCTTGGCGTTGCACCTTAGGTATCGTGAAATTTCCACCTTGGCATTACTGAATGGTTTGCCGCGCAATAGGGATATATATAATATGTATAACTGAACATTGACGAAAGAAAGTTCTTCAATATGACTGTGCTGCCCTACCATTCTTTCCATTAGGACACTGTAATGTCCTTCGTCTAGGTGCCCAGAAAATAGCAAGTTATGAACAATTTCGCCAGTACCATAGTCAGTAATCGTATTACTGTTTTCTAAGTGAACTCTGAATTGACACTCGGGATATAGCTCACTTACACTCTGAAGTTCAGCATGCCCTGCGTACTGTCCATTGACACCCATCACACGTTTGTAATCTGTTGCATTTGTAATGGTCTGGCCATATGCTTCGTCCCCAACAGTGAAGTTACTATATACATCCCACTTTTTGACAATGTTATCAGCAGTGGCCAAACGAATTTCATAATGTTTATTCTCACTTCCATATAAACAATAAGAAATTGCGCGGAATAAGCAATTACCGTCACCAAGAATGGAAATCACTTGAAAATTGTTCATGGTAGAATTAATCAAATCTGAACCCGTTTCCACCCGTATTTTTTTAGCAGTAGGAGGACCATCCGGTACCAAATCTCCAACAGGGCCGTCATTGACTAAGATTCTTTATTCAAATTTTCTATGAGCATTTTTCAATTTCCTTCCAAGAACCATTAGATATTATAATTGAAAACACAACTACTCACAAAAATACGTTATTAAATCAGAAACTTATGTAACTAACTTACGCTAGCTTCACGTTTTTCTTTATCTGTTAATATTTTATTATCAAAATTAAAAATATAGATAAATAACTTTTTTTAAATTAAGAAAATAGGTTTTATTTCTGTTATCCAACTATTTATTTCTGTGAGAAGCACGATTTATTTTGTTTTGTGTATGGGTGTGATTAATCCATCATAATTTAGAAATGTAATAATGACGTTTATAGTTTTGGTCAAAATTGTACTTTTGGTAGGAATGGTAGCTTTGGTAGCAATCGTAAGTAACATTGCTACCAAAACTACAATATATGCCAAAATACCATTTCTACCAAAACTACTATTCCTACCGAAAATACTATTCCTATCAAAACTACTATTTGTACCAAAACTACTAATCTTACTAACACTATCATATCTACCATTTTTTTAAACTACCATTTCTACCAAAACCGCCGGTGCTGTCAAAAGTACCTACCTTTTCTCTCAAAACTACTATTCTTACCAAAGCTACAATTTCTACCATAACTACCACTTGTAATAATATAATTATATGACAATAGTACTATAAACCACTGTAATATGTTCCACATAAAAAAAAAATAAGATGCCCGAAGAAAGTCCGTAATTTAAAAACACAAAAATTTTCCTATCATAAAACGTAAGGAAAATTCCTTAACATCAGAGATCAGTTGACCCAACATTAAAGGTTAACTGGTAACATTCGGAGAATATTACCTGCCATCAGCGATAATTCACTGTAGTGATAATTGGCCGAAATCGGGTATAATTTTACACACCACCACACTCACACCCGTATGAAAGTAAGGCAAGGTCACCTTAAGGAGGCATAACGTTTTTTCCTGGCAGTTACCGCAAGGAACTTATTAGATGCCATAAAAATATTTTTGAATTAAGAACCGTCCAAATGAAAGCAATGGAATCTTAAGAAATTTATAGGAAAATATTGAAAAATAAGTTCAATGTCCACACCTATCTTCCTTCAAACTTACCCAATTTAAATGAGCATACCATCAAATGAAAGAGCTCTTTTCAGCGCGTGTTTTAGGCCTATAACGAAACGCCTACCTCAATGACAACCAGATATATAGACGCAGAAAGTCATTGACTACGGCTACGTAAACGTAAAAAATGTATGGGAGAAAACTGTTTTTGCGTATAACTTGATGAATGTGCTATAGTCTGTGCCACGAGAACATAGACTTTTTGTAAACAAAGAATTTCTACTAAGGGACTTAGCGATAGTTCTGTCAAAAACAAATAATGTCAAATCCAATGAGCGCAACGATACATAAATACGTGTCATTGGAAACTAATATGTCAATGGATCGGGTTTTTATCGATATTATGCGCTGTCAACGGGACCTTTTAATGTTTTGAGGTACTGACGCCTTGAATGTCAACATTTGGCGTTAGATCATTGAAATGTTACATAATTGTGCTTAACATGCATTTGTCAGAGGACAAAATAATTTTTTTAGTTGTCAAGAAGGGGTAAATGTAAAGTTAAATACAAGTTTATAGGATCGCAACGCTCTTTCCGCTGCCGGCATCTCGAAAAAGCGGGTGCAGAATAGCAGATGGCAAACTATTAGTAGCGCAGAAAATTATTTATACCTAAAAAAGAAATTGCGTTTTCGGACTACCGTAACTTTTAATGGATTTTGTTTAAGTTCATTCTTTTATTCACAGACAACGTAAAATCTCCATGTCTAGAAAATTTTATGCAATGTACTAGCTAGTTCATCATCATCATGCTGGACTAGGCCTCTCCTTTGAAAGGAGGGATTGGCCTACTATACCACGTTGGCCAAACGGGTTGGTATAGGGTTCTTTTCAAGTTTTCCTTCTCTTATAGTGCTATTCTCTGCATAGTAGTGTCCCTCTGTCGGCTCTTACGACAGTTACCTATCTGTAATATTATTCATTGTTGGTCAATAATTTAATATTTTAGGATAGGTAGGCATTAGGGATAGGTACTTTGAGCTATAATTATGCATTGAAAAAAAACTGTTCAAAAAGTATACAATCTAAAACACAACTGTTTGAAAAAAGGTTGTCAAGCCCTGAATGTTTGTTTACAAAAAGTCTATCTTCTCGTGGCACCAACTATAGTTAGGTAATTTCTAATGCTTGATGACAAATCTATGCAGTGAGAGCTTTCATTTAAAAAAAAATCATGCGAATCGGTTACGTAGAACGGGCTGGCCGACTCGTATTATAAAACACAAATTCTTTTAATATATAGATAACGCAATCTTAGTATTTTTTTTTTGCCAATGGTGCGAATAGTTATTTTTTAGCCTTATGTACACTATTGTTTATATGCCATATAATTATGATATTATGTAAAACTAAATATAAGACTTTAGGCTAGTTATACCAATTAATCTAATTTAAGGCTAATTGTACTGTACCTTTTTGTATTTTTGAGGATAAATAAGTTATTATTATTATTTGTTTCTCTATCACGGCTATTCTTTTAACCTTTGATGTTAGAAGAATAACCGGCCCTTTGGCAGGCGTACACGGAGACATAGGTCCAACGCGCAGAGGCCCTTTGAGAGTTTTAATCTAGAATGTGATGGGACACCTACTGAGGCGCCTCCATCACTGCACTATTAAGTGCAGTCACGGATTAGCCGCAGCAGGTGCAAGACTATTGCTACTTGTATGGAACCTTATTAATCTGGGCTATTGGGTTGGGTGTTAAATGGATTGGTCTAGGTGAACACTATAGATGAAAAACGGCATTATTATTATTATTATTATTACTGTTTTTAAAGTGTCATATTTTTTGGATCAATAAAGAATATTATTATTATTCACTTTATTTATTATATTTCTCATAATACATTTTATATTAATAAACTACATTAAAAAAACGTTTAAAAATATAAAAGGGACCACGGAGACCCACCGGTGTCGGGTACAGGGACCAAGCCACCGGTGGTTAGGGCCTCAGAGACAGGAACTTCCTCACGATGCGCGCCGTGTCGAGAAGAACTGCCTTCTGAATCAAGGACTTGATCCAGCTGCCCAGTGCAAGCCTCTTTAGCTGTTGATCGAGGCTCTTGGCGATTAGCCCATTTACCGACACGACTATCGGCACAATGATCGCCGAATCCACATCCCACACGTCAACAATCTCGTGAGCTAGGTCCAAATATTTAATCTCCTTCTTTTTTTCTGCCTTCACGAGATTGCCGTCATGCGGTATGGTGATATCGATTATCATTGCGAGTCGCTCTGCTCGGTCTATCACTACAATATCAGGCTTATTGGCTACAATAGTCCTGTCTGTAATGATAAACCGATCCCAGTACAATAATGCAGGACCATTCTCGAGAACTGGGTCGGGTACATATCTGTAGTACGGTACCTCTAAACCAACGAGATTATATTTAAGGGCTAGTTGCTGATGGATTATCCTGGCCACTTGGTTGTGTCAGTGCAAATACTGACCGTTGGCAAGACTCGAACAACCGGACACTATATGCCTGAGCGATTCCCCGGGTTGGTGACACGCCCGATATATGTCAACCGTCCCATCCCTCAGAATATACTTCCGGTAGTTGTTTGTCATGACAACTTCGTCCATAATTGCAAAGACAAAACCTTCGGTTTCTCCAAAGAGATCACCGAATCGCAGCCAGGAGATTGAAGCTTTAAAATTTACATCGGGCCCATGTAAGGCCCGGTAGAATCGTCCATGCAGCTCCTTGCCCCTCCATACTTCCCGTCGGTCCTCAGAACTAAGTACTGCAGGTTTGTGCCAGTTCTCTTTAGCCAGAGCGAGCGGGGTAAGTCCGGTATCAATTGTGACTACGTCGCGATGCACATCCACACTCATTTGCAGATAATAATCTCTGAGGTTGCACACCTCGCGGTTGTGGAGGGTCTTAGCACATAAAAAGCCTCGACCCCCACATTTCCGCGGGATGTACAGCCTCATTACCGATGAGCGTGGATGATGCATACGAGATGCAGTCAACATTGAACGGACTTTTCTATCCAGGGCATCTAGTTCAGTCTGGGTCCACCTGAGTATGCCGAAGGAATACATTAGGACTGGCATGGCCCACCCGTTGCAGGCCCGCACCTTGTTGCCACCTGATAAAAGACTGTTAAGTACTTTTCTCAGGCGGCCAAAGAACCGAGCCTGCAACGTCTGTTTCATGTCAGTCTCAGAAATATTCAAAGGCTGCGACATACCCAGGTATTTGTAGGTATCAGTTGGGGAGAGGGATCTAAGTTGTATGGAATCTGAGAGTTGTGTCCCTGCAGATTCCATAATCCTGCCTCTCTTCACATGCATGACCGCACATTTATCCACACCAAATTCCATCCTGATAGAATTACTAAAGGTTTCGGTTACCTTAAGTAATGCAGTCAGTTGGAATTTGTTGGGGGCAAATAATTTCAGGTCATCCATGAAAAGGAGGTGAGATGTAACATGACCTCCACTCCTCAACTGATAGCCTAGCCCTGAAGCCTCTAATAAGGTACTTAGGGGGTTCAGAGCCAAGCAAAACCACAACGGACTCAGGCTGTCGCCCTGGAATATACCTCGCTCGATCATTATGGAAGCGCCGCAACCCAAGGTCGATCGACACCCTGGATAGCGCAATACGGTCCTCCATTGCCCCATACACGCCCTTAAGAAGGTGCATAGAGTTGTATCTACTTTGTACAACTCCAGCACCCTCAAAAGCCACGCATGAGGCACGGAGTCGTATGCCTTTTTGTAATCTATCCAGCATGTCGATAGATTCTTCCGGTTACGGCGCACCTGTTGGCTAATGGCCATGTCTAACAGAAGGAGCTCTTTAGTACCACGAGCCCCACTCTTACATCCATTTTGAGAAACAAATAAAATTGAATTATCAAATATATGTTTAGAAAATTTCGTTCTCAAAATGGATGTAAGAAGTTTATATAACGTTGGTAAGCACGTAATTGGCCTATAATTCTTGGGGTCCGTGGTACTACCAGACTTATAAAGTAGGTGTGTAACGCCGGATGTTAAAAAATCAGGCAGCGACCCTGATTCCAATGATGATTGAAATTGAGATGCTAAGCAAACATGCGAACTTCGGAGCCATTTAAGCCAAAAATTGTGCAGTCCGTCCGGTCCCGCTGACTTCCAATTTTGTAACGGACGGACTGCACTGGCTATGTCGTCAGTTGTTATATTTATTGGCTCCATAGATGGAATTCGTTCACATGCTCGCTCAACATCCCCAATCCAATCACCCTCTTCATGGTTGACGGGCATCGACCAGATGCTGCGCCAAAATGCAACAGTGGCATCATCATTTGGTCGACACCCATCACCATTACTGGCCGAGGAATCAGGGTGCTCCCATCCGCGGTACACACACTTTTCGTCTCTCTGGAATGTGCGATTCAGGAAATATCGATCCACTCTTTTTTTATATCGCCGAATACGGTTTGCCCATGCATAAAGCTTTTGTTTTAGAAAGTCGATGCGCTCTGTAACTCGAGACGAATAATCTTGGGAACTGATACCAGTTCCCGCGAAGGCCCGAGTCACAAAGCGCATCACTCTCGGTCGTGTATTACCGGCTCTAAAAGAAGACAGCTTGCCTATGAGTGCCCTAGTCTCAGCGATACGACTCTCAATCCTGCGTTGCCATGCTGGCACCATAACGGACCGTCGAGTAGCGGCGGAGTTATTATCTACAGGAAATTTAACTCCTGCTACTCGACAAGCCGTAACAGCCGCACAATACAGGATTGACTGTGTATCGCTGAGATTTTCACTATTGTCAAAATAAATTGACAATAGTGAATCTAAGGCACTCACTAGCGCTATGTTTTTGTTATGCATGGGCAACCGAGGCAAACGAGGCCGAATACTTGGATTCATAGATCGGTATTCCCCAATAGCACATTCCAAAGTGCTCCTTAACTGATCATTGTACTGGGTACTTACATGAGAAGTCTCCTCATCTACCTCTTCATCGACGACATTAATAATTGTTAATAACTGTTGCTGTTGATCAATCTCTGTCCCAGTTTGCGATGAAGAAGTGATGGGGAGACTTCTCCGCACGTCAGAGCGAAGTCTCTCAAGCACGATATCATCCAGCAGACGACACCGCTGGATGGCCCGCACTTGATCCGATAGCCGTTGTGTTGACACGTTGACAGCTGGCTCAAGCGCCTGAAACAAAGGCAGCATTCGATCACGGTACGCACTGAGGTTAGTTCCTCCCTCTGTGGCCGCAAAATATGCCCGCATGACGTTTTCATTCATTGAACTTGTCCATCTCATGCGGTGCACATCACCACCGGTAGCGGGGGCCCTGTTCGAGATGGTGGGCCTCGGGGTCCCAAGCGTGTCGGTGGCCGGCCTCTCCCACGCCGACGTACAGGTGGTGGCGACGTCGGCGGAGAGAAATACTCGTCGCTCGACGAGCTCGACGCCTCAACACTCGCCGACGACGCTGGTGCAGGTGCCGGCGGCTGTGAGGCGGAGCTGAGCGACGAGCCCGGGGATCTCAGGCGTGCAGCAGCTGCTCTTGTCAACATTTTCTCATGGTTTTATTTGTTTAAATCTCATTTGTATTCTCATTTCTCAAGTTTTTGTTTGTTTATATCACGTCTTTCCTTTGACATTATATGTCATTCATCTTCGTAATATTTTGGCAATATTTTCTTCATTTATTTTATGGTTTCTTTGATTCCTAATAATATTTATCATAAAAGAAGTCCTTGTAATATTGTAAATATATAACGGCACAAAACTATGAAATAAAATACAAATAAAATTATCCAAGAGAAAAATTTGGTTTTCGTGTTGACGTGTTGCAATATTATTATTATTATTATTTTGGTCAAGATTTTGTATTTCTCAGCATTTATAGAATGCCGGTAATTTATCAGGTGGCAACAAGGTGAAGGCCTGCAACGGCTGGGCCATGCCAGTCCTAATGTATTCCTTCGGCATACTCAGGTGGACCCAGACTGAACTAGATGCCCTGGATAGAAAAGTCCGTTCAATGTTGACTGCATCTCGTATGCATCATCCACGCTCATCGGTAATGAGGCTGTACATCCCGCGAAAATGTGGGGGTCGAGGCTTTTTATGTGCTAAGACCCTCCACAACCGCGAGGTGTGCAACCTCAGAGATTATTTTCTGCAGATGAGTGTGGATGTGAAGTACCCAGTGCAATGAGGAGGTCAAGGACGCTTTGGAATGTGCGATTAGGGACTACCGGTACACGCCATCATCTATTAGGCCTCGCCTACCGCGGTTGCCTATGCATAGACGAAATATAGCGCTGGTAAGTGCTCTTGACTCGTTATTATCAAATTATTTAGATAATAGTGAGGATCTCGGTGATACACACTCAATCTTGTACTGTACCGCCGTGGCAGCTTGTCGTATAGCTGGTGTCAAGTTTCTTGAAACTGATACCGTTGTACGACAAAGGTCTGCTGTACCGGCGTGGCAGTGCAAGATTGAGCGACGTATTGCCGAGGCAAGGGCACTTATTGGCAAGCTGATCTGTTTTAGGGAGGGGAATACACGCCCTAGGGTAATGCGCTTTGTCAAACGGGCTTTTTCGGGGACTAATATTAGTCCTCAAGATTATATAGCCCGGGTCACAGAGCGCATTGACTACCTAAAACAGAAAGTCTATGCATGGGCAAACCGAATACGTAGATTTAAAAAACGTGTGGACCGGTACGTCATTAATCGTACATTCCAGAGGGATCAGAGGTGGGTATACAGAAGCTGGGAACGACCAGATCAAAGTGTGACTAATGTGCAGCGGCCGGATGCGAACGCCACAGCCATGTTTTGGCGTAGCATCTGGTCGACGCCCATTGGCCATACTGAAGGTGATTGGATGCAAGATGTCGAACGTTCATGCGAACATATTCCTGAAATGGAATGCGTGGCCATTTCTAGCCAGGATGTTGTGTAATTGTGTAAATGTGTAATTTTGTATCACGTGTCCGCTCCCTAAGTGAGTCTGATGGTCGACTCAGACGTATGGTTGGGCTTGTGGGGGGCTTATTATTATTATTATTATTCATTTATTTCTCATCAATCAAATTTAAATTACATTTTTAAATATATCACAAAAAAATTAAATACATTTAAAAATATAAAAAAAACCGTGGGATCCCACCAGCAACGGACACAGGGTCCAAGCTGCCGGTGGTTAGGGCTCCAGAGACAGGAACTTCCTCACAATACGTGCCGTGTCGAGAAGTACTGCCTTTTGCATCAGACCCTTGACCCAAGCACCCAACGCGAGCCTCTTAAGGTGACGATCGAGGCTCTTGGCTATTAGGCCATTAACCGTTACAACTATCGGCACAATAATTGCTGAGTCCACATCCCACATGTCGACAATCTCGTGAGCCAAGTCCAGATATTTGATCTGTTTGTCTTTCTCGGCTTTCACGAGATTCTCGTCATGAGGAATGGTGACATCAACAATTATTGCGAGGCGCTCTGATCGATCTATCACCACAATATCAGGTTTGTTGGCTACAACAGTCCTGTCTGTGACGATAGATCGATCCCAGTACAATGTGGCATGACCATTTTCGAGAACTGGCTCTGCCACATACCTGTAGTACGGTACCTCGATGTCTACAAGTTTGTATTTCAGAGCAAGTTGCTGGTGAATGATTCTAGCTACTTGGTTATGTCTGTGCAAGTACTCGCCGTTAGCAAGACGTGAACAACCGGAAACAATATGCCTGAGAGATTCACCAGGCTGGTGACACGCACGACAAATATCGGTAGTGCCATCCCTCAGGATATATTTCCGGTAGTTATTCGTCTTGATAACTTCGTCAGCAATTGCACAAACAAACCCTTCGGTTTCCCCAAAGAGGTCACCGAAGCGTAGCCAGTTCACCGAGGCTAATAGGTCTACATTGGGTCCATACAGGGCCCGATGGAACCTGCCATGAAGCTCCTTGCTCTGCCATACACGCTTGCGATCATCAGTACTGAGTACTACAGGTATGCGCCAGTTCTCCTTAGCCAACTTGAGCGGGGTGAGTCCATTGTCCACTATGACAACATCTCGATGCATGTCCACGTTCGCCTGGAGAAAATATTCTCTGAGATTGCACACCTCGCGGTTGTGTAGGGTCTTGACATTCAGAAAGCCACGACCCCCACACTTCCGCGGGATGTACAACCTCATCACGGATGAACGTGGATGATGCATACGATATGCCGTCAACAATGTGCGGACTCTTCTGTCCAGGGCGTCCAATTCAGACTGAGTCCACTTGAGTATGCCAAAGGAGTATACAAGAAGTGGCATGACCCAACCGTTGCAAGCACGAACCTTGTTGCCACCTGATAAAAGGCTTTTTAATACTTTTTTCAGGCGGCCAAAGAAACGCTCCTGCAACGATTGCTTCATGTCAGCTTCATTGATTCCTAAAGCCTGTGACATACCCAAGTACTTATAGGTATCGGTTAAGAGAAGCGATCTTAGGTAAATGGAATCTGAGAGTTGGAGCCCCTCAGATTCCACCATCCTGCCCTGCTTCACATGAATGACAGCACATTTATCCACACCGAACTCCATATTGATAGACTTACTAAAGTTTTAGGTTACGTTTAGTAAATCTAGCAATTGGACATCAGATTGGGCAAATAACTTCAGGTCATCCATGAATAACAGGTGGGATACTACCTGACCGCCTCTCTGTAACCTGTAGCCTAACCTTGAACCCTCCAGTAATGTACTGAGAGGGTTCATGGCTAGGCAAAACCAAAGGGGACTCAGACTGTCACCCTGAAAAATTCCCCGCTCAATTTTAATACGTTCGCCGTCCTCCTGGATCCTCCGTATTCCATTGCCTCATACATGACTTTAAGAAGGTGCGTAGAGTAGTATTTACTTTATACAACTCTAGCACCCTCAAAAGCCATGTATGCGGCACGGAGTCATACGCCTTCTTATAATCTATCCAACATGCCGCCAGATCCTTTCGGTTACGGCGAACTTGTTGGCTAATGGCCATGTCAATGAGGAGGAGCTCCTTAGTACCGCGAGCACCCTTCCTACATCCATTCTGAGAGGCTGACATAATACAATTGTCTTCAACATGTTTAGCTATTTTAGCTCTCAGAATAGATGTAAGAAGTTTATAGACCGATGGTAGACATGTTATCGGTCTATAATTGCCGGGCTCGCTAGTACTGCCTGTCTTGTGGAGCAGGTGGGTAATTCCAGTCATCATAAATGATGGCAACGACCCAGATTCTACAGCTGATTGGAATTGAGATGCCAAGCGTTCATGCGAACTACGTAGCCACTTCAGCCAGAAATTGTGCAGCCCGTCCAAGCCTGGAGATTTCCAATTAGATAATGGACGGACTGCTTGTGCAACATCCTGGCTAGAAATGGCCACGCATTCCATTTCAGGAATATGTTCGCATGAACGTTCGACATCTTGCATCCAATCACCTTCAGTATGGCCAATGGGCGTCGACCAGATGCTACGCCAAAACATGGCTGTGGTGTCCGCATCCGGCCGCTGCACATTAGTCACACTTTGATCTGGTCGTTCCCAGCTTCTGTATACCCACCTATGATCCCTCTGGAATGTACGATTAATGACGTACCGGTCCACACGTTTTTTAAATCTACGAATTCGGTTTGCCCATGCATAGACTTTCTGTTTTAGGTAGTCAATGCGCTCTGTGACCCGGGCTATATAATCTTGAGGACTAATATTAGTCCCCGAAAAAGCCCGTTTCACAAAGCGCATTACCCTAGGGCGTGTATTCCCCTCCCTAAAACAGATCAGCTTGCCAATAAGTGCCCTTGCCTCGGCAATACGTCGCTCAATCCTGCACTGCCACGCCGGTACAGCAGACCTTTGTCGTACAACGGTATCAGTTTCAAGAAACTTGACACCAGCTATACGACAAGCTGCCACAGCGGTACAGTACAAGATTGAGTGTGTATCACCGAGATCCTCACTATTATCTAAATAAGTAGATAATAACGAGTCAAGAGCACTTACCAGCGCTATATTTCGCCTATGCATAGGCAACCGCGGTAGGCGAGGCCTAATAGATGATGGCGTGTACCGGTAGTCCCTAATCGCACATTCCAAAGCGTCCTTGACCTCCTCATTGCACTGGGTACTTACATCATCAGCCATGTCATGCTCCTCCCTGACGGCGCTGCCGCCCATTGGTGGTGCGCTCGGTGTCGGTGTTAGTGTGGGCCGCACGGGATTGGCATGGCTCGAAGGTAAGTACTCTGAGCGGATCCTATCAAGCACGGCGTTATCCACCTTGCCACTGCGCTGGATAACCCGTACCTGATCCGATAGTCGTTGAGCCGTGACGTTGATGCTAGGTTCCAAGGCCTGAAACATAGACAGCATGCGACTACGGTACGCAGTGAGGTTAGTGCCCCCCTCTGTCGCCCCAAAATATGCGCGCATGACTTGTTCGTTTATGGATGACGTCCACTTCATGCGCTGCACATTACCACCGGCAGCGGGGACCCTGTTTGGGGCCGGTGGGCCCCGAGGTCCTAAGCACGCTGGTGGCCGGCCTCTCCCACGCCGCCGCGCAGGTGACGGTGTCGACGGCGGAGAGAAATACTCGTCGCTGGAGCTCGACGCAACTACAGCTGTCGACGTTACTGGTGCAGGTTCCGACGGCTGCGAGGCGGAGCTGAGCGACGAGTCCGGAGGTGTTGGGTGTGCTCTTCGTTTCCTGGCTCTCGTCAACATGCTTATGTGTTTTTATCTTCATTTTTGTAAATATATTTATTGTTTGATCTGTCATAATGTTAAGCGTGACGGCTGTCATTGTATGAAATGTTCACTATTTCTGTATTTATGTTGTTTTTACCAGGTATTTTCTTGCTTTACTTGTGTTTTCTATTATAATTTAGATTATATATACTATTGCACTATGGATGAGAGGATATTTGTAAAATATTAATATTTAAAAAGAATTGGAGGAATAAACACGTTGACAGTTTTGGTGTTGCCAGTTTATTATTATTATTTTTTTTTTTTTTTTGTTTAAATTTCTCAGCGTGAGCTGGTAGAATTACGTGTCATTTACGGACTACCGTCAAGTAAATGACTCGGTTGTAGGGTGTATTATGTCTGTGCGGTGATAATATCTTGTTCGTCTATCTGTAAAAATTTCCTGACGAGTCTACATGTATTTAATATTGCAGCTTTTTGGAGTTGTATGTAGGTGTTGGGTTTCAGATCAATAAGTTTCAGGCTATGGTGTATGTGATTCGGGATAACGCCAGTTGCCGACAAAACTATGGGTACAATGTAAACCTTATCTTGTTTCCAAATTCTTAACACTTCATCTTTAAGATCTGTATATTTATGTACTTTTTCAGAAATTGTTTTTTGTATATTGTGAGTGTTTGGTACGGCTATATCTATCAAGTAGGTAGTTTTATTAACTTTGTCTTGTAGGGTTATATCGGGGCGATTATAATGTATTGTTCTATCAGTTAATATTGCGCGGTCGTAATACATTTTATGTGTGCTGTTTTCTAGAACTGGTTTAGGGCTATACTGATAGTATGGCGTGTGCGTGTCTGGGATGATATGATGTTTTAGAGCTAGTTTTTGGTGTATAATGTTAGCAATTTGATTATGTCTATGGGTGTAATCTGTTTGCGTAAGATTGGGGCAAGCGCCAGTAATATGCTGAATTGTTTCTGTTTGACTATGGCATTTCCTGCATTTGTCGTCTGTTAGCGTAGGGTCTTTGATAATATATTTTTTGTAGTTTTTAGTGTTGATAATTTGGTCCTGGATTGCTATTATAAAGCCTTCAGTTTCTGGAAACAGATTACCAAGAGTGAGCCATTTATTTGATGCTATTTTATCTATATGTGGTTGTTCAAGATCGTTAGGATGTCGGCCATGTAGCACTTTCTTTTTCCATTGCTCTATTTTTAAACTTTCAGCGGTAGTTTCATTACTATCTAATTCAGTTATTTGGGCTAGGTTTAATGGTGTGTGGTTGAAATCATTGCTAACTATTGCGCTATGTATTTTGCTATTATTTGCTTTATTGTGGAAAAACGTTTTAAGTTTTGATATATGTGTGTGCCATAGTGCTAGTATATTGATAAGTCCTCGTCCTCCATGCGGTCTCTTGATCGTCATTCTTTCAATAGCAGATTTTGGGTGTAGACAATTGTGCTTAGTGAGAATGGTTCTTGTTGCTATTTCGATGTTGTTGATGTCGGTTTAAGTCCATTTTATGATGCCAAAGGAGTAGGTCAATATGGGTACAGCGTATGTGTTGATTGCTTTTATTAAACTTTTGGCGGCTAATTGACTCCTACTTAATATATGAACCCTGCGCTTATATTCTGTGATGAGGGATATTTTTAATTTATTGTGGTCTAATCCTTTCAATTGATGATAACCTAAGTATTTATAAAATTTGTTTGGTTCCATAACAGTGATGACTTCATTATCGTTTACTGTGTAATCGCCGGGCCTGATCTTTCCGTTGATTATGTGGACTGTCTTACATTTCTCAATGCCAAATTGCATGTTAATGTCTCTACTGAATTTAGCTGTGGTGTCTATCAATGTTTGCATTTCTTTTTCTGATCTGGAATAAAGTTTTATGTCGTCCATATAGATTAAGTGGGTTATTGAAATTTCTGTATTATTGTGTTTCAGGCGATATCCGGCCTTGCAACTTCGCAGCATTTGTGATATGGAGTTTAAAGCTAAGCAAAACCACATAGGACTCAAGGAGTCACCCTGATATATACCCTTCCTTATTGATATTTCCCTACTTGAGATGTTGTTAAGATGCAGTGTTGTTTTCCAAAGAGGCATTATGTTTTTGAGAAATTCAATCAAGATAGGATTAATTCTGTATATCTTTAAAATTCGTAGAAGCCAAGAATGGGGGATGCTATCAAAAGCCTTCTTATAGTCGATATAGGCGCAGTGTAGATTTCTGTTATTGGTTGTAGAGTGTCTGTGGATTAAAGAATCTATTATAAGCTGCTCCTTGCATCCCATGTGGCCCTGTCTACACCCTTTTGGTTCTTCGGCTAGAATGTTGTGCTGCTCTATGTGTGAAGTAATTTTTTTAGTAATGGCGGATGTGAGAATTTTGTATATGGTAGGTAAACAAGTTATGGGTCTGTATTGTGATGGTTGTGATGTGTATTTGCCTTTTGGTAGCATGTAAGTAATACCTTTCGCTATAAATTGTGGAGTGTTTTGTCGCCCATGAATGATATTTGTCAGATTTTTTGCTATGATTTTATGAAGAGTTGTAAATTTTTTGTACCAATAGTTATGTACTTTATCTATCCCTGGTGATTTCCAATTGTTTAATTTGGCAGTTACTTGTTTTATATCTTCTTCTGTTATCTCGTCAAATGGCATTTCTTCTATATCTTCCCATTTCCTTTCTTCCTCACTTAACCATGCTGTTTCCTCGTTATGTTGTGCGTCTACCTCCCAAATATCTGCCCAAAATCTTTCTAACTCTTCCACTGTTGGGATTTCCATACTATTATTATTTGCTGTATTATCTATTTTTTTGTTAAGATTCCTGTAGAATAGTTTCTCGTTTGTATGAAATAATTTATTGTCATTTTTGCGTTGGAGTGCTTTTTTGTATCTAGCTAACCGGTGCGCTTTTAGCGCTAGTTTTTGTTTCAGTGTGTCTAAGAAGTCTTCTATTCTTTTATTGTTGTTTTCGTGGCTACTGTGTATCCTATTGTTACTTATAATTTTATTGACTCTCTCAACTACTTTTTTTGACCTGTTGTTGTTTATATATTGTGTTAGTCTACCTATGTCGGATCTTAGTTGTATTATGTCTCTTTCTAACCTATTTTGCCATGCTGGTTTTCTATTTTCTCTTTGGGGTCTAGGCTGCAACTCAGTTTTATAACCAAGTTCACGTGATATTACTAGGGCACTACAATATATCAGAGTATGAATATCGGATAGTTGCGAGTCATCTGAGAAAAACTTACAAATAATGCTATTATTGATAATATTGGTTAATTGATTTAAATATGTGCTATACTTTAGCTTAGGCAGTCGAGGTCTGAGTGTAGGGTCTGTACCTGAATATTCAATTATGGTTGTGTGCAGGCTTTCCTGTAATTTTTGTGCAGTGGAATCGGAGAGGGCTGTAGATTGTACGGTTTCTATTTCGGTTTCCATTATCAGTATTGTGGATTGAGTCTGTGTAGATACATCACAGTTACTTGGTGTGTAAATATTATGTGTGGGGTGCTCGGTTAAATCTTGTAAGTTATTTATTGCTTGTGTGTTCGAGAATTGGGTTTGCTGAGATAAGCCTGTTGACCTAACTGTATTTCTCATATCATTAAGGGAAGCCTGTGGCTGAGAGGATATATCTTCTAGCTCTAACCTAACTTCTTCTTTAATTTGTGCAATCTTTTCAGTACTAAGCATCTTATTTCTTATTATTACTCGTCTTTGGTCTGAAACTCGTTGTTCTGAAACATTTGCATGAGGGTACTGCCTAACAAAGTGTTCATGTAATATTTTTCTATATGTTGTTAAATCGGTTTCTAATTTAGTGATACGGTAGTAGGTACGCATGATGAATGTGTTTATCTCTTCAGTCCATCTCATGCGTACTCGTGGTTTGCCAGCTTTAGTGGACGCAGGTAGTAGGATATTCTCCGCCTGCGCAACATCTAAAGTAGCTACTGGTGTGGATGATCGGGTTTCTGTAGATATTTTCGAAGGTGTATATGATACTGTTGATGGGCTATAGGGTTCTTCTATTAAAAGGAGTGGTGAGCTATTTCTGTCTGTGTGGTCCGTTAATCTGTCAGGAGTAAGATTGGCTGTAGTATATTCGGGTGACCCGGAGGGAGCCCGCCTATTCAACTCCTCTCCGCTGACGGTTCGTATGCTGCCGCACCCAGCGTCAGCTCCAGGTGCGCCCCGGCGATAGCCCCCGGGCAGCGGCCCTATACGTTTATTCTTCGATCTAGTCTCCATGTTAAAAATGGGTGGCCAGAGCCATGTTAGCCGTGCCAGTAATTTTGTATCACGTGTCCGCCCCCTACGTGAGTCTGATGGTCGACTCGGACGTATGGTTGGGCTTGTGGGGGGCTTATTATTATTATTATTATTATTATGTGTCTCTTTTTCACGGCTATTCTTCTAACATGGTGTTAGAAGAATAACCGGACCTTTGGGAGGCTTACACGGGGATATGGATCCAACGTGCCCTCTGCACGTTGGATCCATAGAGAACTTTAATCTAAAATGGGATGGGACACATGCCGTGGCGCCTCCACAACTGCACTACTGAGTACAGCTATGGACTAGCCGCAGCAAATGTAGGACTATTGCAATGATGTGGAGTCTAATTTACTGGTTTATGGGGATGGGTGTTAAATGGACTGGTAATAATGATACTATGGATAAAAAACGGCACCTGCCATTGATACTCCTATAGCATCCGTCCGCGTGGCAGGTGGTGACTCGCCAACTCACTAGATGGGCCCTCTCTAAATAGCCGCCCAAAGCAAACAAACTCTGCCATAAAGGCAGCCAGAGGGCAACACCGGTGCGAGTGGCTAGGAGTGTCGAGCGGTGCGGCACCGGTTTCGCCATCGTGGGCCTCGTGACAACGGAGGCCCGGAGCGGGTTTCCCCGTAGTTACGCCCTTGAGAATGACACTTCCACCCCCGAGCTAATAGCTCTTGCGGCTTCCCTCTGGCCGGCCGACCAAGGCAAGCCAGAGTTGAGAGTCCTGCGGGCACTCTTGGAAATCCACTCCGGCCAGCCAATAAAGGCAAGCCGGGGACGAGGCCCTGACCGACCCTCTGAAGCATTCGGGACCGCAGTGTCGCCACACACATTCAGCTCGCCACAAAGCTGCCCTGCGGTTGTAAGCTTTCTTTTCATCTTGTAATACATTTTTTGTTTATATTACACGATGAAGGTGATGTTTGAAAGCTGTTACTCTGCCCTCTGAGATTGCGTTAGTCTCATGATGAGATAACGGCTGCCCCAGAGGGGCAGTTATTATTATTATTATTATTATTATTATTTGAGACATTTTAGTATACTCGGTTTAAAACCAGTGTTTTAATGACTATTACGGGTCAATAACCAAGTAATAGTCATTTAAGAAAGACCTGTGTTGGTTTGATCTATGATTTGTGGTTCAGTTTCGTCATTCTGCAAAAATTTCCGCACTATCCTGCAGGTATTTAAAATAGCTGCCTTTTGGATGTTGATGTACATTTTTGGTGGTAAATCGAGCATTTTCAAGCTATGGTGCAAATATTTAGGTATGACTCCTGTGGTTGATATTACTATTGGTATTATATAGACTTTGTTGACTTTCCAGATTCTTGCTATTTCTTCCTTGAGATCAGAGTATTTATTGATTTTTTCTGTTATGGTCTTCATAATATTGTGTGTATTCGGGACCGCTATGTCAATTATGAAAGCTGCATTGTCTGATTTGTTGTGGATGGTGATATCTGGTCTATTGTAATGTATTGTCTTATCGGTTAGTATGGCACGGTCGTAATACATTTTGTGGGTGTTATTTTCTAATACAGGATCAGGGCGATAATTATAGTACGGTGTATGTGTGTCTTGTATGAGCTTATATTTTACAGCAAGTTTCTGATGGACAATATTTACTATTTGATTGTGTCGGTGTGTAGACACAAAAACAATACAACATATTACAGGCGCATGCGCAAAACTCACACAAACTGACTGTGTGAGTTTTGCGCATGCGCCTGTAATATGTTGTATTGTTTCCGGTTGTCTATGGCATTTACGACATTTATCATCCGTCATGTTAGCATCTTTAATTATATGTTTTCTGTAATTTCTGGTGTTTATTACTTGATCTTGAATGGCGATGATAAAGCCTTCCGTTTCTGGGAATAAATTTGCGGCCGTTAGCCATGTATTTGATGCTTGTTGATCAATGTACGGTTGCTGCAAATCGTGTGGATGACGTCCGTGCAATATTTTTGATTTCCATTGGTTTATCTTATTGCTTTCCCTGTTAGTCAGATTGGATGTAGTATGTGAATCACTGGTTAGAGTTGACAAGTTAAGAGGAGTAAATTTGTTATCGTTATTAATAATATTAGCATGAAGTTCACTGGTGGCTGCTTTTTCGTAGAAGAACGACCTGAGATTGTTTAGCTGGGTTTCCCAGATTCAGATTCAGATTCTTTATTTGCTTTAAATGTTGTTACAATAGTTGTTACAGTAATTTGTGTCTCAAACATTTAGTCATTGATGACATGCAAAAATATAACAAAATTACAAACTATGCGAAATACTATGAATGTCCAATTATAATCATTACAAATCTCACAGCAAATCTAATCCGGTCGAATTATAAAAAAAAATAAAGTAATAATCAAATAAGTAAATGTCAAAAATATCATAAACTATGAATGTCTAATAATCATGTCAAAGCTAAAAAAAAAAAAAAAATACATATAGGTAGATGTCAAAATAAATGAATGTACTTATTAGATCTTCATAATTTCATTTCAATAAATTCTTTAACAGAGTAGAAACACTTATCACATAACCAATTATATAATTTACGTCGGAAGATATTTATAGGTAGTGCAGTTAGATATTCTGGCAACTTATTATAAATTCTCACAGTCATTTGGTTGCAGCTTTTGCTGTTTAGGGCAGTTTTTGAGTGGGGCATACATAACCTGTCTGGGTACCTAGTGTTAAAATTATACTTGTCTTTAAATTTTTCAAATAAGTGCATATGGTTTTTTACGAAACAACTAATTTCAAATATGTACATGCAAGGGAGTGATAGCAACTTTAACTCTTGAAACAAAGGTTTACATGCTGATAATGGTTCTGCTCCGCAGATGGCTCGTATACATCGTTTTTGTATAACAAATACTCTATTCACATCCCTTGAGTTACCCCATAACATTAGACCATAACGTAAGATGGATGCTACATGTCCGTGATAAGCCAACAGTGCAGTTTTTCTATCACTTATATTCTTAATTCTGTGTAAAGCATATACGAAACTATTGATTCGTTTACACACGTGTTCTATATGAGCAGTCCATGTACATAAGTTATCAAGTTTGATCCCAAGAAATGTAGCAACAGGTACTTCATCGACAGATTCGTTATTTAGAATGATATGGGTTTGTGGTATCATCATTTTTTTATTTCTGAAGAGAGTATATTTAGTCTTTTTAATGTTTATTTGTAGATTATTATACTGCATCCATTCATTTATTTTATTTATTGTATAATTAATGTCACTTTCAAATGTGTTTTTGTCCTTACAATCTATTATTACAGATATATCGTCTGCGAAAAGTACGCACTTGTGATTGGTTATTTCAGGTAAATCATTAATGTATGCTAAAAATAATAGAGGTCCGAGAATGCTTCCTTGCGGCACCCCGTATGTATTTCTTTGATACGTAGATCTATACTGTATCAAATCTTTTTTAGTGTTAAGTTTACAGATTTCTACACATTGTGTTCGATTGTTCAAGTATGATTCAATCCAATCTTTAGCAATACCCCGTATGCCTAAATTTTCGCATTTATCTAAAAGTTTAGAGTGACAAACGAAATCGAACGCCTTAGACATATCAAAATAAACTACTGCAGCTGGTCGACCTCGATCTAGAATACTAACTATGTCTTTCATTAAAAAAACGCTGCTAATGTTGTCGATTTCCTTTTTTGAAAGCCATTTTGCTCTGTTTTTATGAGATTATTTTTTGATAAGTAGAGATCTAAGCGTCTGTGGAAAGCTTTTTCAAAAATTTTTGAAAGGATTGGTATGAGTGCCATCGGCCTGTAATTATTTCTGTCCGTTTTTGAACCCTGCTTAAATAAAGGTTTTATTACAGTTTTTTTAAGATAATCTGGAAATTTGCCTTCTGAGAACGACATGTTTATCAGAAATGATAACACAGATGCTAATTCTATTTTACATTTCTTTAAAATACTTGTTGAAATCTCATCGTAACCTACAGCATTTGTATTTTTAAGGGAAGCTATTATAGATGCAACTTCTTTCTCGTCTACAGGGGTTAGAAACATTGAGTCACAGATAAGTTCCTTTGGAGTAATTTTAGTATTATTGTTACATGAAATATTAGAATTATTAATGTTAGATTTTGTTGTAATGTCCAAAAATTTATTATTAAATTCTTCAGCTATTATAATTGGATCTGTAATATGATTTTGATTTATAATTATTTTATCAAAGAGTTCAATATGTTGCGATACTTTAGATTCATTAATTAAGTTCCATGCCGCTTTGCACTTATTCCTAGAATTATACATGTAATTGTGATTTGAGATTTGCTGAGCTCTAAATATACACTTCTTTAAAAGTCTTGAATAATTTAAATGTCTGTCTTTAAGTGCCATTGAACCATATTTATAGTACTTGAACCTAATATATCTATTTGTCTTACATGACTTTTTAATACCCAGAGTTAACCAATTTAAACACTTTTGTTGAATTTTCCTCTTTTTTCGAAAATTTGGGAAACAAAGATGGTAAAACAGAGTAAACAAACAGATAAATTCACCAAAAGCTGCGTCAATGTTATCACAAACATAAACATCTTCCCATAGGCAAGATATATCAATAAGACCTCTACCGCCATTTTTCCGTTTCAATGACATCCTCTCTATAGCCGATTTGGGATGCAGATAATTATTTTTTGTTAGTAGAGTGCGGGTTTTTATTTCTAGGCTATTAAGATCAGTTTTTGACCACTTAATTACGCCAAACGAATAAGTAAGAATCGGAATTGCGTAGGTATTAATCGCTTTTATTAGTCTTTTGCCTGTTAGCTGTGTTTTGCAAATTCTAACTACTCTGTTTTTATATTCTTCAACTAACGCTTTCTTTATAGGTGTGTGGTCTAACTGTTTAGATTGTTGGTATCCTAGGTATTTGTATAGATCCTCAGTGGCCATGGATGTTATAGTTTGGCCTTCCTCAAGCGTATAGTCACCTGGTTCAATTTTGCCTTTTTTAATATTTAAGATCCTGCACTTATCTAAGCCAAATTGCATTTTTATGTCTTTACTGAATGTAGCTGTTATGTCTATTAGTTTTTTCATGTTCTTTGCTGTGTTGCTGTAGAGTTTTATGTCATCCATGTAAATCAGGTGGCCGATGGATGTTGTATTAGAAGCTTGTTTGAATCGGTAACCAATGTTTACTTTGTTAATCATTTGTGACAATGGGTTAAGGGCCAGGCAAAACCACAGAGGGCTAAGAGAATCACCTTGATAGATGCCTTTTTTGATCAGAATTTCTCGAGTTACAATGGAAGTGTGACTGTCGCGGAGATGTATGTTCGTTTTCCAAAATGTCATTATTTGTGATAAAAAGTCTATTAGTTGCGGGTCAATTTTGTACATTTTTAGAATTTGTAGGAGCCAGGTGTGTGGAACACTATCGAATGCTTTGCGATAATCTATGTAGGTGCAGTGTAAGTTCCTTTTGTTTGGATTTGCATGTTTGTGAATGACAGAATCTATAATTAGAAGCTCTTTACACCCCATGTGGTTTCGTCTGCATCCTTTTTGTTCCTCCGATATTAAATTATTATTTTCGGCGTGTGAATAAATTCTATTGGCAACAACAGCTGTGAGAATTTTATAAATTGTCGGAAGGCATGTGATCGGTCTATATTGAGATGGGTCGCTTTTATTTCCTTTAGGTATTAAATAAGTAATTCCCTGCGCTAAAAATGATGGTATATGATGCTAAAATGATGATATTTAAAATGATACTAGTGAAACAGTTGGCTATCGGTTTGTGTAGTATGTGTAAATGCTTAAACCAGAAGTTATGAAGTTTATCGATACCCGGTGATTTCCAGTTGTGGAGTTTGCCAGTAACTGTCTTGATTTCGTCTTCTCCTATCTCATAAAAAGCCATTTCATCTATTTCATTCCATCTGTTTTCTTCTTCTTTTATCCAATCTGCATTTTCGTTGTGCTTACTTTCCTTTTCCCATACGTCTGACCAAAATTCTTAGATTTGATCTTTCGTCGCTGTTGTTTCTGTATCATTACTATTTGCATTTTCTGTTTTATTAATCTTCATTTGTCTATAGAAAGTCTTTTCATTAGTTGCAAATAATTTGTTTTCTTGTTTCCTTTTAAAAGCTTTTTTATATCTGGCTAATCTATTTGATTTTAGTACTAACTTCTGTTTAAGCGTGTCGAGATGTTCTTCTAGCGTTTTATTGTCACGTTCATGCTTCGTTTGTATCCTACTATTTTTTAAGATTTGTTCAACCATATTTTCTAGCCTTGATGACCTATTGCCCCTAATGTATTGCGAAAGCCTGCCTATATCTGCTCTTAATCTAGCGATATCTTTTTGTAGTCGAATTTGCCAAGGTGGTTCGGTATATTGTTTTTGTGTAGTTCGATTAGTGTCAGTGTATATTTTGTAGCCTAACTCTTGTGTGATTACCATTGCAGTGCAGTATGTCAACGTGTGTATGTCTGTTAGGAGTAAACTTTCAGACAGAAATCGGTTCAGAATGTTATTATTAAATAATGTAAGTAAATCGGTTAATCGTTTGCAATAGTATAATTTAGGGAGTCTCGGTCTCATAACTGGGTCCATCCCGCTATATTCAAGTAACTTGCATTCAAGTACGTCAGTAAGATTTTTTACTAATTCATCGCAAGGAGACTCGTGTTGCAATATTTGTAATTCTGACTCTAGTAGCAAATCATGTGTTAACGTTGTTTGTGTAGATATATGACAGGTCTGAGTAGTGGATGTATGGTCTAAGTGCAATGTACTTTGTGTTGTAGTTACTTGGGAGTTGAGTTCTGGGCTTTCTACGTAATCGTTTGGTGAAAGAAAATACTCTTGTTGGGAAGATAGGCCTAGTGGATTATTACTGTCGGTGTGCATGTTCGTTATTTGTGTCTGTACTTGTTCTTTTATATTGTTCAGAAGTTTTTCCGAAAGATACTTGTTCCTAATTATCATTCTTCTTTGGTCTGATACTCTCTGTTCTGTTACTTTAATTGCCGGATATTTTTGTGAGAATAATTGATGCAAAGTTTTTCTATAGCAGGTCATGTCGGTTTCTAACTTTGTAATCAAGTAATAGGTACGCATGATGAAAATATTAACATCGGTTGACCATTTCATGCGTACTCCTGGTTTACCAGCTTTAGTGGACACAGGTATAAAGGTATTCACCTCCCGTGTAACATCTAAAGTTGGCGTTGGTGTTTCGAGGCTATTTCTGTCCACAGAAGACACCGTAGTTGGGATATATGAGATTGTAGAAGGACTGTATGGTTCTGCTACTGAAAGAGACTCGAAAGAATTTATACTAATGTTGTCATTGTCAGTCTGTATGTCATTGGTCTGGTTGGCTGTAATATTTTCGGGTGACCCGGAGGGAGCCCGCCTATTCAACTCCTCTCCGCTGACGGTTCCTATGCTGTGACACCCAGCGTCAGCTCCAGGTGTGCCCCGGCGATTGCCCCCGGGAAGCGGTCCTAAACGTCTACTTCGTAACTTCATCTCCATGTAAATGGGTTCCCAGAGCCATGTTAGCCGAGCCAGTAACAAATGGATCGCGTGTCCGCCCTCCACGTGAGTCAGGTGTTCGACTCGGACGTATGGTTGGATTATAGGGGGCTTATTATTATTATTATTATTATTATTTTCAGAAATGTTTCTTTTAACTCAACTCAAGGTTGGCAATTGAGAACCAGGTACGGGTTTATACCAAGTATTCTGTCATGTAGTTATGACTAGAGATTTTGTGCGTTTGGTATAGATTGGCCTGTTAGTGTCTCGTTTGTAGTCTGTATTATGCTATGCATATTTGTGCATAAAGGATTGCTTGTGATATTTGAGGTATTCTGAAGTGCGAGTGAGGTCGGGTTTAAGAAGCGTCGAACTATAGAGCAAGTGTCTAGTACAATTGATTTTTGTAGTGGTATGTAAGTTTTTGAGTGCAGTTCTAACATTTTTAATGCATTGTGAAGTGATTGTGGTATAATACCAGTTGAAGATATAATTATAGGGACTATTTTGACTGTTTCTTGGTGCCACATCTGCTTTATTTCGTCTGCTAGAGGGATGTATTTTTGTATTTTTTCAGTGTGTTTTTGCTTTAGATTGTTCGTGTTGGGAACGGCGATATCTATTAGGTAGGTGGTCTTAGTAGATTTAACAGTTAATGTGATGTCTGGTCTGTTGCTGAGGATAGTGCGGTCAGTGATGATGTCTCGGTCCCAGTAGAGCTTTACGTTATTATTTTCTAGCACATTTTTAGGTTTGTTTTGTAGTAGGGTGTGTGTGTTTCTGTTAGGTTATGTTTAAGTGCGAGTTGTTGGTGAATGTATTTGGCGACGTTGTCATGGCGATGTGTGTAGTCTTTGTTGGCGAGTGCGCTGCAACCTCCTGTGATGTGATCTATGGATTCGGTGTATTGGTGGCACAATCGGCATTTATCAGTCTCTATTGTCTCTTTTAAAATATATTTTGAGTAATTGCGTGTTTTAATTATTTGATCCTGTATTGCTACAAAAAATCCTTCTGTCTCACTGAATATGTTTCCTTTAGTAAGCCAGGTAGTTGATGCGGTTCGGTCTATATGATCTTGTTCTAGTTGATGTGGATATTTACCATGTAATGCCTTGCTTTTCCAGTTTTCTAACTTTAAGTCTTCTTCTAAGATCTTAGCTTTTGGGTCAAACTGAGTGTTATTTAATAGTAGTGGTGTTCCAGAGTGTGATAGGTTAACTATTGCTTTGTGTAGTGTACTATCGTTAGCTTTTCTGGTAAAATAAGATCGTAAATTATCTATTTGAGTGTAGTGTAGGTTTTTAATGTCTATAAATCCGCGACCTCCTAGTTTTCTACTTAGCGTGAACCATTGTACAGCGGAGTGTATGTGGTGAATGTTGTGTTTATTGTATGTTGTTCTAGTTGTGGTGTTAAGAGAATTGAGTTCAGTATCAGACCATTTAATAATTCCGAAGGAGTATGTTAATATATGGATAGCATACGTGTTGATTGCTTTAACTGTATTTCTGGCAGATAGCTGGGTGTGAAGTATTTTGCTAAGTCTATTTTTGTATTTTGTTTTTAAAGTATTTTTTATTTCAGTGTGGTTTATAGATATGCTTTGTTGATATCCTAAATATTTATAAGTTTCTCTTGATTTCATACTATCTATTGTGCCGTCTTGCAGCTCGAGTTCAAATGGATTTGTAGTGCTATGCTGACCTTTAACGATACTATTTATTTTACACTTATCTGTGCCAAACGGGCCGGCCGACCAAGGCAAGCCAGAGTTGAGAGTCCTGCGGGCACTCTTGCAAATCTACTCCGGCCAGCCAACAAAGGCAAGCCGGAGACGAGGCCCTGACCGACTCTCTGAAGCATTCGGGACCGCAGTGTCGCCACACACATTCAGCTCGCCACAAAGCTGCCCTGCGGTTGTAAGCTTTCTTTTCATCTTGTAATACATTTTTTGTTTATATTACACGATGAAGGTATGTTTGAAAGCTGTTACTCTGCCCTCTGCGATTGCGTTAGTCTCATGATGAGATAACGGCTGCCCCAGAGGGGTTATTATTATTATTATTATTATTATTTGTTTCTCTTTCACGCGTACTTTTCTAACATATGATGTTAAAAAAAGTACACGGCCCTTTGGCAGGCGTACACGGAGACATAGGTCCAACGCGCAGAGGCCCCTTGAGAATTTTAATCTAGGATGTGGTGGGACACCTACTGAGGAGCCTCCATAACTGCACTATGAAGTACAGCCACGGATTAGCCGCAGCAGGTGTAGGACTATTGCTACTTGTATGGAAACTACTTATTCCGGGCTATTGTGATGGGTGTTCAATGGATTAGTGAATATGGAAACTATGGATAAACGGCGTCTGCCCTAAGTACTCTTATAGTACGTCGAAAAGGGGCAGACGGTGACTTGCCAACTCACTAGATGGGCCCTCTCTAAATAGCCACCATGGTAAACGAAATCTGCCATAAAGGCAGCCAGAGGGCAACACCGGTGCGAGTGGCTAGGGGTGTAGAGCGGTGCGGCACCGGTTTCGCCATCGCGGGTCGTGACCCGGAGCGGGTTTCCCCGTAATTACGCCCTTGAAAATGACACTTCCACCCCCGAGCAAATAGCTCTTGCGACTTCCCTCTGGCCGGCCAACCAAGGCAAGCCAGAGTTGAGAGTCCTACGGGCGCTCTTGGGCATCAACTCCAACCAGCCAATAAAGGCAAGCCGGAGACGAGGCCCTGACCGACTCTCTGAAGTATTCGGGACCGCAGTGTCGCCACACACATTCAGCTCGCCACAAAGCTGCCCTGCGGTTTGTAAGCTTTCTATTCATCTTGCAATACATTTTTTGTTTATATCCCAAGATGAAGGTTATGTTTGAAAGCTGTTACTCTGCCCTCCGAGATTGCGTTAGTCTCATGATGAGATAACGGCTGCCCCAGAGGGGTTTATTATTATTATTATTATTCTCTTTATTTTAACCTTTTCTCATAATGATATTTTACATTTCTATGTTATTTAGAAAAAACAAATATAAAAATATAAAATAAAATTACGGGGAACACCGGTATCGGGTGCAGGGACCAAGCTACCGGTGGTTAGGGCTCCAGAGAGGAACCTCCTGACGATACGAGCCGTGGCCAGCAATACTGCCTTCTGTATAGAGGACTTAATCCAGCCGTCTAACGAGAGCCTCTTGAGGTGGTGATCGAGGCTCTTGGCAATGAGACCATTAACTGACACGACTATCGGTACAATGATCGCCGAGTCCACATCCCACATGCATTATTATTATTATTTTCAGAAATGTTTCTTTTAACTCAACTCAATGTTGGCAATTGAGAACCAGGTACGGGTTCATACCAAGTATTCTGGTTCAGTCATGTAGTTATGACTAGAGATTTTGTGCGTTTGGTATAGATTGGTCTGTTAGTGTCTCGTTTGTAGTCTGTATTATGCTATGCATATTTGTGCATAAAGGATCGCTTGCGATATTTGAGGTATTCTGAAGTGTGAGTGAGGTCGGGTTTAAGAAGCGTCGAACTATAGAGCAAGTGTCTAGTACAATTGATTTTTGTAGTGGTATGTAAGTTTTTGAGTGCAGTTCTAACATTTTTAATGCATTGTGAAGTGATTTTGGTATAATACCAGTTGAAGATATAATTATAGGGACTATTTTGACTGTTTCTTGGTGCCACATCTGCTTTATTTCGTCTGCTAGAGGGATGTATTTTTGTATTTTTTCAGTGTGTTTTTGCTTTAGATTGTTCGTGTTGGGAACGGCGATATCTATTAGGTAGGTGGTCTTAGTAGATTTAACAGTTAATGTGATGTCTGGTCTGTTGCTGAGGATAGTGCGGTCAGTGATGATGTCTCGGTCCCAGTAGAGCTTTACGTTATTATTTTCTAGCACATTTTTAGGTTTGTATTTGTAGTAGGGTATGTGTGTTTCTGTTAGGTTATGTTTAAGTGCGAGTTGTTGGTGAATGTATTTGGCGACGTTTTCATGGCGATGTGTGTAGTCTTTGTTGGCGAGTGCGCTGCAACCTCCTGTGATGTGATCTATGGATTCGGTGTATTGGTGGCACAATCGGCATTTATCAGTCTCTATTGTCTCTTTTAAAATATATTTTGAGTAATTGCGTGTTTTAATTATTTGATCCTGTATTGCTACAAAAAATCCTTCTGTCTCACTGAATATGTTTCCTTTAGTAAGCCAGGTAGTTGATGCGGTTCGGTCTATATGATCTTGTTCTAGTTGATGTGGATATTTACCATGTAATGCCTTGCTTTTCCAGTTTTCTAACTTTAAGTCTTCTTTTAAGATCTTAGCTTTTGGGTCAAACTGAGTGTTATTTAATTGTAGAGGTGTTCCAGAGTGTGATAGGTTAACTATTGCTTTGTGTAGTGTACTGTCGTTAGCTTTTCTGGTAAAATAAGATCGTAAATTATCTATTTGAGTGTAGTGTAGGTTTTTAATGTCTATAAATCCGCGACCTCCTAGTTTTCTACTTAGCGTGAACCGTTGTACAGCGGAGTGTATGTGGTGAATGTTGTGTTTATTGCATGTTGTTCTAGTTGTGGTGTTAAGAGAATTGAGTTCAGTATCAGACCATTTAATAATTCCGAAGGAGTATGTTAATATAGGGATAGCATAAGTGTTGATTGCTTTAACTGTATTTCTGGCAGATAGCTGGGTGTGAAGTATTTTGCTAAGTCTATTTTTGTATTTTGATTTTAAAGTATATTTTATTTCAGTGTGGTTTATAGATATGCTTTGTTGATATCCTAAATATTTATAAGTTTCTCTTGATTCCATACTATCTATTGTGCCGTCTTGCAGCTCGAGTTCAAATGGATTTGTAGTGCTATGCTGACCTTTAACGATACTATTTATTTTACACTTATCTGTGCCAAACGTCATTTTTATATCCGTGCAAAATTTTTCTGTTAGGCTTAGAAGGTGGTCTAGTTCTTGTCTGCTACTTGCATATAATTTTATGTCATCCATGTACAGTAGGTGTGTGAGTTTGATTTTATTATCTCTGTCAATTGTGTATCCGCATGAGGTATTATTTAGTATTCTGGAGAGGGGGTTTATAGCCAGGCAAAACCATAGAGGACTAAGAGAGTCGCCTTGAAAAATACCGCGTGAGATTTTGATAGGTGATGTTATAAGTGTAGAAGTCTTTGTTCTTAAGCTAAGTTTTGTAGTCCATTTGGTCATTGCATGTTGTAGGAATTGTATAAGGCTGTTGTCGATTTTGTATATTCTTAAAATATGTAGTAACCATGAATGTGGTACGCTGTCAAACGCTTTTTGATAATCAATATACGAGTAATATAGATTTCGACGTTTCTGTTTGACTTGGTTGTGGATTTCGGCATCAATAATTAATTGTTCTTTACAACCCATTGAACCTTTACTGCAACCTTTCTGTTCTTCTGGTATGATTTTGTTTGCTAAGATGTGTGAGTTGATTTTATGTGTAATGATGGATGTTAGTAATTTGTAGATGGTGGGGAGGCAAGTTATGGGTCTGTATTTGGCTGGATTTGTAGTGTCTTGATCTTTAGGTTTTAAATAGGTTACTCCTTGAGTAAGAAAAGCGGGCATGTCGTGTGGATTTTTAATGAGTTCATTTAGAGAGTTTGCTATATGTGAGTGTGTTGATGTTAGGTATTTAATCCAGTAGTTTTGTATTTTATCGGGCCCCGGTGCCTTCCAGTTTAAAGTGTTTTTAACTGCGAGAGTTACGTCATCTTTGTCTATTACGATGAATGGCATAGGCTCGACTTTCTCCATCTCTTGCTCTTCTATTTTAGCCCATGAAGTGTGTGTGTTATGTTGTATGGGTTTTGACCATATATTTTCCCAATAGTGTTTAATGTCTGTTATGTCTGGGTGTTGTGTTACTGTTATGTTCTCTGAGTTAAGTTTTTGATAAAATAATTTTTGACTGTTGTTAAACAGAATATTATCTGACTTTCGTTGGTTGCTCTTCTTATATCGGTTCAGTCGTTTAGCTTGTGCTTGCAGTTTCTGTTTACTAGTATCAAGTCGGTCTACTAATTCTTGTCTAGTTTTGTTATTAGGATTTAATCTTTGTTGTTTCTTGTGTGTGAGATTTCCATTTAAGTATTGTGTGAGCTGTCCAATTTCTTTTCTTAGTGCTGTGATCTTATTTTCTAGACGTCTTTGCCATTGTGGTTTCTTTTGAGCTTTGTGAATGTTGGTTGTATTTTCAGACGGGCGGGTGGTTTGGTTTGTTATTTTAGTTTTCCTACTGTGTAGTGTTGTTACTGTTGTTGCAGCACAATAGATGGCAGTGTGAATTTCTTCTAATGTTATAATATCTTTGTTTTGTAGGTGATTGTCAACAATTTCGTTTAAGGTGTTTACAGTTTTTATCGCCTGTCGTGTAGTTTGCAATTTCGGTATTATGGGTCTGTATGTTGGGTCTGTGCCTGTATATTTTATTATCATTTCAGTAAAAATATTTTTCACGTAGTTAAAATCTATTGGCGTCACTGTTGTATTTGTTAGTTCATTTTCTTGTGTTTGGATGTGTTCGCTAGCTCCTAAGGATCGGCTAGTTTCTCTCTGTGATATAGTTTGTTGTTCTTGCGCGTGTTGAGTATTGGATATTGTTTGAGGTTGGTTTATAATAGGTGGCTGGCTGCTATGTTGGTGAGTGCTAGATATATGTTGTGCTTCTATAGTGTTAGCAGTGTTATTTGTGGGTGTATGTGTAATGGTCTGTTTTATGCGTTCTCGTTCTGCTGCTGATATCCTATTATTTCTATGTATAACTCTGATTTGATCTGATAGACGCTGTTCAGAGATATGGCTTAGCTCTGGAAATTTTTCTATGAAAACTTGATGTAGTAATTGTCTCCAGGCAGTCATGTCGTTTTCACAGATAGTTACTGTGTAGTAGCAACGGAGAAGTTCTATATTTATAGCATTAGTCCATTTCATCCATTGTCTACTCTTTCCAGCGAGAGTGGTTGGAGGAAGTATATCTCGCAAAACACTTCTTGCTGGTGTGTTTGTGTCGATGTGTGAGGCTTGTGTGTTGTGGTCTACGTTATTTGCATTGTTTTGTAGAATTCGCGTAGGGTTAGTGATGTCAGAGGTGGGCACAGAAAAATTTGCATAAGCTTCTTGTGCAACATCGCATGACATTGGTGATGTGGTAGTGGATCGGGATGATTGATGACATTGTAAGGAATGAGGTGATGGTGATCTGGGTGATTGAAATAAACTATGTGTGGATGATATTGGTGATGAACTTGTATAGTGTAGGGGTGATGAGATTTCATCGTTAGTTGCAACAGTACTGGACTGGGCAGACCTTAGCGATACGTTGCCCCCCCCAGAATACGAGGGGCAGCCTGAGCCTGACGGCCCAGGGCGGGATTCTCCCGTGTGGGTACCCACCTGGGGTAATTCTCTGTTTCTAAGACGCATCGCATATTGGTGTTACTATGGCTCCGTTGGTCATTGGTGAGTATATAGCGCAATGCTGCCAATGTCCGCCCCTCACGTGGCTACAGATGGTCGAGCCGGTCGTGGAGTTAGGTTTGTGAGGGGCTTATTATTATTATTATTATTATTTTGTTTTGTTATGATTCTCAGCTGATCGCTGGTGTTTTAATGACAATTACGGGTCAAGACCAAGTAATTGTCATTTAAATGAGATGCTGCGTTTCATCGCTCTGCATAAACTTTCGTACAATCCTACATGTGTTTAATATTGCTGCTTTTTGTATATTGACAAAGGTATTTGGTGATAAATCAAGTAGTTTTAGGCTATGGTGCAAATATTTTGGTATAACTCCAGTGGTGGATATTACAATTGGTACTATGTATACATTTCTAACTCGCCAGATTCTTGCTAGTTCTTCCTTAAGTTCCGTATATTTATTTACTTTTTCAGTTATAGTTTTTAGCAGATTGTGGGTGTTTGGGACTGCTATGTCTATGATATATGCAATATTTTTTGTTTTGTGGTGTATTGTAATGTCAGGTCTATTGTAATGAATGGTCTTATCTGTGAGTATGGCTCGGTCGTAATACATTTTGTAAGCATTGTTTTCTAATACGGGGCTGGGATGATATTTGTAGTAAGGTGTATGTGTATCCTCAACTAAGTTATATTTGAGGGCTAGTTTCTGGTGAATGATATTGACAATTTGGTTGTGGCGATGTGTGTAGTCCGTTTGTGTCAGAGTAGAGCATGCTCCTGTAATGTGTTGTATGGTTTCTGGCTGTTTGTGACATTTTCGACATTTATCATCTGTGACATTGGTATCTTTAATAATATATTTCCTATAATTTTTCGTGTTTATAACTTGATCCTGAATAGCTATTATAAACCCTTCAGTTTCCGGAAATAGATAGCCACTAGTCAGCCATCTATTTGACGCTTCTAAATCAATGTGAGATTGTTGTAAATCATGCGGGTGGCGACCATTTAGTACTTTGCTCTTCCATTGATCTAGTCGAGAGTTATCTGGATCTGATTGAATAGAACTAAAATACGTTGTGGTGTTAGATGTTTCTGCTAAATTAAGAGGGGTAAATTTGGTATCATTGCTAACAATAATTCTGTGGAGATCACTAGTAGCGGCTTTATTATGGAAGAATGACCTAAGATTGATAACCTGCTTTTTCCACAGCCAAGTCATGTCTATTAGACCTCTACCGCCTTTTATACGTTTCAGTGACATTCGCTCGACAGCTGACTTAGGATGTAATAAGTTATTTCTTGTCAATATAGTACGAGTTTTAATTTCAAGGCCTTTCAGATCTGTTTGGGACCATTTCACTACACCAAAAGAGTAGGTTAATATAGGTATTGCATAGGTGTTTATAGCTTTGATTAATCTTTTTCCAGTTAGTTGAGTTTTGCAAAGCATGGTTAATCTGTTTTTGAAATCCTCAGTAAGTAGTGTTTTAAGTCTTGAATGGTCTAATAGTTTCGATTGCTGGTAACCCAGATATTTATACACTTCATTTGTATCCATGGCTGTTATGATTTCCCCCTCTTGTGTTATATGATCACCTGGCTCTATTTTTCCCTGTCTAACATTTAAGATTTTACATTTGTCTAATCCAAACTGCATTTCAATGTCTTTGCTAAATGACGCTGTAATATCAATAAGTTTTTTAATATTTTTTGATGTGGTACTATACAGTTTTATATCATCCATATAAATTAAATGAGCTATTGTAGTTGCGTTAGAGGTGCGATTGAAATAATAACCGATATTTTGCTTATTTAACATGGAGGAAAGTGGGTTAAGAGCGAGGCAGAACCACAATGGGCTGAGGGAGTCACCTTGGTAAATACCTTTTCTAATCTGAATTTCTCGCGTTGTAATAGAAGTTTGGTTATGACGCAGGTACATTTTAGTTTTCCAGAATGACATCATTTCTTTTAAAAAGTTTATTATGTTGGGATTAATTTTGTAAATACTCAATATTTTGATAAGCCAAGAGTGTGGAATACTGTCAAATGCCTTACGATAGTCTATATATGTACAATATAGGTTCCTTTTCTTTGCATTAGCATGCCTGAGTATTGTGGCATCAATTATAAGTTGTTCTTTACACCCCATGTGGTTCCGCCTGCATCCTTTTTGTTCCTCGGCTATAATATTATTATTTTCAATATGTGAATTGATTCTATTGGTAATAGTGGCTGTAAAAATTTTGTATAGTGTGGGTAGGCATGTAATAGGTCGGTATTGTGAGGAGTCTTGTGAGTTTTTGGTCTTGGGGATCATATAAGTTATTCCTGTTGCTAGGAACGGCGGTATAGGCTGCTTTTACTATTATTATTATTATTATTATTATTATTATTATTATTATTATTATTCACTTCATTTATTATTCTTCACTTGGCACACTTTTATATTATTAAAGTACAATTAGAAAAATACATTTAAAAATATAAAAGGGACCACGGAGACCCACCAGTGTCGGGTACAGGGACCAAGCCACCGGTGGTTAGGGCCTCAGAGACAGGAACTTCCTCACGATGCGTGCCGTGTCGAGAAGAACTGCCTTCTGAATCAAAGACTTGATCCAGCTGTCTAGTGTGAGCCTCTTTAGGTGTTGGTCGAGGCTCTTGGCGATTAATCCATTCACCGACACGACTATCGGCACAATGATCGCCGAATCCACATCCCACATGTCAACAATCTCGTGAGCTAGGTCCAAATATTTAATCTCTTTCTCTTTTTCTGCTTTCACGAGATTGCTGTCATGCGGTATGGTGATATCGATTATCATTGCGAGTCGCTCTGCTCGGTCTATCACTACAATATCAGGCTTATTGGCTACAATAGTCCTGTCTGTAATGATAGACCGATCCCAGTACAACAATGCACGACCATTTTCGAGAACTGGGTCGGGCACATATCTGTAGTACGGTACCTCAGAACCAATGAGATCATATTTAAGGGCTAGTTGCTGATGGATTATCCTGGCCACTTGGTTGTGTCTGGTCAAATATTGACCATTGGCAAGACTCGAACAACCGGATACTATATGCCTGAGAGATTCCCCGGGCCGGTGACACGCCCGACATATGTCAACCGTACCATCCCTGAGTATATACTTTCGGTAGTTGTTTGTCATGACAACTTCGTCCATAATTGCAAAGACAAAACCTTCGGTTTCTCCGAAGAGATCACCGAAACGTAACCAGGCTATAGAAGCTTTAAAATTGACGTCTGAGTCATGTAAAGCTCTATAGAACCGTCCATGCAGCTCCTTGCCCTTCCATATTTCTCTTCGGTCGTCAGTACTAAGTACTGCAGGTTTGTGCCAGTTCTCTTTAGCCAGAGCGAGCGGGGTAAGTCCTGTATCAACGGCAACTACATCGCGATGCACATCCACGTTCATTCCCAGAAAATATTCTCTGAGGTTGTACAGCTCGCGGTTATGGAGGGTCTTTGCACATAAAAAGCCTCGACCCCCACATTTCCGCGGGATGTACAACCTCATCACCGACGAGCGTGGATGATGCATCCGAGATGCAGTCAACATTGAACGGACTTTTCTATCCAGGGCATCGAGTTCCGTCTGGGTCCACCTGAGTATGCCGAAGGAATACATTAGGACTGCCATGGCCCACCCGTTGCAGGCCCGCACCTTGTTGCCACCTGATAAAAGACTGTTAAGTACTTTTTTCAGGCGGCCAAAGAAACGAGCCTGCAACGTCTGTTTCATGTCAGTCTCAGCAATATTCAAAGACTGCGACATACCCAGGTATTTGTAGGTCTCGGTTAGGGAGAGGGATCTAAGTTGTATGGAATCTGAGAGTTGTATCCCTGCAGATTCCATAATCCTGCCTCTCTTCACATGCATGACCGCACATTTATCCACACCAAATTCCATCCTGATAGAATTACTAAAGGTTTCGGTTACCTTAAGTAATGCTGTCAGTTGGAAATTGTTGGGGGCAAATAATTTCAGGTCATCCATGAAAAGGAGGTGAGATGTAACATGACCTCCTCTCCTTAACCGATAGCCTAGCCCTGAAGCCTCTAACAAGGTACTTAGGGGGTTCAGGGCCAGACAAAACCACAAAGGACTCAAACTATCGCCCTGGAATATACCTCGCTCGATCCTTATTGGAGCACCGCAACCCAAACTCGATCGACACCCTGGATAGCACAGTACGGTCCTCCATTGCCCCATACATGACCTTAAAAAGGTGCATAGAGTTGTATCTACTTTATACAACTCCAGCACCCTCAAAAGCCATGTATGTGGCACGGAGTCGTAAGCCTTCTTGTAATCTATCCAGCATGTCGATAGATTCTTTCGGTTACGGCGCACCTGCTGGCTAATGGCCATGTCTATCAGCACGAGTTCTTTAGTGCCACGGGCCCCACTCCTACATCCATTTTGAGAAACAGATAAAATAGAATTATCAGCTATATGTTTCGACAATTTCGTTCTCAAAATGGATGTAAGGAGTTTATATATCGTTGGCAAACAGGTTATCGGCCTGTAATTCTTAGGGTCCGTGGCACTACCAGACTTATGGAGTAGGTGAGTGACGCCAGATGTTAGAAAATCTGGTAGCGACCCCGATTCCAGTGATGATTGGAATTGAGATGCTAAGCAAGTATGCGAACTATATTATTATTATTATTATTATTATTTTTAGTTGGTTAAGTTTGTTATTTCTCGAATAAATTCGGTATTTAATGAAAACCACGGGTCTACGCCAAGTGGAGTTCATTTGGGGTATTATCTATCAGAAGGGGCTCGTCTTGCAAAAACTTACGAACTAAACGGCATGTGTTGAGTATGGCAGCTTTCTGCATTGTAATGTAAAGATTGGTGGGTAATTCTATCTGTCGCAAATAATGTAGTAGGTGTTTGGGTATGACACCAGTGCTGGAGAGAACCAGGGGTACAATATATACTTTATCCATTTGCCAGATTCTAGTAATTTCTTCTTTTAATTCTGTGTATTTGTGTATTTTTTCAGTTATTGTTTTCTGTAAATTATGAGTATTGGGTACTGCTATGTCTATTAAATGTACAATTTTGTTTGGTTTGTCTATAACAGTTATGTCCGGTCTATTGTTATGTATAGTTTTGTCTGTAAGTATTGCTCTGTCAAAGTATATTTTGTGGCTGCTACTCTCTAATACTGGTTTTGGGGAGTATTGATAATAAGGGACAGCTTTTGTAATAAGTTTAAATTTAATGGCAAGTTTTTGGTGGACAATATTAACGATTTGATTGTGTCTGTGAGTGTAATCTGTTTGTGCTAAGGCTGGGCAGGCACCAGTAATATGTTGGATGGTTTCAGATGCGCGTTGGCATTTTCTGCATTTATCATTTTGTATGTTAGGGTCTTTAAGAATGAATTTACTATAATTTTTTGTATTAATTACCTGATCTTGTATTGCTAACATGAATCCTTCGGTTTCAGGGAAGAGGAATCCTAATTTAAGCCAACTATTGGAACTATCTGAATCTACGTGCGGTTGTTCTAGATCATGAAGATGTCTGCCATGCAATTCTTTTGTTCGCCATCTACATATTTTTTCAACCCTGTGGTCATCTACTTTTTTAAAAATGATGTCTTTCTTAGTTAAGTTCAAAGGAGTAAAGTTCGTATCTATTTCTGTTATTGATGCGTGAATTTTACTATGTTGGGATTTATCGTAGAAAAAGTCTCTTAGCTTTTGGATTTGTCCTTCCCACAGTATGGTTAGGTCTATTAATCCTCTGCCTCCTTTTTGCCTACTTACTGAAATTCTCTCTATTGCTGATTTAGGGTGAGCATAGTTATGTTTAGTTAGTGTAGTTCTTGTCTTAATATCTAGTCTGTTTATGTCACTGCGCGTCCATTTAATTAAACCGAAAGAATATGTTAATACGGGTATAGCAAAAGTGTTTATTGCTTTAAACAAATTCTTTGAGTATAACTGTTTTTTACATATTAGATTAAGTCTCTTGGTGTATTCTGATACTAGCTGTTCTTTAATTTGTGTGTGGTTGATAATATTAGACTGGTATATACCTAAATATTTATATGTGTCTGATGGTTGCATAAATGTAAATATGTTAGTTTCAGTCGCGTTCATTTGAATGTTTGCAATTTTTCCTTTTTGTATATGTAATGTGCGACATTTATCTAATCCAAAGGACATATTTATGTCTGTGCTGAATTGAATCGTATCTTTTAAAAGCTGATTAAGGCATTTGTCAGTTCTAGAAAATAATTTAATATCGTCCATATACATTAAATGTGTGATGAATGTGTCAGAATTTAACTTATACCCATTAGCAGTACTGTTGAGAAGATTAGATAAAGGATTTAAGGCGAGGCAGAACCACAGTGGACTCAGTGAGTCTCCCTGAAAAATGCCATTTTCGATGTTGATTTCGTCTGTAGTTATGGTATCTATACCGTTAGACAGATGTAATGATGTTCTCCAGTCTGACATGGCATTTTTTAGAAAGTTGATAATGGCAGGACTGATTTTATAGATCTGAAGGACTCGAATTAACCAAGAATGAGGTACACTATCAAAAGCTTTTTTGTAGTCTATATATGAAATATGAAGGTTTCTTTTGTTGCTATGGGCATGTTTTAAGATTGTGGAGTCTATAACTAACTGTTCCTTACATCCTCGATGTCTCTGTCTGCAGCCTTTTTGTTCTTCAGCCATAATGTTATTAAATTCTAAGTGTTTGTTGATTTTGTGAGTAATTAATGATGTAATGATTTTGTATATAGTTGGCAGACATGTAATTGGGCGATATTGTGTTGGGTCTAGAGTGTTGATGCTTTTAGGTAACATATAAGTGATTCCTTTTGTGATGAATTTTGGTATTTCTTGTTCACCCCTTATAATATTTGAAATATTTCTTGCTAAAACATTATGTAGCATATAAAACTTTTTATACCAAAAGTTGTGTAACCTATCTGATCCTGCTGCTTTCCAGTTTTTCAATCTTCTAGTGGCTATCTCTAAATCATCAACCGTAATGTCGTCCAACTCCATACTCTCTACATTCATCATTCTACATTCTTCATTTTGTATCCATCTAGCTGTATCATTATGGTCTTGTCGCTTTTTCCATAAATCGGCCCAGTAGTTTTTCAGGTCATCTGAATTAGGCATTTCTCGTGTGGGCTGTGTATCTCCTTTATTAAACATTCTGTAAAAGCCTTTTTCGTTTGAAATAAATAGATTATTGTTTACCTTTCTCTGCAAAGCTTTCATGTATCTCGCCAATCGTTTTGATTTTACTGTTAGTTTTTGTTTTAAGGTATCTAGATATTCTTCTGGCCTAATATTGTTTTTTCCATGAATTGTGTGGACTTTTGTTTTTCTGAAAATAACCTCAGCTGCTGCTACTACTTTTCTACTCCTATTGTTATTAATATACTGCGTTAATCTGCCTATATCTGCTCTTAAATTTTTGATATCATTTTCAATCCTTAATTGCCATGCGGGCTTTAGAGACTTTTTGGTATTATGTGGCGTGTTAGCGTTAGGGCTTCGGACTTTATATCCTAGTTTCTCAGAAATGACAAGCGCGCTACAGTAAATCAATGTATGAATTTCGATTAAATCTGAGTCAATTGAGAAAAATCTGTATAATATTTGCTTATTGAAAATATCTAAATAAGTGTAAAGATTTTTGCATGCTTTCAGTTTTGGTAGTTTTGGACGGGCTGTCGGGTCAGTACCAGTGTATAGTATAAGTGCTGTCTGTAAGTTATTTATGAATTCAGATGTCATTGTGTCTTGTTGAGTTATGTTCTGGGTCATTGTGTATTCTGATGGCTGGGTAATTGAATCTTGTAATACAGTGAGTAGTGAGCCTGTCTGAGTAGAAACGTTTGATTGAGTCTGTGATATCATATGTGGATTAGTCAACGTACTCGACGATGCATCTAAAACTGGAATATTTGGTGATAGTGTGATTGGTGTAGCCTGCGAAATATGTTCTTGAGTGTTGGGTGGTTGTATTGTATCTGGCAAAAAGGGCTGTTGCGTGTGTTCATCTAGTCTTAGCTGTTCAGTGACTTCCTGTTTTAACCTTTGCATAATATCATCTGATAACATTTTATTTCTAACAATAACCCTTCTTTGATCGGCTATTCGTTGCGCGGAAACTTTTAAATGTGGAAATTTTAAAATAAATTGGTCGTGAAGTTTTTTGCAGTACATAGTCCTATCAGTTTCTAATTTAGTAATGTATAAATATGTGCGCATGATAAAAGTATTAATTTCGTCATTCCATTGCATGCGCACTCTAGGTTTGCCAGCTTTAGTGGTCGCAGGGCAGGTGGCTAGTGCCCCCTGCGAAACATCTTCAGCTGGGGTTACGACTCTATTACTGTTGTGTGGTTCTACATTAAATTGTTCGCTAAAATGACTAGTTATTGAAGGTGATGTTGGATTCGATGGTGTATAAGACACGGTACTTGGGCTATAAGGCTCTATGGGAGAACTTGTTCTGTCTGTCAGTCTGTCATTGTCTTCGGTTTCGGCTGTAGCATATTGAGTGGTGGAAGCCCGCCTGTTCAGCTCCACACCGCTGACGGATCGCATGCTGAAACACCCAGCGTCAGCTCCAGGTGTGCCCCGGCGATCACCCCCGGGCAGCGGTCCTCTCAGTTTTTTTCTTGAACGGGTCTCCATATCGAATGGGTTACCATTGCCATGTTAGCCACGCCAGTAAAATGTTCGTGTGTCCGCCCCCCACGTGAGTCAGATGTTCGACTCGGACGTATGGTTGGGTTTTAGATTATTATTATTATTATTATTATTATTATTATTATTATTATTATTATTATTATTATTATTATTATTATTATTATTATTATTATTATTATTATTTCGTTTCTTTTTCTATTTTTCTCAGCTCTTAGCTGGTATAATCTACATTTACGGGTGGGTACCAAGTAAATGCAGAGTGTGTATCTATATTATGTTGTAGATGTTGTGTGAGGTGTATGGTTTTCGTCTAATGACATGAATTTCCGAACAATTCTGCATGTATTCAATATGGCGGCTTTCTGGAGGTTTATATAAAGGCTTTCTTTGAGGTCAATTAATTTAAGGCTATGATGAAGGTTTTTCGGGATGACACCAGTGGTAGAAATTACGATAGGGACGACATAAACTTTACTTTGGCGCCAAATTCGTGCTACTTCTTCTTTTAATTCAGAATATTTGCTTATCTTTTCGCTAATAGTTTTTTGTAAATTGTGTGTGTTGGGAACTGCTATATCTATGAGATAAGTTGTTTTATTATGTTTATCAACTAGTGTTATGTCAGGCCTATTAAAGTGAATAGTCCTGTCTGTTAGAATGGCGCGGTCAAAGTACAGCTTATGAGTGGTGTTTTCGAGGATAGTTTGAGGTGTGTATTTATAATATGGTGTGGTAGTATCTTGGATGAGTTTATGTTTTAGTGCTAAATTTTGATGGATGATATTGGCTAGTTGGTTATGTCGATGTGTGTAGTCGTTCTGTGTGAGGGTAGTACAAGCTCCGGTTATGTGTTGAATAGTTTCGGGTTGAGTATGGCACTTACGACATTTGTCGTTTGTAACGGTAGGGTCTTTTATTATAAATTTTCTATAGTTTTTGGTGTTTATAATCTGGTCTTGGATGGCTATTATAAAACCTTCTGTTTCGGGAAACAAGTTACCTATCTTCAACCATTTGTTTGAAGCTACTGGGTCTATATGAGTATTTTCCAAGTCATGTGGGTGCCGGCCGTGGAGTGTTTTATTTTTCCAGGAGTCTATTTTTTGTGTCTGCACATCGCTATTGCTCGCAATTTGAGTGTTAATTGGTTCGTGTAGGTTGAGTGGAGTGTAGTTTAAATCATTGTGGGCTATAGCTTTATGAATGCGGCTTGTACATGTTTTTGTGAGGAAAAATGTTTTCAGATTATGTACCTGTTTCTTCCAGAGGTGGTTAATATCAATGAAACCTCGACCTCCATTCTGTCTTTTGATAGTTAATCTTTCTATTGCAGATTTTGGGTGCAAATGATTGTATTTCGTTAAAGTGGTTCGTGTTTTTCTTTCTATTTGTTCTATGTCTGTCTTAGTCCATTTTATTACGCCGAATGAGTAGGTCAATATTGGAACGGCATAGGTGTTGAGTGCTTTAATGAGATGTTTTCCGGTGAGTTGTGTTTTGCATATGGAATTTGTCCTTATTTTGTATTCGGTTGTTAGTGATTGTTTTATTGTGGTATGGTCTAAGCCTTTCAATTGTTTATAACCTAAATATTTATAAAGATCAGTCGGTTCCATGGCTGTAATTGTGTTATTATCATCGATTGCATAGTCCCCGGATTGTATCTTACCTTTTATTATGTGAAGTGTCTTACATTTATCTAAACCGAATTCCATATTTATGTCTCTACTAAATTCTGATGTTTTTGCTAAAAGTATTTTCATATCTTTTTCTGATTTTGCATATAATTTGATATCGTCCATATATATAAGGTGTGATATAACTGATTCTCCTGTTTGATATTTAAGACTATATCCAACCTGGCAACGATGCAGTAAGTGTGAAAGTGGGTTTAAAGCTAGACAAAACCATAATGGGCTTAAGGAATCACCTTGATAAATGCCTGTCTTAATTGATATTTTGCGAGTTCTAATTAAAGTGTTACGGTCATTTAATTGTAAAGTTGTTTGCCAATGGGGCATAATGCTGCGCATAAAACTAGTTATCATTGGATTTATTTTATATATTTGCAAAATTTGTAATAACCAAGAGTGGGGTATGCTGTCAAATGCTTTTTTATAGTCGATATATGTACAATGTAGGTTTCTATTTCTTGCTGTGGCATGTTTATGAATAATTGAGTCTATGATGAGTTGTTCCTTGCATCCCATATGGCCCCGTCTGCATCCCTTTTGCTCTTCTGCTATAATGTGGTTAATTTCAATGTGTGTTCTTATTCTATGCGCTATTGTTGCTGTTAAAATTTTGTAAATTGTAGGTAAACATGTAATAGGTCTGTATTGAGACGGTTGTGGTGAGTGCTTACCTTTTGGTAGCATGTAGGTTATACCGTTAGTCATAAAAGCAGGTAATTTCTGTCTATCTAATATAATAAGTGTAAAATTTTTGGCGATGGATTTGTGTAATGTTGTTAGTTTTTTGAACCAGTAATTGTGTACTTTATCTATCCCAGGTGCTTTCCAGTTATGTAGTTTAGCTGTGATCGAATTTATGTCACTTTCTGTTATTTCATCAAATTCCATCTCATTTATTGCGTTCCATTTATTTTCTTCCTGTATAATCCAATCTGCTCTATTGTTATGTTGTACTTGTTTTTCCCAAATTCCAGCCCAAAATTCTTCTAGTTGCGTTTTCGAAGGTAATATTGTATTATCTGTCATTGATTCATCGAATTGAGGATTGCTTAAGGTACGATAGAACATTTTTTCATTTGAGGTAAATAAGATATTGTTATTTCGTCTTTGTTGAGCCTTCTTATATCTTCTGAGTCTATGAACTTTTAGTGCTAATTTTTGTTTTAGGGTGTCTAAATATTCTTCAGGTTTTCTATTGTCATTTTCATGCCTTGTGTGAGTATTTCTTGTTTTAAATATATGTTCAACCCTTTTCATTACTTTCTTCGATCTGTTGTTATTAATATATTGCGTGAGTCTGCCACAGTCAGCTCTAAGTTTTTCTATGTCCTTTTCTAGTCTAAGTTGCCATGCAGGTTTATTTTGGTCTTTTATTTTCTCATTTCTAGAATAGTCAATTTTGTAATTAAGTTCTTCAGATATAACAAAGGCTGTGCAATATATTAAGGTGTGTAAGTCTACTAATTCTGTGTCGTCTGTGAAAAACTGATTTAATATATTATTATTGAATAAGTTTGTTAGTACAGTGAGTTTATGACTGTGTCTTAATTTTGGTAGTTTAGGACGAACACATGGATCCAATCCGGAGTACAGCGTGAGTATTGTTCTAAGCTTATCATGTAGTTCTTGTTCTTGAATATGTGTTTCTTGAATGTTGTTGTGGTCTACCAGTGTTTCTATGTCGTTCTCTAGCGTTAGCGTAAATGTTTCAGTCTGAGTCGATGTGTGAGATGTTTGTGTGTAAGTGTTTGGTGATGAATGAGTTTGTGAGCTAGATCGAATGCCGTATGTTAATTGAGTATGAATTTGTGATTCTGGTTGTTGGGTATTCAGCATGAGATTAGTCGTTTGTATAGTATTATTTTCATTCATATTGTCATTTATCTCTTCTTGTAACTGTATTCTAACTTCTTCTTTTATTTGGTTTAGGGTATCTTGTGTCAGTGATTTGTTACGTATAATAGCCCTTCTCTGATCGGCTACTCGTTGTTCAGTCACATTAACTTCAGGATATTGTTTTGAAAAGATTTCGTGTAGCTTTTTCCTATATGTTGTCATATCTGTCTCTAATTTAGTGATTAAGTAGTAGGTTCGCATGATGAATATATTTACTTCTTTACTCCAAGTCATGCGTTTCCTAGGTTTGCCAGCCTTAGTGGACGAGGGTAAAAAGGCATTTGCCTCCCGCGTAACAGCTAAGGTTGGTGTGGGTGCTCCACGTGAATCATGATCCACGGAAGGCACCGGAGTCGGTATGTTGATGATGATGTCGGTATGACCGTTTATTATTATTATTATTATTATTATTATTATTATTATTATTATGTTTCTCTTTACTCACGGCTATTCTTCTAACTTTGGTGTCAGAAGAATAACCGGTCCTTTGGGAGGCTTACACGGGGATATGGATCCAACGTGCAGAGGCCCGTAGAGAGTTTTAATCTAAAATGGGATGGGACACATGCCGCGGAGCCTCCACAACTGCACTACAGAGTACAGCTATGGACTAGCCGCAGCAAATGTAGGACTATTGCAATGATGTGGAGTCTAATTTACTAGTTTATGGGGATGGGTGTTAAATGGACTGGTAATAATGATACTATGGATAACAAACGGCACCTGCCAGTGATACTCCTATAGCATCCGTCCGCGTGGCAGGTGGTGACTCGCCAACTCCTTATTATTATTATTATTATTATTATTATTATTATTATTATTCCTCTTTATTCATTACTTTCTCATCGTCTTATTTTACATAATTAAATCACTTTAATAAAAATACTAATAAAATTTAACCATATAAAATAGGACCACGGAGACCCACCGGTACCGGGCACAGGGACCAAGCTACCGGTGGTTAGGGCTCCAGAGAGAGGAACCTCCGAACTATGCGCGTCGTGTCCAACAATACTGCCTTCTGTATGGAGGACTTGATCCAGCTGCCTAACGAGAGCCTCTTGAGATGGTGGTCGAGGCTCTTGGCAATGAGACCATTAACTGACACGACTATCGGTACAATGATCGCCGAGTCCACATCCCACATGTCGACAATCTCGTGAGCCAGGTCCAAATACTTGATTTCCTTGTCTTTTTCGGCCTTCACGAGATTCTCGTCATGGGGAATAGTGACATCAACGATCATTGCAAGGCGTTCTGATCGATCTATCACCACGATATCGGGCTTGTTAGCGACGATAGTCCTATCGGTGATGATAGATCGATCCCAGTACATAGTGGCACGGCCATTTTCGAGAACTGGATCGGGCACATACCTGTAGTACGGTACTTCCAAGGGTACAAGGCTATATTTTAAGGCAAGCTGCTGATGGACGATCCTGGCTACTTGAATGTGTCTGTGCAAGTACTCGCCGTTGGCAAGACGAGAACAACCGGAAACTATATGTCTGAGAGATTCCCCGGGCTGGTGACACGCCCGACATATGTCAACAGTCCCATCCTTCAGAATATACTTACGGTAGTTGTTCGTCATGACAACCTCGTCCATAATTGCACAAACAAAACCTTCGGTCTCTGCAAATAGATCACCAAACCGTAGCCAGGCAACCGATGACATGAAGTCTACATCAGGTCTATGTAAGGCCCGATAAAAACGTCCATGCAACTCCTTGCCTTTCCATACATCCCTGCGCTCTTCAATACTTAGTACAACAGGTTTGCGCCAGCTCTCTTTTGCCAGACCCAACGGGGTAAGTCCGTTGTCTACAGCAACAATATCACGATGCACACCCGTGTCCGTATTGAGAAAATATTCTCTAAGATTGTACACCTCGCGGTTGTGGAGGTCCTTAGCACTTAAGAAACCACGACCACCACATTTCCGCGGGATGTACAACCTCATTACTGACGAACGCGGATGATGCATTCGATATTCAGTCAATAGACAACGGACCTTTCTGTCCAAGGCGTCCAGTTCTGATTGAGTCCATCTGAGTATACCGAAGGAGTACGCTAAGACTGGCATGGCCCAACCATTATAGGCACGCACCCTGTTGCCGCCTGATAAAAAACTTTTCAGTATTTTCTTCAGGCGGCCAAAGAAGCGCTCCCGCAATGATTGTTTCATGGCAGTCTCAGCAATACCTAAGGCCTGCGACATACCCAGATACTTGTAGGTCTCGGTTGCAGATAGAGATCTAAGTTTTGTGGAATCTGAAAGCTCTATTCCATCAGATTCCACAATTCCACCTTGTTTTACATGCATGACCGCACACTTATCCACACCAAATTCCATCTTGATAGAATTACTAAAAGTTTCAGTTACTTTTAGTAACGCTGTCAATTGGATAGTGGTGGGGGCAAATAATTTAAGGTCATCCATATAAAAGAGGTGGGATATAACTTGACCCCTACGCTGCAACCGATAGCCTAGCCCAGACCCCTCTAGCAAAGTGCTGAGAGGATTCAGAGCTAGACAAAACCACAAGGGACTTAAACTGTCACCTTGGAATATACCCCGTTCGATCTTTAGACGTGCACCGCAATCGCAAATCTGCCGGCACCCTGGATAGCGAAGGACCGTACTCCACTGCCCCATACATGCCTTCAAGAAGGTGCATAGAGTTATATCAACTTTATATAACTCCAGCACCCTCAAGAGCCAAGTATGTGGCACGGAGTCGTAGGCCTTCTTGTAGTCTATCCAGCATGTCGCCAGATCCTTTCGGTTGCGACGCACCTGCTGGCTAATGGCCATGTCAAATAGGAGTAGCTCTTTTGTACCACGGGCCCCATTCTTACATCCATTTTGAGCCACTGACATAATGTTATTACTTTTTATATGTGATAATATCTTCGTCCTCAAAATGGATGTAAGAAGTTTATACAAGGTCGGTAGACACGTTATCGGTCTATAATTTTTGGGGTCCGTGGTACAGCCTGACTTAAAGAGCAGGTGAGTGATACCAGTTGTCATAAAAGTTGGGATCGAGCCCGATTCCAAAGATGCCTGGAATTGGGATGCTAACCGAGCATGGGCACTACGTAGCCACTTCAACCAGAAGTTGTGCAGTCCGTCCGGTCCCGCTGATTTCCAGTTAGATAATGAACGGACTGCACAAGCTACATCCGTTGTTTCAATGGCTACGCGCTGCATTTGGGGTATTCCCTCACATGCTCGCTTAACATCCCCAAACCAATCACCCTCAGTGTGGCTGATGGGCATCGACCAAATGCTGCGCCAGAAAGCGTTCGTTGCCTCAGCATCCGGCAGACGCCCATCATCCACACTTGGATCAGTTCGCTCCCAACTTCTATATACCCACCTTTCATCTTTTTGGAATGCCCTATTCTGGGTGTATCGGTCCACCCGCTTTTTGTACCGCCTTATACGATTTGCCCACGCACAAACTTTTTGCTTCAGGTAGTCGATGCGTTCTGTGACTCGTGATTCGTATTCTTGGCGACTAAGGCCCGTACCTAAGAACGCCCGAGTCACAAAACGCATCACTCTCGGTCTTGTATTGCCCGACCTGAAGCAAATTAGCTTTCCGATGAGCGCCCTGGCCTCAACGATACGACGCTCAATCCTGCACTGCCAGGCCGGTACAGCATTGGTTCGAGGGGCAGTATTACTACCATCTGGTATTTTAATACCTGCCACTCGACACGCTGTAACAGCCGCACAGTACAGAATCGAGTGGGTATCGCTAAGATCTTCACTATTGTCTAAGTACGTGGACAATAGTGAATCCAGGGCACACACCAGCGCTATATTTTTCTTGTGTGTGGGCAAACGTGGTAAGCGGGGCCTATCTGCTGTATTTACAAAACGATACTCCCGAATAGTGCACTCCAAAGTACTCCTTAATTCATCTATGTACTGGGTACTTACTTGTGTATTATTATTATTATTATTATTATTATTATTATTATTATTATTATTATTATTATTATCGGTTTTCTTTTTTTTTCTCAGCTCTTGGCTGGTATTAACTACATTTACGGGTAGACACCAAGTAAATGCAGTGTGTGTGTGTGTGTTACGTTATGGATGTGGCTTGAGGTGTTTCGTTTTCGTCTAGAGACATGAATTTTCGGACTATTCTGCATGTGTTTAATATGGCAGCTTTCTGCAGGCTTATGTAAAGGCTTTCTTTGAGACCTATTAACTTAAGGCTATGATGAAGATGCTTAGGGATGACACCTGTTGTGGAGATGACTATAGGTACAACATAAACTTTACTCTGACGCCAGATTCTCGTTACTTCTTCTTGTAGTTCAGAATATTTGCTTATTTTTTCGGAAATGGTTTTTTGTAGATTGTGTGTATTGGGAACAGCAATGTCTATAAGATACGTAGTTTTATTATATTTATCAAGTAAAGTTATATCTGGTCTATTGAAATGGATTGTTCTGTCTGTTAAGATGGCGCGGTCGAAGTAAAGTTTATGAGTGCTATTTTCGAGAATCGTTTCAGGTGTGTACTTATAATATGGTGTATTAATGTCTTCGATAAGGTTATGTTTATGTGCTAAATTTTGATGAATGATATTTGCTAGTTGATTATGTCGGTGTGTATAATCTGTCTGTGTGAGGGTAATACAAGCTCCGGTTATGTGTTGGATGGTTTCAGGTTGAGTATGGCACTTCCGACACTTGTCGTTCTCAATAGTAGGGTCCTTAATAATAAATTTCCTATAGTTTTTGGTGTTTATGATTTGGTCTTGTATGGCTATTAAAAATCCTTCTGTTTCTGGGAATAAGTAACCGATTTTCAACCATTTATTTGATGCTACTGAGTCTATGTGTATCTTCTCTAAATCATGTGGGTGACGTCCATGAAGTGTCTTCTTTTTCCAATTTTCTATTTTCTTTGTGTGTACATCATCATTGCTGACAGTTTGAGTATTAGTTGGATCGTGTAGATTGAGTGGGGTATAATTAAGATCGTTTTGAACTACAGCTTTGTGAATGTTGCTTGAGTGTGCCTTTGCGAGAAAAAATGTTTTTAGGCTATGTACTTGTTTCTGCCAAAGGTGGTGAATATCGATGAAACCTCTGCCTCCATTCTGTCGTTTTATGGTTAATCTCTCTATTGCAGATTTTGGATGCAAATGATTGTGTTTTGTTAAAGTGGTTCGAGTCTTTCGTTCTATTTGTTCTAAGTCTGTTTTACTCCACTTTATTACTCCAAATGAGTAAGTCAGTATAGGGACGGCGTAAGTGTTAAGAGCTTTAATAAGGTGTTTTCCGGTAAGATGTGTTTTACAGATGGCGTTTGTTCTAATATTATATTCTGTAGTAAGTGTTTTTTTTATTGTGGTATGGTCTAAACCTTTTAGTTGTTTATAGCCTAAATATTTGTAAAGGTCAGTAGGTTCCATCGCTGTAATGGCATTAGTATCATCAATTGCATAGTCACCGGATCGAATCTTGCCTCTTATTATGTGTAGTGTCTTACATTTATCTAATCCAAACTCCATATTAATATCTTGACTAAATTTTGATGTGTTTTCTAAGAGCCTTTTCATGTCTTTTTCAGATTTTGCGTATAATTTAATATCGTCCATGTATATGAGATGGGAAATCACTGTTTCTTCTGTACTATGTTTAAGACTGTATCCAACTCGGCAACGATGCAATAAATGTGATAGTGGATTCAGGGCAAGGCAGAACCATAGGGGACTCAAGGAATCACCTTGAAAGATGCCTGTCTTAATCGAAATTTCGCGAGTTTTAATTATTGTATTGTGACCATTTAATCGTAATGTTGTCTTCCACTGAGGCATAATACTGCGCATAAAATTTGTTATATTTGTATTTATTTTATATATTTGCAAAATTTTTAATAACCAAGAATGGGGTATACTGTCAAACGCTTTTTTATAATCTATATATGTACAATGTAAGTTCCTGTTTTTTGCTGTGGCATGTTTGTGAATAATAGAATCTATAATAAGTTGTTCCTTGCATCCCATATGACCCTGTCTGCATCCCTTTTGCTCTTCTGCTATTATGTGGTTAAGTTCAAGGTGTGTTTTTATTTTATGAGCTATTGTTGATGTTAGGATTTTATAAATTGTAGGCAAACATGTAATAGGCCTATACTGAGACGGTTGTGGTGAGTTCTTGCCTTTCGGTAGCATATAAGTTACACCAGTAGTCACGAAATCAGGTAATTTCTGTTTGTCTAATATTATGAGAGTTAAATTTTTGGCAATGGATTTGTGTAATGATGTTAGCTTTTTGTACCAGTAATTATGAATTTTATCTATTCCAGGTGATTTCCAGTTATGTAATTTAGCTGTGATTGAACTTATGTCAGTTTCTGTGATTTCATCAAATTCCATTTCATCTATTGTATTCCATCTATATTCTTCTTCAATGATCCAATCTGCTCTATTGTTATGGTGTACCTGCTTTTCCCAAATTCCAGCCCAAAATTCTTCAAGTTGTGACTTTGACGGTAATATTGTATTATTTATTGTTGATTCATCAGCTTGTGGACTACTTAATTTCCGATAGAACATTTTCTCGTTTGAAGCAAATAAAATATTGTTATTACGTCGTTGTTGAGCTTTCGTGTATCGCTTAAGTCTATGTACTTTTAATGCTAGTTTTTGTTTTAGAGTGTCTAAATATTCTTCAGCTTTTTTATTGTAATTTTCGTGTCTAGTGTGAATATTGCTTACTTTAAATATTTGTTGCACTCTTTTAACTACCTTTCTCGATCTGTTGTTATTAATATATTGCGTGAGTCTTCCACAGTCAGCTCTAAGTTTATCAATGTCCTTTTCCAGTCTTAATTGCCATGCAGGTTTATTTTGGTCCTTCGGTTTGACATTTCTAGAAAAATCTGTAATTTTGTATTTAAGCTCTTCAGATATGACTAACGCTGTACAATATATTAAGGTGTGTAAGTCTATTAATTCTGTGTCTTCTGATATAAACTGATTTAATATACTATTATTGAATAAGTTAGTTAACACGGTGAGTTTATGACTATATCTTAATTTTGGTAGTTTTGGTCGAAGGCATGGATCCATTCCAGAATACTTCGTTAGTGCTGTTCTAAACTGATCACATATGTTTTGATTGCTCGTTTCGGAAATGGTGTTTCGGTCTACCAGTGTTTCTATGTCGTTTTCTAGTGTTAACGTAAATGTTTCAGTCTGGGTTGATGTATGAGATGTCTGTGTGTAATGTAGTAACTGGTGTGAGATTGACTGAGAGCCGTATGTTAATTGAGAATGAGTTTGTGATTCTGGCTGCTGAGCGTTACAAGTAACGGTGTCATCGTCTGTATTATTATCTATATTCTGTTGTAATTGTACCCTAACTTCTTCTTTCAACTGTTTTAAGGTGCTTTCTGTCAATAATTTGTTTCTTATTATTGTCCTTCTCTGGTCGGATACTCGTTGTTCGGAAACTTTAACTTCGGGATAGCGATTTGTAAAGAGGTCGTGGAGTTGTTTTCTATATGTAGTCATATCTGTTTCTAATTTGGTGATGAAGTAGTAGGTTCGCATGATAAAAATATTTACATCTTTGCTCCATGTCATGCGTTTCCTAGGTTTCCCAGCCTTAGTGGACGCAGGTAAGAAAGCATTAGCCTCCTGCGCAACAGCTAAGGTTGGTGTAGGTGTTCCGCGCGAATTATTATCCACGGAAGACACCGGAGATGGTATGTATGAGATTGTAGATGGGCTATAGGGTTCCATTACTGAGACTGATGAGTTGAAACTAGTGTTATTGTGTGTGTTGTGGTTGGCTGTAATATCTTCGGGTGACCCGGAGGGAGCCCGCCTAATCAACTCCTCCTTATTATTATTATTATTATTATTAGGGTGCATAGGGGTCCCACCAAGAACTTAGGGTCCCAAGCCAACCTCACCTGCAAGTGGTGCACCTGCCGATCAACGGACGAGGCTCTGGCAAACAAAATATCCCGATAAGCGGCAATAGGCTCGCCACCTATTACGTGGGATCAAAACACTGGCGAAAAGTGGGCGTTTAATATGCCTCTGCCTACCCCTTCGGGGAAACAGGCGTGAGTCTATGTATGTATGTATGTATGTATTATTATTATTATTATTATTATTATGCCGTTTATTAAATACTGTTCTCATGATCACATTTTAACTATTTAAATGTTATAAAACGAAATAAATTAAATATTAAAATGGGACCACGGAGGCCCACCGGCACCGGGCACAGGGACCAAGCTACCGGTGGTTAGGGCTCCAGAGAAAGGAACCTCCGTACGATGCGTGTCGTGTCCAGCAATACTGCCTTCTGTATAGAGGACTTGATCCAGCCGTCTAACGAGAGCCTCTTGAGGTGGTGGTCGAGGCTCTTGGCAATAAGACCATTTACGGTCACGACTATCGGTACAATGATCGCCGAGTCAACATCCCACATGTCGACAATCTCGTGAGCCAGGTCCAAATATTTCATTTGTTTATCTTTTTCGGCTTTCACGAGATTCTCGTCATGGGGTATGGTAACGTCGATGATCATTGCAAGGCGCTCTAATCGGTCTATCACCACTATGTCCGGCTTGTAAGCCACGATAGTTCTGTCAGTAATGATAGACCGATCCCAATACAGAGTAGCACGACCATTTTCAAGAACTGGGTCGGGCACATACCTGTAGTACGGTATTTCAGAGTCGACAAGTTGGTACTTTAAGGCAAGTTGCTGGTGGACAATCCTGGCCACTTGGTTGTGTCTATGCAAATACTCGCCGTTGGCAAGACGAGAACAACCAGATACTATATGTCTGAGAGATTCACCAGGCTGGTGACATGCCCGACATATGTCAACCGTCCCATCCCTCAGGATATACTTCCGGTAGTTACTCGTCATGACAACCTCGTCCATAATCGCAAAGACAAAACCTTCTGTTTCGGCGAAAAGATCGCCAAAACGTAGCCAGGATACAGAAGCTGGTAAGTCTACATCGGGTCCATGCAGGGCCCGATAAAAACGTCCATGCAGCTCTTTACCTTTCCATACCTCCTTGCGCTCCTCAACACCAAGTACGGCAGGTTTGCGCCAGTTCTCCTTAGCCAGACCCAGCGGGGTAAGCCCGTTGTCCACAGTGACCACATCACGGTGGACACCCGCGTCAGTGCTGAGAAAATATTCCCTGAGATTGCAAACCTCGCGGTTATGGAGGGTCTTGGCACTTAAGAAGCCGCGACCCCCGCACTTCCGCGGGATGTACAATCTCATTACTGACGACCGCGGGTGATGCATCCGGTATGTGGTCAGTAGACAACGGACTTTTCTATCCAAGGCATCAAGTTCTGTTTGAGTCCACCTAAGTATGCCGAAGGAGTACATTAAGACTGGCATGGCCCAACCGTTACCGGCGCGCACCCTGTTGCCGCCTGATAAAAAACTATTTAAGATTTTTCTCAAACGGCCAAAGAAGCGCTCCTGCAACGCCTGTTTCATGTCAGTCTCAGCAATACCTAGTGCCTGCGACATACCTAGATATTTGTAGGTTTCGGTTGCAGAGAGAGATCTAAGTTGTGTGAAATCTGAAAGTTCTATACCATCAGATTCCACAACCCTGCCCTTCTTTACATTCAAGACCGCACATTTATCTACACCGAACTCCATCTTGATAGACTTACTAAAGTTTTCAGTTACCTTTATTAACTCTGTCAACTGGAGGTCAGTGGAGGCAAATAGTTTTAAGTCATCCATAAAAAGAAGGTGAGATATTACTTGACCTCTACTGTGCAACCGATAGCCTAGCCCTGAATTCTCGAGGAAAGTGCTAAGAGGATTCAGCGCTAGACAAAACCACAAGGGACTCAAACTGTCACCTTGGAAGATCCCTCGTTGGATCTTAATAGGATCGCCGCTCCCGAGAGTCCGTCGACACCCTGGATAGCGAAGAACCGTACTCCACTGCCCCATACACGTTTTCAGGAAAGTGCATAGAGTTGGATCCACTTTGTACAACTCTAGCACTCTCAAGAGCCATGTATGTGGCACAGAGTCGTAGGCCTTCTTATAATCTATCCAGCATGTCGCTAGATCCTTTCGGCTACGCCGAACCTGTTGGCTAATGGTCATGTCTATAAGGAGTAGCTCTTTAGTACCACGCGACCCACTTTTACATCCATTTTGAGAACTGGACATGATTTTATTAGTATATATATGTTTGGCCAGTTTAGTTCTCAAAATGGATGTAAAAAGTTTATAGACCGTCGGTAGGCAGGTTATAGGTCTATAATTTTTTGGGTCCGTGGTACTTCCTGTTTTAAAAAGCAGGTGGGTAATGCCAGTTGTTAAGAAAATTGGAAGCGTTCCTGATTCTGGAGATGATTGGAATTGGGACGCCAAACGAGCATGTGCACTACGCAGCCACTTCAACCAAAAGTTGTGCAATCCGTCCGGACCTGCCGCTTTCCAGTTTGGTAACGGACGGACTGCACAACTAACATCTGTAGCTGTAATAGCTACGGCATCCATATTAGGGATTGCCGCACATGATCGCTCAACATCCCTAAACCAACCATCTTCCGTGTGGCTAACGGGGGTCGACCAGATGCTACTCCAGAACGTATTTGTAGTTTCATTATCTGGTAGACTCCCATCATCCACACCTAGACCGGGACGCTCCCAATTTCTATACACCCACCTTTCATCCTTTTGGAATGTGCGATTCTGGGAATATCTGCCTATACGTTTTTTATAGCGTTTGATACGATTTGCCCACGCATAAATCTTCTGCTTCAGGAAGTCGATGCGTTCTGTGACCCGCGACGCGTATTCTCGTGGCCTAATACCAGTTCCTGCAAAGGCGCGGGTCACAAAACGCATCACTCTCGGGCGAGTATTGCCCGACCTGAAGCAGATCAGCTTGCCAATGAGTGCCCTAGACTCAGCGATACGATGCTCAATCCTGCACTGCCAAGCCGGCACAGCATTATTTCGGGTAGCCATATCAATGTTGCTTTGTATGTTGACATTGGCTATCCGACATGCCGCTACAGCCGCACAGTACACTATTGAGTGTGTATCACTGAGATTTTCACTATTGTCTAGGTATGTAGACAATAGTGAATCCAGGGCACACACCAGCGCCAAATTTTTCTTATGCGTGGGCAAACGCGGCAGACGAGGCCTATTTACTAAGGCCTCGTAACGATATTCCCTGATGGCACATTCCAAAGTACTCCTTACATTATCCATGTACTGGGCACTTACTTGTATATCCCCACCATTCACTTCTTCAACACTTTGTTGCCTTAGTGTGTCAATTGTCACTGCCGTTACACATTCACGTGTGGAAGGAGGAATGGGAGGGTACCTTGCAAGCCTGAGCGTAGCCTCTCAAGTGCATCGTCATCCAGCAAACGACAGCGCTGGATTGCGTGCACTTGATCCGACAGTCGCTGCGCCGAAACGTTGACGGCCGGTTCCAAGTCCTGAAACAGAGGCAGCATGCGATCACGGTACGCCGTAAGGTTGGTACCCCCCTCTGTAGCCACATAATATGCCCGCATGACATTCTCATTCATGGATCTAGTCCACCTCATGCGGTGCACATCACCACCGGTAGCGGGGGCCCTGTTCGAGACCGATGAGCCTCGGGGTCCTAAGCCATTCGGTGGCCGGCCTCTCCCTCGCCGGCGGACAGGTGGTGGCGACGACGGCGGGGAGAAAAACTCGTCGCTAGATGCGCTCGACGCCTCAACACTCACCGGCGATGCTGCTGCTGGTGCGGGCGGCTGTGAGGCGGAGCTGAGCGACGAGTCCGGAGGTGTTAAGCGTGCTGCAGCTGCTTTTCTAGCTCTGGTCAATATTTATACCAACATTTCTTGCTTTTGTATTTGTTTTTGTTTGTAATGTTTGTTTTGACATTATGGTGTCATCTTCACTGTATTTATCTAATATTATTTCTTAAATTTATTATTATTATTATGTTTCTCTTTACTCACGGCTATTCTTCTAACTTTGGTGTCAGAAGAATAACCGGTCCTTTGGGAGGCTTACACGGAGATATGGATCCAACGTGCAGAGGCCCGTAGAGAGTTTTAATCTAAAATGGGATGGGTGGGACACATGCCGCGGAGCCTCCACAACTGCACTACTGAGTACAGCTATGGACTAGCCGCAGCAAATGTAGGACTATTGCAATGATGTGTAGTCTAATTTACTAGTATATGGGGATGGGTGTTAAATGGACTGATAATAATGATACTATGGATAACAAACGGCACCTGCCAGTGATACTCCTATAGCATCCGTCCGCGTGGCAGGTGGTGACTCGCCAACTCACTAGATGGGCCCTCTCTAAACAGCCGCCCAAAGCATTATTATTATTATTATTATTCTCTTTATTTATATAATTTTCCTATCTTTTACATTTTTAAATATAACATGCCAAACAAAAAATGACATTTAAAAATATAAAAATAGATTCCCACCGACGACGGGAATAGGATCCAAGTCACCGGCGGTTAGGGCTCCAGAGATAGGAATTTCCTCACAATGCGAGCCGTTTGCAGAATTACTGCCTTTTGCATCAAACTCTTGACCCAGCTGCCTAGTTTCGACCTCTCTAGATGGCGTTCGAGGGTTTTCGCTATGAGTCCATTAACGGACACAACTATCGGAACAATGATTGCCGAATCAATATCCCACATATCGACAATCTCGTGAGCCAAGTCCAAATATTTTTCTTGTTTGTCTTTTTCTGCTTTCACGAGATTGTCGTCATGCGGAATAGTGATGTCGACAATCATTGCGCGGCGCTCTGATCGATCTATTATCACAATATCAGGCCTGTTGCAAACAACAGTCCTATCTGTGATAATAGATCGATCCCAGTACAGTGTTGCATGACCATTCTCGAGAACTGGCTCAGGGATGTACTTGTAATATGGCACTTCGACGTCCACAAGCCTGTACCTCAGAGCCAGTTGCTGATGTATGATCCTGGCTACTTGGTTGTGTCTGTGCAAGTACTCGCTATTAGCAAGACGAGAACATCCGGAGACTATATGTCTGAGGGACTCACCAGGTCGATTACAAGCCCGACACAGGTCTACTGTGCCGTCCCTCATGATATATCTCCGGTAATTTCTCGTCTTGATAACCTCATCTGCAATTGCACAGACAAAACCTTCGGTTTCCCCGAAGAGATTACTGAAACGTAGCCAGGCCACAGAAGCTGGTAGATCCACATCAGTTCCGTGAAGGGCCCGATAGAATCTACCATGCAGCTCCTTGCTCTGCCATACAAGCCTGCGTTCGTCAACACCTAAAGCTACAGGCCTGCGCCAGTTCTCTTTCGCCAATGAGAGCGGGGTGAGGCCACCATCAACTGCAACCACATCCCGATGCACATCCACGCTGCCCTTAAGAAAATATTCTCTAAGGTTATACACCTCGCGGTTGTGTAGGTCCTTAGCGTTTAGAAACCCTCGGCCCCCACACTTCCGCGGGATGTACAACCTCATTACAGACGAACGTGGGTGAAGCATTCAAAATGTGGTCAACAGTGAACGGACTCGCCTATCAATCTCATCCAGTTCGGTCTGAGTCCACTTGAGTATGCCGAAAGAGTACATCAAGAGTGGCATGACCCAACCGTTACAGGCGCGCACCTTGTTGCCGCCTGAAAGAAGACTCTTCAGAACCTTTTTCAGGCGACCAAAGAAGCGCACCCGCAACGATTGTTTCATGTCTGTCTCGTTGATGCCTAAGGCTTGCGACATACCCAAGTATTTGTAGGTATCAGTTGCGAGGATCGATCTAAGCTGAGTGAAATCTGATAGATGTACTCCATCAGATTCCACTATCCTGCCTTATTTTACATGCATAACTGCACATTTGTCTACACCAAATTCCATCCTGATAGAACTACTGAAGTTTTCAGTGACCCTCAGTAGCGCTGTCAGTTGGGACTCACTGCATGCAAATAATTTCAGATCATCCATGTATAACAAGTGGGATATACTTTGACCGTTCCTGCGCAACTTGTAACCAAGCCCAGAATCTCCCAGTAATGTGCTAAGGGGATTCAAGGCTAGGCAAAACCACAAGGGACTCAGACTGTCACCTTGAAAGATACCCCGCTCTATCTTAATAGGGTCGCCGTTTCCGAGACCCTGTCGACACCCTGGATAATGAAGAACCGTTCTCCACTGCCCCATACACGACCTCATGAAGGTGCATAGATTTGTATCTACTTTATACAATTCCAGCACCCTCAGAAGCCATGAATGAGGCATTATTATTATTATTATTATATAATGTACCTTGGTTTCACACCTCTCAAACTTAATAAATACTATCCCCGTGACTTCAACAAATAATGAATTTTACATAAGCAGCAGAATTAGGGCGAAAATAAAAGACGAACACAATAAACACCCTGACATAAAACAACAATTTGTGGATCATACTTAGAGTTGTCACGTGTGGCGATCAAACCCACAACACTCGGCGTTGTGTTAAGAGGCGTGGCGGCCACTACGCCATCCGAGCAGTCGGAATAGCTTTAAAATTCGGGACAACAAAGTTTGGAAACATTTAATGTCATAAAAAAAAAGAACCATTGAGCAGCATTTTCCGGGTCGGTCGGCTGTCCGTACGGAAATGTTAAAATACTTCTGCATACGAAATGAGCTATCATAGAATAACCACTTACGCAGAGGGTAACATAGGTAACACATTTAATTTCCTTCTCATATACCTTAGTGTATGAGAAGGAAATTAAATATGTTGATTAACGAGAACGATAAAAATTAAGAAATGAAATCCTGTAAGTATCGAAGATTAAGGCGCTGTACTTAGTCAAAACAGGCTTCACAAAACAGTTTTTTAGCCAAATGTATACATTTTAGAGCAGCTAAAAAAATATATGTTAATCTTGATCATATTTATGGGGGGACCATTGTGTTCAAAACACGTTTTCGGTAAATTTTCTCGATAAAAAAACCATTAAATAACCATTTAAATTGAAATTGTAGCAATTGTAACTAATCAAATCTTGATAATATTAATAACAGTGATGTAATATATAATAATAAAGGGAACTGTTGTTTTTATTTATCGATTGGAATAAGATATTTGTTAGGGTTAATGTATTTAATGATAAATAACTCGTTCTGAACGTCCCGTCGTCGTCGCGCTTCTCATTCTTATGTATACAATCCGACAGTGACAGCAACAGCTGAACTCAGTAGCTGTACACGGCGCCTTAAGCACTATTAAAATCTGCTAGCTTGATTTATGCTCAAGCAAATAATGGTCGCTTCACTGGTGCTCCTTTATTTTATGTTACATGGGGACCGTATGGGTGCACTAAGAAGGGCTTTTCTGAAATTCTCACGCGATCGAGAATCTGTTCGTTCGTTTAGCTGCGGGCATCCTAAAGTTTAAATATAATAATTATGTTTCTTGTTTCTTATAAAGAAGTGTTTACCAACCAATTGTTTAAATGCAACCGGCTGGACAATAAAATAAAACATAATAATCTCGCTGATGTAACATCTGGGGTTTCCAATGCACATGGATTCATTTACCTGCTTGTACAATTATATGATCTCAGATTCTTTATTATTTTTAATTAAATCTTGTTTGTAATATACCTACCAATTATATTATTTTTCTTGTTGATTGCTGTTGTTAATCAACTCACTAGTGAAAAACCCATGACACAATATTCATTTGTTTGGTAGAGGACCCGGTGCTTCAATATTTAGTACCTAGGTACCATTTAAAAAGTATAAATTTAAATTTCTACCATCGAGTGCAAGACTTTAAACGCGTAATATTTAATCACAAGTACCAAAGCGTTAGTGGATACCGGGCTCTAAGGATAGATCTTGGATCGCAACTGGGACAGCGCTAGGATGATGATGACTTAATCAAAACGAATGCAGGCCATCAGTGGGCTGAGTCAGTAATAAGCGTCAGATGATATCCTGCATTGTACTCGCATTTATAATGAAATGACAAAAAAAAGCAATGACTCTGAGTTTGTTTCGGCCTTTCTTCTCAAGAAGTCATTTAGCTAGAAAAAGCCGGCATCATCTAGAATAGGGTTTTGACTTGTATAAGTGTTGTAAACAACCAAAATGCAGAAATAAATATGTCTTTGTGTTTGAAATTATATAGCGACCTTTGGTAAAAAATATGTCACTCATACAGGATGTAAAAAGACCCTTAACGAAAACTGAAATCCCATATTGTACCAATCATTATGAACATTTTTACTTCGGCACCATATCTGGGAAATTACTGGTTCAGGAGATATTGAGGCTCGAAGTCCCTATACACTTTTTCTAATTAGGTGTTCTATAGATGTCCTATGCACCCATGGATAAGTAGGTATTTCGAGTATTGCACGCGTGCACTTTTAATTGTGGGTTAAAAAATGTGTCAACTTAAAAATGAAGTTCGTTTCCTAGGTACTATTTTTGCTTAGTATGACTTGGCATGATGTCCAAAACGAGTAGACTTCGGTTAGGTGATGGGTTTTGTGACACCCTATATATAAGAAACCAGGTGGTCATTCTACGTACATTTAGAATAGACTGATGAAACAGACTACGTGCTACGCATTTGTGAATAATAATCTAAAAATTAAACACGATTTTGAAGACCCTTGGTGCTATGTACAAGCATTTAGTAAGTTTTCATCAACTATTTTCTTGAAACCTCTGTCACATTTTAACACATTTATTCTGTGTCGGAAATGTATAGATAATTGGCGCGGAACCCGCAGTAGGTACCGAGCTCTGGTAACGAGCACTAATGTTCTTTTGGCGGTGAAGTGTATGTTATTACTTGTGTTGTTTCTTACTAATTGACTAGTACTACTAATTGCAGATACCTATACTAAATATTTGCCCTAATGAGAATTGCTGAAAAATATTTTCTGAGAAGCTCTTATTCTGGGTTTGTTGGTCTAAAGAGAACAATAAAATACTATAAGATTAATATTAAGCATACAATTATTTCGAAATTGCCTAATAGCTCTACACCATTCAAGTCTGTTGCACCGACTTTAGATACTGAATTAATCAAAATCAATAAATTAAACAAAATTCATTTAATTAGAACGCGCCGCCAAATTGTAAATGCCGCTGAAATATTAAAACAGTAATTATTCAAGCGAATCAAACTCACACATGTGTCTAAATAACATACCACTAGAAACTCACCACGAAAACCAATCTCCAACCATTTTTTAACAAAGTGTATCTTGTTATCTCCAGAATGTGAATATATAGGTACCTAAAAAAAGGTTATAAAATAATAAACTTTTAAGTACCTTGAACGACGCGCGGCGACACGAGTATGTAATGACTTGACGTTATATTGTACTCCACTTATCTCTAAGTGCCATTATAACGAATGATGAATTAATTTTGTGCTTAGTACCACGATTTAACTTTTGAGATAAAGTTTAGAGGAGGTCTCATAACTTGGAGTTTAGAGTATCGTTATACGTTTACGCAATTACATTGTATAATTATGTATGTATGTTATAAGATCGCAGACAGTATGTGTGCAGTCCTACAATGTTTAGATTTCCTTAAAATAGTTGCCTATATTATGAAATTTACTTTGGATCTAAACACCCTGAAATAATAATACTGAAATAGTCAGTGTAGCCGCTGCTGACGCTACAAATTATAAACAAGGCGCACTATTGTGTAAGCGAAGCGCAGCGGTCGTCTCCACGCTCCCCTACCGTTAGGTCGTAACTATGTAGTTTATTTATAAGCTTAACAATGTGCCCGGTAGATGGCAATAGGCTCGCCCCATATTGGGACCGAAACATTACTGGCGAAATGTGGTTGTGTAATATACCTCTGCCTACCCCTTCGGGGATAAAAAGAGCGTGAAGTTAAGTTATGTTATAAGTATATTTACTGGTAAAACAGTAAAAGTATATATTGCAGTATTTGGACAATGTGTTTATCTCTTCACCCATACCTTCAACATCTTCACTTAACCTCCTACAGTAAGTAATGGGTTTGATGATGCGTTAGATTAATATTTAGCAGAAGAACAAACTGTTGAAATAACAGCCACAAAAACGACTTAGATTATCCCTGTTCTGCGTAGAAAAAACAACCCAGATCTCTTACAAGTTGGCTCTTCTGTTAATATAATGACGCTGTTTAGATTCACACATTTACAAATAAGTTTACAGGAGTGTGCATGGAAAATACGCTATAGCGAATGCCGTATTCTAGAAATTGGCTGACTGCGACGTACATCATTTTTTGCAAAGGTGTACCTCGCAGTGTCATTCAAATGACATATCAAGCTTACTTAATACGGGTTGCAGACCAAGAGCTAAGCTAAGTTAGTTTAGCTTAGCTCGCATAGCTGAGGCAGTTTTCCATACTTGTGTGCAGACCGCAAACTATGGTACAAGTATGGAAAACTGCGTCAGCTATGCGAGCTAAGCTAAACTAACTTAGCTCTTGGTCTGCAACCCGTATTAGACACTAGATCTGCCGGTGGCTGACCCGCATGGTTGTCGGTCATTGCGACAAATGGAAGCCTAACTGTAACTCTGAACTATATAACAAGCTATGTAAAGTTTCATTAAATTCCTTTTACTTAGAAGTTTTTGCGTGAATCAGTAATAAAAATCTATCGATCCATCCATCCTCACAAACTTTAACACTTGTAATCATCAGCCTTTAACAGTCCACAGCTGGACTAGGCCTCTCCTTTGAAAGGAGGAATTGGCCTACTATACCACGCTGGCAAAACGGGTTGGTATAGGGTTTTTATCAAGTTTTCCTTCTCTTACAGTGCTGTTCTCTGCATTGTATGTTCCCTCTGTCGGCTCTAACGACACCCACGGGATGACATGGGGTGGTGACAATTCGTATTCTTAATCCGTCACCACACGGACAACACAACACTTGTAATAGTACTAAGATAAGATTATCTCTGACCAGCCTCCTGTGATAATCACAAAAGACGTGATTGTCGACAGCCATCACGAGCTGTTGATTCATAACTCTAAATAAAAATTAATAACATGTAGGTACATTGTTGCATCGTAAATATTGTATCATGAGGTCAACACGTGTGCTTTGGTTTACGTATTATTTATATAATTGTGCCATGTTTGAACAAGTTTATTTTAAAAACAGCTGACGCAAACTTGACGTGAACGAACTGTGCTCAATTAAATATAATAACTGACCTTGTTCAATAAAACTTCGTTTAACGGTCTTAATAATAAAACATAGGTAATTACTATTACTTATATTAGTTATTATAGGTTTTGTGAAGCGTCCGTTTCGAAATTCGTAAGAATGTCAAATTGAAGTCACATAATTTTTGTATCTTGCAAACATTAAAACCATACACCACCATACACATAACGAAATAATAATTCATAGATCACCTTATGTGTTAGGCCGTACGGCGATTGAACTCACAACTCTCGGCAGTGTTAGTCGAGAAGACAGCCGCTTACACTACTACGCTATACATGCAGTCAGTATGGCAAGCAATATAAATTAGAAAGTCCTTTAAATATACGGTTTAAGTCAACACCTTTATGTTATCATCATCAGCAGCCCTATATATAAACTGTCCCACTGCTGGGCACGGGCACTATAATAATAATAATAATAATAATAATAATAATAATAATAATAATAATAAGGGCAACACTGAACGTCAACAAACATCATTTTCTTGGATAAATTTTGTATTTTTATTATTTCGGAGGCTGTATACTTAAGTAATAACCATATTGTGTATACCTATAAATAATAGCAGAGCAAACTTCTTATAAAACCAAAAAGGAAAACAGAATATAATTATAAAATATCAAGAAAGCAAGATGACATCAGATGTCAAAAACATAAACATTGTAAATGTAAACAATACAATAAAATCCAAGAAAAAATGTTGACCAGAGCCAAAGCAGCGGCACAATTAAGACCCCCGGACTCGTCACTCAGCTCCGCCTCGCAGCCGCCGGCGCCAGCAGCGCCGGCCATTACTGAGGCGTCGAGCTCATCGAGTGATGAGTATTTTTCCCCGCCGACGACACCAACACCAGCGCGCCGCCGGGAAAGAGGCCGGCCGCCGTCACGCTTGGGACCCCGAGACCTACCGGTTTCGAACAGGGCCCCCGCTGCCGGTGGTGATGTGCGCCGCATGAGATGGACTCAATCAATGAATGAGAACGTCATGCGGGCATATTTTGTGGCTACAGAGGGAGGAACCAACCTTACGGCGTACCGTGACCGCTTACTGCCTCTGTTTCAGGCCTTGGAACCAGCTGTTAACGTTTCGGCACAGCGACTGTCGGATCAAGTGCGAGCCATTCAACGCTGCCGCCTGTTGGATGACGACGCACTTGAGAGGCTACGCTCAGACTTGCGAGGTATTCCTGAAAACCCACCTCTTGCACACAATGAGGCGCCAATATCGCACGCCTCACTCAGGGCACAAGAAGAAGGCGAGGAAGGGATAAACAGGGATACACAAGTAAGTACCCAATGCACAGATAAGATAAGGAGTACTTTGGAGTGCGCTATTGGTGAATATCGGTATGCTACATTAGAAAACAGACCCCGGCTGCCGCGTTTACCCACGCATAGAAAAAATATGGCGCTTGTGGGTGCCCTGGATTCACTATTGCCTACTTACATAGACACTAGTGAAAATCTTAGTGATACACACTCAATTCTATACTGCGCGGCTGTAGCGGCGTGTCGAGTGGCTAATATTAAAATACAAAACAGTATTACTATTAGCCCTCGCGATGCCGTCCCGGCTTGGCAGCGTAGAATTGAGCGCCGTATTGCTGAGAGCAGGGCACTCATAGGCAAGCTTAGCTGCTTCAGGTCGGGCAATACCCGCCCGAGAGTGATGCGTTTTGTGACTCGGGCGTTTAAGGGGACAGGACTTTGTCCTCAAGAATATACGTCTCGGGTCACAGAACGCATCGACTTCCTGAAGCAGAAAATCTATGCGTGGGCGAATCGCATCAGGCGGTACAAAAAAAGGATTGACCGATATTCCCAAAATCGCGCATTCCAAAGAGATGAGAAGTTGTTCTATAGGAATTGGGAGCGACCTGAACCAGGTGTGGATGATGGGTGTCGACCAGATGATGCGAACACGATTGCGTTCTGGCGCAGCATATGGTCGACTCCCGTCAGCCATACAGAAGGTGGCTGGATTGGCGATGTTAAGCGATCATGTGAGGTAATATCTCCCATGGAGCCCGTAGCCATTGATGCCATGGATGTATATTGTGCAGTCCGTCCGTTAGCCAATTGGAAATCAGCGGGACCGGACGGATTGCACAATTTCTGGTTAAAATGGCTACGCAATGCACATGCTCGCTTGGCATCCCAATTCCAGTCGGCTCTAGATTCAGGATCGCTGCCAAGTTTTATGACAACTGGCGTTACTCACCTGCTCCACAAATCTGGTAGTACCACGGAGCCTACAAACTATAGGCCGATTACTTGCCTACCGACGGTGTATAAAGTTTTTACATCCATTTTGAGAACAAAATTGGAATTACATATATTCAATAATAAAATTTTATCTCAGTCTCAAAATGGATGTAGAAGCCGGGCACGTGGTACTAAGGAGCTACTCCTTATCGACATGGCCATTAGCCAACAGGTTCGTCGTAGTCGAAAGAATCTGGCGACATGCTGGATAGACTATAAGAAGGCCTATGACTCTGTGCCACATACGTGGCTCTTGAGGGTGCTGGAGTTGTACAAAGTAGATGCAACTCTATGCGCCCTCTTGAGGGCATGTATGGGGCAATGGAGTACGGTGCTTCGCTATCCAGGGTGTCGACAGCCTTGCGGGTATGGCGTACCTGTAAAGATCAAGCGGGGTATTTTCCAAGGCGACAGTTTGAGTCCACTATGGTTTTGCCTAGCACTGAACCCGCTGAGCACTTTGCTCGAGAGTTCAGGGCTAGGCTATCGGTTGCAGACTAGAGGTCAAGTTATTTCTCACCTCCTTTTCATGGATGACCTCAAACTATTTGCCCCCATTGACCTCCAATTAACCGAGTTACTAAAGATAACTGAAAGCTTTAGTAATTCAATTAAGATGGAGTTCGGTGTGGATAAATGTGCGGTCATGCATGTAAAGCGAGGTAGGAGTGTGGAATCTGATAGTATAGAGCTCTCCGATTTCACACAACTTAGATCTCTCTCTGCAACGGAAACCTACAAATATCTGGGTATGTCGCAGGCATTAAACATTGATGACGCTGGCATGAAACAAGCGTTGCAGGCACGTTTCTTTGGCCGCCTGAAGAAAGTCTTAAAAAGCTTTTTATCGGGCGGAAATAAGGTGCGTGCCTGTAACGGTTGGGCCATGCCCGTCTTAATGTACTCCTTCGGCATACTCAGATGGACTCAAACAGAATTGGACGCCTTGGATAGGAAAGTTCGATGTCTACTCACGACATACCGGATGCATCACCCGCGTTCGTCGGTGATGAGATTGTACATCCCGCGCAAGTGTGGGGGTCGTGGCTTCTTGAGTGCCAAGACCCTCCACAATCGCGAGGTGTGCAATCTCAGAGAATACTTTCTCCACACCGACGCGGGTGTGCACCGAGATGTGGTCGCAGTGGACAGAGGGCTTACCCCGCTAGGTCTGGCTAAAGAGAACTGGCGCAAACCTGCCGTACTTGGTGTAGAGGAGCGCAGGGAAGTATGGAAAGGTAAAGAGCTGCATGGACGTTTTTACCGGGCCTTGCATGGGCCCGACGTAGATTTCTCAGCGTCGGTGTCCTGGCTGCGTTTTGGCGATCTTTTCGCCGAAACAGAAGGTTTTGTCTTTGCGATTATGGACGAAGTTGTCATGACGAACAACTACGGGAAGTATATTCTAAGGGATGGGACGGCTGACATATGTCGGGCATGTCACCAGCCTGGTGAATCGCTTAGACATATAGTATCCGGTTGTTCTCGTCTTGCCAACGGCGAATATTTGCATAGACACAACCAAGTAGCCAGGATTGTCCACCAGCAACTTGCCTTAAAGTACCAACTTGTCGACTCTGAAATACCGTTCTACAGGTATGTGCCCGACCCAGTTCTTGAAAATGGTCGTGCTACTCTGTATTGGGATCGGTCTATCATTACTGACAGAACTATAGTGGCTAACAAGCCGGACATTGTGGTGATAGACCGATTAGAGCGCCTTGCAATGATCATCGACGTCACCATACCCCATGACGAGAATCTCGTGAAAGCCGAAAAAGATAAACAAATTAAGTATTTGGACCTGGCTCACGAGATTGTCGACATGTGGGATGTTGACTCGGCGATCATTGTACCGATAGTCGTGACCGTAAATGGTCTTATTGCCAAGAGCCTCGACCACCACCTCAAGAGGCTCTCGTTAGACGGCTGGATCAAGTCCTCTATACAGAAGGCAGTATTGCTGGACACGACACGCATCGTACGGAGGTTCCTCTCTCTGGAGCCCTAACCACCGGTAGCTTGGTCCCTGTGCCCGATACCGGTGGGTCTCCGTGGTCCCATTTTATATATTTAATTTATATTTTTAATGTAATATTTAAGTCTGTAAAATGTGATCATGAGAAAAATATTAAATAAACGGCATAATAATAATAATGACTGGCAACACTGGCTGTCAACGTGCATACATCAATTTTGTTCAGAAAATATTTAATAAAATATATAGTTCTACACGTAAATATATATCACAAACGAGACCGTAACCGTATCCAGTATAATATTCCATAGTAAGTTTATCAAAGAAATACCATAAATCCTCAATACGAAACGAAAATAAAATCTGTACAAAATGACATCCGTCAAGGCAAAATTGTCAAAACAATCACAAATAAATACAGTAAAAATGAAAAATAAAGCACAATAAGCATGTTGACTCGAGCCAGGAGCAAGACAGCACATCTAACACCTCCGGGCTCGTCGCTGAGCTCCGCCTCGCAGCCGTCGGAACCTGTGCCGACAACGCCGGCAGCTGCAGTTGCGTCGAGCTCCAGCGACGAGTATTTCTCTCCGCCGTCGACACCGTCACCTGCGCGGCGGCGTGGAAGAGGCCGGCCACCAGCGTGCTTAGGACCTCGGGGCCCACCGGCCCCAAACAGGGTCCCCGCTGCCGGTGGTAATGTGCAGCGCATGAAGTGGACGACATCAATGAACGAACATGTCATGCGCGCATATTTTGGGGCGACAGAGGGGGGCACTAACCTCACTGCGTACCGTAGTCGCATGCTGTCTATGTTTCAGGCCTTGGAACCAAGCATCAACGTCACGGCTCAACGATTATCGGATCAGGTACGAGTTATCCAGCGCAGTGGCAAGTTGGATAATACCGTACTTGATAGGATTCGCTCAGACTACTTACCTTCGAGTCATGTCAATCCCGTCCGGCCTACGCTAACGCCGACACCGAACGCACCACCAACAGGTGGCAGCGCCGTCGAGGAGGAGGATGACATGGCTGATAATGTAAGTACCCAGTGCAATGAGGAGGTAAAGGACGCTTTGGAATGTGCGATTAGGGACTACCGGCACACGCCACCCACGATTAGACCTCGTCTGCCGCGGTTGCCTATGCATAGGCGAAATATAGCGCTGGTAAGTGCTCTTGACTCGTTATTATCTACTTATTTAGATAATAGTGAGGATCTCGGTGATACTCACTCAATCTTGTACTGTGCTGCCGTGGCGGCATGTCGTATAGCAGGTGTTAAGTTCCCTGAAACTGACACTGTTATACGACAAAGATCTGCTGTACCGGCGTGGCAGTGCAGGATTGAGAAGCGTATTGCCGAGGCAAGGGCACTTATTGGCAAGCTGATCTGTTTTAGGGCGGGGAATACACGCCCCAGGGTAATGCGCTTTGTGAAACGGGCCTTTGTGGGGACTAATATTAGTCCTCAAGATTATACATCCCGTGTCACAGAGCGCATTGACTTCCTAAAACAGAAAGTCTATGCATGGGCAAACCGTATTCGTAGATTCAAAAAACGTGTGGACCGGTATCTCATTAATCGTACATTCCAGAGGGACCAGAGGTGGGTATACAGAAGCTGGGAACGACCAGACCAATGTGTGACTAATGTACAGCGGCCGGATGCGGACGCCACAGCCATGTTTTGGCGTAGCATCTGGTCGATGCCCATTAGTCATACTGAAGGCGATTGGATGCGAGATGTCGAGCGTGCATGCGAACATATTCCCGAAATGGAATGCGTGGCCATTTCTAGCCAGGACGTTTCACAAGCAGTCCGTCCATTAGTGAATTGGAAATCTCCAGGGTTGGACGGACTGCACAATTTCTGGCTGAAATGGCTACGTAGCTCGCATGAACGCTTGGCATCTCAATTCCAATCAGCTGTGGAATCTGGGTCGTTACCAACATTCATGACGACTGGAATTACCCACCTGCTCCATAAGACAGGCAGTACTAGCGAGCCCGGCAATTATAGACCGATAACATGTTTACCATCGGTCTATAAACTTCTTACATCTATTCTGAGAGCTAAAATAGCTAAACATGTTGAAGACTATGCAATTATGTCAGCCTCTCAGAATGGATGTAGGAAGGGGGCTCGTGGTACTAAGGAGCTCCTCCTCATTGACATGGCCATTAGCCAACAAGTTCGCCGTAACCGAAAGGATCTGGCGGCATGTTGGATAGATTATAAGAAAGCGTATGACTCCGTGCCGCATACATGGCTTTTGAGGGTGTTAGAGTTGTATAAAGTAAATACAACTCTACGCACCTTCTTAAAGTCATGTATGGGGCAATGGAATACGACTCTTTGCTATCCAGGATGCCGACGGATCCAGGAGGACGGCGAACGTATTAAAATTGAGCGGGGAATTTTTCAGGGCGACAGTCTGAGTCCCCTTTGGTTTTGCTTAGCCATGAACCCTCTCAGTACTTTACTGGAGGGTTCAAGGTTAGGCTGCAAGTTACAGAGAAGTGGTCAGGTCATATCTCACCTGCTGTTCATGGATGACCTGAAGTTATTTGCCCACTCTGAGGCCCAATTGATAGACTTACTAAACGTAACCCAAAACTTTAGTAAATCTATCAATATGGAGTTCGGTGTGGATAAATGTGCTGTCATTCATGTGAAGCAGGGAAAGATGGTGGAATCTGAGGGGATCCAACTCTCAGATTCCATTAACCTAAGAACGCTTCTCTTAACTGATACCTATAAGTACTTGGGTATGTCACAGGCTTTATGTATCAATGAAGCCGTCATGAAGCAATCGTTGCAAGAGCGTTTCTTTGGCCGCCTGAAAAAAGTACTGAAAAGTCTTTTATCAGGTGGCAACAAGGTTCGTGCTTGCAACGGTTGGGTCATGCCACTTCTTGTATACTCCTTTGGCATACTCAAGTGGACTCAGTCTGAATTGGACGCCCTGGACAGAAGAGTTCGCACTTTGTTGACGACATATCGTATGCATCATCCACGTTCATCCGTGATGAGGTTGTACATCCCGCGAAAGTGCGGGGGTCGCGGCTTTCTGAATGTCAAGACCCTACACAATCGCGAGGTGTGCAATCTCAGAGAATATTTTCTCCGGGCGAACGTGGATATGCATCGAGATGTTGTCGCGGTAGACAATGGGCTCACCCCGCTCAGGTTGGCTAAGGAGAACTGGCGCATGCCTGTAGTACTTAGTACTGATGATCGCAAGCGTGTATGGCAGAGCAAGGAGCTTCATGGCAGGTTCCATCGGGCCCTGTATGGACCCGATGTAGGCCTCGGTGAACTGGCTACGCTTCGGTGACCTCTTTGGGGAAACCGAAGGGTTTGTTTGTGCAATTGCTGACGAAGTTATCAAGACGAATAACTACCGGAAATATATCCTGAGGGATGGATGAATATCAGTAGTGACTGATATTTGCCGTGCCTGTCACCAACCTGGTGAATCCCTCAGGCATATTGTTTCCGGTTGTTCACGTCTTGCTAACGGCGAGTACTTGCACAGACATAACCAAGTAGCCAGAATTATTCACCAGCAACTTGCTCTGAAGTACAAACTTGTAGACATCGAGGTACCGTACTACAGGTATGTAGCAGAGCCAGTTCTCGAAAATGGCCATGTCACATTGTACTGGGATCGATCTATCATCACGGACAGGACTGTTGTAGCCAACAAACCTGATATCGTGTTGATAGATCGATCAGAGCGCCTCGCAATAATTGTTGATGTCACTATTCCTCATGACGAGAATCTCGTGAAAGCCGAAAAGGAAAAACAGATTAAATATCTGGACTTGGCTCACGAGATTGTCGACATGTGGGATGTGAATTCAGCAATTATTGTGCCGATAGTCGTGACCGTTAATGGTCTAATAGCCAAGAGCCTCGACCGTCACCTTAACAGGCTCGCGTTGGGTGCTTGGGTCAAGGGCCTGATGCAGAAGGCAGTACTTCTGGACACGGCACGTATTGTGAGGAAGTTCCTGTCTCTGGAGCCCTAACCACCGGCAGCTTGGACCCTGTGCCCGATGCTGGTGGGACCCCACGGTTATTTTTATATTTTTAAATGTGTTTATTTTGGTTAATAATATATTTAAAAATGTAATTTTAATTAGAAAAATAATAAATAAAGGAGATAATAATAATAATAAAGAAAAAGTATTGCACGGACGTCACCCACACGATCTACAGCAACCTTACGTTGATACACAAGCATCAAATACATGGCTTACGGCCGCCAATTTATTCCCGGAAACTGAGGGCTTCATTATAGCCATCCAAGACCAAGTAATAAATACCAGAAATTACAGGAAACATATAATTAAAGATGTTAACATAACCGATGACAAATGTCGTAAATGCCATAGACAACCAGAAACGATACAACACATCACAGGCGCATGCGCAACACTCACACAAACTGACTATACACACCGACACAATCAGGTAGTAAATATTATCCATCAAAAACTAGCTATAAAATATAAACTTATACAAGACACACACACGCCATACTATAAGTACCGCCCTGATCCTGTATTAGATAGTGACACCCACAAACTGTATTACGACCGTGCCATACTAACCGATAAGACCATACATTATAATAGACCAGATATCACCATCCACAACAAATCAGACAATTCTGCCCACATCATTGACATAGCTGTTCCGAACACCCACAATCTCATGAAAACAATAACAGAGAAAATCAATAAATATACAGAACTCAAAGAAGAAATTGCAAGAATTTGGAAAGTCAACAAAGTATATATAGTACCAATAGTAATTTCCACCACAGGTGTCGTTCCTAAATATTTACACCATAGTTTAAAAATGCTCGACTTACCACCAAATACACCGCTATTTTTTAATTAGTACAAAAACTTTAAGGACAGATTAGCGATGATATTATTATCATATATGTGACGTAAGAATTTCATAATATCAATAAAGAGCAAAGTTATTATCATTTGTTTATTGTAGTAAAATCTCACTTAAATCATAGTCATATTTTACAATCCATTCACTAATTCATTGATAATATTCCATCCTGCTCATTCGCATTCTCTCTGTCGCACTTATGATGTAGGTAGCAATAGAAAATAAAATGAAGAAAAATAATAAATGTAGGTAGGTATTTTTTAATTTTGTTAGTTCTACCCTCTCCTTCATACTTCATTCGGGCGTAGGACCGGTAAAATGTATCGTTTAACAAGTAATTAAATACGGAGGTATGTAATTAGAAAGCAAACAAATATCAAAATAAAAGATGGTGTTCTGGACTAAAAGAAAAGAGTAATTTTGGCGTATTTATGAAGTTATAATCATCTGCTATTTACAAATTATTTTATCGTCATCATGTCAGCCTAGAGACGTCCACTGTTGGACATAGGCCTTCCTCAAGGTGTGTGGAGAACACAGACCGATTTTGAGGCGCCTGCATCAAATTATTATTTACTTAAGTACGTATTATTTACTAAACTTACAAGTATTTCCATTGTCCTTCGAAATGTCCACCACCGTTGTCAAAAGCATCCAATATGCACTGTTTTAATTGTTTGACACTGACCCGGTCACTTTTTTACACTCACAATACGATGTCCATGGGTACACAGCTGCACTCGCGATTTTTTCACTCAAAAATTACGCACGAAGCATAGCTACATACTCCCGTGATATAAAGTGATATGAGTGGCCATCGCGTCGGGCAAACGTAGACAAACAATTAAGTTTTGCAACGAAATTAGATACGCTGACTTTCGCTAGTAATTTAGTACTGGTTAGTGGTTGTCGCATCGTCGGGGCGTGGCGCAGTCGCAGAGGGACGGGGAGGGGGGTAAATTTATCAATGGTATGATAGTACACGGGTCGGTCATAGTATTAGTATTGCATTTACCAATTATCACGTATTTTTGTGGACAGTTTTGGGACTTAGTGTTTTTATTTTTTAACTACATAATTATGATCAGTTAAAGATACTTAGTGCCCAGTTAAATTTTTTGTACTAATTAAAAAATAGCGGTGTATATACATTAGCATCCAAAAAGCAGCTATCTTAAATACATGCAGAATAGTAAGGAAATTTATGCAAAGTGACGAAAGTGAACCAGAAACCATAACCCAAAGCACCCCAAGCCTATCTTAAATGACTATTACTTGGTATTTACCCGTAAACGTCATTAAACACCGGTTTTAAACCGAGTATACTAACAGTTCTGATAATAATAATAATAATAATAATAATAATAATAATAATAATAATAATAATAATAATAATAAAACATTATCCTGAAATGAATGCATCAAAACAAAATGTGGGTGATCAACGTAGGGCCATAGTTAATAATAAATTGCTTCCAATAACCACTTTAAATCAAATAAAAAGTGAAGTGACCTCTTGGTTAGAGCATAACGAAACACCAATAATTACACTTACACAATCTTCACAGAGGATGAGATGGTCAAACGAAATTAACGAAGCTATACTACGTATTTATTTTGAAATAACCGAGCTCGAAACGAACAACACAGCACATAGGCAAAAACTTCACGAGAAATTCATACAAACTTATCCACACCTGTCTCACCTATCTGAACAAAGAATATCTGATCAGAGAAGGGCTATAATTAACAACAAAATGATACCTGATACCAGAATAAATGAAATCAAAAGTGATGTTCAAACTCAACTGCAAAGGCAAACGCCCCACACGATTCAACTTTTAAACGCACACACTGATAACAGTCTACAACCAACTTTCATAACACCAACTCAGTTACATCCTGAAACTATAGCACCATCATTAGCGCAAAACAGTTTCACTAACTCTGACGAACAACTACGCTCTAATGCTACAAACACTGCCCACATAACACACTACAACGATATTGATCAACAATTTAATTTAGCTCTTGACACATTCACAAACACAGATCCCACGACAAGACCTTACCTACCTAAACAGAAGCCATCAAAAAGATTAGCATCCATTGTGGAATATATTAATAATGTTATTTTACCAAAGTTTTTAAGTATTGACCAAGACTTCAAAACGTTTCAAACAATTTTGTACTCAGCTGCATACACAGCAGTAGTTTCTAATGGCACCAATATAAATTTGAATAAAATAACCACCAAGGTCTTTAAGCCATACTGGCAAAGAAGGTTAGAAAGTAAAATAGAAAAATTCCGGTCAGAAATAGCTAGATTGATCCAGTATATGAGAGGCAATCGAAGTCCTCGCATTATAACAGCAGTAGAGGCAATAAAAAGTAAATACCGAATACACGCACAGTATGAAGGTGAAAACACAGAAACTGAACACTTTTTAGATACAGTTAAACAAAAATTAAATACAGCAGCAAAAAGATTAAAGCGATATCTCACATGCACAACCCGAAAGAAACAAAATATGCAGTTTATTAACAATGAAAAGATCTTTTATAGGGGATTAGCTACGACTAATAGGCAGGCAGTTAACACCCAGGAACAGGAATTGCCATCATTGGACAATTTACGGCAATACTGGTCCAATATCTGGGAAATCCCATTCCAACACAATGTGAATGCTAATTGGGCACATTTAATTAAAGACGCAACTGACCACATTTCAGAAATGGAAACTGAGTTCATCTCTACAGACACATTTATAAATGTAATTAAACGTTCACATAACTGGAAATCACCTGGAAGTGATAACATACACAATTACTGGTATAAGAAATTCACTTACATCCATCCATACTTACATAATCATATTAATTCATTTATACAAACACCACACAAGATGCCGCATTATGTCACCCATGGAGTAACATACATGCTACCAAAAGATAATAACACATCAGACCCTTCAAAATATCGTCCAATCACTTGTCTGCAAACAATATATAAAATATTAACAGGATGTATAAGTGAATCCATATATAAACATCTGTCAGAATACAATATTATTTCCGAACATCAAAAAGGTTGTAGAAAATATAGCCAAGGTTGCAAGGAACAACTCACAATTGATGCCGTAACCATTAATGAAGCTTTCAGTAAAAAACACGATATACATACCATGTTCATAGATTTTCGCAAGGCTTTTGACTCCGTGCCACATAGCTGGTTATTACACATACTCGCAATTTATAAAATCAACCCAACTATCATTGCATTCCTTAAATCCTCTATGAAGAACTGGAAAACCGTTTTAAAATTAAAAGACCAATCCACTACATTAACCTCTGAACCGATTTCCATATTGCGTGGTATATTCCAAGGAGATGCACTTAGCCCTCTTTGGTTCTGTTTAGCACTTAATCCTCTTTCATATCTTCTTAATAATAGTAATCTCGGATATCAATTAATTGCTTCTGAAAGCAGATTCTCGCTTACGCATTTATTTTATATGGATGACATAAAGCTTTATGCTAGTAATAAAAATGACCTTTTTCATCTCGCAGACCTAACGCAACAGTTCTCCGACGATATTGGCATGCAATTTGGGGTTGACAAATGTAAAATTTTATCGATAACCAACGGCAAACTTGACAATAATAGATATGTCTTAGAGACTGGTGAAACGATTGAACCGTTGGATAATTTTACAGGGTACAAATATTTAGGAGTTAGACAATCTCGAAAAATTCTTCAAAAGGAAACTAAAGCAGATCTCACAAAGAAATTCAAGATCCGATTAAATCTTTTATTAAAATCTCACCTCAACTCTAAGAATTTGGTCAAAGCCATTAACACATATGCTATCCCTATACTCACTTACTCATTTGGAATAATTAACTGGTCACAAACAGACCTCAAAAACCTACAGCGAACAATAAACACACTCATGACAAAACACCGTAAACACCATCCAAAATCTTCAATAGAACGACTCACTTTGCCACGTAAGGAGGGAGGAAGAGGACTTATACACATAGAAAACCTACACAATAAACAAATATCTACACTCAGACACTACTTCCATTCTAAGTCACAGCTGTCATTATTACACAAACACATAAACGAATTAGACAAGAAACTCACCCCTTTAAATTTACAAAACCGTAATTTGCAACCTAATGAAAAAATCACTAGTGCAGAGCTAAATATTAGTAAATGGGCAGCAAAAAGTCTTCATGGTAGACACCGTAACGATCTGGGTCAAAACTACGTCGATAAATTAAAATCGAACGAATGGCTTGCGAGAGGGGAACTATTTCCAGAAACAGAAGGTTTTATGCTTGCTATACAAGACCAAATTATAGCTACCCGAAATTTTAAGAAATTTATTATTAAAGACCCAAACCAAGTCTCCGACCTATGCAGACACTGTCACTCAGCCTCCGAAACCATACAGCATGTAACTGGCGCATGTAAATTTCTTGTTCAGTCTGACTATAAACACCGCCATGATCAAGTAGCTGCAATAGTACATCAACACCTTGCTCATCAAAATAATTTCATTAATAGGAAAACGCCATATTATAAATATAAACCAGCGACTGTACTCGAAAATACATCGTGTAAAATATATTGGGATCGGACAATAATTACAGATAAAACAATACACTACAATAGACCTGACATAACTCTACATGATAAAATCAACAACACAGTTTATATTATTGACATAGCGATTCCCAACAGTCACAACATCCAGTCAACAATATCTGAAAAACTATCAAAATATCAAGACCTAGCCATTGAACTAAAAACGCAATGGCGAGCCGGTACTGTCCATATCGTACCAATAGTTTTATCATCAACTGGTTTAATACCCAAAACCCTCAATCAAAGTTTGAACACCCTTCAGATGCCCGCACACTCGATACAGTTACTACAAAAAGCCACCATACTTAACACATGTCGCATCACTCGCAAGTTTTTAACATCATCATCCATAACATCAGCTTATTCTATCTAACGTGACACGCTTGGCTGCGGCCCGCATGGCACACATTTTACCCCTACAAAAAGGGAGTTGTTTAAAAACAAAATAAAATAATAATAATAATAACTGGTAACACTGAACGTCAACAAACATCATTTTCTTGGATAAATTTTGTATTTTTATTTTATTATTTCGGAGGCTATATACTTAAGTAATAACCATATTGTGTATACCTATAAATAATAGAAGAGCAAACTTTTTATAAAACCAAAAAGGAAAACAGAATATAATTATAAAATATCAAGAAAGCAAGATGACATCAGATGTCAAAAACATAAACATTGTAAATGTAAACAATACAATAAAATCCAAGAAAAAATGTTGACCAGAGCCAAAGCAGCGGCACAATTAAGACCCCCGGACTCGTCACTCAGCTCCGCCTCGCAGCCGCCAGCGCCAGCAGCGCCGGCCATTACTGAGGCGTCGAGCTCATCGAGTGATGAGTATTTTTCCCCGCCGACGACACCAACACCAGCGCGCCGCCGGGGAAGAGGCCGGCCGCCGTCACGCTTGGGACCCCGAGACCCACCGGTTTCGAACAGGGCCCCCGCTGCCGGTGGTGATGTGCGCCGCATGAGATGGACTCAATCAATGAATGAGAACGTCATGCGGGCATATTTTGTGGCTACAGAGGGAGGAACCAACCTTACGGCGTACCGTGACCGCTTACTGCCTCTGTTTCAGGCCTTGGAACCGGCTGTTAACGTTTCGGCACAGCGACTGTCGGATCAAGTGCGAGCCATTCAACGCTGCCGCCTGTTGGATGACGACGCACTTGAGAGGCTACGCTCAGACTTGCGAGGTATTCCTGAAAACCCACCTCTTGCACACAATGAGGCGCCAATATCGCACGCCTCACTCAGGACACAAGAAAAAGGCGAGGAAGGGTTAAACAGGGATACACAAGTAAGTACCCAATGCATAGATAAGATAAGGAGTACTTTGGAATGCGCTATTGGGGAATATCGGTATGCTACATTAGAAAACAGACCCCGGCTGCCGCGTTTACCCACGCATAGAAAAAATATGGCGCTTGTGGGTGCCCTGGATTCACTATTGCCTACTTACATAGACACTAGTGAAAATCTTAGTGATACACACTCAATTCTATACTGCGCGGCTGTAGCGGCGTGTCGAGTGGCTAATATTAAAATACGAAACAGTATTACTATTAGCCCTCGCGATGCCGTCCCGGCTTGGCAGCGTAGAATTGAGCGCCGTATTGCTGAGAGCAGGGCACTCATAGGCAAGCTTAGCTGCTTCAGGTCGGGCAATACCCGCCCGAGAGTGATGCGTTTTGTGACTCGGGCGTTTAAGGGGACAGGACTTTGTCCTCAAGAATATACGTCTCGGGTCACAGAACGCATCGACTTCCTGAAGCAGAAAATCTATGCGTGGGCGAATCGCATCAGGCGGTACAAAAAAAGGATTGACCGATATTCCCAAAATCACGCATTCCAAAGAGATGAGAAGTTGTTCTATAGGAATTGGGAGCGACCTGGACCAGGTGTGGATGATGGGTGTCGACCAGATGATGCGAACACGATTGCGTTCTGGCGCAGCATTTGGTCGACTCCCGTCAGCCATACAGAAGGTGGCTGGATTGGCGATGTTAAGCGATCATGTGAGGTAATATCTCCCATGGAGCCCGTAGCCACTGATGCCATGGATGTATATTGTGCAGTCCGTCCGTTAGCCAATTGGAAATCAGCGGGACCGGACGGATTGCACAATTTCTGGTTAAAATGGCTACGCAGTGCACATGCTCGCTTGGCATCCCAATTCCAGTCGGCTCTAGATTCAGGATCGCTGCCAAGTTTTATGACAACTGGCGTTACTCACCTGCTCCACAAATCTGGTAGTACCACGGAGCCTACAAACTATAGGCCGATTACTTGCCTACCGACGGTGTATAAAGTTTTTACATCCATTTTGAGAACAAAATTGGAATTACATATATTCAATAATAAAATTTTATCTGAGTCTCAAAATGGATGTAGAAGCCGGGCACGTGGTACTAAGGAGCTACTCCTTATCGACATGGCCATTAGCCAACAGGTTCGTCGTAGTCGAAAGAATCTGGCGACATGCTGGATAGACTATAAGAAGGCCTATGACTCTGTGCCACATACGTGGCTCTTGAGGGTGCTGGAGTTGTACAAAGTAGATGCAACTCTATGCGCCCTCTTGAGGGCATGTATGGGGCAATGGAGTACGGTGCATCGCTATCCAGGGTGTCGACAGCCTTGCGGGTATGGCGAACCTGTAAAGATCAAGCGGGGTATTTTCCAAGGCGACAGTTTGAGTCCACTATGGTTTTGCCTAGCACTGAACCCGCTGAGCACTTTGCTCGAGAGTTCAGGGCTAGGCTATCGGTTGCAGACTAGAGGTCAAGTTATTTCTCACCTCCTTTTCATGGATGACCTCAAACTATTTGCCCCCATTGACCTCCAATTAACCGAGTTACTAAAGATAACTGAAAACTTTAGTAATTCAATTAAGATGGAGTTCGGTGTGGATAAATGTGCGGTCATGCATGTAAAGCGAGGCAGGAGTGTGGAATCTGATAGTATAGAGCTCTCCGATTTCACACAACTTAGATCTTTCTCTGCAACGGAAACCTACAAATATCTGGGTATGTCGCAGGCATTAAACATTGATGACGCTAGCATGAAACAGGCGTTGCAGGCACGTTTCTTTGGCCGCCTGAAGAAAGTCTTAAAAAGCTTTTTATCGGGCGGAAATAAGGTGCGTGCCTGTAACGGTTGGGCCATGCCCGTCTTAATGTACTCCTTTGGCATACTCAGATGGACTCAAACAGAATTGGACGCCTTGGATAGGAAAGTTCGATGTCTACTCACGACATACCGGATGCATCACCCGCGTTCGTCGGTGATGAGATTGTACATCCCGCGCAAGTGTGGGGGTCGTGGCTTCTTGAGTGCCAAGACCCTCCACAATCGCGAGGTGTGCAATCTCAGAGAATACTTTCTCCACACCGACGCGGGTGTGCACCGAGATGTGGTAGCAGTGGACAGAGGGCTTACCCCGCTGGGTCTGGCTAAAGAGAACTGGCGCAAACCTGCCGTACTTGGTGTAGAGGAGCGCAGGGAAGTATGGAAAGGTAAAGAGCTGCATGGACGTTTTTACCGGGCCTTGCATGGGCCCGACGTAGATTTCTCAGCGTCGGTGTCCTGGCTGCGTTTTGGCGATCTTTTCGCCGAAACAGAAGGTTTTGTCTTTGCGATTATGGACGAAGTTGTCATGACGAACAACTACCGGAAGTATATTCTAAGGGATGGGACGGCTGACATATGTCGGGCATGTCACCAGCCTGGTGAATCGCTTAGACATATAGTATCCGGTTGTTCTCATCTTGCCAACGGCGAATATTTGCATAGACACAACCAAGTAGCCAGGATTGTCCACCAGCAACTTGCCTTAAAGTACCAACTTGTCGACTCTGAAATACCGTACTACAGGTATGTGCCCGACCCAGTTCTTGAAAATGGTCGTGCTACTCTGTATTGGGATCGGTCTATCATTACTGACAGAACTATAGTGGCTAACAAGCCGGACATTGTGGTGATAGACCGATTAGAGCGCCTTGCAATGATCATCGACGTCACCATACCCCATGACGAGAATCTCGTGAAAGCCGAAAAAGATAAACAAATTAAGTATTTGGACCTGGCTCACGAGATTGTCGACATGTGGGATGTTGACTCGGCGATCATTGTACCGATAGTCGTGACCGTAAATGGTCTTATTGCCAAGAGCCTCGACCACCACCTCAAGAGGCTCTCGTTAGACGGCTGGATCAAGTCCTCTATACAGAAGGCAGTATTGCTGGACACGACACGCATCGTACGGAGGTTCCTCTCTCTGGAGCCCTAACCACCGGTAGCTTGGTCCCTGTGCCCGATACCGGTGGGTCTCCGTGGTCCCATTTTATATATTTAATTTATACTTTTAATGTAATATTTAAGTCTGTAAAATGTGATCATGAGAAATATATTAAATAAACGGCATAATAATAATAAGCTCAATAAAGGAAACATTTTTAGTGAGACAGAGGGATTCTTTGTAGCTATACAAGATCAAGTCATTAATACACGAAATTACTCAAAATATATTTTGAAAGAGCCAATAGAAACTGATAAATGCCGACTATGCCACCAATACACCGAACACATAGATCACATCACAGGGGGCTGCAGCGCACTCGCCAGCAAAGACTACACACACCGCCATGACAACGTCGCCAAACACATCCACCAACAACTTGCACTAAAACATAACCTCATAGAAACACACACACCCTACTACAAATACAAACCGAGAAATGTGCTAGAAAACAATAAAGTAAAACTCTATTGGGATCGAGACATCATCACTGACCGCACTATCCTTAGCAACAGACCTGATATAACACTAACGATAAAAACTACTAAGACCACCTATTTAATAGATATTGCCGTTCCCAAGACAAACAACTTAAAGCAAAAACACACAGAAAAAAATCAAAAATATATACCTTTAGCAGATGAAATAAAACAGATGTGGCACCAAGAAACAGTTAGTCCCCATAATTATATCCTCAAGTGGTATCATACCAAAAACACTACATAAAGCTTTAAAAATGATCGATCTTCACCCAAAAACATACATAACACTACAAAAATCCATTGTATTAGACACCTGCTCCATAGTTCGCCGTTTCTTAAACCCGACCTCACTCACACTTCAGAACACCACAAACGCGCAGAACATACAACAGACTCCAAGCGAGACACAAACAAGCCATTTGCTAACAAACACACAAAATCCCTAGACACATAACACGACTGAACCAGAATACTTGGTGTATACCCGTACCTGGTTCAAAATACCCAACCCAGAGTTGAGAACAAAGACAATTGTCTATACATAATAATAATAAAATTTATTAATTTTCATACATCACAAAAATATACATAAAGTTCTTAAAAGGTAATTTAGGTAGAATAATGAGGTGCCTGTACTAGGGTAAACCTGTGCCACAGGCATTAAAGGCACTTACAGTAAGTGATTTTGATCTTTTTTTTTTTTTTTTTTTTTTTTTTTTTTTTTTTTGGTATCTGGTTGGAAAATCCTCATGGAGTCCCTCCGCCCCGGGGGAAGGACGAAGGGGACTGTCAGACTCTTACTGACTAAAAACCAACCCGTGTTCCTCATGTACCCGTGTGTCGGAGGGTAGGGATTCGCATAAGCATTCGTCACTACCCCCCGACGGGTATTGGCCCGCCAGATGGTCAGGCGGGCCCCGAACAAATCCCCCTTGGCGGCGGATGAAGGTGTTGGGCTCCGCCGCCAAAACACTCAGCGGCCGCAGAGGATAGGGAGGACGGCAACGCAACACCGCATCTCCTCTTCCTCTGCGGCCCCACCGCGACGCAACGATGGTGCGCCTCCATTTGGTCGCGGGAGATAGGGCGCGCGGCAACGCAACACCGACACACCTCTCCTCCCGCGACCGCACCCGACTGCGAGGGACAGAAGAACTGTCCCTCGCACCCGCCCTTTGGACGCATCCTGCGCAGGCCTCCGTCAAGCCCACGCGGAGCGTCCCCTCCTGGATCCCTCTTAGCTTCACCGCGGGTCACCAATCCACGGTTACTAAGCCCCCCCACCACGACAAGGTGGAGATCCCACGGGGGGGAAGTGATTTTGATCTGAGTTATGAAGTAATTACAATATTTATCATCAACATATCAAACGTAATGTTTCTAAATAAAAATATGCCTACTTAGAATTATTTTAAAACTAATATGAAATGTATAATTATTTGACCACAGTCAGCAGTTCTTCGGTCTGATCATATTTCAATATTTGTAAATACTGATAGACGCGTTGTTTCGATCTTACATAACTTAGGTCATAAATATATGTTTCTTTGTGTATTTTGTTATAAAGATAGGGACCCAGAAATGAAAAGAATCTATTAGTAAAGACAAACCTTGATTCAGAGCTTGAACTACAGACAATATCTTTCCGTCTCTTGGTGTTAGTAAGGTCGGCGTTGTACGTAAGCGCAGTATGCTGTTTTAGTACAGTGTACAATATAAACAGTTGACGAACCGTTAGCACTTTGCATGATTCATATAGAAGGCTTGTAGAGAATCGGTAAGGTCGGCGGGTGGCCACTTTAAGCAGGGCTCTTTGCGCTCGCTCTATAGAGAGCATTAAAGATTTTCCTATACCTCCCCAAGAGGTTATGCAGTTTTGGATTATGGACTGACACAATGCCTTGTACATCTGTATAATGAGGTTATGATCTAAAATAAAGCGAAGTTTTTTAAATACAAATAATAATTTTCGTAGCCTAGATGTTAAAGCGGCGATATGTTGTTTATAGGAAAGGGTTTCGTCCAATATAACCCCTAAATACTTAATATTAGTAGTGCTATTAATTTCCGGACAGGTGCAAATGTTGTTTGACTTAAGATAACAGTTATGTGCATATAAGTGAAAAGAATTGTTATGTGCTTGGGGGTTACGCATACAAAATTGAATGAATTTAGTCTTATCAGTATTTAAGGTTAGTAGATTATGTTTAAGCCAGTTATTTACTACGTTAAACCCTTGTTGTGCATACTTCTGAGCTTCCGTAATGGTGTTTGCTGAGAAAATAAGCGCAGTGTCGTCAGCATATGTAACAATAGTGCCATGATGTAGGTTTAGGTTACAGAGATCATTTTTGTACACTAGAAAGAGTGTTCCACCGAGCACACTTCCCTGAGGAATGCCGAATTGGGGTAATAATAATTCGGAACTGATTACGTTGTCTATTTTTACACATTGATACCTATCCCGTAAGTAGTCTTTAAACAGTTTTAACTGTGTGCCTCTTATTCCTAAGGCCTCCAATTTCTTAAGAAGCAGTGGGATTGATACAGTGTCAAATGCTTTTGCCAGATCTAGAAAGACGCCAATCACATGTTGACTTTGCCCAAGTTCCTCGGAAATATAATTAGTCAAGGTGTGTACTGCATCTGCTGCAGATAACTTTGATCTGAAGCCGAATTGCTTGTGGGAGAAGAGGGAGTTATTTTCAAGATATGAAACTAATCTATTGTTTATAATTTTCTCGAGTACTTTAGATATCGAAGGTAGTAGTGAGATTGGCCTGTAATTAGTTACCAGATCCTTTTGCCCTGATTTGTGTATGGGAATTACTACTGCCTTTTTGAGGCATTTGGGGAAGATTCCTTCTGACAGGCAAATTCGGAAAATGTGAGTTAATGGAGGTATCAGTATGTGCCTAAAGGTTTTCAGTATTGCAGTGCTAATACCGTCCCACCCTGCTGATGAGCTATGTCTTAGTGATAGGATAATTCGTTCTACTTCACATTCATCCGGTTCTAGTAAAACAAAAGACTTGCCAGTACTATTATATGTCGTAACGGTTGAAATAGCATTTTTTGGATGATTGTTACATGTTCTTTGAATTTGTTCAGCCAATTTTACACCAATGTTAGCAAAAAAGCTATTGACGTTATCAGCGGATGAAAGCGGGGTACAATCTGTATATAATAAACTTGTATCGCACTTATTTTGTTTCGACGTATATGTTACAGACTTAACGTACTTCCACAATCGCTTAGTGTTATTGCCGGCTTCTGATATTTGAGATTTGTCATACTCGATTTTTGTTATTCTTAGGATTCTATTGCAGAAGTTTCTATAACGCTTATAGACTGTTTGTAAGGTTGAATTATTTGTATTTTTCTTACCTCTTTTATGTAGTCTATCACGGTGCCGAATGCACTTAATAAGGCCAGGAGTTATCCACGGTTTAATATTATAATTTTTGTTACTCAAATTAATTACATTGGTGTTTTTAAAAATAGCTGTTTGTAAGTTGTTAATAACATAAGACATAGAAGTGGTAGCATCAGCAGAATTGTAAACTGGGCCAAAGTCAATATTGCATAAATCACGTTCTAAGTTAGTCATATTAAGTTTTGACCTTTGCTGCGGACGCGAACGATACTTAGAATGCATTAATTCAAGCGTAAACAAAATCGCGCAATGGTCTGTTATTGTTGAGTTAGTAACAAGTGTTAAACACGGAAGCTTAGTTTTGAGCATGACGTGATCTAAGCATGACCCACTTTGATGTGTTGGAAATGTGTGAGAAGACAAAATTCCATGATATGCACAAAGGTTCAGATAATCTTGGGTTCCAGCATCATTATTTTCAGAATTAATATTAATATTTAGGTCGCCAATTATAATCACATCTGTCATCTGTCATAGTGTTAATAAACAATAGCTCCGTATTTAAAGGTTATATATCTAACAAAACTGTTTAATTGTTGTTTTAAGTTGCCTCAGTGTTCTTGAAAATACCTAATTACTCAGTGATAACATTTGCTACAATTTTAGTTACCATAATAAACTGTTTAGTGCGATAGTACTGGTGAATGGAAGTGACTAAATAAAGACTAATATCAGTGCTTAAGTGGCCTAGTGAACACTAAAATAGCAATTATTCACAAATCGCACAATATACAAACCGAGTTCTGTGGCATCAGTGTCCGAAAGTTGCTTCATTCTTTGAATAAAACTTTTTTAAAATCTTGAAAAGTCGTTAGCTGTTTTCAGTTATCACTAAAAGTGACATTTGTGACAATTGGACATTTAACGGCGCAGTGCTACCAACCTAATAGCGAATAACACGAGCGCGTTCCAGTAACATCACGGGCTAAAGTTACCTGCTTAAAGTGCGAGAAGGCGCGTTCCAGTCACTTAAAAGCGCAAATCATAAATCATGTCGACAAAAACTTGTGCTGGTTGTACAAATACATTTAAAAGTAAAGAAGGTTTGCAATGCAATATATGTCACAATTGGTATGATTTGCTATGCGTAAACGTTAATGAAAAGCGTTTTAAAGCAATGAATGTGGATTGCAAAAGTACATGGAAATGCCCCGAGTGTTTGAATAAGCTACCAAAAGGTGACAATACCAACACCCCCGTAAGACCTACGCGATTAGATAGCCCTACAAAACAAAACCGTAAAACCTCACCCACTGACACCAACGTAACTTTGCGTACCAAACAACCTAAGCAACTAGCCTCCGATCAAGACTGCAATATACTACTAACGGAGATCAATAGTAACACTCTAAGAGAAATGATTAGGCAAGAGCTAGATCGCGCCATACAGGTTACTGTCCAGAAAATTATGAATGAACATGTTGGTAGAATTAACGACGTTATTGCCGGTTTTCAACAATCGCTAACGTTCTTCAACGATCAATATGAGGACTTGAAAAACACTTTACTGGAGAAAACCACACAAATCCAAAACCTTGAAAAGGAAAACGCAGTGCTTCGCAGTTCCGTTGATGACATCACCAGCCGCTTGAATCTAATGGAGCAGCACGCTCGTGCTAATAATATTGAACTGCAATGTGTACCAGAATATCGGTCTGAAAACCTCTTGACAACCATACAACAGCTAGGTAAGGTCATTAATTGCGATGTGAAGGACAGTGACATATCGCATTGTACAAGAATCGCCAAAAAAGATCCCCAAAGTAAGAGACCGAGAACAATTCTTGTAAAATTTATCACCCCTCGGCTGCGTGACAACTTCCTTGCCGCTGTAATAAAGTTCAACAAAAATAAACCTTTAGACGCAAAGCTGAACACAGGTCATCTAGGAATCGCCACCGATAAGCCACTACCTGTCTTCGTTGTAGAGCATCTCACTGCGGAAAATAAGGCAATTCATGCTGCCGCACGCATTCGTTCAAAAGAACTAGGTTATAAATATATCTGGGTGCGTAACGGCAGAATTCTCTTGAAGAAAGACGACACCTCGATACCAATTACTGTGAATAGTCTTGATAAATTGAAGTCACTAGTATAATCAAATAACCAGAGCTTGTTACTTGTTACTTATTTTTAAAATTCGATTGTATTAAACTATATTACCAGAATGTTAGAGGTTTGCGTACTAACATAAATGATGTTCGTCAACAAATAAATAACAATGTGTACGATGTCTATATCCTTACTGAAACTTGGTTATGTGATGGCATCTTTAGTTCGGAAATTTTTGATAGCACGTTTACAGTTTATAGAAGAGACCGGGAGACCTCTAGTATTTCTTACCATAAAAAATCCGGAGGAGGTGTATTAATAGCAATTTCCAATAAATTTAAATCAAATCGTGTATATGAATGGGAGAGCGCTTATGAAGATTTGTGGGTGGTCGTACATTTGCAGTCCCGAACCAAAAATGAAACTATGCCTTTAAAGTTATGTGCTGCCTATTTATCACCCCCAGTAAATAGTAACATGTGTGAAATTTTCTTGGAAAACTGCAACGCTGTGATAGATGCGGATACTAATGGTCCTACTTTATTGGTTGGCGACTTTAACATGAGCTCTGTCGAATGGGATTTCTCGCAATGTCCAAAAAGTGGATCAACGGTAGCCGAGAGCAGTTCTGGTCATCTCAAAGAACTTATATCAGATTTCATTACTTTTAATAATTTTAGACAATTTAATAATATAAAAAAATTCCAAAACAAGACCCTTGACTTAGTATTATCTAATATTAACCAAATAGGAATAAGTGAATGTGAATTTCCACTTAGGAAAATTGACAAATACCATCCAGCCCTAGAAATCGAACCTGTTTTACCGATCAATACTAAAACTAAACCGAAACTAATAAAAAAACATAACTTTTATAAGGCTAACTACGACGCTATTGTGGAATTACTGAACACAATTAATTGGAGAGATACGTTGGGTTCAAAAACTGATAATATTAACTCTATGGTCAACAGATTTTATGCTATTATTAGGGATGCTATTGAAAAACATGTTCCCAAAAATATTTACTCTCGAGGTAAATACCCCATATGGTATTCCCAAGAACTAAAGAAACTACTAAAACAGAAACTGAAATTGCACAAAAAGATAAAAAAATATAAAAACCCTTTGGATATCATAGAATTTAATTCATTAAGGAAAGATTGTGACCAGCTTATCAAACACTGTTATAAATCATACATAGCAAAAGCGGAACGTGCAATCAAAAACCATCCTAAATATTTTTGGACCCACATCAAAAATCTCCGCAAAGACGCAGAATCTAAATACCCATCAGTAATGACCCATGGTGACATCTCTGCGAATACCGCCAAAGACATTTCTAATTTGTTTGCAGAACATTTTGGTTCTGTTTATGACCGTAAAGAAGGACATAATGTAGTTGACGAATTACCATGTCATAATAGCTTGGGTAACTCTTGTATACCGGTATTATGTGACTTCTCAATATCATCTGATGATGTCTATAAGAAGTTGTCTCAGCTTGACCTATCGAAGGGAGCTGGACCTGACAATATTCCTCCTCTTTTCTTTTCCCGTTGTGCACGCTCCTTGGCAGCGCCGTTGGCAACTATCTACAATACATCGCTAAGGCTGGGCACATTTCCTTTCATGTGGAAGCAGGCTAGAATTGTGCCTATACACAAAGGCGGCGAACGTGATCGGATTGCAAATTATCGTCCCATTTCCATTCTTTCAACCTTGTCGAAGGTTTTTGAATCAATCGTATATCCTATATTTTATAACCATATTAAAAATTACCTGTCTCCTAGTCAGCATGGTTTTATAGTTAAAAAGTCAACCAACACAAATCTTGTTGATTATGTCACCGATGTAGCTACCGCAGTAGATCAGGGACTGCAGATAGATGCAATATATACTGATTTTTCAAAGGCCTTCGACAGGGTTAATCATAAAATACTGGTCGATAAGTTGCAGTTGATGGGCATTGCGGGGAGCGGTTTGGATTGGTGTCAGTCGTATTTGGAATCTAGACCATCATCAGTGGTTGTGGATGGGGCAGAGTCTGAGCCATTTATTGCAACATCTGGCGTACCTCAAGGCTCCAATCTGGGACCCTTGCTCTTTAACGTTTTTATAAATGATATACCACTTGTGTTTAAAAATTCAGTGCCATATCTTTTTGCAGACGATTTGAAAATAATTCGGATAATCAAAAACCAAAATGATGTCTCTCTGTTGCAAGAAGACATAGACCGATTAAAGGAATGGTGTGATCAAAATAAAATGTATTTAAATGGATCAAAATGCAATCACATAAAGTTTACGAGAAAACGTAATAAAACAGAATCTACTTACCAAATAGATAACGAAGTTGTGAACGAATTAAATGTTATTAGAGATCTGGGTGTATATTTGGACGGTCAGTTGCGATTTACTGAACATATCGATAAGACTTTAACAAGTGCTTATAAAGCCCTTGGATTCGTTTTGAGAAATTCTAAGGAATTTAAGCATCCATCCACAACAATGCTTCTGTATAACAGTTTTGTGCGAAGCAGGCTAGAATACTGTAGTACTGTATGGAACCCCACATACCAAGTGCGCGCCGCTAGAATTGAAAAGATACAGAAAAGACTTGTATATCACTTAGCCTACAGAAATAAAGTTTTAAACTCATTGAGGTCATACGCTAGTCGACTCAGTTATTTCAAACTCGCATCCCTTGAGACCCGCCGCAAAGTTGCTGATGTGGTGTTCATCTACAAGTTGTTCAATAATAAAATTGACTGTCCGAGTCTCCTTAGTAAATTCAATATTAGTGTGCCTAACAGATTACCACGTTATCCAGGTTCACTGCTCAAAGCTCCCCGCTGTCGCACAAATCTTGGTAAGCACTCACCAATAGTTAGGATGACAAACCTCTATAATGATATTTCAAGTAGATCTAACGATATAGACATCTTCAGTAATAATATAGGACATTTTAAATTTCTTGTTAATGAACAACTGACTTAAATGTAACTAACTTGTATAATTATCTTTCTATTTATTTATTAAGTTTCAATTTATTGCAATTTTATTATAATTTAATTTCATTTGACGTATATATAATCATGACTTTAATTTAGTGAATTTAGGCAATCTAAGATCAAAAGAATGTTATTTATTAATGTATTATTTTGTTACTGTAATTGAATTTACCTCATGAATTTGATTAAGTGTCTTTTTTTCTCTTTTTCTTCATTTTTAATATTTTTTTATCGTTTTTATTTTTTAATTTTAATAAGCCTTGACATTTATCTTCTTTCCTTATTGTTAGACTTATGTGCATGTTGTGGTCTTCTATAATTAAGGATACACCAGATCTGTGTTTTTTCCTATTTACTAAGTATAGCATTGTGTAATTCTTGTTGAAGATCCATTAAATAAATAAATAAATAAATAAATAATGTTAGGAAAGGAAGAAAGACCCTGTAAAATGTTATCTAATGGGTTATTAAATACTTCTAAATTTCTAAAGGCAGGAGACCTATAAATAGCTATTATTGCTATCTCCGAACCGATTTTAATAATAAGACAATTACCTTCTTGTATAGTTGGCTCTTCGACAGTAAGGTGTAAAGCTATTTTTGTGTATACTACTATGCCATCGTTCTGGTTTAAAGATAACTTTGTGTAGAAACTTTTGTACCCTGGTAATGTCGGTATGTTCTTATTTCTGTTTGAAAGCCAGCTTTCCGTGAGGACAATTATATCACACTCGGTATCAAGCCTTTGTAAGAAAACGCCTAGACTATCTATGTTTTTATATATACTGCGGATGTTTTGATTTAGTATGGATAGTGGGTTGTTGAAATCGGAAAGATAATGTCTACAATTTTCAGTATCGCTTATTTTAGACATGTAAACTAAACTATCATCTAGATCTTTAATTAAGTGATTAGCCATATATTATAACGAAACTAAAAATAAACTTATAGACGCTTACAAGCTAGCTCAAGACTAATATGATAATAGGCGACGCTCTTAGGCGCCCTCATTATAATCTATGGAATTGATATATCTCGATTCTGCAATTTTCTTCGCTGGGCATTCGAGGTCACCAGTTTTGTGGTTACTTGGTTTTTTAAAACGCAAGCATGTTGCACATTTCGGCGTCTCGTCTTTCTTGTTGCAATCCTTTGTTTCACGTCCTAGTTCACCGCAATGTCCACACGTCTAATTGGTCTCGCGGCAAGTCTTCGCCGCATGTCCGTATTGTTGGCATTTGAAGCACCTGGTCACAAGGGTAAAGTCGCGAACGGGGCAGGACGTCCAGTTGATAAAGACTCTAGCCTGGTTAATGAGGACTTTCCTAATGTTGGCAGGTACTTCTATAATAAAGTTACATGTTGATGCATCTTTTTTACCTGATTTGTGGCTCAACTTAATGCTAGACAAGAAGGACTCACGTGACAAATTAGGTATCTTATCGGTCAGGTTCTGTTCGTAAATGCAGTCATAGACATCTTGGTCACGAAGGGCCGTAGGTACACCAACAACTGTTATCCTAGGTCTTCTTTTGTGGGGGTCTTCTACCTTCAATCCCGAACTACTCAATTGTGTTGAACGCCGAAGTTTTTCAATGTCATCCTTTGACTCGGTGCTGATAATAATACCTCCGTTCCTGCTCTTCCGCAATCCCCTCACGTGCAGTTTCATTTGCTCTGGACATATTATCTTTTGGACGAGTGTTTTGGTGTCGTCGCTAGATTTTTCCTTGTCGTTAGGATATATTGCGATCGAACTTAGGTTAGAAGGTCGCAGGTGACTCAATTTATTGGTCTTAACAATATCGGCAAAGGAAATATTTTGGGCTGCAGGTTTTGAGCAAGTTTCTTGTATAGTCTCCGTAATAGACTTTTTAAAGTCATCAAGACGTACGGCTAGGTCTTCTCTCTCTTTTCTTGCGTCTAGTGATGTTTTAATCATGATAGCCTTTTCTTTTAATGACTGATAATGCACAGCCATCTGGGAAACACCCTTACCAACCTTTCGCGTTAGAGCATTGATATTTAATTTTTGCTCTGTGTTCAGCTTACCGTCAGCGGCAATCTGGCACACATCATTTAGGGCTACTTCTATGGTAGACATCCAAAAATTGATGTCGGTAGAGGTGAGGACCTGTAGCTTTTCCTCGGCGGCATGTTCTTGTGGCTGAGGAGTGCTTGGAGGACTGCGACACGTCTTTGTGCTTCGGTTAAAAGGGCTATTTTCAATGTTAGCCATAGTTGATGTCGCTCACTTGTGATTCATAGTTTTTTTGCACACTTCACATAAAGTTACAACTGTATTAGGTCACGTATTTGATAAATGTAATTATTTAAACATGTAGATAAAAATATTGCAAGTTAGACGCGTCTACTCCGTCTGAACTGCGAATGGCACTATGAGAAAGGTAAGGACATAGTCCACCACGCTGGCCAAGTGCGGGTTAGCAGACTTCACATGTATTTCGAGAACATTATGGAAAACTTTCAGACATGCGGGTTGCCTCACGATGTTTTCCTTCACCGTTTAGCAAGCGATAATTAACAATTTAATTTGATGTTATAGCTGTTTAGTAATAAGCCCTACTATACTTATAATATATTTCAAACAAGGGACTCGGCTTGCCCCTTTCATCTCTTTTAAAAACCTCACGAAACCATAGCAAACTCCTCTGGGAGTGTAGCAGCAAGTCTTAAACTAGGTGCATTGACTTGAGAAACAATCTACATAATGGCAACATTCGAAGTATCAATGATAACATTCTGAGAGTCGCTCCGTCAAGTTCCAAACTCTCAAACAAGCCTCTCACTTGTTTGTATATTGAATAACTTGGCAACACACACAAGTATGTGAAGTGTGGCTCGATGTACAAACACAAGTACACACGGCTACTTTGACCTTTGTATCGTTCTTATGGCCCAGGAAATAAGGTTTAAAATCGTACTACAAGTGTAAAGTTTAACTTATCGCCGTGTGTACCGTTCTGTTTGTACAAGACACATACAATAAGGTCCACTACGGAACAACATTTTATGTATTTATGTTGGATTGTAAACTAAAGTTTGTGTTGCGATGTCAAAGAGTAATCAAAGCTGTCAACCCTATACAGTAGTGGCAGTTCGATAGAAGTTCTTTGACCAACAACATTGAATATTAACTATGGGGCTAGTTTGTTTTTGGAGTTGGTTTCAGTTTATGTTAGGGGCAGGTTGAAGAGTACTACTGCTTACAAGAAGACTGTTGTATAAAAAAATCACAGAGCTATGAAAGTAGTCTATCCATATAAAGATAAGATAAAGATAAAGATATTTTATTTTGCAATCATGCGTTACATTTTTGGTGACACTTAAAGTAAATATATACAAGTTCAGCCATATCTTACCAGTGGCATGCAAAAATAACATATAAGCAATATAATACAGCCATCAAACCAATTACACAATTTTAAAAGTAAACAACAATTAAATTAGTAAATAATTTACAGTGCCATTTACATTAAGTCTATAAAAAGTAATTTACATTTTATGTATCAGAAGGAAAAAGGGATGAGATACAACAAAATAGGTTAGATACCAAGATGGATGTCAACTAAAATTTACTTCTGATAAAAAATCTGTAATATTGTAATATGCTTTATCTGCTAAGAATTTTCGTAAAGTTTTTTTAAATAACATAGTATTAAGTAATCTCCAAGATTGAGGTATTTTATTATATATGATCAGTGCCATACAGAAGACACTTTTGCGCATAAGTGCTGTCCTAGAAGTATGGAGACACATCCTACTATTGTCACGTCTATTACGTGGTACTACATCCGCGAGTCGTTCAAAGCGGTTGGGATTTGTCTTTACAAACATTGCGACTTCCAGCACATATAGGCATGGCAAAGTTAAAATATTGTATTTTTTAAACAACGGTTCACAGCTGTCTGTAGTTTTAAGATGGAACATAGATCTTATACATCTTTTTTGTGCTTTAAAAGCAGTTTCTTTTTCACTTGAGTTTGCCCAGAATATGATTCCATATCGCAAGTGAGACTCGACAATGCCATAGTAGGCAGTGAGAAGTGCGTCAGTGCTTATAATGGACGACAAGGAGTATAACGCATAAGCTGATTTACTTAACTTTTTGCAGATTATGTCAATATGTACTTTCCAATTTAACTTATTATCTATTTCTAAACCTAAGAATCTTGTATTTTCTGTCTCATTTATAATTATATTGTTGTGGTGTATATATAAATTATTTCTATTATTATGACGTTGACTGAAATGCATTATTTTGGTTTTACTTAAATTAATGATCAGATTACTGCTGTCTAGCTACTGCACCATCGTTTTTATTGTGTTGTTTATATCACTTTCAAATGTATCTATACTATTACAAGTTATGGTTATGGTGCTGTCATCAGCAAAAAGTGTCAATGGTTGTTCTACATATCTTGGCATGTCATTGATATACAATATAATAGCAGAGGGCCGAGAACGCTCCCTTGTGGTACTCCAAAATTTACAGATCTTTGCGATGACCTAAATATGTCTTCGCGTTGATTGAATAAATTTATTCTTCTCCTTTCAGTTAATTGTTTTCTGTTACTTAAATAAGATTTAATTAAATTTAGGACATTACCACTAACACGGTTATTTTCTAACTTATTTAAGAGGATAGGATGGTGCACGTAATCGAACGCTTGCGTCATATCGCAAAACACCGAACATACATGCGTGAGTTTGTCTACGCTTTTGTATACTTTGTGTAGGAAATCATATATCACCATATTAATTGTTCTTTGCTGTCTAAATCCTTTTTGTTCCTCACATAAAATATTATTTTTTTCTATATATTTATCCAGTTGTATGTAAATATACTTCTCATATACTTTTGACAGTATAGGAATCAGTGAAATTGGCCTGTAGTATTCCATTTGCTCTCTATTAACTTTCTCAAACAATGGTTTTACTATAGATGTTTTTAGCGCATCTGGATATATACCAGTATAAATGCTCAGATTTATTAAGTAGCTCAGATGGCTGCTGTCGATGGCTACAAATTTAAGCACCTTTGTGCAGATGTCATCATAGCCAACACTATTGGTGTTTTTCAAAGCTATTATAGTTTTAAATATGTCATATGGTACACTGGGTGCTATAAACATTGAGTTCATTTGTTTATTGATATGATGATGATTATGTGTGTTTTGTTCAAGTTAGAGTTCAGGTTTGGGTTTAATTTTATCAATAAAATAGTTACTAAAGGCCTCGCTAATACTCTGAGGTTCAGTTAATGTTTGGTTATCTAACTTGATTTTATTAATGTTATATCTGGGCATATTATACTTTGATCTATTAATTATCTGCCAGAAAGTTTTAGATTTATTAATTGAACTTTTTATTCTATAATTATTTTGTGCTAATTGTGTAAGATTTATAATCCTCTTAAATAATTTAGAGTAATTATTGAGCTTTATTTTATTAGTCTGGCTCGGTTTCAATCTCGACTACCATAATAGTTTTCTTTTATTTCTGCTGCATGTTTTAATTCCCCGTGATATCCATTTGGTTTTATTCATTGCATTTATTTTAACAGTTTTAAATGGAAAGCATAGGTTATAAAATAATTTAAAAGTATCTAGGAAATAATTATATCCTATATTCGGATCGTTTACGTCATATATATCCGAAAAAGAAAGATTCTTAATACAGTTTTTAAACTTTATCATGTTTTCTGGACTGTAGTCCCTTTTTGTTACATACCAAAATTTAATAGCACATAACTTTTGTACCGGACATTGAAGCAATTGGGCTGTGTGGTCAGATAGTGCAAACCGTATATGTAACCGTTTATAAATTTTCTTTTTATTTCGTAAAAAGTGCGTTTAAGTAATATATAAAAAGGATGACGGTGAAAATATTTATATTGTGTAATGCAGAAATATCTGCATGACATTTGCAATGGCGGCTTTATCAGAACTTATTTATTAGAAAATTCATATAAGATATCTCTGCGGTGTCTTTATTACAAGAAATAGGTAACACAAGCAATTCTGTACATGATATACAACGTATTCCGTAATTTATTAACACAGTGGACATCACTGACAAACACAACAGTAGAATTAAGTCGTGCATTGTTCCTTCCGTGCTACCTCACTCTAACTAATTGAAGGCGAAGGGTCCTGTGACAAAAAGTGCGCATCTCAAGAAACAACGAATTCCTGGTGAGAAATGTCGCAGTTTAGCTGATGGATGTGAATGACAACAGCGAGGACTGACCGATGCGTCACACGGACACAATAGCAGCTGTGACTTGTGACAATTTGGTCCGACATAAATATTGAAATAAATGAAATCGTAGACACTGGTTTGTTTAACAATTATTTTATCCATATTATCTGTATATAAATCATTCTTGCGTTACTAATTGACTGACAGACACGCTACAGCCGAAACTATTGGGCGCACGAAGCTGATTTCTGGCGTGTATGTTCATTGGTGACCGTAGGAGTGCACTAAGAGGGGGTTTTTCCGAATTCCCACGAGATCAAGCAGAAATGGTTCAATTAGAATTAGAAATAACATGCGAGCGTAGCTGCGGGTATCCCCTAGTTTAACTATAAAACATGGTAACTACATAATGTATGTAGCCGATTATTCATTACCAACATTTATAAACTACATAAATATAAAATTATCCTATGTTGGGTATTTAACTGTAAATAGCGTACTGCTAAATACTACTAATAGCGTACTAATTCGGCTAAAGATAATTATGTATGTATATCGGAGTCGTATTAAAAAAGGGTTGACTTTTGTTACAACATTAATTTAAGGCTTAGACAATAGTCAACTTAGCTTAACGAGATAGCAATTAGTTATGAAAGCTTCTTAACGTATATAAAGTGAGGAAAACCGTCGCAAAAATAGCAATAGAGTTTCTCGTATTTTTCTGTGGAGAGGCTCTACGGAAAAATATTTACTCGGCGATGTCCAACAATTCAGCTCTTAGTTCACACAGTGGCGCCATTTCCTTCAGTAGCAGTACAATATATGGGACACTCAGGATATTGGCGACTTTGTCCGCTAATAGACAGGAGACCAGGGACTGTTTACACAGTGATACATTGTAGGCGTTCCCACGCAACTGGCTTTTGTGCACTTTACGTGATAATGCAAGTATTTTAGGATATTAGGAAACGTTTTACTGCCTCTTGCCGTTGGACTGCCTCCTTGGTCCAGTGGATAGCATATGAGTTTGCTGATCGGAGGTCCCGGGTTCGATTCCCGGGTCGGGCAAAAGTGCTACTGGGTTTTTCTAAATTCGCAGAAGCAGCACGCAATCTGGTGATTTGCCCGGTAACGGCAATAGGCTCGCCCCCTATTATGTGGGACCTAAAAATTCACAGCGAAATGTGGGTGTATTATTACACCTCTGCCTACCCCTTCGGGGACACAGACGTGAGTCTATAAAAAAAATTGAAACGTTTTATTACAGCGTTTTATGCACTGATGATACTCACATGTTTAAGATCTACTTTTGGTATCGACGATGATTTTACAACTTCATCAACACTGCAATTACTTTTTCGCAGCCAGCTTCTTTCGAGAAAATTTGTTAACTTTGCCGTAAATCTACAATGTATTAATTACAAAGCATTCTTAGGTTTCATTCTATGGCGATTTATTCTCACTTCATGCCTCCTCTGTTGTCTTCCCCTTTAAAACTTGTGCGTCAAAAACTACATTTTGATAATCTGGCAACTCATTGAGCTATTATTAATCTATTAATCGTCTCTCACACTGAGAGGATGACGGTCCAGCATTCGACCAACGTATAAACCGGAAAAATATGTTTCACAATTAAGCCATACCTACTACGTTTCAAGTGCATTTTTTTCAAACAACTCCCGGCTTCATTGTGTAGTTGGCAGGTTCGTAAGTAAAGTAAGACATCGTTCACGGACACGTGAGTGTGTGGCTTCGCCCATATTGTTTGTTCCTGCTGCGCTGTGTGTTGGACAAAGCAGTGCTTCGCAAAGTGCAGCCTCACAAAGCGACGCTACGTAAAGTATTTGTTAGCTGCACTAAGCCGAGTTTAACACAGGATACGGTACACTTCACAGTGAGATGTTGAATTACTATGCTGAATATTGGATTGTGTTTTTGGTAAATCCTTAAAGTAAAAGAACGTATAGCGTAGTTGTTTCAGCGGCCACCTCGTCGTATAATACTTTGCCAATTATTGTAACTTGTAATTGCCAAACACACGCCGAAACGTAGAGACAATATATCATATTTACCTTTATTTTCAAATGATTACGTAATATAGGCACGTTACGCCAATATTACAATGTGTATTAAATTTAAAATTTAAAGTATTACTTATTTAAATTAAGTATAGCAATCCACAAAAAACAGACAAAAGTTTTGAGAGTTCATAAATCATTTCTAACGTTTCCGAGTGTCCTTTACATAATCAAATACCGAAGTACAAACAGACTCAAACAAGTACTCTACAGAAACACAAAATAAGATTGTTATTAAATTCTCCAACTCAATATACATCTCGTAAAACTCAATAAACTCATCATAACATTGTAAGTGTGTGCAGTTTACAGGCCTGTCTGCGGACATTCAGCTAATTATTTTATATCGTAAACATTTTATTTTTCTTTTAAAATACAAATATTCAAAATACTGCGGTGTTGATGAGAAACAATTTGCTGTTTTATTCGCTTATAAAGTGACTTTATATTTTACTGTCAATTATAAAATAAGTCTCGAAGGGAAAGGTCTTTCAGTCGACGCTTGGAGTGAACTTAAAGTCATCTGTCAACTCTGATTTTTCGAGCGATTTTATGAGCATATTTGTCGTTTTGGATTTTAATATAATTCGTCTCAGGACACCAATTTGTTGATAATTTTGGACACTTTAGACTGATTCATGCACTTGAATAATTTGGTGTTACTATCGTTTTATAACGAAACAAAGTTGGAGACACTACCTAAGTATATAGTTTCACCGAGTCTGTCGTTTTTTCAAAAATAGCTGCCGTGCGTGGAATATATATGACAGTTCGTGTATGTCATATACTTTATATGTACGTAATTGGTTGGCTGTAAACACAGGTACTTTCCTAGTGTAAGAATCGTATTTCATAGAAGTAAATCTGGCTCAAACATAATCACAAACCATGAAGCCTACTTATAACTAACCGCTTAATATCATAAAATATAAATCCAACTGCAGTTAACAAACGAAGATCTTTCGAAATAAACTAGCGCCATAATCCCGCCGACACAATAAACGTTATTCTGTCTGTTCATCATATGAAGCCGTGTGAGTAACGTGAGCCGGTAGCGACGGCACCCAATCTCGCTCACTAGCACAATCAACTTTATTGAGGGCTCTGATTCAACCGAGGACGTTTCGACTGCCAGTCTATCAAATATAGTTCGTAGAAGTGTAGGGTGTGAGGTGTAACTAACACATAAACCCTGGCTGACGCGGTTTGTAGCAGATCTGAGATTATATTAGCAAGCGATCTTGAAGTTCTTGTCTTAGTACAGCATCTGGATAAATGATTTACTGGTAAAAAGCTCTATTGTCACACGAATATGTTGGCTATGTAGCGTCATTCACGTGAGATCGAAAATCATTACTAGTAATGTAGGAAAGGCTTATTATGTGCTAGGAGAATATCAAGCAGACAGATTTCCTAATGGTAAGCGTTTACCGCCGCCCATGGACATTTGTAACATGCATCATGGCCAAATTATTCCCAATGTACAGTCGAACAACTTCCCGCTAGACCACCATAAGGGCGAGAATCGCTCAGTAAGACATCGTCGCTTCAACTGCTATTTTACACGCACATTGACACTCGTATACAAAATTTTCGTTTCTAGTGTACCTCGACTCTATGAGCGAACCAAGGGATTTTTTTTTAAACTGGTCTAACGCCGACTTCTTTGATTGTACATCAATTATAATAATATAACAGACCCGAATTATTTCTAAATCACATATCAAGCAGCTTTTGATAAAACCGCCAAACATTTTTTGTCTTTTATTCGACAAAGCACAAATAAACATTCATAATATAAGTTCAGACATTTGTGAGACAATTGTTGAACATAACACTATTGTAAAAGTAAAATATAGCTCAATTTCTCAAGGGTATTACCTTAGAATTCTTTCTCGCCTTTTTTTTAGGCTTCTGATGACGTTATTACATGTCTCGAATTATAGAATAACTCCATTTGTTCTTTCTTGTGAGAAATATAATGCCTATTTGTATATGATTTTGTTGTATCTGTCATTTGATTCCAAGGATCAATTTTATTAACAAGGGTTGATTCATATTTTTAGGAAAACCTTTCAGTTGTCATTTGCGTTGAATTTCAGTTCAGGTTTCATCATGTGTGCAAGAGTTCATTGCGACAAGTATCTATCAGAAAGAATCAGACTTAGAGTGACGGAAAGTCGAGCTCGATCACAGTCGGCATTGTTAGTATTGCGGTCAAATGTCTCAGCCAATATACCTACTTTTCACTCCACAGAGTTATCGTCAAAATCATAATTACTTACAATAAGTTCAAACAGAAAAAAATATTCTTCATTGTAATAATTTCATTTCATTTTTAAAAAGACATTGTTGAGACTTACAGCCAACGGAAACAAAGTTCATCCTAGAGAAAACCCCTTTAGAACAAAAATTTTTACTGGTGGATCACACAATTTGCTCTCTCGTCTGGTGATCAAACAACACTCGGCACAGTAGTCGCCGACGCGGCCGCTGAAACCACTGCGCCAACCGTGCAATATTTTAATATTTTAACTTATCATAAAATGTATGTTAAATTAGCATCATTATATCTAAACAATCTTATCATCTACATGGCTTCGCTACTTATTTAACAGAGTTGTACAGACATAGGCTAGACAAATACTCAGAAAATATATATCCACCAATAACTTTTAAATTGTCTTTTTGGATATATACCATGTACCTTTGTTTGGAGTAACCGATATTTCGGCACTGTTGCAAGCGTCATGTTCATGGATGTACATGTTTATACACCGTTATTTTTTAATTAGTACAAAATCTTTAAGGACAGATTAGCGAAGATATTATTATCATATATGTGACGTAAGAATTTCATAATATCAATAAAGAGCAAAGTTATTATAATTTGTTTATTGTAGAAAATCTCACTTAAATCATAGTCATATTTTACAATCCATTCACTAATTCATTGATAATATTCCATCCTGCTCATTCGCATTCTCTCTGTCGCACTTATGATGTAGGTAGCCATAGAAAATAAAATGAAGAAAAATAATAAATGTAGGTAGTTATTTTTTAATTTTGTTAATTCTACCCTCTCCTTCATACTTCATTCGGGCTTAGGACCGGTAAAATTTATCGTTTAACAAGTAATTAAATACGGAGGTATGTAATTAGAAAGCAAAAAAATATCAAAATAAAAGATGGTGTTCTGGACTAAAAGAAAAGAGTAATTTTGGCGTATTTATGAAGTTAGAATCATCTGCTATTTACAAATATTATTTTATCATCATCATGTCAGCCTAGAGACGTCCACTGCTGGACATAGGCCTTCCTCAAGGTGTGTGGAGAACACAGACCGATTTTGAGCCGCCCGCATCAAATTATTATTTACTTAAGTACGTATTATTTACTAAACTTACAAGTATTTCCATTGTCATTCGAAATGTCCACCACCGTTGTCAAAAGCATCCAATATGCACTGTTTTAATAAAATTGTTTGACACTGACCGGATCACTTTTGTACACTCACAATAAGATGTCCATGGGTACACAGCTGCACTCGCGATTTTTCCACTCAAAAAGTACGCACGAAGCATACATACTCCCGTGATATGAACTGATATGATAGGCCATCACGTCGGGCAAACGTGGACAAACAATTAACTTTTGCAACGAAGTTCGATACGCTCACTTTAGCTAACAATTTAGTACTGTTTTTCGCATCGTCGGGGCGTGGCGCAGGCGCAGAGGGGCGGGAGGGGGAGGGGAGTTTATCAATGGTTCATTTGACTATGATACTCGTAATAGTACTCGGGTCGGTCATAGTATTAGTATTGCATTTACCAATTATCACGTATTTTTGTGGATAGTTTTGAGACAGTTTTGGGACTTAGTGTTTTTATTTTTTAACTACATAAATATGATCAGTTAAAGATACTTAGTACTGTGTTAAATTTTTTGTACTAATTAAAAAATAGCGGTGTATATCCCCAAAGACAATTTAAAAGTTTAAATGACCACGAAAGTTTAAATTCCTAAAATCCACCAATAAATTATATCCCACAACGTTCAAGTATTCGGATAAAAGAAAAAGCAAAAAAGCCAAAGTTAATTACAACAATACATAAAAGAAATTAAATGTAATGTTTATCTCGGGAGAGATAATCAAAGAAAATAAATAGATTGTGAGGCGAGCTAAACATCAGTCTGAATCACTACAAAAGAAGAATCTTTAATAGCGAGCTTGTTTAGGCTGTCTGCTCACTTACTAAATAAAACCCAATGCTATATGTATATAGTTAAATTTCACAACATATAATTTCATACTTAGGTATACAAAATAGAGTAACCCAGGCGCATTATTAAGTATATGCTTGATGTATTTTTTACAGGACACTTAATTCGGGAGTAACGGTAGTTTCATAAAAAACAAATTAGTTTAGTCGGAATCACAGTTCGCAGGCGAGTAAGCAAACCTAAAATAAATACATCATCAGCCCTTAACAGTCCACTGCTGGACTAGGCCTCTCCTTTGAAAGGAGGAATTGGCCTACTATACCACGCTGGCCAAACGGGTTGGTATAGGGTTTGTATCAAGTTTTCCTTCTCTTACAGTGCTGTTCTCTGCATAGTATGCTCCCTCTGTCGGCTCTTACGATACCCATGGGATGATATGGGGTGGTGACATTCCGTATTCTTAATCCGTCACCACACGGATAAAATAAATAACTTACGTTAATTACATATTTAGGTACGTATAAAAGCTCTAAATATCAAGCCCAAAACACTCTAGGCTGTATATAACATCATTTGGGTCCATTTTTAGGACGTAAATAAACGCAATATTGTAGCTCTGTCTCTTGCATTTGGCTACATCGAATTTAAAAAAAAAATATCCATCGCTGCCTTTTTATCAAGATTTTAATGTCACAATTTAGCAGCGAGTCACCACGTCTTCGAACCTCCTTATCTGAGGCAACAGACAATTCATCTCGCAAGAGGGGGACGATAATTAATTCGAAGCTCGTAATCACCACCGACTAATGGCGACTACTCACAACAATCTCACGGACATTCTGTCCACACTAAAGCTCAATCATTCTTTAAGTAAGAGGTTTATTTGTTTTGACATTTGTACTTCCTCATCGTCGTTAGTGTTATGGGCATGTTTAGTTTCGTGTGTTTTTATGTTTAAATAGTGTTTTCAATTATCAGTTAGACTGAATCATTAGCCTTTAACAGTCCACTGCTAGACTAGGCCTCTCCTTTGAAAGGAGGAATTGGCCTACTATACCACGCTGGCCAAACGGGTTGGTATAGGGTTTGTATCAAGTGTTCCTTCTCTTACAGTGCTGTTCTCTGCATAATATATGCTCCCTCTGTCGGCTCTTACGACACCCATGGGATGATATGGTGTGGTGACAATCCGTATTCTTAATCCGTCACCACACGGATCAGACTTGCGATGCTTAATTTGTCTTCATCTATGCACGCTGGTTATAAATGTGATAAAAGTATGAAAACGGTATCGAATCGACGTATACGTTATTATGATTGATGGTGTGCCTATGACATGCCTCAAGTTAGATATAGGAGTCTACTGATATAGTCCACATATACAATCATGCATATTATACTAATCACAATGGGCAACATTTACTGTCTACTTTTGGATATGCGTACCTTAAATTGGAATGTACATGCATTATAATTCAAAAGTTAACCTGATTACATTACATAAAGAATCACATAATTCATGTGCTCTACGTTAAGTACCTACGTTATAATGCAGAGCACATAAATATTATAATTCCTTTCACCACAAAACCATGCAAATGAATGTCCATTTTAATTAAAGACCTGCGCCAGGATGCATCCTGCTGCGTTTTTCGTAATGAACCGCTCACACCAACGAGAATATTTTATCTGCTCCGACCACTTGACATTTAACGTACCTTTATATTAAAAAATAAAAAAAATGCATTTTAAAATGCGCACTAGTTTCATCATATAATAAAAGGGAAACTGGTTAGCTAACTTTCGTAGTTATTAACATTAACTCTAAATTGGCAAAAGCATATTTGTGCAAATGTACACCCATGCCTCAGTTGTTGGTTTCATTTTGAATCAATCCGTCGACGGGCGGACGAACATGAAAAATCTCCCAGATCAAGGTTAAATCTTTCTCACCCAGCTACTCAACGCCATATTGCACAGAGGTTTTGTACGGCCTCAATGGAAGGTTGCGGAAATCATAATGATTCTAAAACTTGGAAAAAAGCCGGATGACGTGAAATCATATTGCGCAATTAGTTTATTACTAGCTACCTCTAAATTGATGGAGATTTTATTTCTTACAAGAATGGGACCCATCATTGAACAAAAGAAGCTGATACTAAACCACCAGTTTGGATTCAGACAAAAACTTGGGACAAATCCATAGACTCGTCGAAAATATCGACAAATCATTCCAAGAAAAGAAGTATTGCACCGCAGCCTTTTTCGATATATCGCAGGCCTTCGATCGGGTCTGACACGATGGTCTTCATGGATCTTCGGTTCAAGATCATAAAAGCACTGTCCATTAATTTTTTCAACTTTATAGGATCTTACCTGTGCTTTAAACATTTCTATGTCAAATGTGGCGAAGAAGTAACGGCCCTCCACCCTATCAATGCAGGTGTACCGCAAGGTAGTGTTAAAGGACCAATACTATATCTGTGTGAGTGGGTGTGGTTTCGAAGATCCAACAATAAACCAAAATATCGGGAATAAATCCGTCGACGTAATATATCAAAACGTAAGAGGACTGAGAATAAAATTGGCTGAATTTTATAATAGTGTAGCAGTTTCAAATGCAGATCTATTCGCCATTACGGAGACAGGTTGCAATGAATCAATTTATGATGCTGAAATGATTCCACCAGGATATTCAATTATTCGATGTGATCGAGCGGATGGGCGAAAGCAGGGCGGCGCGTGCTTAGTGGCCACACCGGGTTTTGATATGCGGCAGGTAGTTGTGCCAGCTGAAGTAAACATTGATATGCGTACGTTTGAACTGGTTTGTGCTGCCATTTATCAGCGAAATAAGTTATTGTTTTTATTATGTGTAGTCTATTTACCATCGAACAGTACCGAGAGTGAGTACATGATATTGTTTAAGGTAATCGAGCAGTACTGTGATAAATATAAAGATGTGGTCGTTTTAGGAGATTTTAATTTATTTTCTAGTTCATCGTATATTAGTAATTATTTTGAATATTTTAAGTCATACTGTGGATTCACTCATGCCCGGTTTCTGAGGTACTTTTATCGGTGGTTTATCTATCCGTTAGCGTTATTGGTTCGATAACTCAAGAAAGTGCGTTTCTGAACAACGCGTCACAACATAAACACCAGTTAACCTTAGTTTAACTGAACCGACCAATGTTCGCCGTTTATCGGTTCCATAATTTTATTTGAAGTTTGACTTTTGTCATTACGAATGACGCATTATGATATTATTATTTTAGTTAAATAACGAGCAACTAGTTATTTACTCCTGAAAAAAATATAATATATACGATTAAAAATCTAGTTTAAAAATCTAGTTTAACGGACAAATTAACATAGTTAAATAAATTTTCAACACGTTTTTTATAACAGATCCATCTAGTGGCAGAAAAAGAACTACGTATTGGTTCAATAGTTATGGAACGCTCCAAAGGGCATTCAGAAACGCAGTGTCAGTTAACCAACGTTTATCCTTTCCATAACTTTAATGAATCAATAACTGTTGAGAGTATATCTAGGGACTTCAGAAACCGGGCATCAGTGCAACAACGTGAATAATTGCAATGATAGACAGCTAGACTTAGTGTTAAGTACGCTTGTACAGGGGGAAAGCGTGTGAGTGCGCGCGGCGGAGGTGCCGCTCGTCCCGGTGGAGGTGTATCACCCGCCGCTTGAGGTATCGGTTTGTTATTGTTCGCGCTCACCGCGCTCGCGCCCGCTTTAGCGCGACGGCTCGAGCTCCGCGACACCGAAGTTCACTGACACTCACGCACGTAATATTATAACTACACTACAGGCTGGAATTTTAACAAAGCCGATTTCTCAACTTTATATTATTTGATAGCGAATATAGACTGGTCACCGATGAACGACTTAAATTTAGAACAAAGTTTAACTTATTTTTATGATACGATTAATTCGGTAATAGATGATTGCGTTCCGAGAAAAAAGCGAAGTCAGGTACACTCAAGAGACAATTATCCTGAGTGGTACACTGTTGAAATAATTCGCGATATAAGATTGAAGGCTGCACTATACAAAAGGTATAAAAAGAGCGGCTCGAGGACAGACTACCAAGCGTTCGCTCTGTGTAGGTCGGAAGTTAAGCGTAGTATCAAATATGCTCACGAACAATATCAAAGCCGGGTAGAAAATGAATTAAGAAATAGCCCTAAATAATTTTGGAATTATGCCAGGTCACAAAAAAGTAGTAGAAGTCCGAGAAAGATATTAAAAAATGGTAAGGAGTTAAAAGGTGAGGCATGTGCGAAAGAGTTCGCCGACTATTTTTATTCGGTTTACAGCACTGAGCGCGCTAAGTTAAATGTGGATGAGGCAATATCAGAGGCGGACAAGGAGAATAATGCAGCGCGCGTTCATATTGGTTAACTGCATCTAGCCGAGGTATATAACGCTATTCAGAAACTGAAGCCGAAGAGATTGACGGGCCCGGACGGTATCCCGCCATATATTTTCAGGGATTGTCGTTCGGTATTAGCTGCACCGCTTTTAGACTTGTTTAATAAAAGCCTTATAGAAGGGGTATTTCCAGATAAATGGAAATTAACCAGGGTGGTGCCAGTGCCGAAAACGAGCTCGGGCAAACAGGTTAGTGAGTATAGACCGGTGGCAGTGTTGTCAACTGCCGCCAAGGTATTTGAAGCGGTTATCCATCAGACTATTTATCTACAGGTAAGCGAACAATTGTCAGATACCCAGCATGGATTTCGTACCGCAAAAAGCACTACCAGCAATCTTTTGTGCTATGTGGCTAAAATAATACTGGTTATAGACAGTGGAGGGCAAACGGATTCGGCTTATTTTGACTTTAAGAAAGCTTTTGACCTAGTCAATTATGATGTCTTGCTGAAGAAGTTAGCTGCTATTGGTTTCACTCCACACTTGCTGAATTTTTTTGCGAGCTATATGACTGATAGACAACAGTATGTGGACTATGAGGGCTATCAGTCAGACCCATATTTTACGAGATCTGGAGTTTATCAGGGCAGTAATCTTGGGCCTTTGCAGTTCATTATAATGATTAATGACCTACCAAAGGTAGTGAAATACGCTCAATGCTTGTTGTTCGCTGACGATCTTAAGCTGTCGCTGCCTATAAAGAACACGGAGGACTGTTTGAGGTAACAAGGGGACATAAACAGTGTTGTGGCTTGGAGCAAATCAAATCTGTTGCAGTTCAACACCTCAAAGTGCTCTGTCAGTTCTTTCACTCGAAGCCATACTCCTGTTTTACACAACTACAGTATCGATGACTTACCACTGGCACGAGTGACGGAGGTTAGGGACTTGGGGGTAACGTTTAACACAAAACTAACATACCAGGACTACATCATTAAAATCTGCAAAAAAGCATACCGGACCCTAGGCTTCATACTTCGCATAGCCCGTGGATTTAATAAAATTCAAGCGATTACAGCGCTTTATAATGCCTTGGTTAGGAGTCAACTTGAATGTAACGTAATCATCTGGTCTCCACATGAAACTAAATATAGGCTCATGATGGAGAGAGTACAGAACAAATTTATTAGATATATTTATTATCGCCAATATGGAGTGTACCCTTTTTACCCATTAATGTACCCTACTTTATTTATTTTGGGCATGGTAGGATATAACGAATTGGACGTTAGAAGAAACCTAACATTAACGAAATACTTAAACAAAGTACTTATAGGAAAGCTATCCAATTCCGATATACTAGCATTGCTAAATATGTGTGTGCCGGATAGGTATGTGTGGCGTCGCCGCAAACCGTGCCTGCTGCTCGAACCGCGAGGCAGGACCAATCTTTTGGGCGGGGCACCGCTGACGCGCGCAATTCACACTCTTAACCTTATAGCTGACAAAACTGATATATTCTGTTGTGCACTGAGTGAATTTACCAAGGTAGCCTTGTTTGTAATTTGTTACAGTAAATAGTAATAATAATGATATGTACCTAGATATAATAAATTAATATTGTACTAAAATGTTATGATCGCTACACTATTGCATTAGGGTAAATCCTGTAATATCCTGTTGTATTGAGATACTTAATAAATAAATAAAAATAAAAAATCTCATTTACACCGCTGACCTATCAATAATAGACGGCGTAGTCACGGGAACTTTTACTGATGATACCGCGTAATTTCCACTGACAACATACCAAAAGTTGCTTCTCAAAAGCTGCAAGCTGCTCTGAATAAAATTGCCCAATGGCTTAAGGATTGGCGCATAAAGGCGAATGAAACTGGGCGTATGGTATTCAGCTGTGGGCACGGCAGCAGAATCAAATATAGAAACACTCCAAAGGTTCCAAAATAAAATGCTGCGAATGATAGTGGATGCACCTTGGTACATAACCAATGAAAGGTTACACCATGATCTTAACATCAAAACGGTCAGACAAGAACCTAAGCTCTATACCACAGCCTATCACAAGCGGTTATTAAATCACCCGAACTCTCTGGCACAAAATCGCATGGTTAACCAACATCAGGGCCAAAGAAGATTAAAACGTAGAAGGCCACAAGATCTGCTGTGAACAGAAACCTCTATGAGGGCACGTCGCTGGACTTCCTCCTTCCAAGCCGCTTTCGACTCATACATCTACTGTTAAATGTCCCACAGCTAGAAAGATCGCAGTAATCGAAAAAAAAAATGTTGCTAAGTCCATCGTATTTCAGCAGCTTTTACTTCGACATGATATCGTACTATGTCCCGATGTTAGTTGTGTGTGTGTGTGTGTCATTTAGTACCTCATCACAAATGAAATATCTCAACCAAACAAACCTTTGGAAAGATCCTATCGTTCAACTATCGAAGGCGGTCACAAAGTTACAAGCGCAACTACAGGTCATGGGGTCAACGATATTACTTTAACCTGACGAGAGGTATGTAATTTTATTAATACTTGTGCTACCCCAGAACTTACTAGAAATGTTCATTACATCGTGTCGTTAAAACGAATATCAACAATATTTTGAGCACAAACGGTTAAAAGTGTGAGGTATATAGAAATATGCGTAGCATTCCCTTTAAATCCGTAAAACAGTTGCATATTACATTTACAATACAAAACGGTCCGAATACAGCATACTATATATTATACCACTAATCTTCTCACCCCACAAAACAAAACGTCAACTTTTCCCATCAAACAGAACGAGATCATTTTATTTAATTCCCGTGGATATCAAAATAAACGAGGTGCTGCTTATCTCTTCACTCACAGTAAGCGAGTGACAGACAGACCGACAACGGTCCATGAGGCCTCTGAGAGTCTCTTAGACCTCGAGCCTCAGTAATTCCTAATTAACATTCCTGTCCCTCAAACCGCACAATTTTTCCTATCTTCGCTGGAAAAGTTTTAAACTTGGATTCAATAAAGCTGGATAAGATAGAATAACATTATTTGCTCACAATTTTAGTCCCACAAAAGTCACAGATAAAATTGTACAGTAATATCCTGTATGTTGTCTAGTGTCATCACTTAAACCACAACACATGGCACATTCCGCACATTGCCAAAGGATGGAATGACCACTAAACTACTAGGTCTGTATTATATACCTATATAGCGACAATGTTTGCAAAGTCTCAAACGATATCACGACTTAACACACGCGCCCTTTAAAATAAAATCAAAGAAATGTTACATTTTCGTGAAGTTTCTATTCCACTCGTAACATATTTTGAGAGTAAAACCAAATAAAAGTGGGTGATAAAAGCTGAAGGCATCTGCGAGGCAACCGCAATCGCGCCTTTATTTCTTCACAAGTAAACATATTAAGTATGTAGGTATCTATGTGTTAGTACTAGACGTTGTCTGCTGCTCTGCCTCCTTTCCATTCCCACACACATAAATTATACACGCCGCTATGTAAAAAAGACTAACAACCACACTATCGCATTTGTAGTAATGAGAATAGACTACGGGAGTTCCATAGAGAGTTTTAACTTGTGAGGAAGATGAATTTCATAAAAGTACTAGGTGGCTATTTACTAAGAATACTTGCATGCATATGATAAAAACTGTTTAAAATATAGTGGACGACAGTAAAATTAAAAAAACACTATGACACATAGAAACCCTAGTAGGTAAGTCAGGTTAAAAGCTATGAAGCTTATAAGCAAATGTTAAGGAAAATACCTGGTAGAAAATTATACACCTACCTATATCTATTGTGTGCCTACACTTTACTTTCTACAGATATCATTATGAAAATCTATACCCAGGGTAAAGTAATTCGTCAGGTTGGGAAATATTATTATGGCAAGTCCCTACACAATTTAAATATATTGTGATAAAATTTAATAGGGCAATTACAATGGTATATTTATGTATTATCTTAAATCATGTCATGACATTTCCTATATAACGTTACTTGAAAAAGAACTAATATTTTTCCAGTAATAAATGTATCTAAACTTAAATTTATAAAATGTGTTGCCCCTGGTCGTCCTGTCCGTCTGTATGAACACGATAAACTCAAAAACTACCAAACACATTTGTGTACGGTTTTCACCAATAGATAGTGTGATTCCTCAGGAAGGTTTAGGAGTATTCCTTATGGTTTTATCTACATTTTATGAAATATACGCGGGCGGAGCCGTCTGCGAAATCTGGTTATACATTAAATCTAGGTTAATATTCATTGAAGCAAAAGTATTACATTTCTATCAGATTCAGAACAACTAGTATAGCAGTTGAAATTCAAATCATTCAGACAGACATTTTAACAAACATTTTAACAGACAATTTTAACAGACATTTTCAAATGTAAATAAAATCTTATTCTATTCTCTCGTTTGACCGTTGTATACCGGCCTGATATACAAATGACATTTGAATAGAATTGAGGTTATTTTGAATCATAGTTTGGCATCTCTCCAACTACCCCCCAAAATACTCAAGTACTATAGTAATTTCGCACGTTCGGTGTAGAAATTTAAATGAAATTGAGACAGCTACTATGAAACCCCTTTTCAATAAGATTGACATATTTGAGCTACCAATTTAGTGAATATCATTCAATCAAAACCTGAATATTGGAACAATACCTCGATATTGCCAACAGATCACAATATTCATATTGACAGTTGGACAGTAGATTTGTTTGTAAATGTTACGTAACATAAAATCGAGGAGAAATTATTTTATAGCACTGTGTATTTTACAACAGTTAACTAATAAATGTTATTGTAATAAAGTTAACATAATAACTTTACCCAAGATTTTGTTTTAGAATCACATACTGAATGCGAATAATTGTAACTTTGAAGCTTGATAAACATGAAAGCAATACCCTAACAATCGTTACCGGGATACATTTATGAATTTTCATTCAGCATTCGAAGCCAAAAATTATCTCCATATATCATGTTCATGATCCTAGCGCTGCGAACTTTCCCATTGCTATCCAAAATCTTCCTCTACATCCAACGAGAGATGTTATTTATAAAAAATAAAAGTATAAGACTCGCACAAGAAATGGTTTTGCTTCCTCCCAGAAATTTTAAATTACACATTAATGCTTGAACTCAAAACAGAGTTTAGCGAGTCGACAACCTGAACCATAATACTAATTACGTAGCCACCATGATATGACATATGGAAAGAACCTGACATAATCGCCTGAAATGATTGATAACTAATTAATCTAAGGCATTAGTCACTCACTCGGGGTCTCCCCACTAGCTGGACAATGTGACTGTAATATCTGTAAAATATGACATGTATACATTCTTATTCTCAATACAAATATAACTTTAATATGTCTGGAAGTGACTTACCGGTTTTAATATTCGAATTATCTATGGATTTGACTACTAGAATACATGTGTTTTTCACATAAGCTTTATACAAAATCATAATAGGCTAGTTGACGAAAAAAATTTTATAAGTCCGTCCTTTAGATTATTCAAAAATAAGCGATACGTATTTTTATTTGTGAATTAAACCAAAAATGACCAAGATATAGCTCTTTAAAGTTACGTATAACGTCACGCAGTGCTGCATTTTTTCGCACTAGATGACGTCACGCGTAACTTTAACGGGCTATATCTTTGTTATTTTTTATTTATTCGAAAAAAGAAAAAATACTTGTCCAATATTTTTTTATAATCTAAAATACGGACTAAATAAAATGTAATTATTTTGACCCTGGAAACTACCCTATTGATTAATTCGAATGTGGGCATTAAGTCGCCTGGTTAGAAAAGCAAAGCGATAAATTATCGATGAAGCATCGCGAATATGTGAAGTTCAGGCAATGATCGCAATAGCATAATCCTGATATCATTCCATCAATCATCATTCTTTGCACAGGTAGCTCCGGAATTCAGCCGAGCATCCACGATTAGTCGCTGCATAACAGTTTCCTAAACAATTAATTAAATTATTAAACGCCAGTTCTCTATTTGCGAATGATTAAGACGTTTCCTGTTTCTACCGGTTTGAAATGACGGTTCCTCTTGATGATATTAAACCTGATTTATAGAATTGCCTGTATAGACTTAGCATCTCGAAAGCAAAGTCAAAGGATATTTTTGTACCGCGCCAGTTCCTATCGCGAGAAAATAAGGAGATGAGACAAGTAACAGGTTTTAAAGTGATCTACCATCTTGCACGTCAGAAAGAACACAAGCTGTTCGAATACTTTTATTACGCGTTGATATTCTGTCATGAGAGTATTATCCAGTTTAAGTTAGTCCAGTGAAGCCGAAACCTTCAAAACCTTATACATTTATATTATTATATTAATGTTACTGCTACTGTGAATGGGACAGTACGAAGGAAAGACCAAGACGGACGTTCTCTGACCAGATCGGAGACATCCTTAAAAGGTAAGAAGTACCCTGAACAGCAGAGCATGCATGAGGAATTTGATGGGAGTGAATGAAGCAAGAGAGATATGTCAGGATCGTTGCAAATGGCGTTCCGTAGTCTCTGCCTACCCGTCCGGGAAACAGGCGTGAGTCTATGTATGTATGTGTATGTTACTGCTAATGTGCATGCACCTCTACGCATTAGGTCAGCAGCCAACAATTAACTGTCAATCACAGTAATTAGCCATTGTTACGTAACTGACGTGTCACATATTAATTATTATAATAATAGTTGGCACTACGGACATAGCTTGCAATCAAATTGTGAATCTGCTATTATGACTACTCTTGTTTATTTAATATAACACATTTCTGACTAACAGTAAAAGTGATAAGTGCATTAAAACAAACTTTTCACTCGTACTAGAGAACAGTTATAAATGATACCTTTTACTGCATGTTGTGACACCTTAAACTGTTTTTATCTATATCTCTATCGGCACGCCTTTCTCCCATTGGGGCAGGCAGAGATAATGGAAAGCTCCGGATCAAATGATTTCATTTAGTAATAATTAAGCACTTTTGTTTTTAATATGCAATACAATTTTAGTGGCGGTTCCAGAGATAACATATTAATGTCTAGAATTTCAGCATTAAAGGATTATTTGAACTTACATGCAAGTATAAATTCAATTATAACAATTCTTAATCTCATAAGGAGCAGCCGTTGTATCCAAATCTCGGCAGTAATACACAAACAATACCCGTACACATTTATAACGTTAAGCTAGGCTTCGTATCATAGTGGTATCGGTCTCTAATCTTATTAATTACTTTATCTCACCAAAGCCTACCACAGCTTTAACAAGTTAGCAACAGTGAATGAAGGAAAATGCTTCATATAATTATGGTATAACTAAGTTTTAACACTTAGGTGTTTGGGAAACGAATATATTTATAATTTTATTGTATGGTATTTTTTTGATCTGGTAAACAATAATATGATTGCATGTTTGGAAATAAAGTTTACGGCTCAGCGCAGACAAAACGGAGCGCAGCGAGTTTATTTTCAAGTGGGTTTATAAAATCCTCTCCGCTGCGCTCCGTTCCGTCTGCGCTGACCCTTATTCAGCTTAAACGTATCTATCGCATCATTCGTTGTAGAGTGCTATGAATTCTTTTCTCATCCTCCATCCGTGTCCGTGTGGTAACGGATTAAAAATACAAATTGATACTACCCCAATTTGTTGCCGTCTCTTTTTAAAAATATCTTCGGGATGAGATGGACAACTCTGGTCAGCGTTGTATCTGTCTGCCAGAACCCATAGTGACTCACTGCCATTGTGACGCATATCAAGCGAGTCCTTTGTCCAGCGATGGACTGCAAAAGGCTTTACGATGATTCAAGACACACCTTGTCTCGGTTCTCTATTGTGTTTCCAAACATTTTTATGCAAAATCTAAATTGCCATAATTCTTTTTGCTCGACGTTATTTACTTTTATTTTAGGTTTCGTTACTCTATGCCATACAACCAGTTATAAAACCACTGAGTTAAGGCACATTACTACGCCTATAATTCCCCCATAAACACGCAGACTGAACACTCAATTCAGTAACTCATTAAAGTAAGAGCCCAATCCCTTAAGTATGCCTCACCGGTGCCCTTGGAGCTTTGGCTCAACTGATACTAACTAGTATTAGTTACTGTAAAGTTACTTAGTGGCGAGATACCATAGTATTAAGTGATATTATTATATTAAGACTTCGTAGAAACACTCTACAAATCCGATTAAACGTGAGGCTCTAAAGATTGTCTTGTTGAAGCATAATTACGTACTTATGATACTGCATAATACGGTACTCTACACTATATTTGACTCTATTTTGACAAAAAGGCTAGTTTTATTTGTTCTTTTATAAGGTCTTCATAATTTTCAAGAACAAGAACGAGTGTGTCTTTTAATAAAATGTATGTTTTATGTAGGCCACCTGAATTTTATACTTTGAATATAATTTGGGACAATGACATTCAAGAAATAACGAACTGAACTACGAAGAAGCAATGGACGACAACGAGGGAACGGTGTAAGAACGCAACCTGAATCACATAATTGCAGTTTTCACGATTTTAAAAGATTTTATATAGTCTAAGTCATCGACAACTTGTACCTAACAAGTTACCGATGACAAACGATTGGCTCAGTGTATGCTTAGTTTCACATCAGCAGTGTACCATGAAAGTGAGGTCTTGGATCTGTTTCTTGTTTGAATAATAACATAAAGCTCCGTGGACAGTGAGCGATGTTGCAGACGAGAAACAAACTATGTGGTTTGGGCATTTTATTAAAATAAGTTGAAAGTAATTCGAGTTTAGGCAAGATTCAGGAATTTTATGCAGACAAATAGTCGTCAAAATATTTTATAGCAATATAAATAATGAAAGGGACTAGAAAGTAGATTATTGATCATCATCGTATTTTATAATCTGCCACAGAGCTGATTCACCTGTAAGTTATATAATTATACGAGTACCACATCAACTGTTTATCAAATCCGGTAATGTATAAAGATCAGTACCTACATCTACATAAACATTTGTATACACGTGAAAAATACACCAGTAGAAGTAATACTTATACATATTCGGGGAAATACTAAAACCAACAATAGTACCATACATATATTAAAGTAGGTAATTTTGTATAATTAAGTCTTGATACTTATTACTCATTACCTGGTTCTGAAATTATACGAGATAATAGATCAGTACATTATGCATAATGATTGTGAATGTGCGTCAATGGATTACTTGTTAACAAATAATAATAATCACAAATAAAATCTATAAAATGCTTGCGTTACTGACTGACTGACAGACAACGTACAGCCGTATGTTCCCTGGGGACCGTATGGGTGCACTAAGAAGATATTTCCCTTAATTCCCACGGAATCAGACAGAAACAGTTAAATTAAAAGTATATGTTGGTGTGGCTGCGGGCTAGTAACATAATATATACAAACTATTTTAACATTCTAACAAATATGTTTTCCTTTCCTGCAAACCTATAAAACAAATACTGCAGGGGCGCTATTACAACAAAATAGTAACCTTTACTAAAATATATTCTAGGAATATTCAGCTGCCGTACCGAGGATGTCTCAGCTAATTCTTAAGAAATACATCACAATAAAAGAAGAAAAGCAGTAAAAATATAACAACAAATCCCGTATGGAGCTGTAAAAACATATGAGCCCTCAAATTTATCACAGCAGTACTTTTCTTGAGAAATAAGGCTGATTGTACAACAGAGATGTGTGGAGCAGCTGAGCGGTGTGCCTGGTCAATTGGTCTAATGGTAACAGATCTTGACAGCTAAGCCGCTGGGTCTTAGTTTGATTCCCGCCCAGGAAAAATATTTGTGTGATGATCACGATTACTTCTTGCGCCTGGGTGTAATTTATCAAATGTATCAGTTAAACAAGTCATTTTATAATCATATTACTTATAGACTCCACCCAATTTGAAATCATATCAATAACTTTGCTCGTTGTACCATAGTATTGTTACTAACTGTTAGAAACTAATGTTTTCTTCGCGCGCCGCTCAGTGCATCTTTGTTGGATACGCAACTTAAAGTAGGCAGCTACGCGGCGTGCGAAATACTAATAAATTATTTTAACTTTCAACGCTTTGTTACTCCGCGGAATGTTTAGAGCCTCTTTTTTAAATTTGAGTAATTACTTGGCATTCAATCTGTGCTATATTCAAAAAGGTTGAGGTCATCACATTCATTATTCATAGAACAGAGAGGGACAGAATACTTCACAGACATCCATACACAAAAAAAAGTAAACTAGTGAATAAGAACTTAAAGCTACGTTTTCCTTCCAACGAATATATGTATGTAGTTGATACAATCGCAAATCCTATGACAACTTGAAAATGGTTCGTTCTTTTTAACAAGTTCACAGCGCCATCATTTTCAAAGAACTTTCAGCTGGTGGTTGGGAGACCTAAAAGATCTCGAAACTAACCTACCCTTTGGTGCGTTTGAGACCTAATCAGTCTCCTAAAGATACAGTTTTGAAAATAATTGATATCTTCAAAAAACAAATGACATATATTTTGAAGGTTTTGTAGGTAAAACATAGGCTTTTGCTAGGTTCGCACGCAGTAATGATATTTGTATAAAACTACAAATGCCAGAAATATATATAATAATAAATTAGATATCGATTGTATCTCGTACCGCAACCGAAGATAGTCCAATATATGTTGTAAGTAGTGATGGGAATAAAATAATGTCTCAGTTGTCGATATAAAAAGTTTTATTAATTATGCAAAGTGTTTTTCCATGAGAACATGGTAAGCACATTGATTGCTTGCATTGCGCGCAAATGGTGTCAAAAAGGGCTACTACTCGGTACTCGATTATATTGAAGATAAAAATGCTTGGGATTAACTTGTTCAGTCCCACGGACTTTTTCTTAAGATTTTCAAGTCTTTTGTGAATGTGAGCTGTTGCGTCTGAATTTTACTAGTCTAGTTTAGTGCTTTATTATATTACTAGAGGACGCCAGCAGCTACGCCTGCATTTTTTTAAATTTACCCGCTTTGTTCGATCCCGTGGGAATTTCGGGAAATCCCTTCTTAATGCACCCCTACGGTCCCCAAGGAACATACATGCCAAATTTCAGCTTCCTGCGCCCAATGGTTTCGGCTGTAGCGTGTTTGTCAGTCAGTCAGTAACGCAAGGATTTTATATATTAAGATTTTTAAAATAACCATATTAATTATCGACAACATTAGGGACAACCCAGCTTGTATATGAAAAATGCAGTGTAGTTACTTACTAAGTCATTTAAATCGTATAAAACAGGACGATGAAAGGAGTGGCTCAGAGTTTCTTGCCTGATTCTTCTCATGCGGCTCTCCTTTTTTAAACAGGCATTTTCTTCAATATCGACGGTAGGACAACACTAAAACGAGTCAAGCAGCGACCGCATAGCCCACCCTCCCTCTCTTGCGTCTACGAGGCGTACGATACCACGAGTACCGACATATCTCCTAACGCAAGGAATGAAAATAATTACAGACTGTGCGTTAGGGACTTAATCCACCGCTAATTTATGTTTTAATGTCCTTGAATTCAGTTTTAAGTAGGAAGCAAATATGTATAATTATGCTACTTATACTTAAAGAGCTTTACACGTTAGATCCTCCCGCAAGGAGTGAAACAATACGATTATATTCAACGCACAATACAAGAGTCCTGCAAGAGATCTGATAGATCTCGTAATGCAACGAACGCGTTAAAGCCTAACCAACAAGGCAAAAATAGCAGAACCAGGTTTGTAGAGCATGAACCCGTTGTCGTAACCTAACTCTGAAAGCTAGACGTAATTCTGTAGAGCAGCAATAAACAATTTCTTGCTACTAGTCTACTACTACTACTAGTCCGTGTGGTGACGGATTAAGAATACGGAATGTCACCACCCCATATCATCCCATGGGTGTCGTAATAGCCGACAGAGGGAGCATATTATGCAGAGAACAGCACTGAAAGAGAAGGAAAGCTTGATACAAACCCTATACCAACCCGTTTGGCCAGCGTGGTATAGTAAGCCAATTCCTCCTTATAAAGGAGAGGCCTAGTCTTGCAGTGGACTGTTAAAGGCTGATGATGAGTCTACTAGTAACTTCTACTAGACGTCGCAAATTAAATACTTGACTATAAAAGTCTCAATATAACTTAAGTACAAAATAGTTTATATTTTGACCTATTTTCACAGTCTAGTGAAATTCATTTTATTTGAGCCAAGAATTTAAGAAATTGCTTATCTCCGTAAAAATAAAATTGTGAAGAAAATTTGATTACTCAGATATCCGTAGGCGTTGTATTTATATTAGTACCTACAAACGCTATGCCTTTAATATGCCCCGTTTCTATAATAAACACCTAATTACTATAGGTATCATTGACAGCCCGCTGTGCAGGGCCTGTATGGCAGCAGCGGAGACGGCAGCCCACCTGCTCCTCAACTGCCCTGACGTCGCACAGTATAGGCAGCAGTACCTGACCAGATACAACACCCTGAGGAAAGTAGTAGGCCACATAAAGAGTCTGCTGGCCTTCCTGGAAGAGCTGGGGTGGCTCGAGTGACAAGACCATTCCCACCCGCACGCAAAATACATGTCAGGACGTGGAGTTGCCGAAACAGCCCGTGCTACCAAGTACCAAACCGCCGTGCCTCAAATTTGCGCAGGATTTTCATAAGACAATAATTAATACAACATAAATTCTCTAAACATATGGACAGTGAAAACCGTACCACAATTATTTGTGAATTTCTGGTAGTCAACGTGAAAATCAGTGAGACAGACCAACGCGTCTGATTTCATATGTAAATATAAATATAATTATAGTGGACATTGAATAATTATTCTAAAATAATAGACCCAAAAGGCGGTAGCTGCAGATATGTTCAAATGTATCTTGTAGCATGATTCGACAGATAGGTATTATAACAAAAATAATTTTATTCTGTAATACATAATTTTCACATAACTTCATTGGTGCACATTTGAAATGTATTCAACATCAACATATTCCAGCCAATTTCGACAAAATATAAAGGAATACACCAAAACCTCCCTTTGAGTAGTTTTTAAGTTGTAAACAGACATGACTAATATGTAGTGATAAGTATATAATTCAGATTGGATGTTAACTTTGTTATTTTAGCTATGATGCAATGAAAATCCTAATAAACCTTTTTTTATTACATGAATTATACACTATGTATCTACTCGTGCAAAGAGATTGGATAATATGGGTGTTTCGTCGTTTCGCACCACGAGTGGTTCGGACCGCGGTGTGAAACGCAGAATAGCTCTTAATACATAGAGACCGTCCTAGTACTCCCAAATTGAACACAGTCAACTGACGTGTAAGATACAATTTAGACAATATTATGCCATCAAATTATATAACCTTAGTGATTTTTTCTTTTATAACAGTTCTATCATGATTTTGAATTTAGTCGTATAATATTTATATCGACTTTTCAAGTGTTGTAAAAATCTTATCGATATGTCTATCCACCGTATATTTTTACCTCGTTATTTTTTAGATTATATGTGCACGTGATAAAGATTTATAAAAATAAGTGGATTGCTGCAGTATGTCGTGGAGAAAATTGGGTACCTAGGAAGCACCATAGAATTTGTTCCAAGCATTTTACTGCGGAATGTTTTTATAGTAATGACAGATGGCTCCTCCCTTCTAAACATATCAGTGTGAGTGCTTAAATAATTACTTGCTATTATTTAAACTATCAGCAACAGTAATGAATTCCGAAGCTTGTTAGAATCCATCATATTACAAAAAAAATTAACGCACAAAAAATCTGATCTTTCTTTACAAAGACAGTAATATTTAAAGGACAGTAATTTGAAGGTTTGATAAGAATTGTCTGCTTTCATTGTCACGACTACTGAGTGGATATGCATCAAAATAAGGGAATCTTCATTTGAAAGAAATTTTGTTAAATGTCATCTACCCAGACACCAAAACTTGGTTGTTCTTGTTCGACTAGTGGACTAATAATGTGCCGATCCCAAGATAAAATCGAAGGGCTAGTCTAGCCACAATTTTTTTCTCTCTAAATATTCTGTGTGTCACATGTATGACCGAAAAGTGTCCGATCCCGCACATACATTTTTTACATATAGATTTGTATTACCTACACTATGTAATGAGAAAATTTCAATAAAGTGATTATTGTTAATAACAAACCTTTGGGCACTATTCAAGGTTTTGTCTAATTTATCTATTTTAAGTAACTTTTTATGTTTTTTGCTTGATAAAATCCATGTCGACTATCTCCCCTATCCTTGTAAAGAATTAATTTGGATATGCCATTCTCAGTTATCATAATGCTTAAGCTATGAGTTTTGCTTTTATCTTAATTTGAAAAAAAATCTAAATGTTATTGAGATTAGAGAGAGAGAGTAGGGGGTGATGATTTATTTATTTAATATTTATTAATCCCACTTACAGCTTTCATTACAGCTGAAAAACTAACTATTAATAAGTATAAAAAAACATTTATGCCGAGGGTGTCGTATGAGGCGACTAAGAGAAACAAGAGAAGGAAATCTCGAAATAAAACCCTATACGAATACGTCTGGCTAGTGTGGTATTATAGTAGGCCAAACCTCCACCACGGAAGGTTAAAGACCAGCAGTGGACTTGAAAAGGCTGTTGATGCGTAAAGAAAAATACCATGAAAATTAGAAAATAACGCCTCGAAAGATTATGTGCCACTGAGTAACCATTTGAAACAGAAATATAAAGTTCAGTTTAAAAATGCAAGTTTGTGTAATAATTATTTAAAGACTGTCCATCAACTAGCGTTCTGACTGCTGTAGACATAAAGTTACGGAATTTAAAACATATAAATAATATACTTTACAAGTCCGTTTGATTTTGAACCTATATTGAAACTTTAATCGATATCGATAGCGGATTTGCTCAGTCACTATTAAATTAAAAAGTTACGATATTTGTGTTCAAATTGTCTTTAGCCCTAACTGACAAACATAGTGCCATCTTCTTCTGGCAACTCTAATTTATCATATGAGTGAAGAGTGTAGCTATATTCAATTTGTTCTTAAAAATATCGTTCCTTCCATGCTTCAGTTATTCTTCTGTGTACTCGTGCGTGGTATCCTTGACAACTACTTCAGCTGATATCGGCATTTTATCAGACTGTCTAACTTTGATTTTTGCGTCATCACTGGTAGTACAATTAACATTGGGCAATAACCAAACATCGAATCCTAGTCACCCGATAGATTATCTCATACCTTAACCATTGTTCAATTTAAATTAAATCTATGGGATTTATGAATTTCTCTGCTTATTTTTCCCGCAATAAATTGAGCAACGGGAATTATTTTCCCCAAATAAATTAAGCACGAGGCAATCTTTACCAAATATTTTGGTATTTTTTTGGTATTGTTCTAATAATTGAATATGATTCCCGGTCACGTAGATACAGGGGTCCTTAACTTGGGCTCTGATCAAGAGCTCGCACACTCGTAATTTCAAATGAGTATTTATTATGCCGACCCGACGACTGTCACCCTGGGAAATTCCTATCTATAATTTGAAATGCCTAAACGTCGAAGACCTTTTTAAGGAATATTGCTATCGACCAGAAGCTGTGCTACCTTATCGGTATATTATACTTGCTTTTTATACTTAGTAAAGAACTAAATACCGAAGGACGATGACTTTCTGATAAGTTCTGCAAGCATTTAAAAAAAACGGCATGTCTAATATTGTGTCTGATGTATGGGAAATAAATTTGCCTCATTTAAGTGTGCAAGAATATAATGATTTTCATATTTTAAAATGTACATAACGTATTCTTAAGCCCTACTAAGATTTTGTTCTTTGTAAACAAGGATAAAATGAATCTGTAAAGAATAGCGCACAATTAAATACTTGATCTTTTTAATATTCTGATCTCACAAATGTTCTAACGATAACGTAAGCTTTGGCTATAGAAATCGTGGTGTAAAAGACTTTTGATATTACGCAACTAGCTTTGTAAAGTTCAGAGGCAAACATTTACATAATTATTATAGAATAACAACATTTCCGGTTTATAATTTGAAGAAACTTAAGCTCTGTCAAAGTAAGTTGACATTCTGAAAATGGTTATCTTTTTCGAAAGTACAAGTTGAAAATACTAATTAGGCACAATCCATACTAATATTATAAATACGAAAGTTGTTTGTTTTTTTTTGTTTGTCTTTCTTCCACGTCGCAATAGAGCGATATAATGATATGATTATAAGGGTTGGCATAACTTCTTCTTCACGCCTTTATCCCCAAAGGGGTAGGCAGAGGTGTATTACACACCCACACTTCGCCAGTTATGTTTTGATCCCAATGTAATTAGAAGGCGAGAGTATTGCCATTTACCGGGCAGATTATTAAGTGAGCGATCATTAACATTTTTAATACACACATAACTTCGAAAAGTCAGACGTGTGTTCCTGTGTCTATATACCACTAGGCTATTGCCGCGTAAAGGACTGCCGAGTCGTATCAGGGTTGGTAAGTGACATAAGCTACTTTTGACACGATTACCGACTCCTACGCGGCCGAGCCAGGGGCGAAGTTTAGTATCTCCTATGTAATAATATACATAATATAATATGTATAGTATCTCCTATGTAATAATAATAAAAAAAAAATATATATATACATATATTTAAAATCACTACACACTTGCTGTTTAAAGTAAAATAAGTAATTCGAATCTAGACAAATTTATTTTTTATTTATTATATTATTAGCACAACGTACTGCCAGATACTTTACATATGCATAGCCTCTGTTACATATTTTACTTTTTCTTTGTTTAACGAAATGAATACCAAACAATGGCTACCAGTGGTCCCCAGCGGTTGTAAATATAAATATTTGTGCAGGCGGCTGTGTGCCGTGTTGATTGGCGCGGGACAATATCACGCGTTTTACATACACGTGAAAAAACACGACAAGTCATGGTCCGACATGTTTCGCTGGGATACGAGAAAGGTTAGATTGATGTGATGAGAAATGGTTCGGTGGAATAACGAAAATTGTTTTGTTAGGTTTTTGCGAATGACGCAGTAGAATAAAAGCTAAAAAGATGTTGCTATTACGTGTTAAAAGTTTCTGTGTGCTACGTAGAATAGGCCGTTCTTGTTTGGGACGACCTACAGTTGCAGCATCGGGTGTTATTAATGCTATTTACCTTTACTGAATGTAGGCGTGTTTCTCTAAGAAGTTACATATATCAGTAAAACTATATACTGAGCTTGACTCTAAATATGTGTCACTGCACGGTGACACATATTTAGAGTCATGCTGAGTATAAAGTTACAATTAATCTCCGTTTTCATTACATGACCAAAATTACAAAAGACGGCACTCAGATAGGTTTAAGGCGACTAATACCTACTTAAACTGTAAATTTGTATGTTAGTATGTTATAAATAAATAAATAAACATAGATAGCATAGCCGAGACATATAGCTACCGTAAGAAGCTAATATAGGCGATGAAAATTTGTGGGTCCACCCAAGGGGGTAGTAGTCGGTAATCGCGTTAAAAGTCGCTCTATTGCGTCGTGGAAAGACATAAAGACATATTTATTTCTGCATTTTGGTTGTTTACAACACTTATACATGTCAAAACCCTATTCTAGATGATGCCGGCTTTTCCTAGCTAAATGACTTCTTGAGAAGAAAAGCCGAAACAAACTCAGAGTCATTGTTTTTTTTTGTCACTTCAATTTCTTTAGTCTTTTCTTGATCTTATAAAGTCCAGACAAAAAAAGGGTTTAGTATGCAAGTACAATGCAGGAAATCATCTGACGCTTTTGACTGACTCGGCCCACTGATGGCCCGCATTCAACAGCAATCGTACGGCTCAACCTTGATTGAGGGAGCCAGCACGATCTGTATCACTATGCCTCCACGCCATCAGAAGGTGTATAGGAAAGAGATACATACATACATAGACTCACGATTGTTTCCCCGAAGGGGTAGGCAGGGGCATATTAAACGCCCACTTTTCGCCAGTGTTTTGATCCCACGTAATAGGTGGCGAGCCTATTGCCGCTTATCGGGATATTTTGTTTGCCGTCGCCTCGTCCGTTGATCGGCAGGTGCACCACTCGCAGGTGAGGTTGGATTGGGACCCTAAGTTCTTGGTGGGAACCCTATGCACCCTACGAGTATGAAAAAAGATAAACAAATAGAAAACAAACTTTCGTATTTATAATATTAGTATGGATTGTGTCTAATTAGTATTTTCAACTTGTACTTTCGAAAAATATAACCATTTTTAGAATGTCAACCGACTTTGACAGAGCTTAAGTTTCTTCAAATTATAAACGGGGAATGTTGTTGTTATTCTATAATAATTATGTAAATGTTTGCCTCTGAACATTACACAAAGCTAAATGCGGAATACCAAAAGTCTTTTACCCCACGATTTATTTTCTCTTCTTTCAGCCAAAGCTTACGCTATCGTTAGGACATTTATGAGATCAGAATATTAAAAAGGTCAAGTATATAATTATGCGCTATTCTTAACAGATTCATTTAATCCTTGTTTACAAAGTACAAACTCTTAGTAGGGCTTCCGAATACGTAATGTACATTTTATAATAAGAAAATCATTATATTCTTGTTCACTTAAATGAGAGTCATTTATTTCCCATCCATCAGACACAATTTTAGACATGCCATTATTATTTAAATGCTTGCAAAACTTATCAGAAAGTCATCGTCCTTCGGTATTAAGTTCTTTACTATAAAAAGCAAGCATAAAATACAAATAAGGTACCTAGTACAGCTTCTGGTCGATAGCAATATTCTTTAAAAAGGTCTTCGACGTTTAGGCATTTCAAATTATAGATAGGAATTTCCCCGGGTGACGGTCGTCGGGTCGGCATAATAAATACTCATTTGAAATTACGAGTGTGCGAGCTCTTGATCAGAGCCTGCGATAAGGACCTCTGTATGTACGTGACCGCGAATCATATTCAATTATTAGAACAATACCAAGAAAATTCTGATTAGCTTCGTTTCCAATTTGATTTATTTGGTAACATTTTCTCTTGCTCAATTTATTCGGGGAAAATATTTCCCGTTGTTCAATTTATTGGGGGAAAAATAAACAGAGAAAATAATAAATCCCATAGATTTAATTTAAATTGAACAATGGTTAAGGTATGAGATAATCTATCGGGAGATTAGGATTAGATGTTTGGTTATTGCCCAATGTAAATTGTACAACCAGTGATGGCGCAAAAATCAAAATTAGTCAGTCTGATAAAATGCTGAATCAGCTGAAGTGGTTGTCAAGGATAACACGCTCAAGTAGTTAATGTATAATTCATGTAATAAAAAAGGTTTATTAGGATTTTCATTGCGTCATAGCTAAACTAACAAAGTTAACATCCAATCTGAATTATATACTTATCACTATAGTTGGTGCCACGAGAAGATAGAATATTTGTAAACACCATAATAGAGGTTCACAACCTTTGTTTGAAATAGTTGTGTTTTAGATTTTATGCTTTAGTGAACTTTCATAATTTTTGAACGCTAATTTGTTTCAATGCTCATTTATGTTACTATATATTTTAATTTATATTTTTAATATCATATTATTTTCTTTGACTTTTCGGATGTTCAAAAAACTATATTGTACGAAAATAAACATAATTATTTGATTTTGTGCTTGAGTGGTCGAATTTTCCGGAAGAATTTTCATGAATTTTCCGATCGTCTTGTGTTTTCTCACACGTAAATTCAAGTTTAGTTATTCTGTAAATGCATGTCAATAATAGAGTACCATGTATGTATGTCAATGATAGAGTACAAACATGGTACTCTATTATTGACTTGAATATTTTAATCATAGGCAATAAATAATTTGCTTAAAATAGCTCAGCTGTCCTAAAATATTAAGAAATTGACCACAAACGAATATTAATACTGACAACTAGCTAGTACATCGCATTAAAATTTCTAAGCATGGAGATTTTACGTTGCGTATCTTAAATGAAAATGTCAGAAAGAAATTAAACAAAATTCCTTAAAAGTAACGGTAAGATAACATTACACATTACACACAACACAACAACAGAGGTAACCTTCCTCAGAAGACGCTAATTATTTTTATTAGGTGTAAAGAGTCCTCTGTGCGACAAATAGTTTGCCATCTGTAATTCTGCACCCGCTCTTCCGGGATGCCGGCCGCAGGACGAGCGTAGCGACACCATAAACTTGCATTTAAGGCGCTGTTATACCTCAGAAGCCGTGAAACACCTAATTTTTCGTCACGCATCTAGCCATAACGGTACATATTACAAACTAGCAAAAAATAGAGCTTCAAGTCAAATGTCTGAACAAAAGACTTTTGAAAGAATTTTTCATGTATGTAAAAAGGAATCACGGTAAAAAAATCACAAAATCGAGGCAGAAAATAATCTTTCGTCTCACTGTTTGCAATATTTTGACCGTAAGCTGTCATATTTTATTTGATAATATTGTAGGAAATGTAATGAACTAAAGAATTACCCTATTTATTTTCATATTATACGTGTATATTTTGTAAAATTAAATAAAATCTGCCAAACGTCTATGATTTTGACGCTCGGTAGATCCCATCAATATCAAACGCTTCAGCAATTTAAACCTTATTAGCATAAGCGGTATACTGAGTGTCAGTTGCTAGTTTACACCCCGCCCAGACCTCATCATTCGGCTATGAGCCCTGTGAGAGATAGGTCATGTCGCTTGCGTCTTCGCTGCACGAAATTTTACGTAAACCTGTTTGTTATTATAATACGCCGATTTGAGTTCGTAATTTCATATTATAGACTGAATTCTTTGAATCAAATAGGCTTTTCATGTGACTATGGGCACATACAATTAGGACCTAAGTTTATACTCTTGTTGGGTTTAATGTGTTATTGTTTCTGTGCTTATAAATATATAATTAGAATAATAAAATATGGACAATAAGAGAAATGAAGTTCTACGAAGGATTTGTACAAGAAAGCATCGTAATAAAATAGAAATTCATCCATGGCCAAGTGATTATGAAATATGTAACATTTTTACACAAAATATTTTTATAAGAGTCTTTTATGACTAACTATGTTATAGATTATCGATTATGTATAATATAATTATATAAATTATTCTCACAATATATAGCTGCCACAGTTTTCAATTTTTGGAAGAGTAATGACATAAAATCGAATCATTTTATGTACCTATATTGCAAATTCATTAGCTTGTCAGAGCGCCTGGAGCGCTAATTTGGCGCCACGCTACGGCGAACAATAAACAGCGCTAATATGGCGCTCCGCAATCTGCACACAAGCGGTAAAGAATGTTGTATTATTGTGTTGTGAACATAAACCTATTTAGGTACATCGGGTAAAACTGTGATTATTCATAAACTATTAGGTATGTCTCAGTACATCTGTGGGGGTTATGAGTAGATGTTGTGTCGTGGTAAAAGAAATAATCCATAAAACAGAAATATATATGCTTTACTGGTACCAGTTACTAAATATAAATACAATATGTGTACGACCTAACCGAATGAGTGAAGGGAGACGACTGCTGCGCCGCGCTAATACAATAATACGCCTTGAATATAATTTGTAGCGTCAGCAGCCACTACACATCTAATATCTTTTTAATTTCTAAAATCAATCATTTATAAGTAAGAAGGTGACTTCTCTACAGAAGATATAGTATTTTTTTAATAATAAAGTACGTAACTAATTATCTTTATTGTAATTACAGTGAAGTTAAAGATAACAGTTCTGCAACGTCTTACACACATTTGACAGCAGTCATTCCTAACACGGTCTGTTCAAGAGCTAGCCAAGAAATGCCAAACAATTTTTTTAACAAATTTGACTCAAATTCCGTAGTGATAAGCAAAAATTACAAGAGGGATAGCAGTGACTGGTTCGAATTGCGTAAGAATATGTTGACAGATTGAAATTTTGGTATAGTGGTAAAAAAAAGAGATAACAGCAGTAAAGCCAACTTAGTAAAAATATTTTGTACAAATAAAATATTTGCAATGTAAAATCAGTTGCGCATGGAATCTAAAATGAACAACTGGCTTTGCAACAACTGGCGAAGCAAGAAAATTTAACAATCGAGCTTTGTGGTTTATCCGTTTATTGGTGCCACGCCAGATGGATTAATAGGTCCAAACACGATTGTGGAAATTTAATGTTCTATAGTGAATTGTTAATTATCGCTTGTCCCGTGCCTCGGAGAGCACATTAAGCCGTCGGTCCCGGTTGTCATGAAGATCGTTGACAGTCGTTACAGGGCGTCAGTACCTTCTAAATAAACTGACACTAGTCTAAACCATGAAATATCGCTATCCCTTCGGGTTGCGGAGGTCATACAGGCAGTCGCTCTGTAGAAAAGCTAATATTCAGCCAAATCCGGTTAGACTAGTAAGCGGACCCCAGATTGAAACTGGGATAACTCTAAGAGAAAGAAGAAGAAGTTGCCTATAATTGTTGAATAGTAAAAGTTGAATAGTATAAGAGCAAATAAAATACAAATATGGAAACATGATAAAAAAGTGAACTGACTAGTCTAAACAAATATTGTAATTGTTATTACCAAATTCAGGGGCAACGCCACGTTACACGCAAACAAAAGTGTTTATTTGCTGTGTGGAGTGGCGAAAGTATACCACTGAAAATAGAAATTATAGAAAGAGATGATGTTTTCTGGGAGAAGAAAAGCTTGTGGCGTTTTATATGAATTGGCAGTTGCCTGAAATTGTTGATTCTGGTCAAGCTCAAGGGATGGCATTGCGAGATCACGGAGTGGAAAATGTTTCATCAGTGCTTGAACTTCTACAATACCAAGCCGTAAAAGGAAAGTAAATGAAACTGTGCCTCGTGAACAACAGCAAATAATAAGTATTGAAGCCTTATCACCTCACACACTGCCTTTAACATTCGATGAAAATAAAGAAAACCTGCCGGGTTGTAGCAGACAGCTAACTTTTGATGAGCTGTAAACTCTGTATTTCGTTAATAAATGATAAATGAATATAAATAAATATCTTTTAATACTTATTTTCTTTGAAACAACACATATTTGAACCGAAAGATTATATTTTTCCATACAAACATGTATGAGGAGAGCTAACGAAAAAGCAGTAACTCAAATTCTAATTCTATAATTTTCAAGCGACATAGCAGTATCTCATGAATAAGGTATATCCACATATATTTTTGATGTTTCATCTATTTTGAAAAATAATAATGGGTTGGGTTTCGAAACGAGTCGCCTGAATTTGAGAGTATTGGTAGTGTAGGGGGTTTAAGGGAGTTCGTTTTAATCACCTAAAAGTAATTTTGGCTGCCGGAGTTGCGTCTAAATATTTTTAAACAATTTCCAAATTTCATAAATACTTCGGCAATTATGCGAAACGGAACGTAGTTTTTATACTTTAGTACAGTTTTACAAATGTCATTTTTAGGTTTTATGTGAAAAACGTGAAACGAAACGCAAAACTGCCATCTTGGAATGATCATATTGACAGCTAATGTCAAATTTGTGCGTCATTGCTTTCGAGTGCCTAGGGTTAGGTGCGACTGTAATAAGTAACTAAATAGGTTATGTTAGGTTCTCTTTTGATCCTTAATCCGAAAATAGGAGCCCTTCGCAGGGCTCCGTCAACCTTAGTTTATTAAACTAGTGTGATGAATGTGGAAGTTGGCAGTGCCATACACACCGATGTTTGGAGATATTTTTTTCAGAGGAAACCAAGTATTTCCGGCAAGTGAAAATGGTGAAGCGGGTTTCAAGACCTCCCCTCCTCCCTCTCCAATCACTCACAACCCCTAAAAACGGCGACGTATTTCGAAACCTTTACCGTAATAATTATACCTATAATAACAATGAACATCCATAAATAAATAAAAGAAATCAACTTTTACTAAACTTCAATTATCTCGTAACTCGCTTTAGTTGGGATACGGCTTTTGCGCTTAGTAGAGCAGTATTGTGTTTTTTAGGGTACCGTATCCAAAAATTGTAAAAACGGAACCCTTATAGATTCGCAATGTCTGTCTGTCTGTCCGCCCGTATGTCACAGCCAATTTATTGCAAAACAGATTTGAAAACTGGCAGGAATGGAATTAGATGTACGTATTCTATGAACTGCTTCACTATTTTTATACAAAAACAAAACAAACATAATAATGGCCTCTCCATACATGGAACTGACTTAATTATTTTTATCATCTTACGGCACGTAGGTATATAGTTATTTACCTACTTTCGTCAACTATTAATACCTATAACGTCTAATGTAAACCAGTTTTGCTCATGGCTGCACTAAGAACAAAAATTGCGCTAATCCTATATTGTACAAAAATATTGATGTATGTAATATAAATTTTAATATCAGTATCTCAATTCAATATGCTAAAACGTTTTGCTTGCGATTTTGAAATATTGGAATACGGATGTCGCCAGAATACGGCCGCACGCGACGAGAATGAAGGGGGGCGCCCCGCAGTAGACGGAGCTAAGCTCCCTTCACCTCCCCTGATTCACCCCCTCATTTACCAAAACAGTCGCTTAGGACAGCGCCTTAACTTTAAACTTACCTCTTCTTGACAATTAAAAAATATTTTTTTATCCTCTGATAAATGCCCGCTAAGCCAAAGAATGTAACATTTCAATGGATTAAAGCAAAATGTTGACGTTTCAGGCATCTGACATCTTCCAGTACCACAAAACACGCACGATAGCGCATATATCGATAAATACCCGATGAATTGACGTATTACTCTCCAATGACACATATCTATGTACCAAGGCTCGGAACCGGTTTAAAAAATACCGGTTAACACCGGTTTATTACGGTTTTCCTCCGAACTTTTCTTAAGAACGTGAACGTTTTTGATCTTTATTTTAACCTAAATTAAACGGTTTATTCGACGAACGGCATGTCGGTAAACACGTTGCCAAACAAAAAAATCTTACTACTGAATAAAATCGTAACAGCGCGAGTTATGTCGCCGTAACTACGACACCATACAATACTACTCATTGTAATTAGGCTATTTAGATAACACCGGAGTAACTTCCCGGAAATATATAAGAGTACATGCTTATGGTCACTACGTGAATCATTATACATATGAAACGACCCTTTGTTAAGATAAGTTAGTTGTAAGATCTTGTTTAATAAAATGATCAGTCTGTATCTGCTCTTCAAGCGGTAAACACCTTGTTTGCTTTTTAAAAAGCCTTCGGCCTCCGCCCGCTACCTAACTGGCGCAGTCGGTATCTCGCGTTCTGTCGGTCACAGCAACTTTGAAGATATTTGAAGTCCAAGTTTCCGCGGCGCGAGCAAAGAACCTACAGTGGGCGCAGTGCAGTCCAGAGCTAGCAGCAGGAACGGCTGGAAGACAACAGACTCACCAACATCTACAAGCCTCTCATAGGCAATGCTCGTGGGGTAAGTGTAAACTCTATTTACTCCCGAGATTTCCTTATTTACCTTCCTCGACACAGTTTTGCAACTATTTGTATAATACTTTAGCGCATCTAGTGTCCAGGTTGCATCGTATTAGATACCCAATTTATCTGATACCATATTTTTGTCGCTGCTTCTTCACTTAAATAGTCCCTTTAGACGGTTTTGGATTAAAATGGCCACCGAAAAAAGGTACTTTGAGGAAAAGCCTGTTTTAGAAGAGAAGCCGGTAACAACCGACTACTCAACGTTCTCAAAATTGTTACCCAGCTATGACGGGAACAAGAGAACACTTGCATACTATATTGAAGGTGTGGAGAGTGCTCTCGAACTTATTGCCAACAAAGACGACCCTTGCATTGCATGTCTTGTAAGAAACAAGTTGTCAGGTAAAGCTGTCGAAGCCCTCTCGGAGAATCCTGGCTCAAAAACGTGGCCAGAAATTAAAGAAGTGTTCAAAAAGAAATTCGGAGAATTTAGAACGGAAATCCAATTAGTACAGGAACTAGTGAACGTCACTAAAGATTCGAGCTCTTTAGAGGCATTTGGTGATAAAATTAGACTCTTAATGAGTACATTGATATCAGCAGAACCTACCAAACGCGTTTATTACGAACAAATGGCTCTCGAAACATTTTTAGATAAGCTAAACCCGATCACAGCGGTTTTAATTAGGTTAAGGCACGTAGAAAATCTAGAGCAAGCCATAACAGTAGCAAAACAAGAAGAAATAAAACTACGCAATAGACGTGCCGCGCAAACTAAATAAACACAACATATTTATATTCGGAGACCAACAAGCTTTAGGTCTAGCAAGAAACGTCATAAAAACAAGATCAAATAGGTGGAATGATAGATACCATGTAACTTCGATGATTAAACCATATGCCTCGAGTGAGCAGATCCTGAGTAGCTGCAATCATGAATTTCTAAGAAACCTTACCCATGATGACATCATAATTATTGTAACAGGATCAAACGACAAACAGCCCTATAAGTTAATGTCAGAAATATGTAATGTACTGCATATGCTACGGAACCAGACTGTATACCTTACGAATGTCCAATATAACGCCTATCTTAATGAAAAGATGTTGAACAATAGCATAGAGCAAATAGCTAGTAATTATAAAAACTGTAAATACATAAAAATCTATAACAATGACAATTTTTATGATAATATTGTAAATTGCAATTGTGGCTATTATAATAACTATTTAGAGAGATTATGTTATAAACTAAATGTCGAAATAGATCACAACTATTACCGGAGTGAAATGTTCTCCAAACTTAAATGCAACTTGAATAAATCAAAGGTACCCTTAACTAATGATTTAAAATCGGCACGCAAAAGAGTATATCAATCAAAAATAACTTCATATTTCAGCAATACCAATAAACAACAACAAGAAATTCCCAGTCCTTCATCTCACCCATCATTTTTTCGCATCTAAACATAATACTATCCACATCACACTACTGCACCAGAACATAGCCGGATTATTAAATAAACAAGATCTACTTGAAATAACGATAGATAACCTAAACAAAAATGCAAACAGTGTCGATATTATCTGTCTAAGTGAAACATTTATAAAACAAGGGACAGAATCAAATGTCAGACTTAACAACTATAGATTAGCAACACATTTCTGTCGACCTAACCAGCGTAGAGGAGGTACATGCATATTAGTTAAGAATGACTTAGAATTTAAAGAAATCTCCAATCTAACACCCCCAATTGCTCTGCATTTTGAGTGCTGTATTTTAGAGATTCTAAAGCTTGACCTCATTGTAGCATGTATTTACAGGACTCCTACGTCAAATGTGACGATTTTCTTGGAGAAGCTAGAGCACTTAGCATCATTACTTAGTAAGAAGACAAATAAAAAAATCATATTATGCGGTGACTGGAACATAGACTTGCTCAAATCTAACAAAGTATCCAAGGAGCTCAATTCTATTCTCAAGAACAATGCCTTAATAAACCATATTGAAATTCCTACAAGAAAAAAGGCATGCCTAGATTTAATAGCAAGTAACATAAAAGACACTAAATCACAACTCCACCATTTAGCTCTCTCTGACCATGAAACCGGACAATCAGTCACAGTGAACTTGGAAATCAATAGCAATGTCAAAACAAAACAAAGATTTTGGTTTAGGAGTATAAGAGACCTTAGTAGTGAAAACTTATTAAAATATAGATACTACCTGTCGCGCCTTCCTTTCTCAGAGACTTATGAGTCCCAAAACACGAACCAAGCTTTCAATAACTTCCACGATACGATAAAACTCTTTTATGATTTATGCTTCCCATTGCTAAAAGTTAAATGTGTAGACAAACCTACGAAAAATAAATGGCTAACTAAAGGTCTAAAACTAAGCTGTGTGAAAAAAAGAGTCTTATATTTAAAATATCATTTAAATAAGGACAATAAAAAAAGGAACAATAAAATTTATAAAAAGTATTCGAAAATCCTAAAAAAATGTATCCACAGAGCTCAGCAAATAAATAACCATAATTATATTAAGGAATCAAAAAGCAAAGGCAAAGCAGCGTGGAAAATTATTAAAGAACACACAAAAACCCTAACCAACAATTCCGAAATCACAGCCATTGAAGTCGGTGACAAAAGATATAGCGACCCTAAACAAATCTGTGACCTATTCAATAAATACTATATATCCTTGACGAACACACCCAATTCAAATGGACAAATACCATCAAATAGCTGTACATATATCACACAGAACAATATTAGCATTTTCTTAACTCCAGTGGAGGAAGCAGACATATATAAAATTATAACAACATTTAAAAACACAAACGCTACCGGCTACGACGATATAAACACCAGAAAGATAAAACATTGTGCGGTATGTTTAGCCCCTCCGCTAACACATATTATAAACTTATCGCTTTCACAAGGTGTTTTTCCAAATCGCCTAAAAAGGTCCATCGTAAAACCCCTGTACAAAAAAGGTGACAAATTGCAAACAAGTAATTATAGACCCATCACGCTGATTCCAGTTATCGCAAAAATATTCGAAAGAGTAATGTATGATAAATTGCAAAAAATCATAACAGCATGCAATATTCTTAAAACCGAGCAATATGGATTTCGTAAACAAAAAAGTACCTCTCTTGCAGCATTTTCTCTAATGAAACATGTAACGCAGAGCCTAAATGAGAAAACAATGATAGCATGTGCATTCCTGGATATGTCGAAAGCATTCGACTTTGTTTGCCATAAGACGCTACTCTCAAAGCTCTACAACTATGGAATTCGCGGCACAGCAAACGACTGGCTTCAAAGTTATCTCTCGAACAGGCTGCAATGTGTAGAAATAACGCACACTAACAAATTTCTACAAAGTACGTTTAGATCAACATACGAACCGATAAATTCCGGTGTTCCCCAAGGGAGTTTACTATCGCCCCTCCTATTTTTATTGTATATTAATGATCTCCCAGACGCTATAAGCCAGGAATGTGTACTATTCGCAGACGACACGACATTAATAATTAAAAGTAAGGATGCAATTATGCTTAAGGACGATATACATGACACTCTGAAAAGAACCGTTACATGGCTAGAAACAAACAATTTAAAACTAAACATGTCTAAAACTAATATAATTAAATTCCAAACTTACAATACAAGCAGGACGAACCTTAAAATTAATTTCAATAATGAACCTTTAAAAATTGTTGAAGAGTGTGTATTTCTAGGTATGACTATCGACCAAAACTGCAACTGGAAACCCCACACAGATAAAGTAGCTAATAAAATTGACAGATACGTTTATGTACTGAGAAGGATCAGACAAATTGTAGACCTCCATACTGCAAAAATCGTATATCACGCATATGTGTCCTCCATGCTCCGATATGGGATCATTGTATGGGGTAACTCTGTGGACGTTAATATATTATTCCGAGCACAAAAAAAGTGCATCAGAGCAATGAGCGGTGCTCAATATCTCGATAGTTGCAAACCACTTTTCAAAAAATATAATATATTACCCTTACCATGCTTATATATTTTTGAGATATGCAAGCTAGTGAAAAAGCACCCGGAACTCTTTAGAAAGCTTGGAGAAAATGAAGGTAGTAGAACCAGGCATAAAAACAGACTACAGTTACCACAGATGCGACTTGAATTATTTAGGAGAAGTGCCTTTTGCATGGCCATAAGGGTATACAACCATTTGCCTAACGGTCTCATTGAGTTCCCTACAACGGTATTCCTACGTAAATTGTTTAATATATTATTAGAAAAAAGGTATTACTCTGTAAAAGAATATTTTGATGACAAATCTCTGACTCTTATATTATATTAATAGAATTACACTATCGATTTGACATGAGGTTATTGATAATTCCATGATTGTAATAATGTTATTTATTGAAATTATAATACGATTATTGTTATGTTATTATGAAATGCCATTGTCAGAATTTGCATGGTAAATTTAGATCTAATATTATTTTTTGTTTATTGAATAATTAATTGGTTAATAATAGTAATAATTGTATTTAGCTGTAAGTAAATTTTTGCACGCCCCGTCAGGTGGTAGAATATGTTGTACTACGAACAAAACCCAACAACTTGTATAGGACCATATTCTAGCAAATAAATAATATTTCATTTCATTTCATTTCATTTCATTTCATTTCATTTCAACTAAATCCAATGAAAAATATAAACCTTCCGCGAACAAATCACAAAAATCAAATTCATTTAACAATTCATTCAATAAAAAAGATCAATACGCGAAAAATAAACCATCTACGGAGAACGCGGACGCAAATAAAAAGAAAATACACTTCCAAAGTGAACCGGAGAACGATGACGATAATCAATCATCATTCGAACAAGACAACGATGGAAATGTATCGGACGAAATAGACGATGAAAATTTTCTTCTAGACCTTCAAAACCACTTAATAATGTAGCCTTTATAAATAATACACGTAATCAGAATCGCTTACCATATATATACATAAGTGAGCTAGGCGGCAGATTCCTATTAGACACAGGTGCCTCACAATCACTTATAAACCCCAGCATACTAGAAAATAGAAAGCACATTAATTTTGAAATTAAAAACGAAACCCATTATATAAAGACAGCTCATGGGACCTCAAAGCATAAACGAGTTGCATACATAACACTCCCTAAAAGGTTGTTTAACAGGGATATCAAACACAAATTCCTTATTTTTAATTTCGATCCAGACTTTACAGGACTATTAGGCTTAGATTTATTAATACCACTCAAATGTAAAATTGACATAAAAAACATGGTACTTCGCACAGAAAACGCGGATATACCAATAAGGAACGACATAAAATCATACAGTAAAATAAAACCTAAATGCGAACAAGTAATCAACCTATTATGCAACTATAAAGAAGGCGAATACTTTGCAGAAGGAGTAACAACTAAAACCGGATTGGTCTTCCCACCAGCTTTAATCTCAGTAAAAAACGGAAACGCTCTAACTACCGTAATTAACACATCAGATAAAGAAATAATTTTCAAAAATAGCTGCCACTTAAACCTACAAAGATTAACGATTAAACAAAACAGTAATAAATCACATAACCCCGCGAAGGACATCGACAAAATTCAAAGAGAAAACTTAGAAAGACTTCGTACAGATCACATGAATCCTGAGGAAAACAGAGAAATCAAAAAACTGTGCTATAACTATCGTGACATATTTCACTGCGAAGAAATACCTTTAACATTTACTCACGACATCAAACACGAATTACGAGTAACAGACGATAAACCTATTTACGTCCGTAATTACAGACAGGCACCTAAACAAAAAGAGGAAATTAAAAAACAAATTAATAAACTCCTAGACCAAAATATAATTCGCGAAAGTAGCTCACCTTGGTCCTGCCCAGTTCATATAGTACCCAAAAAAGTCGATGCTTCAGGTGAACAAAAGTATAGGCTAGTAATTGATTACAGAAAACTCAACGATAAAACTATTGAAGACAAGTACCCCCTACCCAACATAGAGGATATACTAGACAAATTAGGACGAGCACAATACTTTACAACACTAGATCTAGCCTCTGGCTACCATCAAGTGGAAATGCACCCGAAAGACATAGAAAAAACAGCCTTCTCAATAGACCGCGGACATTATGAGTTCCTTAGAATGCCCTTTGGCTTAAAAAACGCACCAAGTACATTCCAAAGATTAATGGACGTAGTACTACGCGGCATAGATAACGTTTTAACATACCTTGATGATGTAATCATATACTCTACGTCATTACAGGAACATATAGACAAATGTAAACAAGTATTCGACCGTTTCAGGACGCATAACCTTAAGATTCAGTTGAATGAATCAGAATTCCTCCAAAAACAGGTGAAATTCCTAGGACACACACTCACAGACAAAGGCCTTCAGCCTAACGAAGATAAAATTGCAGCTGTTAAGAAATTTCCCATACCTAAGACACAGAAAGAAATTAAATCATTCTTGGGATTAGTAGGATATTACAGGAAATTCATACAGGACTTCGCCAAATTAACTAAACCCCTCACAAAATGCTTAAAAAAAGGCAGTAAAATAAACCTTACGCCCGAATACATAGAAGCCGTTGAAAAATGTAAAGAAGTACTAATTAACGCACCTATTTTGCAATACCCAGATTTTGAAAAACCGTTTATTCTCACAACAGACGCATCAGACGTAGCTATAGGCGCAGTATTATCCCAGGGTCAAATAGGCTCCGATAAACCCATAGCCTATGCCTCACGAACTCTTTCAGACACAGAACAGCGATATTCGACCATAGAAAAAGAATTGCTTAGTATAGTATGGGCAACCAAATACTTTCGCCCTTATTTGTACGGAAAAAAGTTCACAATATACACAGACCATCGCCCTCTAACATGGATAATGACTATCAAAGACCCAAACTCAAAACTCACACGTTGGCGATTAAGACTAGCAGAGTACAATTACGACGTACAGTATAAGAAAGGTAAATCTAACACCAATGCCGATGCATTATCTAGAGTTCAGATATTACACCATAACCAAAACGTTCTAGATAACAACGCGACCGACCCACAACCTAGCACTTCTAACATTGACCCGGACCTAGCAAACATAGACATTCGTACACTATTAGGTATACCAACCACCCCGGACATTGTAAATCCTCAACAATCACAAAATAATGAAACCATAACAGACAAAATACCAGAGATAGACGACGCAATTGACAGACAGCAAAAACAATTTCATATCAGAAAAACACCAGGAGAAAGCTATAGAGTAGACGATAGATCAAAAGGAAAAACGATAATAAAAGACATATGGATCCCTATTAATAACACCGAGGATCAAATAACACAATTCCTAAAGGAACATACTATCCCAGATCGAGTTTTCCACTGCTACTTTCACCACGAAGAATACTACCCATTATTTTGTAAAGTGTTCAAAAACGTATTCGGTAATCGAGGACCAAAACTAATTAGATGCTTAAATAGAGTCACCCTAATAGAGAACCCTTCAGAACAGATAGATTTAATAAGAAAATATCACGAGGGTAAAACCATCCACAGAGGCATCCAGGAAACCTATAAACACATTCATAGAAATTACCATTGGCCAAATATGTTAGTTTCCATACAAAAATTTATCAATAAATGCGATCAATGTCTTAAGAGCAAATACGAACGCAATCCATTAAAACTACCATTATCTCTTACCGATACCCCACACAAACCAATGGAACATATGTTCATGGACCTCTACAGCAGTGGAGGAACAACGTTTTTAACCTTAATAGATAACTTTACAAAATACGCACAAGCTTTACCACTCACAGCTTCAACTAGTATTCATATAGCCGAAGCATTATTGAGCCTATTCTCAACCATTGGCGTACCTAAGAAAATTACAACCGATTCTGACTCAAAGTTTGACAACGAAGTGATAACAGAAATATGCGCAATGCACAACATTCACATACACTTCACCACACCGTATAACCCAAATTCTAACTCACCAATAGAAAGGTTACACTCTACCTTGGCAGAAATAATAAGAATCCAAAGATTAACCGATAAAGACGAACCAACAAACCTAATGAAATACGCAATCATAGCTTACAATAATACAATTCATTCCTCCACCGGTTTTACGCCATTTGAGCTATTATATGGACATACAGATAGTAGAAACCCACTAGAGTTACACTGTCCCAAAGAATTCTACCAGGAATACGTGCTTAAACACAAACAAATTATGGAAAATACACAGAAACTAATAAGCGAAAAGTTATCAAACGACAAACAGCAGGTAATAGAAAGAGCAAACAAAAACACGGAAGTCGCACAATTTAAAGTAGGAGACACAGTGTACAAACAGGTAGCTAAAACCGCGAGAAATAACAAACTCGAACCAAAATACCTCGGCCCATACACAATAGTACGTATTCACCCAGAACAAATAGCTGAAATAGTAGGCAAACACGTAAACGCAAAAACTATTAGAGTCCACTTCCGCTTACTAAGGCGCCCTGAAAATGTTTCAGGAACGCCATCGCCTGCATCGCAATGCTCCGATTCGCCACAGCAACGTCAATCATACAGCCAATAGATAACCACAACGGGATATTGGTACTGACGGAAGCAAAAGCACAGTATCAAGTAGATACCTACCATTTAGCTATAATCTACAACGTAACAAAACTAAAAGATATTTATATAGATATATGCAGTAATTACTTCACTATGAAACTAAAACAGAATTCTTCAATAAATATTTCTACTTCCACTAAGCAAATAGATTACTTAATAGATACAATAGAAAGTAGATTAGTTTACTTAGGTTCGGATACCTTAGGTTTAAAATCGATTTATAGAAATAAGCGTGGTCTCGTCAACGGGCTAGGCTCTATTGTAAAAGCGATCACAGGTAACTTAGACCAGGAAGACGCGATTAAATTCGATAATGAAATCAAAGCACTGCAGTCCTCAATAAAAAACAACAGATTCAATCAAAAAAGAACTATGAGCATCATGCAAACCTTTATGGACGAGTACGAAACAAACTTAAGACATATAAAACACAACCAAGAAGAAATCTACAGGGCAATAGATAGATATTCGAATAAAAACACAGAATTTGAAATGAATTTCGTAACAACGGGAATATTTAACAACATAGAGAGCTCGCTTCAACAACTCTACGATAGACTAGAAACATTAGTAAACGCTTTGACATTCTCACACCTTGGTAAAATGCACCCGAGTATAATAGAACCGTCATACTTAATAGAAGAACTTAACTTAATACAAAATGAACTAGACGTAATGCTGGCCTTTCCACCAAACATAAAATACATTCACTTATGGGAAGAAGCAATAACAACAAAAGCATATAGCACTAACGAAACAGTTAACTTTATTTTAGAAATACCGATAGTTGCAGAACAACCCTATAATCTCCTTCACCTTTATTCTATACCCAACAATAACAACACAATACTAGTCCCTAAAAGTCCTCTCCTAATCTTGGGAAATAACGAGTTTGCATATCCTCATGAGCAATGCACCAACATAGCGGAGGACGAAGTCATCTGTAAACATCTAGAATGGCAAACACTCCTTCACTCAACGGACTGCATTGCCCAATTAATACAACATCAAGAACCACACAACTGCACGTACGCGACGGCAACCTATCGCAGCAACATAATTCAACAGATACGGGAAAACTCCTGGATCGCAGTACTGAAACAGGAAGAAGTTATGAAAACCACTTGCGGCAACGATGTACAATATCAAAGAAATAGCGGTGTATTTCTTATAACCACGGACAATAATTGCAAAGTGCAAATCGGAGAGAAAACACTAATGACGCACAAACGATACATAAACATGAAAGAAACCATACCTCTACCACGTATACACGAAACACCAAAACCTATACCAACAAGGATAAACTTAGAAAACGTCGAACTAGACAAATTGAAAAACGCCTTGCACCAATCAGAAGAGGTAAAACTCGCCGAAGAGGACCCAGTCTTCATACCTAGCATACCCAGCTGGCCATCCATAACACTATACATCACAGTCTTCCTGACCGGAGTTGGAGTAGCAGCCTACAAATTCTGGTGGAAACCCAAGTCGGCGCAAACCTCAGCACAGCTTCCTGAAGCCGAAGAACTCCAACATCAGTCGCTGCCTTCGGTGCGCCTCCATCTTAAGGGGGGAGGAGTTATGTCGCCGTAACTACGACACCATACAATACTACTCATTGTAATTAGGCTATTTAGATAACACCGGAGTAACTTCCCGGAAATATATAAGAGTACATGCTTATGGTCACTACGTGAATCATTATACATATGAAACGACCCTTTGTTAAGATAAGTTAGTTGTAAGATCTTGTTTAATAAAATGATCAGTCTGTATCTGCTCTTCAAGCGGTAAACACCTTGTTTGCTTTTTAAAAAGCCTTCGGCCTCCGCCCGCTACCTAACTCGCGCCGCGTTTCTTTATGGTGCGTCCGTATTAACCAGTTTTTATTGCTCTAAACCAAAAAGACCTTTATGTAAATACTGTTCCAAATATCGGTTTAAAAAACCGGTTTATGCGAACGAAACCAAATGTAAAGGTTTTGCGGCAAGTACATAATAACGGTTTGAAAATTTTACCGGTATCCGAGCCCTGCTATGTACCGTTGCGCTCATTGGATTTGACATTATTTGTTTTTGAAAGAACTGTCGCTAAGTTACCTACTTAGTAGAAATTCTTTGTTTACAAAAAGTCTATGTCCTCGTGGCACGGACTATACCTTGACTATATATATTACATACATACATACATACATACATATTCTCAAGCCTATAACCCCGAAGAGGTAGGCAGAGGTGTATTTCTACACCCACTTTTCGCCAGATATACTTTAGTCCTACGTAATAAGGGGCGAGCCTATTGCCGTACCGGGCACATTTCCAGACTCCGTGCTGCTATTGAGAATTTCGTGACAGAAAAACCCAATAACACTGCCCGACCCAGGAATCGAACCCGGGACCGATCGATCCCACGCGCACATTTATGCCGCGAGACCAACGAGGCAGTCGTAAAGGGTTTGATGTCGAGTTCTCCGTCTCTACGATAGTATTTGCATCGTGTTATATATTACTAGCTTTCGCCCGCGGCTTCGCCCGCATGAAATTTCAATAAAGAGTTGCCTTTGTACTTCCCCAGGTTTCAGACTATCCATATCAAATTTCATTACAAACGGATCTGCACATTAGCCGTGTAGCATACATATATTATAAACAGATAATAAGTACTTAAAATTACTTTTGTTTTTATAGTCGTCAAACTTCAGGTAAAGATTAGTATGTAGTGTATATTATTAAGGTTATTGAAGAGCTTATATACCTACTGAATAGAATTGCAGCAAAAATAAAAACTGAAAGCATTACCAGAAACTACAAAATCAGACCGCCCCTCCTCCCCACTGCGCTTCAGCGCACCAACTCATACTCTCGCGCTTTTAATAACGCTGCGCTTAGGTCAATTATATCATAAGCTCTATTCTGCCAATCAAGCCCTTTCATTTGAGACCCATATTGGGGTATTTGTGGAAAATATGTCATCCGTCATTTTATGGCGACAGCCATCTTAGATTTTTCATAGTGAGCCCTATTCTACCAATCATGCCCTTTCATTCGATACCCATATTGAGTTATTTGTGGAAAAATGTAATACGCCATTTTGCGGCGACAGCTATCTTCGATTTTTCATAGTGAGCTCTATTCTACGAATCAAGCCCTTTCATTTGATACCCAAATTGAGGTATTATTGGAAAATAAATAATCCGCCATTTTGTGACAGCGGCCATCTTGGATTTTTCATAGTGAGCTCCATTCTACCTATCAAACCTTTTCATTCGATACCCATATTGAGTTATTTGTGGAAAAATGCAATCCGCCATTTTGCGGCGACAGCCATCTTGGATTTTTCATAGTGAGCTCTATTCTACGAATCAAGCTCTTTCATTTGATACCCATATTGAGGTATTTGTGGAAAATAAGTAATTCACCTTTTTGTGGCGGCGGCCATCTTAGATTTTTCATAGTGAACTCCATTCTACCAATCAAACCCTTTTATTAGATACCCACATTAAGGTGTTTGTGGAAATATGTAATCCGCCAGTTTGTGGCGGCAGCCATCTTGGATTTTTCATAGTGAGCCCTATTCTACCAATCAAGCCCTTTCATTCGATACCCATATTGAGTTATTTGTGGAAAATATGTAATACGCCATTTTGCGGCGACAGCCATCTTGGATTTTTCATAGTGAGCTCTATTCTACAAATCAAGCCCTTTCATTTGATACCCATATTGAGGTATTTGTGGAAAATAAGTAATTCGCCATTTTGTGGCAGCGGCCATCTTGGATTTTTCATAGTGAGCTGCATTCTACCAATCAAACCCTTGCATTTGTTACCCATATTGAGTTATTTGTGGAAAATATTCAAAATATGTAATCAGCCATTTTGCTGCGACAGCCATCTTGGATTTTTCATAGTGAGCTCTATTCTACGAATCAAGCCTTTTCATTTGATACCCATATCGAGGTATTTGTGGAAAATAAATAAGACGCCATTTTGTGTCAGCGGCCATCTTAGATTTTTCATAGTGAGCTAGATTCTACCAATCAAACCCTTTCATTTGATACCCATATTGAGGTTGTTGTGAAGTAATATGTGATTCGCCATTTTGTATCGGTGGCCATCTTGGATTTACAATCATTTAAATATTATCTTTTAATCTCGATGACAATATGAGTGTATACCAAATATCAGATCAATCATCAGGCAGGGGGTAAAATTCCAATTACTAAATTTGACCCAAGCAAACAAATAAAGATAATACAGGATTTTCGCCGACTTAGTTGATACTTTTCCTTATAGTATGGCAACATTATACATTTTTTTTATAAATTGTAGCCTATGTGTTATTCTGATGTATAAACTATATTACTGTAAAGTTTCATCCAAACCCGTTCAGTAGTTTTTGCGTGAAAGAGTAACAAACAGCCATCCATCCATCCATCCATCTTCACAAACTTTCACATTTATAATATTAGTAGGATGTTAGACTATACATATTAGTCATGACATGTATGTTTACAACTTAAAAACTACCAAATATATAATGACATGGCTTTCATCAAACGATAGATAGATCGATTCACAAGGGAGGTTTTGATGTATTCCTTGATATTTTGTGTAAAGTTATATGGAATATGAAAGAAAAAAGAAAAGAAAAAATAATTTTATTCTTATGATGATGCCGAATACCTTTCAAATGTGCGCAAATGAAGTTATGTGAAAATTATGTATTACAGAATTATTTCTGTTAAATATTCGTTGAATCATGCTACAAAATACATCTAAACATATCTGTAGCTATTGCCTTTTGGGGCTATTGTTTTAGTATACCTAATTATTCAATGTTCAGTTTTTATTATATTTACATAAAAAGTTAGACGCGTTGGTCTGTCTCACTGATTTTCATGTTGACTGCCAGATTCACAAAGAATTATGCTATGGTTTTACCTATACATTTGTTTAGAGAATTTATATTTGTTTAATTATTGTATTATGAAAATCCTGCGCAAATCTGTGGCACGCGGCACTTGTAGTTACTAATGTAAATACAACGTCTACGGCTATCTAAGTAATCAAATCTTCACAATTTTATTTTCAAGAAGATATTTTTTTTTAAGTTATCGGCTTAAATAAAATTAATTTCACTAGACTGTGAAAATAGGTCAAGAAACTATATTGTACCTGAGTTATATTGAGATTTTTTGATGATTTATCGTCAGGTATTTAATTTGTGACGTCTTCAAGTTACTGGTAGACTAGTAGCAAAAAAATGTATATGAACGCTTCAAAACCACATATATACATAGAATTACGTCTAGCGTTCAGAGTTAGGTAAAGACAACGGGTTCACGCTCTACCAACTTGGTACAGCTATTTTGGCGTTGTTGGATGGGCTTTAAAAAGAAATAATAATTTTTCAAGCCGTTACAGGATTTGCGATTGAAATAAACTATATCCATTGGAAGAAAAAACTAGCTGTAAGAGCTTATTCACTCATTTACTTTTTTTGTGCATGGACGTAGGGAATGCAAATCTCGCGAGATTTGGGCTCAAGCGCGAGATTATGAAGCCAATCTCGCGAGATCTCGCCAATTTCGAGATCTCGCGAGATTGGCAATATGGATGTTTTTTTTTGTAAATAATCGTAATATTTGATTAATTAGGACAAAAATAATAACCATTTTAAGTATTATAAGAAACATTATTTATCACGAATTTTTCAATAGACTTTTATGCTTCAAACATTGTTTGACGTAGGTACCTATCTGTCTATACTTTTTTAATAAAGTTTTATGAAGTAAACTTTTACGGACGGATCTGTCAAATAAGGAAGGAAAGAAACAACCAGTCTTCGCTTCTAATTTCAAACAAAAATCTTTTAGTAATAAAACATTTCTTTTATAACAAACCAAACAACGAGAGGTCAAAAAAATCTATGTTACTAAACTGAGGTATTATTATCAATTAGGTAAATAAAACTATATCTACTCAGTAGACCTTTTAGATATTACAGATTAATTAACAAAATATACCAATTAGACAGACTTTTAGAAATTACAGATCCTAATTAACAAAATATACCAATCAAAGGAAAGATTGGTTCAGTTCAAATCACAAGCCATTATTACGAATTATTTTCAAAGTAGCTCCTTCAGAAGCACAAAATGTGCAAAGAATTGTCTGCTAAACGGCTTCCTTTTCTGTTGGCCAGATAACCAGCCGCTGAGAAAGCCCTTTCGGATTCAACGCTAATTGAAATTCTCGCACTTCTCAAGCAGACATCCACGAACTGCAAAAGTTTGCCTTTTAACCCCCCGTACTCGTATAAATTCATTTCATTTTTTTATTAATGCCGATACCGACAGATTGCAACTCCGTACGAGTCAGTTCGCGCTTCTAATAAGACGTTTTTATGCTCAAGTGCAATCTCGTAAATCTCGCGAGATCTCGCCCATTTTTCGACCGAGATTAATCTCGCTAAAAAAGGCCGAGATCTCGAGAGATTGCATTCCCTACATGGACGTCTGTGAAGTATTCTGTCCCTTTCTGTTCTATACATGATGAATGTGAAGACCTCAACCTCTCTGAATATAGCACAGATTGAATGCCAAATAAGTACTCCATAAAAACTTGATCGTTTTGCTAAAACACGCCGTGTAGAATATGCTATATACCTACCAAATATTTAGTTATGTACGTAAGGAAAGTACGCTGAAACAAAAATAAAATTCTCGCTTATATTTTTTATTTACGACGTCATATACATTTCTCGAGCAGCCGTAAGTCGCATATCATATATGTAGAATTTAAAAAGAGGCTCTACACATTCCGCGGAGTAACAAAGCGTTGAAAGTTAAAATAATTTATTAGTATTTCGCACGCCGCCGCCGCGTAGCTGCCTACTTTAAGTTGCCTATCCAACAAATATTCACTGGGCGGCGTGCGAAGAAAACATTAGCTTCTAACAGTTAGTAACAATACTATGGTACAACGAGCAAAATTATTGATATGATTTCAAATTGGGTGAAGCCTATAAGTAATATGATTATAAAATGACTTAAATAACTGATAAATTTGATAAAATTACACCCAGACGCAAGAGGTAATCGTGATCATCACACAAATATTTCTCCTGGGCGGGAATCAAACTAAGACCCAGCGGCTTAGCTGTCAAGATCTGTAACCATTAGAGCAATTGACCACGCACACCGCTCAGCTGCCCCACACATCTCTGTTGTACAAGCAGCCTTATTCCTCAAGAAACGTACTGCTGTGATAAATTTGAGGGTTCATATGTTTTTACAGCTCCATAGGGGATTTGTTGTTTTATATTTACTGCTTTTCTTCTTTTATTGTGATGTATTTCTTAAGAAGTAGCTGAGACATCCTCGGTACGACAGCTGAATATTCCTACAATTTAGTAACCGTTATTATTTTGTTGTATAAGCGCCCTTGCAGTATTTGTTTTATAGGTTTGCAGGAAAAGGATAAAGTATCTATTTGAATGTTAAAATACTTTGTAAATGTTACTAGGGGATACCCGCAGCTACACCAACACATACTTTTAATTTAACTGTTTCTGTCCGATTCCGTGGGAATTAAGGGAAATATCCTCTTAGTGCACCCTACGGTCCCCAGGGAATATACGGCTGTACGTTGTCTGTCAATAACGCAAGATTTTTATAGATTTTATTTGTGACTAGTGTTTGCGAACTACTTCGCGTGCCCGGTTAATTTATAGCCTAAGTTACTCCTTGGTACATCAGCTATCCGCCAGTGAAAGTCCCGTAAAAATCGATCCAGCTGTTCCAGAGATTAGCGGGAACAAACAGGCAGACAGACAAAAAATATAAAAAAATGTCATTTTGGTATATGTAACGTGTATACATTCATAAGCATTTAGTAAAAAGCGGTTATTTTAATATTATAAAGAGACACTTCAATTTTATTTATATGTATAGATTATTATTATTTGTTAACAAGTAATCCATTGACGCAAATTCAAAATCATTATGCATAATGTACTGATCTCGTATAATTTCAAAAATAGGTAATGAGTAATAAGTAAATAAGTATCAAGACTTAATTATACAAAATTACTACTTTAATGTATGTATGGTACTATTGTTCGTTTTGGTATTCCCCTGTATATGTATAAGTATAACTTCTACCGGTGTATTTTGCACGTGTTAACAATAGTATTTTTAGATAAACTGATGTTTGCACATTATCTGATTTGAAAAATAGTTAACGTAATAGAATTATATAAATTGCAGGTGAATATGCTTACTAATAGAGTACAAAATATGTTGATGATCAGTCAAGTACGCGAGTTTTCCTCTCCTTGTTTTATATTGGCAGAAAATATTTTGACGACACTTTTAATAACATTCCTCAGTCTCTCCTTAAATCAAATTACATCAGTTAGTTTTGCTGTCGCCTGCGACATCGTTCACTATCCACGGAGCTTTACCTTATTATGCTGACAAGAAACAGATTCAGGGTCCTACTATCATGCTTGACTGCTGAGGTAAAACTAAGCATGCAGCAGGCCAATCGTTTGTTATCGAGAATTTGTATTTGATTATGTAAATCTCTTGTGAAAACTACAGTAATGTAAATGTAATTTAGATTGTGTCCCTTCATCGATTTGTCGTTGTCGTCCATTGCTTCTTTGTAGTTCAGCCGTTATCTATATACAGGATGTCACAAGACCCATCACCAAGCCGAAGTCTACTCGTTTTGCACATCATGCCAAGTCACACTACGTGAAAATAATACCGGGGAAACAAAAAAAAATTTAAGCTTAAAAAAATTAACAACTTTTATTACCGTCAATGTATAGCGCGCGTTTGCAGACATCGTACCTACGGCGGCCGTCTCTACCTACACCGTGCGCCGCGGTGGCGGCAGTTTATGATCACGTGGTCGCGCGGCCGAGGGGAATGACCTCGCAGCTGATTGATGGTACGCATACACTACGCGTCGGGAACTTTAAAGCCGTTTACTTTAGGGAAATATTGAACATTTTGTTTATGTTTCTTTGGCAGAAAGTGTACATTTATCATTCTAAACAGGATTTTGGAATAATTCGAAAAAAAATATTCGTGACTTTGAGCCTCAATATCTCCTGAACCAGTAATTTCCCAGGTATGGTGCCGAAGTAAAAAATGATCGTAATAATTGGTACTATATGGGGTTTCAGTTTTCGTTAAGGGTCTTTTTACACCCTGTATATAGGATGCCACTGTCCTAAATTCAAAGTATAATTCAGATGTTTTACAGAAAACAGACATTTTATAAAATGACACGCTCGTTGTTGCGCTGTATGCCTTAAGAAAATTACAATGAAGGCTAAAAGTCAAATAAAGATCTTGTAAATAAAATAAAATAAAAAAGGCTGTAAGTTTTCAGATAATGAAGTCCAATATATAGAATACTGAATTATACAGAAACATAGGTAATAAGTTACATAAGCTTACAAATAATCCATATTAGAATTGAGAGAATATTTAGCGCCTCAAGTTTAATCGGATTTGTAGAGTGTTTCTACGAAGTCTTAATATAATAATATCACTTAATACGACGTTATCTCGCCACTAAGTACCGTTAAGCAGTAATACTAGTTAGTATCAAATGAGCCAAAGTTCCAAGGGCGCCGGTGAGACATACTTAAGGGATTGGGCCCTTACTTTAATGAGTTACTGAATAGAGTGTTCAGTCTGCGTGTTTATAGGGGAATTATAGAGGTAGTCATCATCATCCTAGCGCTGTCCCGGTTGTACTCCAAAACCCTCGCATTGGAGCCCGGGGTCCGCTTTCCGGCTATGTCTCCTCCACTTCGCACGGTCTTCAGCATCCCTGGTGGTTAGTTGGTTGGCACGCATATCATCCCTTACGACGTCAAGCCAGCATTTCTTTGGCCTTCCCCGTTTACCGGGGCCCGGTGGAGGTAGCATGGCAAGACATTTGTTACCCACGTAAGATGCCGGTTGACGTAAGACATGGCCATACCAGCGTAGATGACACTCTTGCAGTTTGTCAGCAATGTCACGGACATGAAGGCTACCCCGGATGCGGGAGTTCCTAATGCGGTCCTTCCGCGTGACACCACAGATCCAGCGCAGCATGTTCATCTCCGTGACACGCAGACTCTGCTTGTGTCGATCAAGCACAGGCCACGTCTCACTGCCAGGACAGGTCTAATGATGGATTTATAGACCTGTCCTTTGAGCTTAACCGGTATTTTGGGGTCACAAATGACACCGCTCACCTCACGCCATTTGGCCCAGGCTGCCGAAATGCGTGCCTTGACGTCGCAATCGATGTCACTAGACGCGTGCAGTACTGATCCCAGGTACTTGACCAGGTCCTTTCGCTGGGCAAAGTCTCCGCCTATACGAATTGACGCGGGATCAGTACTGTTGCAGGCCAAGTACTCGGTCTTTGCCACGTTTATTTTCAGAACGCCGTTCTCAAGCGACTCCTTCCACGCATTCACACGCCGCACCAAGCGTCCCCTGTCCTCATCCGCCAGCGCGATATCATCAGCATACATGAGCAGCCACGGGGGCTGCTCATGTGAGTCCCTGATGCTGTCTGACAGTACGTCTAATATGACACTGAATAGGTACGGACTAAGGACGGAACCCTGGTGGACCCCGACGGTGATGGGAAAGGTTCTTGTGTCGCCAACAGCAGTCCGAAGTACGGAATCGGAATTGGAGTACATGTCTCGGATGATGTCAATATATGCTTCTGGTACACCTTTGGATCTTAGCGCCCACCAGATCATCTGTCTCGGCACACAGTCGAAGGCCTTCTGCATGTCTAGAAACAGAAGATGCAGAGGCGTGTTCTTCGACCTGTACCGCTCCATGACGATCCTGAGGGCGAAACTTGGGTCCATGGTGCCGTGACCAGGGCCTCAAGTCTGTTATTACAATAGTGCCAAAATGGTCAATCACTGACTTTATAATTGTTGATTTTGACAAGTTTGGTAGTCTACTGTTACAATGGTGCCATTATGATTTTCCGATGGTCAACCACTGACACTCCATTGAAAGACATGGCATAGATTGGTAGTCTCGTACATAATGACAAATCGATGACTGACGTATGCGGTAGTCTGGTAATATTTTGACAGTTCTTTTGATCAGTGACCTACCATCGTAACGCCATCGTGCAATCATTGCTTTTGTCTAGTGTTTGCTTGTGAAACACAGTGATAGACAATCAAAAAGTTTAATGTACTACAAAAAAGAGATAATGTATTAACTGCGAACTAATATTCTCGAGCTAACTAACAAGCCAGTCGCTTATCGAGGATGACTACAAACCCTTTTACGGATATTCCCGAGGCGAAATTTGTAAAAACGTTTCATCTTAGAGAGGAAAGGATTCAGTAAGGGAGTTATTTCAAAAACTCATTCCCCTTAAGGCCAGACCGCGTCAAAACGATAGCGTATCGGCAGAAATAAAGGTGAGAAAACTGAAGTTAATATTGATTTATTATTCTATTCCTATAAAGAAGAAATTTATTAATTAAGTAATGTTATATTTTTATTGCTGATTCTGGTAGCACTCATTTTACGCATCAGGATCTTACCAGACCTTGATTGGACAGGGTGCCCTCCATGACATTTCGCCAATTACTGTGTCGCAGCCCACTAAAGAAGTTACAGAGGCATTATATAAAATATACCATCAATGTATTAAATGGAAAGGAATATCATAGTTCGCCTAGTTCAGTTTGTGGTTTTCCAAATTTGATGTTCAAGTGTCTACTTGAACATCAAATTATACATGTACATTCTGCCTTCCGAAATATACAAGAACCTCAAAGCTAAATACTCATGTTCCAAACATAAGAAACAGGAAATTAAATAATATTTTCAAACGTTGTAGCTGTGCTTTTAACCCAACTATGGCAGAGCTCAGATGAACTTAGTTTATCTGAGTGACGGAGCTAAAAAGAAAGAGTAATGTTTTTACACATTGGGAATGGAAGTGTTAGTAGTAGATAATGATATGACTATAGATAGTGACCAGCAGTGGTTTGGTACTTAAATAAATGATAATGTCATACCTATGTGATAGTTTGAAGTATTAGTACAATAAGATCTTCCTGATCTCTTTTTAATATTGCCATATCTAAATGACAGGAACAGTTATGTTAATGATGCTTTAAATAATGTTCCTAATTTATCAATATATTCTACCTACATTTTATGGAGTCCTGTAAAGAATTTAGGTACCTAAGTACATAATTCAATTAAATAATGTCTGAATTATGATGAAAAGTGTTTTTAAATTAATTGCATAGTATAGAAGATCTTAGTATAAAAGAATATGATGTAATGAGTGGTGTGTTTATAAATATTTACTTATCTCTCTTACAGATACAAAATTCAAGCAAACGGGCAACTTCTTTATGAGTTTTGTGACCGCTCATATCCATCTGTTTGAGACATACATATATGTGAGGATTCTGCAAAGCCAGTATGAAGAAAGTTGCTTTGCTAGTAGATGCAAAAGTGAAGATTTGTGATAGTTAGTATATGAGAATAGTGTTCAATTTTTGTGTCTATAATTGGAACCAATAATTCTTAATAAATTCATGTACAAAAATTACTTATCTTTAATAAAACAACATTGTTAATAATAACACATAATTATGAGTTTTATTTTCCTTCTTGATACAGTTACAACACATGAAACACAAATAATATTTTAATTGTAATAGGAATATATCTATGATCTACCTCAATCTTCAATATTTTATGTTTTGGTTATGCCAATTCTTCTTCGAATATAAACACCTTTAGTAGTTAACTCGCTATCTTTAATTATAGTATTTACTCCTGTCGATATAATCACTTTTCTTTGAGGTGTGAACTGCAAACTGCATAACCTTGCTGTATCATTTCCTTTGGAATTTGTTATCCATAGAGCATTTTCCATTGATATCTTCGTTTTGGCTCTAAGAGAAACATACGAGCTACTCGGTACTAAACAATTCAACGCAGTGCATTGAGATTATTGAGAAATATAACAAACTAGGACTTTGTTTACAAAAAGGTATGAGTTTTGAACTTTTGACAGTTCTTACTTCAAAACATCATTTGACTTTGACAGCTAAACAGAACAAATATTATTGAGTTGAATGGTTAAATTCATTGTTTTTTTGCTATTTACGAACTTTAATACAACTTTAGAGTGCTTATAACTCTAGTAATGAATATTTAAATAATATATAAATGAAATCTGGCATGAAAAATAATCAAATTTCATGGTAGTTTTTCAAAAATCATTTCTTCTAATGGTTTTTTTTATCTATGGCAACAATGCCATTCTGCCACCATTCAATTACGATTCCACTGATCGATCACTGAACTATCATAATGAATTACCAGACTACGAACTTTTGTCAAAATGACAATGGGATCGTGTTGGAATGACGAATGTGTTTAAAATAGCAGACTTGAGGCCCAGGGCGAAACCCATATTGACACTCCGAGACTGTGGTCTCCTGTCGGATCCGGGAGTCGATGATTCGCTCAAAGAGCTTAAGGGTATGGGACATCACCTTAATACTGCGATAGCTACTGCACTCCTGTACCGATCCCTTGCCTTTGAAGACTGGAGTAATGATACTCAGTCTCCATTGGTTCGGGATTTTTCCGGTTAGGAGTATGCGGTTAAATAGATTAGTAAGGGTGCCCACACCCCGCAGGCCCATTGCCTTCCAGGCCTCAATGGGGACTCCATCAGTTCCGACAGCTTTCCGAGTAGCGAGGTAGTATTGTGCTTTAACTTGGTGGATTTATAACTGTTGGTATTGCACGGAGTAACGAAACCCAAAAAAAGTGTAAAAGAGGTTAAGAGAAGACGAGGGACATCATTCGGATAAATGATGATTGGGCAAAAAAATTTGGCATTTTAGGTTTTTAAAATTTTTATTTTGCATAAAAATGTTAGGAGACACAATAGAGAACCGAGTTTCGCAGTCCATTGCTAGACATGGTTGTCACCTACTTTGCGTCACCATAGCAATGAGTCAACAGGAGGATTTGGCTTATATACTACCAAAGAGCTCAGATATTTACATAGAGGCGCATTTCTTATGACAAACTTTCTGTGACCCAAATTGCAGCTTGGCGGGGTGGCAGTCGCCCTGTGACAGCTATAACAAAAGAAGGTTGGAGGATCTACACTCTACCAAATATGATGCAATACGTTGGAGCTGGTGAAAACTTTGTTATTAAACATGTAATCAGAAGTTTATCGGAGCTAATAAGTACCATACAATCATAAAAATATTTGGTTCCCAAACACTTTTAAGCGTTAAAACTTAGTTACAACATGATTGTAAGCAAACGTTTCTTAAAATATCTTATTGATAATTAATTGTTAAAGCTGTAGTAGGCTTTGGTAAGATAAAGTAATTAATAAGATTAGAGGCAGATACCACTATGATACGAAGCCGAGCTTAACGTTATAAATGTGTGCGGGTATTTTGTGTGTATTTACTGCCAAGTTTAGGATACTGCGGCTGCTCCTTATGAGATTAAGAAAGTTTATACTTGTATTTTAATTAAAATAATTCTTCTGTGCTGAATTTCTAGACATTTATATATTATCTCTAAATAACGGCAATAAAATTGAATTGCATTATTAAAAACAAAAGTGCTTGGTTATTACTAAACGCACAACATTTTGAGGAGTCACAACATGCGGTAAAAGGTATCATTTATAACTGTCCTCTAGTACGAGTGAAAAGTTTGTTTGAATGCACTTATCACTTTTACTGTTAGTCAGAAATGAGTAATGTTAGATAAACAAGAGTAGTCATAATAGCAGATTCACAATTTGATTGAAAGTTATGTCCGTAGTGCCAACTATTAGTATAATAATTAATATGTGACACGTCAGTTACGTAACAATGGCTAATTACTGTGATTGACAGTTAATTGTCGGCTGCTGACCTAATGCGTAGAGGTGCATGCACATTAGTAGTGACATTAATATAAATTTATAAGGTTTGAAGGTTTCGGCTTCATTGGACTAACTTAAACTGGAAAATACTGTCATGACAGAATATCAACGTGTAATAAAAGTATTCGAACAGCTTGTGTTCTTTCTGACGTGCAAGATGGTAAATCACTTTTAAACCTGTTACTTGTCTCATCTCAGATGGATGGACTGTGTGAGGATAGATATGAAAGAGAAAAGGGTAAATGATCGGATGACTGGTGACAGAGAAGTATGGAAGAGAAGGACATACTGCGCCGACCCCAAATAATTTGGGACCAGGGCAAGACAATGATGACTTGTCTCATCTCATTATTTTCTCGCGATAGGAACTGCCGCGGTAGAAAAATATCCTTTGACTTTGCTTTCGAGATGCTAAGTCTATGCAGGCAATTCTGTAAATCAGGTTTAATATCATCAAGAGGAACCGTCATTTCAAACCGGTAGAAACAGGAAACGTCTGAATCATTCGCAAGCGCTTCTAAATTATTAAATGTCATGCCACGATTAGTCGCTACTAATCGTGCATACTTGGCTGAATTCCGGAGCTGCCTGTGCAAAGGATGATGATTCACATTCATCATTGCCTGAACTTCACATATTGGCGATGCTTCATCGATAAATAATTTATCGCTTCGCTTTTCTAACTAGGCGAATTAATGCCCACATTCGAATTAATCAATAATTATGCTTTTGTATGAAGCTTATGTGAAAAACACATGTATTCTAGTAGTCAAATCCATGGATAGTTCGAATATTAAAACCGGTAAGTCACTTCCAGATATATTATATTTATATTTTTATTGAGAACAAGAATGTATACATGTCATATTTTACAGGTACTACAGTCACATTGTCCAGCTAGTGGGGAGACCCCGAGTGAGTGACTAATGCTTTAGATTTATGAATCGTAAATTTATTAGTTATCAATCATTTCAGGCGATTATGTCAGGTTCTTTCCAGTAACACGTAATGTCATATCATGGTGACTACGAAATTAGTATTATGGTTCAGGTTGTCGACTCGCTAAACTCTGTTTTGAATTCAATCATTGATGTGTAATTTGAAATTTCTGGGAGGAAGCAAAACCATTTCTTGTGCGAGTCTTATACTTTTATTTTTTTTAAATAACATCTTTCGTTGGTTCATCCAATGGTAAAGCTCTTGAATAGCAATGGGACAGCGCGCAGCGCTAGGATCATGAACGTGATATAAGGAGATATTTTTTGGCTTCTAATACTGAATGAAAATTCATAAATGTATCTCGGTAACGATTTTTAGGGTATTGCTTTCATGTTTATCAAAATTCAAAGTTACAACTATGCCCATTCCGTATGTGATTCTAAAACAATATCTTGGGTTAAGTTATTATGTTCACATTATTACTATAATATTTATTTGTTTACTGGTGTAAAATACATAGTGCTATAAAATATTTTTTCCTCGATTTTATGTTATGAAATATTTACAAACAAATCTACTGTCCAACTGTCAATAGGGATCTTGTGATCTGTTGGCAATATCGAGGTATTGTTCCAATATTCAGGTTTAGATTGAATGATATTCACTAAATTGGTAGCTTAAATATGTCAATCGTATTGAAAAGGGGTTTCATAGCTGTCAAAATTGATTGAAATTTCTACACAGAACCTGCGAAACTAGACAGTATTTGAGGCCTTTGGGAGGGTAGTTGGAGAGATGCCAAACTACGATTCAAAATTACGTCAATTCTATTCAAATGTCAAATTTAATTTTCGAATATCAGGCCAGTATACAACGGTCAAATGAGAGTTAAAATGTCTGTCTGAATAATTTGAATTTCGACTGCTAGACTACTAGTTCTGAATCTGATTGAAATTAAATACTTTTGCTTCAATGAATATTAACATAGATTGAATGTACTTATAACCACATTTCGCACACGGCTCCGCCCGCGTATATTTCATAAAATGTAGATAAAACCATAAGGAATACACCTGAACCTTCCTAAGGAATCACACGATCTATTGGTGCAAACCGTACATAAATGTGTTTGGTGGTTTTTGAGTTTATCCCATTCATACAGACGGACAGGACGGCCGGGGCACCTCAATATGTAATGATTATGTTTAGAGACATTTAACTAATTTTTATCAAGTTACTTTATGTAGGAAATGTCATGACATTATTTAAGATAATATCTACGCTTCTTATGGCTCTATTTATGTTTACGACAATATTTTAAATTCTGTAGAGACTTGCCACTATTATTTTCTTTATATTTCCCACCGTGACGAATTGCTAATAGCCAAGGGATTGATTTTGATGATGATATTTGTAGAAAATAAAGTGTAAGTACACAATATCAAAAACATAAAGCTTAGCTTTTTTTAACATTTGTTTTAAGCTTCATAGCTTTTAACTTTAATTTATTACTAGAGGAAGCCAGCAGCTAATCCTGCATTTTTTTTAAATTTACCCGTTGTGGCCGATCCCGTGGGAATTTCGGGAAATCCCTTCTTAGTGCACCCCTACGATCCCCAAGTAACATACATGCCAAATTTCAGCTTCCTAGGCCCAATAGTTTCGGCTGTAGCATGTCTATCAGTCAGTCAGTAACGCAAGGATTTTATATATTAAGAAGATAAGTTTGCCTATTGTGTCACCGTGTTTATTTAACTTAATACTGTTGTCCACTATATTTTAAACAGTTTTTAGCATATGCATGCAAGTATTCTTAGTAAATATCCACCTAGTACTTATATGAAATTCATGTTCCTCACGAGTTAAAACTCTCTATGGAACTCCGGGAGTCTATGCTCATTACTACAAATGCGATAATGTGTTTGTTAGTCTTTTTTACACAGCGGCATGTATGGTTTAAGTGTGTGGAAATGGAAAGGAGGCAGAGCAGCAGACAAACTCCAGTACTAATACAAAAATACCTACATAGTTAATATTATTACTTGTGATGTGATTGCGTTCACCTCGCAAATGCCTTCAGCTTGTAGCACCCACTTTTATTTGTTTTTACTCTCAAATTATGTTAGGGGTGTAATAGAAACTTCGCAGCTTGATACTTTTCGTTTATTTTATTTTAAAGAGCGCCTGTATGTTAAATCGTGCTATCGTTTGAAACTTTACAGACATTGCCGCAATACAGACGTAGAGATTTAAGTCGTCGCTCCAACCTTTAGTAATGTACCGTGTGTGTAACAACACGACACAACATACGTCATGTTAGTGTAGAATTTTATTTTTGAGATTTTTTGGACTACAATTGTGAGTAAATATGTTATTCTATCTTATCCAGCTTTATTGAATCCAAGTTTAAAACTTTTCCAGCGAAGATAGGAAAAATTGTGCGGTTTGAGGGACAGGTGTCGGCGAGGTATGATGATGATTAAGGGGAATGTAAATTAACGCCGATAGATATTGCAATTTGAATAATATGAGCGGACAGATGTAATGTTCAAAAACTTACATATCAAGACGTAGACATCACTTTCTATCATGGATAGCTGTGTTTGACCTCGATGCCAAGCATTTGTTAGTATAGTTCACCCACAACCCTTTCAGTGCGACCTGTAGGTTAAAAAGTTATATGATTCCACTGTCCGGCAGTCTAGCATGCAGTTTTATCAATTTCTATTTAAGATTACAAATATATAACTGCCAATTACAATATATCAGGTCTTTCAATAACAAAATACCTGTCGGATATTTCACCGATATCAGGTCTTTTAGTAACACAATACCAGTCGGGTATTTCACCGATATCAGGTCTATTAATAACACAATACCTGTCGGATCTTTCACCGATATCAGGTCTTTTAGTAACACAATACCTGTCGGGTATTTCACCGATATCAGGTCTTTTAATAACACAATACCTGTCGGATATTTCACCGATATCAGGTCTTTTAATAACACAATACCTGTCGGGTATTTCACCGATATCAGGTCTTTTAATAACACAATACCTGTCGGGTCTTTCACCGATATCAAGTCTTTTAACGGACGTCTCCGCTCTTTTATCAACTGAGGCGATAAACGTCTTTACCCTCAGCCGAGGCTCTAATACATCTTTACTATTACAATACAGAATTACCATACAATACATTAACAATCACTAGATACGTAGAAACAATAGAATCCCATATAATTAGCTTTACAACACTAGCTACTCGCAAACAGTAGGAATCACAAAATACTTAGCTCCAGCGCCCTTGTGTTTTCATCAGACCAGCAGGCAATGATATAATTATATGAACTCCACACACATATATTTATTACTGATTTTTACACAATATACCATATTTTTTGAATGACAATGTCAATACTATGAAGTAATAAAGTAACTTCGTATTCTTCATAAATATCAAGTTCAAACCTCAAACGTAGGACCGTCGGTTGTGGCCAGTACTCACATAGCGGTTAGCAATTATTTACTCTTTCTCTATGGCTCATTATAAATTTATTAATGTTGCTGCATATACACTACATACAAATCGCGAGAAATCGCGACAACAGGAATGTTAATTAGGAATTACTGAGGCTTGGGTCTAAGAGACTCTCAGAGGCCTCATGGACCGTTGTCGGTCTATCTGTCACTCGCTTATTGTGAGTGAAAAGATAAGCAGCACCTCGTTTATTTTGATATCCACGGGAATTAAATAAAATGATCTCGTTCTGTTTGATGGGAAAAGTTGACGCTTTGTTTTGTGGGGTGAGAAGATTAGTGGTATAATATATACGATGCTGTATTAGGACCGTGTTGTATTGTAAATGTAATATGCAACTGTTTTACGGATTTAAAAGGAATGCTTCGAATATTTCTATATACCTTACACTTTTAACCGTTGGTGCTCAAAATATTGTTGATATTCGTTTTAACGACACGATGTAATGAACATTCCTAGAAACTTCTGGGGTAGCACAAGTTTTAATAAAATTACATACCTCTCGTCAGGTTAAAGTAATATCGTTGACCCCATGACCTGTAGTTGCGCTTGTATCTTTGTGACCGCCTTCGATAGTTGAACCATAGGATCTTTCCAAAGGGTGTTTGGTCCTTGAGATATTTTATTTGTGATGAGGTACTAAATGACACACACGCAGCTAACATCGGGACATAGAACCATATCATGTCGAAGTAAAAGCTGCTGAAATACGATGGACTTAGCAACTTTTTTTTCGAATACTGCAATCTGTCTAGCTGTGGGACATTTAACAGTAGATGTATAAGTCGAAAGACACGCAGATAAAATTGTAAACAAGGCATCTAAAACTGCTCTATTCTCAAAAGGATTTTTCGGTATGTCGTCGAAAATATATAACAAGATCCCAAAAACAATAAGCCAAACGGAAAAAGTGGGGATATTTAAGAAAACACTGAAAGATTTTTTAGTGGTAAGGCCTTACTATACTATAATGGAGTTCCTAACAGATACCTTCTAGTAATTAAAACTTAACTATGTTTTGTTGCTAATACTAGTATGTTATTTTATGTTTTGATGCAAGAAAATATGTAGAGCCAACAGCTATCAATTAATGTTTCCCTCTAAATTAAGACAGTATTGTACGACTGATATGGCTGATCAGTGTTTGTGCCACCAAAATTTTGTTACCACCTTTATAATACCGCTGTATCACAATAAATGATTTTTGATTCTGATTCTGAAAGCGGCTTAGAAGGAGGAAGTCCAGCGACGTGCCCTCATAGAGGTTTCTGTTCACAGCAGATCTTGTGGCCTTCTACGTTTTATTCTTCTTTGGCCCTGATGTTGGTTAACCATGCGATTTTGTGCCAGAGAGTTCGTGTGATTTAATAACCGCTTGTGATAGGCTGTGGTATAGAGCTTAGCTTCGAGTCTGACCGTTTTGATGTTATTTCATTGGTTATGTACCAAGGTGCATCCACTATCATTTGCAGCATCTTATTTTGGAACCTTTGGAGTATTTCTATATTTGATTCGGCTGCCGTGCCCCACAGCTGAATACCATACGCCCAGTTTCATTCGCCTTTATGCGCCAATCCTCAAGCCATTGGGCAATTTTATTCAGAGCAGCTTGCAGCTTTTGAGAAGCAACTTTTGGTATGTTGTCAGTGGACATTACACGGTGTCATCAGTAAAAGTTCCCGTGACTACGCCGTCTATTATTGGTAGGTCAGCGGTGTAAATGAGATATAGTATTGGTCCCATAACACTACCTTGCGGTACACCTGCTTTGATAGGGTGGAGGGCCGTTACTTTTTCACCACATTTGACATAGAAATGTTTATAGCACAGGTAAGATCGTATAAAGTTGAAAATATTAATGGGCAGTGCTTTTTTGATCTTGAACCGAAGATCCATGAAGACCATCGTGTCAGACCCGATCGAAGGCCTGTGATATATCGAGAAAGGCTGCGGGGCAATACTTCTTTTCCTGGAATGATTTGTCGATATTTTCGACGAGTCTATGGATTTGTCCCATGTTTTTGTCTGAAACCAAACTGGTGGTCTAGTATCAGCTTCTTTTGTTCAATGATGGGTCCCATTCTTGTAAGAAATAAAATCTCCATCAATTTAGAGGTAGCTGGCAATAAACTAGTTGGACGATATGATTTCACGTCATCCGGCTTTTTTCCAAGTTTTAGAATCATTATTATTTCCGCAAGCTTCTGTTGAGGCGGTACAAAACCTCTGTGCAATATGGCGTTGAGTAGCTGGATGAGAAAGATTTAACCTTGATCTGGGAGATTTTTCATGTTCGTCCGCCCGTCGACGGATTGATTCAAAATGAAACCAACAGCTGAGGCATGGGTGTACATTTCCACAAATATGCTTTTGCCAATTTAGAGTTAATGTTAATAACTACGAAAGTTAGCCAACCAGTTTCTCTTTTATTATATGATGAAACTAGTGCACATTTTAAAATGCATTATTTTTTTATTTTATAATATAACATAACATAACATAACATATCTTCACGCCTTTTATCCCCGAAGGGGTATTACACACCCACACTTCGCCAGATATGTTTCGGTCCCAATGTAATAGGGGGCGAGCCTATTGCCATCTACCGGGCACATTATTAAGCGAGCGATAATTAACATTTTTAATACACACATAACTTCGAAAAGTCAGAGGTGTGTGCCCGAGGTACCTGGGGATCGAACCCGAGACCAACGTCTCGGCAGTCCGTTACGTACACCACTGGGCTACCGCCGCTTTTTATTTTATAATATAAAGGTACGTTAAATGTCAAGTAGTCGGAGCAGATAAAATAGTCTCGTTAGTGTGAGCAGTTCATTACGAAAAACGCAGCAGGATGCATCCTGGCGCAGGTCTTTAGTTAAAATGGACATTCATTTGCATGATTTTGTGGTGAAAGGAATTATAATATTTATGTGCTCTGTATTATAACGTAGGTACGTAACGTAGAGCACATGAATGATTTGATTCTTTATGTACCTAATGTAATCAGGTTAACTTTTGAATTATAATTCATGTGCATTAAAATTTAAGGTACGCATATCCAGAAGTAGGCAGTAAATGTTGCCCATTGTGGTTAGTATAATATGTATGATTGTATATGTGGACTATATCAGTAGACTCCTATATCTAACTTGAGGCATGTCATAGGCACACACTTAGTACACATATATACATACATAGACTCACGCCTGTTTCCCGGAGGGGTAGGCAGAGACTACGGAGCGCCATTTGCAACGATCTTGACATATCTCTCTTGCTTCATTCACTCCCATCAGATTCCTCATGCATGCTCTTCTGTTCAGGGTGCTTCTAACCTGTCCTGTTTTCAGGATGTCTCCAATCTGGTCAAAGAACGTCCGCCTAGGTCTTCCCCTTCGTCCTGTCCCTTCCACACTTACCTAATATATCTGCTTGGTCAGTCTTTCGTCATCCATCCTCTCCACGTGTCCAAAGCATCTTAGCATACCTTTCTCGATGCTTGTCACTACATCTTCTTTTAACCCACAACACTCTCTTATTACACAATTCTTTACTCTGTCAGTCAAAGAAACACCACACATACTTCGCAGTGCTCTCATTTCTACAGCATTTATTCTACTTTCATGACTCTTCTGCCATACCCAACTATCACTACCATACATAAGAGTAGGTACTAACTTCCCTCTATGGACAGCCAAACGTGCCTTTTTGGACACGTTTTGGCTATTCATAAACGCCTTCAGAGCTCCATTCACTCTATTACCTGCATTAACTCTTCTTTCAATATCTTCTACATTCTTACCATCTCTTGTAAACAGCGTACCTAAATATACAAACTCATTCACTTGCTCCACTCGCTGTCCATCGATCATAACATTACAAGCCGTAACGCATTCCTCCTTTTCAAAAACCATAACTTTCGTTTTACTTACATTCACTTTCATTCCTTTCCTCTCTAACGCACCATGCATGATTGTTACCATCTCCTGCAACTCCTCCGCTGAAGACGCAAGTATAACCTGATCATCAGCATAAAGGAGACATTTGACAAGTAACTCATTCATCCTTAATCCACAGTCACTATTTTTCAAATCTTGCAAACAACTGTCCATGAAGAGGTTGAACAGCCACGGCGACGCTACACATCCCTGTCTAACACCTGTTTCGATGGTAAACCAATCCGTGTACGACCCATTTATCCTCACACAAGCTCTAGAATCTTCATAAAGAGATTTCAGAGCTCGTATAAGGCTGCTGTTCACCCCATACATCGACAGTACAGACCACATTTCATTCCTCACCACTTTATCGTAAGCCTTTTCCAAATCCACGAATGCGCAATAGACCTTTTGACCTTTGGCCAAGAATTTTTCGGCTACGCACCGCAAAGAAAAGACTTGATCCGTGCACCCCATACCCATTCGGAATCCTGCTTGTACATCCCATATTTTCTTGTTGGTTACTTCCATAACTCTTTCAATCAGTACCTTCGCATACAATTTGCCAACAATGCTGAGAAGGCTAATGCCTCTATTGTTCTTGCAGTCTTGTTGCGAGCCTTTTCCCTTATAAAGAGGCACCACCACCGCTGTGGTCCAGTCATCAGGTACTCGGCCGGTGCTCCAACACAAGTTAAATAAGCGCTGCAGCTGACCAACTATGATGCCCTGTCCAGCCTTCAGCATTTCAACTGTAATCCTATCATATCCTGCAGCCTTACCTAATTTCATACTTCCCAATGCCTTCACAATCTCATCCACACCAATGTCGCTTTCATCATTGCTATTATTACCATTAATTTCGTCGATCGATGTCTCTATCGCCGTTATTTCAAATAGACCTTCAAAATACTCCTTGCATCTCTTCAGCACTCATGATTCACCATTCACTATCTATCCATTCTTGTCTCTGATTGACGTGTATTCTGAGGATTGAGTTCTTCCTCGAACTGCACGAACGGATTTCCAGAAAAACTTTATGTTTCTCCGGAAATCTTCAGATAGTCTGCTATCAAACTCATCTTTCTTTTCCTCTTTTTTCCTTTTAACAATTTCTTTCACAATTCTTTTTGACCTAACAAACTCCTTTCTTGCTTCATCTATGTCATCACTCGTTGCCTTTCCCATTCTTTCATTTGCTCTGGCAGCCAACCAATCTAACCAAGCTTTCTTCTTCTCTGACACTACTGATTGTACATCCTTGTCCCACCATGTACTCTTAACCTTTCGTATTTTCCGTCTCTTGATCACACCACATACTTCAGACGCTACACATACTACCTCTTCTTTAAAAGATTGCCATAATTCTTCCATATCATTTATGCCATCGAACCTCTCAAATCTTGCTCTCAATCTTCGCTTATACTCATCTTTCACATCTTTTTCTTGCAGATTTTCTACTTTTATTCTTTCTAGGACCCTATTTTCATAATGTTCTCGGTGTCGCCATCCTTAAAAGAGTCCACTTATCCGGCTCATCACCAAGAAGTGGTCTGTGTGGATGCCGATCCCTCGATACACCCTTGTATCTAACACGTTCTTTCTCAAACGTTCATCTACAATTACAAAATCAATCATACTTCTTCTAACATTCTTAGCCTCACGCGTATACATGTTACTTTTGTGATCAAACATGGTGTTTGTCACACAAAGGCTCCACTCTAAACAAACCTCAAGCAAAACTTTTTTTCATTCACACTCTCATCACCAAATCCACCTAAAACCCTTTCAAATCCATCTCGTTTTACTCCCACCCATCCATTGAAATCACCTAACAAGATCAATCTTTCGTTATCTAAACATTTCCTCAAAATCGCTCTTAAGTTCTCCCAAAATTCTTGCCTTTCGTCTTGTTCTTGCTGTGACATACCCGCTACTATATTGACCGGGGCGTAAACCCCTAAAATAAAGAGACGAGTAAGTCCTACTTTCATTCTCATCCACAATAGTCTAGCATTTACACATTCATATTCCTTAACGCACTCATTCATTCGCGCAGACAATATTAAACCAACTCCCTTGCAGGCTCTGGTGGTACTGTCTACCCCAGACCAATAAGCCGAGTAGCTGTCATGCTTGGTGGGGCCACAACCTTTCCTTTTTGCCTCATTCACACATAGAACATCAATCTTTCTATCATCCATCATCTGGCATACTTAATTCAATTTACCATCCATTCCTCCTCCAACATTTAATGTTGCAAACCGGCTTTCCGTACTTTCCGTACTTAGTACACCATCAATCGTAATAACGTATACGCCGATTGGATACCGTTTTCATACTTTTATCACATTTATAACCAGCGTGCATAGATGACGACAAATTAAGCATCGCAAGTCTAACTGATCCGTGTGGTGACGGATTAAGAATACGGATTGTCACCGCCCCATATCATCCCATGGGTGTCGTAAGAACCGACAGAGAGGGAATATATTATGCAGAGAACAGCACTGTAAGGAAGGAAAACTTAATACAAACCCTATACCAACCCGGACAGCGTGGTATAGTAGGCCAATTCCTCCTTTCAAAGGAGAGGCCTAGTCCAGCAGTGAACTGTTAAATGCTAATGATGCAGTTTAACTGATAATTGAAAACACTATTTAAACATAAAAACACACGAAACTAAACATGCCCATAACACTAACGACGATGAGGAAGTACAAATGTCAAAACAAATAAACCTCTTACTTAAATAATGATTGAGCTTTAGTGTTGACAGAATGTGCGTGAGATTGTTGTGAGTAGTCGCCATTAGTCGGTGGTAATAACGAGCTTCGAATTAATTACCGTACGCTCTTGCGAGATGAATTGTCTGTCGCCTCAGATAAGGAGATTGGTAGACGTGGTGACTTGCTGCTAAATTGTGACACTAACATCTTGATAAAAAGGCATCGATGGATATTTTATTTTTTTAATTTGATGTAGCCAAGTGCAAGGGACAGAGTGCTACAATATTGCGTTTATTTACGTCCTAAAAATGGACCCAAATGATGTTATATGCAGCCTAGAGTGTTTTGGGTTTGATGTTTAGAGCTTTTATACGTACCTAAATATGTAATTAACGTAAGTTATTTATTTAAGGTTTGCTTACTCGCCTGTGAACTGTGATTCCGATTAAACTAATTTGTTTTATGAAACTACCGTTACTCCCGAATTAAGTGTTCTGTAAAAAATACATCAAGCAAATACTTAATAATGCGCCTGGGTTACTCTATCTTGTATACCTAAGTATGAAATTATATGTTGTGAAATTTAACTATATATACTATAGCATTGTGTTTTATTTAGTAAGTAAGCAGACAGCCTAAATAAGCTCGCTATTAGAGATTCTTCATTTGTAGTGATTCAGAGTGATTCTTCGCTCGCCTCACAATCTATTTACTTTCTTTGATTATCTCTCCCGAGGTTATCATTATATTTCATTTCTTTTATGTATTGTTGTAATTAATTGTTGGCTTTTTGCTTTTTCTTTTATCCGAATACTTGAACGTTGTGGGATATAATTTATTGGTGGATTTTAGGAATTTAAACTTACGTGGTCATTTAAACTTTTAAATTGTCTTTCGAGATATATAACCATGTACATCCGTGAACATGGCGCTTGCAATAGTGCCGAAATATCGGTTACTCCAAACAAAGGTACATGGTATGTATCCCGAAAGACAATTTAAAAGTTATTGGTGGATATTTATTTTCTGAAAGTTTGTCTAGCCTCTGTTTGTACAACTCTGTTAAATAAGTAGCGTAGCCATGTAAATGAAAAAATTGCTTAGATATAATGATGCTAATTTAACATAATTATTATGATAAGTTAAAATATTAAAATATTCACGGTTGGCGCAGTGGTTTCAGCGGCCGCGTCGGCTACTGCTACACCGAGTGTTGTTTGATCCCCAGGCGAGACAGTAAATTGTGTGGCCCACCAGTAAATATTGTTGTTCTAAAGGGGTTCTCTCTAGGATGAACTTTGTTTCTGTTGGCTGTATGTTTGAAAGTCTGAAATATGTCTTTTTAAAAATGAAATCAAAATATTACAATAAAGAATAGTTTTGCTGTTTGAACTTATTGTAAGTAAGGAACAATAGAATTATTATTTTGACGATAAATCTGTGGAGTGAAAAGTAGGTAAATTGGCTGAGACATTTCACGGCAACACTAACAATGTCGACTGTGATCGAGGTCGACTTTCTTTCTGTCACCGTGAGTCTGATTCCGATAAACACTTGTCACACAATGTGTCGTTGCACCGTACAGTGTGAAACCTGAATTTCTGCTTTTTAAATGACAACTGAAAAGATTTTCTAAGAATATGAATCAACCGCAATGTGATACATAGACCACAAAATCATATACAAATGTTTTTTATATTTCACGCAAGAGAGAACAAATGAAGTTATTCAAAAATTTGAAATAATATATGTAATATCGGCATCAGAAGCCCACAAAACGTCGAGAAAGAAGTAAACACTCTTGAGACATTCAGCCATATTTTACTTTTACAATAGTGCTATGTTCAACAATTGTCCCACAATGTCTGCTTCTATATATGTTTATTTGTTATTTTTTGTGAGAATAAACAAATACATTTCCTGTGATTTTGTCAAAAACCACACAATACGTGATTTAAATTGAGAAGTTGAGATAAAATAAAATTATGAAAATACGTATTTTGGGATTGACAGCAAGGAGAAGTATATTAAAATTGCTTTACATTGAGGATGATCTAGCTATGATGCATGTGACAACTGAATTCAATAAGTTTTCATAAACAGGCAATTCAACATTAAATGTGATCGTATTGCTTTTGTTCTGAGTCTGAGTAAGTATCATGAATGATGATTGTAAAGTTCTCAACACAAGATTTATAGCCAGTCATATCCGAGTAACGATTGTGCTTTTTACCATTATACACAACAGCATTTATTAAGACGCTGTGCTAAAACAAGAACTTTAAGCCAGCTTCAAACCGTGGCAGCCAGTAGGTATATTAATTATAAGTGTTACTTACACCGCACACCCTACACTTCTACTAACTATATTTGAAAGACTGCCAGTCGAAACGTCCTCGGTTGAATCAGAGCCCTCAATAAAGTTGATTGTGCTAGTGAGCGAGATTGGGTGCCGTCGCTACCGGCTCACGTTACTCACACGGCTTCATATGATGAACAGACAGAATAACGTTTATTGTGTCGGCGGGATTATGCCGCAAGTTCATCTGAAAGATCTCCATTTGTGGATTTATATTTTATGGTAACAAGTAGATAAAAGCTTGCTTTGTGATTATGTTTGAACGAGTTGTGCTTGTATAAAATATGATTCTTACACTAGGAAGGTACCTGTGCCTATCGCCAGTCATGTGACAATTACGTACATGTAAGTACCTTTATTTATTGTCATCATCGTCCTAGCTTTATCCTGGCTTTACAAGACTCACAGTAGTGCTCATTGCGAGACTTAGCTTGTCGTTCGTAACAGATCGGCAACGTTAAGCAACGCTTGCACAGGTCGCCACTTGGATGGGTGACCAAGTGTGGCATTTACATCTGAGCACTACCGTGCTTTGGAGGGCACGTAAATTTGTCGGTTCCGGTTCTTGTCTTAGGATACGAGTCGTTAGGCCATGTCAGAGGCCTTCGTGCGATCTGAAAAACTCTGACACTAGAGTTGGCCACACACTCACACTAAAAACAAACAAACAAACAAACAAGACTCACACGCCTTGGAGCCCGAGGTTTTACCAGATATGACGAAATATCCAATTTTCTACAGAGCGACTGCCGTCTGACCTCCGCAACCCAAAGGGATAGCGGTATTCCTTGGTTTAGACCAGAATCTGTTTATTTGAGGGTACTGACTTCCCGTAACGACTGTCAAAGATCTTCATGAGAACTGGGACAGATGGTTTAACGTCTCTCTGAGGCGCGGGGCAAGCGATAACTAACAATTTAATACGCACATAATTTCGAAAAGTCAGTGGTGCGCGCCGTGGAATCGAACCTGATACTCTCTGCATGGCAGTCCGTTGGTATCTCCTCTTATTATTTATTGTACCGCGCAGGGAAACAACTTTTCTTCATCGAACAAAATAACATACTGTGAAACGTTAAACCTAGTATCTTCATCTTTGTTGTATTATTAAAAGATTATTATTAAAAGATAGTAACATCAAATGAATCAGTCTGAAGTGTCCATAATTATCAATAATAGACTAGAGGACGCCAGCAGCTACGCCTGCATTTTTTTTTAAATTTAGGTACCTGTCTAGAGTTACCGCAGCCAGGTGGGAAACTGTTGAGAACAGAGTTGCAGTGGAAGCTGTAATACATCCACCTGACCACGATAGACAATTTATCCAAACACTCTCACTGTGGTAGCACAGCGATGAATTATAATCCTAATATTAATAAAATGTCTTACCAACTCTTACTGATGCTGTTCTTCAAGTGGACCTAAAGGATTAACTCATAATTTTGGCCAAAATAACAAGAGAATCGAATAGATACCAGTGAATCCAATTCGGCAAAGTCCTACTCCTCGGGCGCCAATCAGGAATTCACACACGTGTTTTACAAAGTTCAATATTTCACAACTTTATTCTTTATCACAATTTACCGTTGCCCTAGATCAGGCGGCATTCAAGGCGGTTTACAGCACGAACTCACTTCGACACCACTATGACTCGCGGAGCACCTATGTGCTTTCAAAGGGCGATAATTCAAGATACGGCTTGGTCAACTTTTTATACCGGGTTTTTTCACTGACCGCGGGAAACCAACAAACGTTCGCGAAGCTACCAGGATGTGCTGTTCAAAGGGCGATCAATTTATTTCAATTTATATAAATTGCAATCTCGCGAGACAGCCCAAGACCGGCGTGATAATTTTTCAAGGCGGGAACGGAAGTGACAGTTCAGTGTGACCATTGTCAGAAATTTTCAATAGACTAAACAAAATGTTACTTAATCGATATAATCGACTTGACTTATAATAAAAACTAATTCTATTTCAAACATCCACCCGCCCCGGACCGGCCTACCGGTCCGCTAATCGGTTGGTAGACGTGACAATGTTGCAACCGCTCTCCTCAGAATCGAACCGTCCACCAAGACCTCAGCAAATCGGGGAACTCCATCAGTCCCAGTTACCAAACGAAGGATGCGCCCCCTGCGCCATCTGAGTGGCGGGAGGTTAGCCTCCTTGATCAAAACGAGGTCACCAATCTTGGGTGGATCGGTCTTGTCGGTCCACTTAACGCGTTGCTGGAGTATGTGCAAATATTCCAATTTCCAGCGTTTCCAAAAGCTCTGAGTAATCTGGCGTACTAATTCAAAACGCGAGAGACGACCAGGTCTCGTATCAATATAGGGGTACTCAGGCAAGGCGACAAGTGGGCGACCAATCAAAAAATGGCCCGGCGTAAGGACCTCCAAATCATTCGGATCTGAGGAGATCGGGCACAGTGGCCGAGAGTTCAAAACGGCCTCAATCTTACAAAACACAGTTGCGAGTTCCTCAAATGTAAGGACAGACTCACCGATTGTCCTGCGCAAGTGTGTTTTGGCCGATTTTACAGCGGCCTCAAAAATACTACCCCAGTGTGGACAATTTGGTGGAGAAAACAACCAATTTATCCCACGTCGAGCAAGCCTATCACCTATATCAGCTTTGTTGGTTTCAAGAAAATTAACAACATCATTCAAATAATTATACGTGCCCTTGAAGTTAGTGCCGCAGTCAGAACGGATCAAGGAAGGCAGCCCTCTGCGGGATACAAATCTGTCAAATGTGTGTACAAACGCCTCGGTCGTAAGCGAGGAGACCAGTTCCAAATGAACGGCCTTTGTGGAAAGACAAACAAAAACACACAAGTAGGCCTTAACAGTCTTGTTGTTTCGAAGTGTCGACGTTTTCACCAAAAAGGGACCAGCGAAGTCCGTGCCAACACCGTCAAATGTCCTGCTCTCCGTTACGCAATCTGCCGGTAAGTCTCCCATCAAGGGCTGCATGGTAGAAGCCTTGAGCTTATAGTAAAGGATGCAGCGAAAGACTACACTCCGAATAATTCTTCGGGCCGACAAAATCGAAAACTCGCGTTGCAAAATGGCCAGGAGCGCATTACAACCAGCATGCGAATTTTTAAGGTTACTAACAAGCGTACCAAATGACCGTCCTTAGGTAACAACAGGGGGTGACGTGCTCCGTAAGGGAGGTTGGCGTTCTTGAGACGCCCTCCAACGCGCAAGAGACCCGTATCGTCCAAAAAGGGGTTCAATTTAGAGACAGCTCCCGACAATTTCGATCTCCCTGATTTAAGGATAGCAATCTCCTTTTCAAAATGCGCCAATTGCACAGAACGAACCCAGAAGATGAGGGATTCCTGTCGTTCCTGTGGTGAGATAAACGGTGTCAGATGTTTCTGTTGTGGGTGTTTAAAATTAAAAATAAAACGCTTTATCCAAGCAGTGACACCTAACAACTTGTCGAGGGAGCTGTAACGATTCAACAAAAAATCGGGGTCGAAGGCGCATTCTACCTTCTCAAGAGCGAGTGTTCGTAGACCCGGCAAATTAGAAGTATTCAAAACTAGCGTTCGAGGCCAATCGGTTTCTGGTCTACTCAACCATTCCGGACCCCACCACAGCGAATGACCTATCAAACTAGGCGTCAAGCATCCGCGCGAGGCACAATCAGCGGGGTTGAGCTCACCTGGCACGTGTCTCCAAACAAGTTTGACTTCGGATTTCTGGATTTGGGAAACGCGATTAGCGACAAATACCTCAACAATCTCTTTTCGGCTAAAGGTCGTGACTCGCCAAGCGGAGGCCGAACAGACAGAAAGGGTAGCCTCGTAATAATCCGACCAGAATGGAGTCGACCAGTGTTGTTCTGGAAGAACAGCTCGCACTCCTCATGTTCTGGATTCAAACGGGCAGCTTGAGGGGGCTCCTCTACCTCCCAAAACCTCTGAACTGCATCAGAGAGAGCAGAGCCTACAGCCATCAAATTATCAAGTTCAGGTGGAGGGGGGTCCCTAGGTACAGGTCCCATCAAAGCAAATCCAAATATGGTCGGGATGGCAGTCAAACCATTTGGCACCAAGACCCGTTTCCCACCAATCAAAATTCCACCTAGGACATCAGAGCCAATCAACAAATCGATTTGTCCCGGTGTGTCAAATTTGGGGTCTGCCAGTTCCAATCCCGATGTCAAATTCACCACAGCAGCAGGTAGCTGCTTCTGTGGGTGCATACCCAAAATATTCTTCAACACAATAGCCGAGGTTTTAATCCTCGGGTGTGAAGATTCAACATGGCCAAACAAAACCTTAACTTGCCCTTCAACATTAGAGGCTACGTCCCCTATGCCCCGTATACAATTTGGAAAAGAGCCCATATTTAATTTAACCTGCCCTACCAAATAAGTGGAAACAATGCAACCTTGTGAACCTGTGTCCATGTCCTGTGTGTATAGCACGGACAACAACAGAGGTCCCCGTGGGTCCCCAGACCCTAACAGGAACCGTTGGTAGGATAACGGTGTCAATGGGGGAGGTTGGCGTTATAGAGCAGGGGTCAATGACCTATTGTTGCCTGGGCGGCGACCGTTGGCCAGGACCAGGCAAGTCAAAACGAGGGTGCGGCTTGAAGTCCTCAAAGGCGCGATGACTTGATCCGCGCGCCATCTGTGGGGGGTCATAATGACGCACCCGCCCAAAACGAGGTGGGCGCGAGTCAAGGCGGGGACGCTCCGCCAAAGGAGGGGTATACCTGGGGCAGCAGTCATGGTGCTGGTGACGCTGAACAGCACATTCAGGTGCGCGAGAGAGAGGAGGCGTGCGCACGCTACGGTTCTCCAAATGGGGCGAGTGGCGATCAATTGAGCGAGGCGACTCTCGGCTACGCGCCGGTGAGCCTCGGCTGCCACCTTCAAAACACCCGCCCGTGCGCGGTGTCGGCTGGTTGGACAAGCGGCCAACCTCTCTGGCATTCATACAGAGAATGTCCAAATGATGTCCTCCACAGTGAGGACAGGGGCGAGAGTTTGGGCAGTCTCGCTGGTAGTGGGACCCCAAACAAGAGAAGCAAAGGCGGCGTGCATTCGCGATGCGCCTACGAGAGGCGACATGCAGGTCCAAAAATGCCCTGCAACTGGCCGTTCTGTGCCCCGTGACCTTGCAGTAAGAGCACTCCGCTGGGCTCTGCGTTACTGCAAAGCTAGGAGGGCGCCGGTCAACATTGGCTCGGGTGTGAACGCGAGCCTGCTCCTTGACCTTGGGCGGCTGCGACTTAGCCGGCGTGTCACCACCGGAGTTGTCCAAGACCCGGCACTCATCCTCAAGGAACTTTTCCAAGTCTGCACAGGGGGGCAGATGGGTCGCGCTAGCCCCACCAAAGCGCTGTTCGAAACGCGACCTCAGGTCGGCAGGCAGCTTTTTAAGGACAATGTGCACCAATAGATAGGACCATTGGTCCAGGGGCAGGTCAAGGCACTTAAGTGCGTTGATGGCCACCAAAAGCGGGTTCAAAAGTTGGGTGCGCAACCCAGAGACCCGGGTGAGCGTCGGCAAACCCAAAATCTGCTCGATGTGCGTGTCGGCGAGGCCACGCTTATTATGGTACCTACGGGTGATTAGGTCCGAAGCCGTCTGGTACGCCTCGTCAGACACGGGCAGATGTTGGATGAGGCCCTTGGCCTCCCCATCCAGAACCGACATCAAATAGGCCAATTTTTGTGCTGGCCGAAGGTCAGCCCTGTCATTGACCAGGCTGTCGAACAAATTAACGAAGCCCAGGTCCGCCCAGGTCAGCTTCCTAGGCAGCCATCAAAATGGGGGAGGTCCAAAGTAGGGAGCCTACTCACCAGCCCCGGTGCTGACCTAGGAAGCTCCTGCTTCAGGCCAGGTGGTTGCCCTTCCCTATCGGCAACTAGTTGTCTCGCACTATTGGAGACAGCATCATACAGGTCTAAGACCTGGGCATAGTCTTCGCTGACCTTATTTCGCTAGTCAGCGGTGAAATCATTGACTGACACTTCGAGACAGCAAGCGCTGAAAGTGCGGAACTGCTGTTCCACACTTGCCAGGCGATCATCGATCCGCTCGTAACTTTGTAGTAAGGCCTGCTGGCGATCAGGCCGGTTCACTAAGGCACTGGCCGAAGCAAACCAGCGCAAATCTGATGCAATAGCACAAGCAGCCGCACGCAAGTCCTTGATAGCTGACATAATCAAAATTCAAAAGATCCCGGACAAGCGTTAAATAAAATTAACAATCAAAACTTAATATTTGTTAATTCTTTGAAATCAACAAAGTATTAGCCCGTTTACTGCTGGTACAAGCAAGTAACAGTTATCTACTGTCCAACAAAATTAATAGTTTCAATATATATTGACACAAACAAAGTCAAAGTTATCAAAAGTTGAAACTTCAAATAAGTAAATTAAAGTTAAATATTCAAATAAATTAACTAATTACTTGCAACAGACAGACTGGCTGTGTTATTTCAGATATACAATAGTAAGTAAGCACTGAATATGTGTTACCTAACAATATTATCTATATATTATAACTAGGTTTAGCAATGTAAGGTTCAAACTTAATATATCAATATATGCAATAAACTAAATCAATTGATACATATAACTGATATGTATCCAATCAAAGTGACTTATTAATATTAACAGCAACAAATCTATGCTAGATTTCAACAATTTAAATCAAACAATTACTGATTGAGGTTATGTGTGACATTGTGTTTCAAATTATCTAGGTCAACTTATACAAATAAATAATATGTATTTTAGGCAAAAAACTGACCTGACAAACACTACAATACCGTCTACAAGGTGATAAGATACAAGCTTATACCAATCTGAGGTTTGTACTCAGTAATGCAACAGCGGCTAAATTTTAACTACGCTCTGCTACCAAAAAAATATGTCTAGAGTTACCGCAGCCAGGTGGGAAACTGTTGAGAACAGAGTTGCAGTGGAAGCTGTAATACATCCACCTGACCACGATAGACAATTTATCCAAACACTCTCACTGGGGTAGCACAGCGATGAATTATAATCCTAATATTAATAAAATGTCTTACCAACTCTTACTGATGCTGTTCTTCAAGTGGACCTATAGGATTAACTCATAATTTTGGCCCAAAATAACAAGAGAATCGAATAGATACCAGTGAATCCAATTCGGCGAAGTCCTACTCCTCGGGCACCAATCAGGAATTCACACACGTGTTTTACAAAGTTCAATATTTCACAACTTTATTCTTTATCACAATTTACCGTTGCCAGCACTAGATCAGGCGGCATTCAAGGCAGTTTACAGCACGAATTCACTTCGACACCACTATGACTCGCGGAGCACCCATGTGCTTTCAAAGGGCGATAATTCAAGATACGGCTTGGTCAACTTTTTATACCGGGTTTTTTTCACTGACCGCGGGAAACCAACAAACGTTCGCGAAGCTACCAGGATGTGCTGTTCAAAGGGCGATCAATTTATTTCAATTTATATCAATTGCAATCTCGCGAGACAGCCCAAGACCGGCGTGATAATTTTTCAAGGCGGGAACGGAAGTGACAGTTCAGTGTGACCATTGTCAGAAATTTTCAATAGACTAAACAAAATGTTACTTAATCGATATAATCGACTTGACTTATAATAAAAACTAATTCTATTTCAAACAGGTACCCGTTTTGGCCGATCCCGTGAGAATATCGGGAAATCCCTTCTTAGTGCACCCCTACGGTCCCCAAGGAACATACATGCCATATTTCAGCTTCCTGCGCCCAATAGTTTCGGCTGTAGCGTGTCTGTCAGTCAGTCAGTAACGCAAGGATTTTATATATTAAGATTTTTCGTTTGTGTCATGTTCACCGGCTTCATTTTTCTTTCTTTATATTAAGATTGGTGTCCTGACACTTATTATATTAAAATCCAAAAACAAAAATATGCTCCAAAATCGCTCGAAAAATTAGAGTTCACAGATGACTTTAAGTTCACAGATGACTTTAAGTTCACTCCAAGCGTCGACCGAATGACCTCTCCCTTCGAGACAAATTTTAAATTTGACAGTAAAATATAAAGTCACTTTATAACCGTCATAGCGATGTAGTATGTAGTAGTAAAACAGCAAATTGTTTCTCATCAACACCGCATTGTAGATATTTGTATTTTAAAAGAAATAATAAAATGTTTACGATATAAAATTATTAGATAAATGTCCACAGACACAGACAGGCCTGTGAACTGCACACGCTTACAATGTTATGATGAATTTTACGAGATGTATACTGAGTAGGAGAATGTAATAATTTGATAAATGGCCGCAGACAGGCCTGTGAACTGCACACACTTACAATGTTATGATGAGTTTTACGAGATGTATACTGAGTAGGAGAATGTAATAATGAGATGAATGGCCGCAGACAGGCCTGTGAACTGCACACACTTACAATGTTATGATGAGTTTTACGAGATATATACTGAGTAGGAGAATGTAATAATTAGATGAATGTCCACAGACAGGCCTGTGAACTGCACACACTTACAGTGTTATGATGAGTTTTACGAGGATGCATATCGAGTTGGAGAATTTATTAACAATCTTATTTTGTGGTTCTGTAGAGTACTCTTTGTACTTCGGTATTTGATTAGCTTGAGGACACTAGGAAATGTTGGAGATGATTAATGTTTAAGTTAAAAAAAATCTGTTCCATATTTTTTTTGTTTGTAGGCAACGGCCGCAGCAGAAATATACACTATATCGTGGGGCGCTTTAATTGTAAATGATAGGTACAAAAAACACCCAGATTAAAAAAAAACAGTTCGTAAATCTTACGAAGTTTAATCCCGCATGAGGATCGAACTAACAAATCTTGGAGGCCGGCGAGGAGGCCGCATGCCACTACGTCATACGTGCAGAATATTTTATTTCGATTGACCACCATAGAATAATAATTTTCTTATGAAACCAACATTTAGTGTAGTAATTCAGCACGAAACTGTGAAGTATACCTTGTACCGTATTTAGCTCAGCTTAGTGCGGCTAACAAACACTTAGCGTAGCGTCGCTTTGTGGGCTTGTATTTTGCGAAGCAGTGCTTTGTTCAACATACAGCGCAGCAGGAACAAACAATACGGGCGAACCCACACTCACGTGTTCATGAACGATGTTTGAAACGAACCTGCCAACTATACCATGAAGTCTGGAAGTTGTTTGAAAAAACACGTTAAACATAGTTTAATTGTGAAAAATATTATTGCCAGTTTATAAATTGGCATTTACATATCATAATAGTCCACAATATTAGCTAAGAGCGATGGCAGACTTTCTTGTCTCCAAGTAAAAAGATTTTCGAGGCACAGGTTTAAAAGCGAAAGTCAACTAAATGCGCATGTAAACAAAGAAAAATCAGAAGAAGAGAACTGAAACTTTGAATTCTTTGTAGTGAATGCAATGTCGACATACTTACGGCAAAGTGAGCAATTTTATAGCTGCGAAAACGCAATGCAGTCTTCGTGGAGTCGCAAAATCGCCGATCATTGATACCAAAAGGTACAGCTTAAACATTAGAGTTTCGATAACTGCTATGTTCCTGAGTTACATGTATAAAATACTGTAATAAAACGTTTCCTTACATCCTAAAATACTTGCGTCATCCTACAAACTAAATCATTTACCTGCATTTGCCAGCTTCACACGCGTGAGACCAGCTACAGCCAACAACATGTCGCCGTGTAAACAGTCCTTAGATCCCTGCCTATAAGCTGACAACGTCGCTAATATCCTGCGTATCTTATATATACTGTACCGCTACTGAAGGAAATGGCGCCACTGTGTGAACTGAGGGCTGCATTGTTGGACATCGCCGAGTTAATAATTTTTCCAGTCAGTAGTCTCCACGGAAAAATACGAAAATCTGTATTGCTATTTTTGCTACGGTTTTCCTCACTTAATACACATTAAGAAGCTTTCATAATTAATTGCTATCTCGTTAAGCTAAGTTGATGTTTATGCCTTAATGTTGTAACAAAAGTCAACTCTTTTTTAACACGACTCCGACATACGTGCGGCCGGTTTCTGAATTGAGAATTTCAGCTTAAATCAGTTGAAAATTTCTGAACTAGTTGAAGTCAACTTGAGTTTTTTCTGTTTCACAGGTCAGAGTGATATTTTTTCAAAGCACTCTCATTTGAGTTTTCTTCAAATCATGAATAAATTAAACCAAACAACACTAGTACGTTCCAATACAAGTAAAAAAACCGGTACTAACCATAAATTCGTATTAATTAACATTTTACAAAGAAGCACGCTTGTCAGTTAATTATTTTTATACGGAAACAAATAAAAAGTCGAAATAAAGTTGTATTTAAAATTATTTCAACGTTTATTTTATTTTAATGAATAGTTTGTTGAATTTGTTCAATTCGGTATCTTAGTGAAAACGGAACGTGTATGTTATGTCAAAGTCAGTTTGTTTTATTTTTAATAGAAAATATTTGTGGCCAGGTATATTTGAGGTATAATTCTATATACCTCCATGGTGGCCACCATGGAGGTATATAGAATTATACCTCCTTGGAGGCCACAGCGTAATTATTTGGATTAATTTAACACGGAAATCTTTTATTTATATGTTCTATCCCTTCGATTTGTTCCTAATAATGTTGTAATCTATTTGTTCCAAATATTGAATAGGCTTTGAACCTTTTTTCTATAAATTCTGTTTAACGGCCTTCTTGTTGTGTAGACGTCAGTATGACGTGTATGGCAACGGTAGTGTGGACATTTTGACATACTGGCTGTCATATTACTCGTGATCACGGGTTAAAAGACCAAAGTAGTGTAATTATTTTTTTCTCAATTTATCAGTGCTAAGTGAGGTTTGACAAATGTCAAATGTTTTCAGAAACGCGAATATAGAGTTGATATGGAGTTGATCATGAATTGATCATATGTTGTGTCAAATTTAAGATTTTACAAGCACAAATACTCAAAAGGTGTCAAAACAATTTTTTGTGAAACAGAAAATTGATTAAGTGGTATATAATTAGTGTTTAAATTGTTCTCAACGCGAAATTCTCAATTCAGAAACCGGCCGATAATTATCTTTAGCCGAATTAGTACGATATTTACAGTTTAATACCCAACATAGAAAAAGTTTAGTCTAGTTAATAAAAATTGACGATAAATACATACATTATGTAAGTATTTACTTATTTCATACTTAACCTTTGGCATACAAGGTGAAAAACAATCCTTACCTATACAACGTGGGGTTAAAATAACCCCTTAGTAAATATCCATGTATTAAGGGTATTATTTAAATACAACGGCTTACATAGGATTTTTGGCTTACTAAGTTATAATTAAAACTCAATATAATTTAGAAAATAAATTTCAATCATAAAAAACAAACACAAAATGCAAAAGTACTCCTAAACACCGAATTTTTCTTAAACCTAAAAAAAATAAAATGAGCTTTTATATTGATAGGAACTTTTATTCCAAGCCAATCAGCGATATACTAGTAAAAAACCGTAGATAAGTTACTAACAAGGCAACTGGCGCTTACGAGTGGCACGCATCGCGAAGAACGTACGCACACTAATATAAATATGCGAAAACGACACACTAAGAATTAGATAAGAAGTGTAAGTGAGAAAGCACATTTAATCGTAAGCGCGAAAAAGAGATAAACATATACTCTCTGTACCGACGCGCATTGTGACATCACGCTGACCATTTCACAAAGAATAATTTGACTCAGATGCGACACGATCACTTTGTCTGTCTGGAGTAAATTCAATTCGCCTAAGTAAACATGATTTATTTATTTAAGGTAGGAAAATAAAAAGTCGATGTGATTTATTTGTAAATTTTTCTTTGCCCTTTTGACGTTATATTCAGCTCGGAATTATTCTTGTTTTCTGAATACAGACCGACATTTACATATTTTCTATTATAGCTTTAATTAAATGCAAGCGGTGGTTTTAAGTTGGTGGTAGTGTCAAAGCAAGATTACTTTACGTATAAACTTGACTTCTAGGCTGATTCACCTGCATATTTTAAGGAAAAATTACCTCAAAAAAAGGAAGCGCTGTTTTTTTAATAAGATTCTTCCTTTTCTTAATCTTTATTTATAATCATCCTTAACCCATATATGCCCAAGAGCACAAAAACGACCCAACGGTACATGTTCAGTGGCAAAGCGCCATAAATAAAAACCGTATATTATTTTCATAGTTTAACGCTATCTACGAGTTGTCGGAAGAACTACGTACGTTGTAAGAGCGTTACATTATGCAAAACTAAAGCAATAACAGTTGAAAATTAGGAAAAAAGTAGGGACACGTTTTTTTGGTCGAAAATTTAAGACCTTCGCTAACAAAAATGTAAGTACTTATTTATTTGCTTGAAATCTTGCAATTATTGTTAATGAATTAATAAAATGAATATATTTTGTATGTTGGTAACATATCAAATCTGTTCAGGACTATCTATTTTTGCTAATTTTGGATGAAATGTTTGTTAGGGTCGAAATCGACCCCTTGGGCAAAAATGATACAGAGTGTACTACTTTTTCGCAGGTCACGGCGCGTGCTCTCAACGCATGAAATTGCTGATGTCTTGGAAAATTTGACTAATAGTGATGATTTTGGTGGCGTTGACATATATTTGGACCCACCTTTAGGTGGTAAAATATCCGACGGTGACTCAGGGTACGAAGAATGTTATGATATTGCGAGCTTTAGCCGTCATTATCTTCTTGCCCCGGATGAGTTGATATTACAAGGCAATGAAGAATCCAGTATCAAGATTACGGAGAATATATCCATTCAACAACCGGAGGTTGAGGTTCCTTTGGATATCCATCCAATCACTCCCCCCACTAGTCGCAGTGCATCTCATCAGTCAATAGAGAGAAAGTAGTATCTAGGTGAAAGCTGAAAGATAAAAGCTGAAAGCATATATATCAGAATGCTTCACAGTGTGCCACCTCCAAATCGAAGAAAAGTTCAAAAAACTCAATAGGCTCACTTTCAGCCGACAATGTTGTTACTGCTCGTGGTGGTGGTGCTGACCACTCAATTTCAGATTGACGTAGGTTCCGTTTGATTAATTTCCTTTGTGCATCAAAGGAAAAAAGTTGTGCATTACTACGTTATCGCCTCGATGTGTGACTGCGACTACTGAAGGGAGTGATTGGATGGATAACCAAAGGAACCTCAAACTCTGGTTGTTGAATGGATATATTCTCTGTAACGTTGATATTGGATTCTTCATTGCCTAAAGCTCGCAACATCATTACATTCTTTGTCCCCTGAGTCAGCTTCGGATATTGTTCCTCCTAAAGGCGGGTCCAAATATATGTCAACGCCACCAAAATCATCACTATCGGTCAAATTCTCCAAGACATCAGCAATTTCATTCGTTGGGAGCACGCGCCGTGACCTGCGAAAAAGAAGTACACTCTGTATCATTTTTGCCCAAGGGGTCATTATCGACCACCTGAAAAAAAGTGACTTCCAGGTACTGAAACTGAAATCTACTAGTTTTCAGTTTAATTACTTCCATTAGAGACAACAATATCCAAAATTCATTAAAATTGGTGATCTAAATATTTCTTGGCATATATGGGTTAAAATGAAAAGAACAATTTCTGCTGGAATTATTTGACTGCCAATAGTCCTCCTTTCTTTGTTTGCGAACTATATCCAACCATTTTAATCTTCTTATTTCATTCACTGGAAACCTACAACAGTACGTTAATATAAAAACAAACATAAGTACTTTATTATTACGAATGTCCCATCTGGATACTTTGTTTTTTAGTCTTTGAACACGCACAATACTACTTCTCTTTGAAACTCGCTCAAGGCCAATTTTTTTTATTCACTCTATTATTTGTGATACTGAATTTATTATAAATTGTAAATAAAACGTTGTAATATTGTAATACTTACGAATGATAAGTGATTTACACTTGTCACTTTTAGTATTTTTTTACTGTAGCTTATGCTAAAATCTCATTACACACGACGGCATTTGCAAATGTTTACGTACACACACGCGAGTAAAAGAGCGAGCGCTTCCGACCGCAGCGAGTATGCGACTAAAGTCAAAGGAGCCATTTAGCCTGTTTTATATGTGCCACTTTTGAAGTGCGCATAACTCATCTACGGGTTTTTACTAGTATATCGATGAAGGCAATAATATAAGACAAGACATATTGAACATTATAAAAAATATAGATATGACGTAGATTGTCTATTCTAGCGAACTCATTCGTTATCTAAATCAGTAGGTACATTTTTTTTCCTTACACATCGTCGATGTGGAAACGTTTAACGCCTAGCTATTGGGAATTTCAATGTTATTGCTCGATTATTACACATAAATCGACGCATTTTTCTCGATCTGGCGTTAAAAATACCCCACGTTGTATGCCGAAGGGTAAACTAGAGGTTTCCCGCAGCACGTTCGCACATTATTTCTAATTTAACTGTTTCTGCTTGACCACGTGCAAATTTCGAAAAATCCAGTCTTAGTACACCCTACTGTCCCCAAGGAACATAGATGTCAAAAATCAGCTTCTTGGGCCCAATAGCTTTTACTGTAGTTTGTCTGTCATTCAGTCAGTAAAGCACGAATTTTATATATAGGTACAGATAACGCTTTGGATAAAATAATTGTTAAACAAACTTGTTTCGACGACTACGTCTATTTCTGTTTGTGACATTTCAACATTCATCTCGGGCAATTGGTCACAAGTCACATCTGTAAGTCCGTCCGTGTGACTCATCGGTCAGTCCTCGCTGTTGTCAATCACATCCATCAGCTAAACTGTGACATTTCTCACCAGGAATTCGTTGTTTCTTGAGATGAGAACTTTTTGTCACAGGACCCTTCGCGTTCAATTAGTTAGAGTGAGGTAGCACGGAAGGAACTATGCACAGCTTATTTCTACTGTTGTGTTTGCCAGTGGTGTCCACTGTGAAAATAAATTACGGAATACGTTGTATATTATGTACAGAATTGCTTGTGTCACCTGTTTCTTGTAATAAATACACTACAGAAATCCCTTATATGAATTCTGTTATATAATAAATAAATGTTGGTAAAGCCGCCATTGCAAATGTAATGCAGATATTTCTGCATTACACAATATAAATCTTTTCACCTTCATTCTTTGATATATTGCATATACGCACTTTCACGAAATGGAAAGAAAATTTATTAACGGTTACATATACTCGTATGGATAGACTACTTTCATAGCTCTGTAAATTTTTTTTACACAGCAGTTTTTTTGTGAGCAGTAGTACTTTTCAACCTGCCCCTAACATAAACTGAAACAAAATCCAAAAACAAACTAGCCCCATAGCTGTTAATATTCAATGTTGTTGATCAGAGAACTTCTATCGAACTGCCACTACTGTAAAGGGTTGACAACTTTGACAACTGTTTGACATCGCAACACAAACTTACCGAAGTTTAGAATCCAATATAAATACATAAAATGGTGTTCCGTAGTGAACTTTATTGTATGTGTCTTGCACAAACAGAACGGTACACACGGCGATAAGTCAAACTTTAGAGTTGTTGTACGATTTTAATCCTTATTTCGTAGGTTTTAAATTAAATACTTGGTGCTAAATACCGAGAGGATTTTTATAAAGTTTCGTGGGGTTTTTAAATGGGATGAAGGCGGCAAAGCTCTTTGTTAGTTAAAATGGGGCCATAAATATATGATAGCTTATATGTCCCTAGGATTTCGATTAACAGACCGCACTAGAAATACTGCTGTATTTCTTGTGCGGTTTGTTAATCGAAATCCTAAGGCAAAAACTAAGCAAAAAACAAAAATTGCAGATGGCACTCATAAAGTTGGCAAGCTGAAATGGCAGGCCACGTCTACCGCATGTTTGAAGAGAAATTTTCACTAATTGGGTTCCCAAACGGAAGGGAAGGGATCGTGGGAAGCCGAGACGACGACGCCGGGACGAACGGGACGCGTATAGTAAGGAGGACTGGCTTATGCTAGCAGAGATGTGTGGAAAAGGAGAGGAAGGTTGTGCGTGTGTGTGTTCTATATGTATGTTGGTTTATTGTCTGCAATGTAACGATACGACGACGACGCTTCATAACACGTATAATAACTAATTGTATATTATTAGATTAAGTATAATTTTACCTTTTATTAATACAACCGTTGAACGAAGTTTTATTGAACAAGGTCAGTTATTATGTTTAATTTGGCACAGTTCGTTCGCGTCAGGTTTGCGACAGCTGTTTTTAAAAAAACTTGTTCAAACATGGCACAATTATAAATAAAATGTAAAACAATGCACACGTGTTTACCTCATGATACATTATTGACGATGAAACAATGTACATATTATTATTTATATACAGTTACAAACCAACAACACGTAATGGCTGACGACAATCACGTAATTTGTGATATTATCACAGGAGGCTGGTTAAAGATTATCGTATCTTACTACTATTATAGATGTGAAAGAATTTGAGGATGGATGGATGGATAGATTTATGTATAGATGTATGGATAGTTGGATGTTTGTTAGTCACATGCCAAATTTAAAAGGAATTTGATGAAATTTTGCATCTCTTATAATTTAGAGTAACACGTAAGCCTCATTTTGTCACAATGAGTGACACCCATGCGAAAGTAGTCGTGGGAAAAAGCTAGTTACTTATGAAAACGACTGGTCTTAACTGGTCTGTCATATCATTTAGAATGAAACTGCGGCGAACGCTCTTTCATACTCCCATAATATTGGTGTATGGTCCAATTCCCAAATGACGGCATTCGATATAGCGTATTTTCCACGCACACACCTGTATTATTTAGCAAAATAATTGTCTTTGGTATGACGCTATTCAGAGCCGCGCGATCTAATAGTCCAAGATCCCAGGGCCGCCAGACCTTAATTAATTTCTCAGAAACGAAATGTATAGAATAATGTAGTGTTAGTATGTGTCATGATTGAGTGTACACATAATTGTTAGCTTTCATCGTGGGCCAATTTTTAGGTAGGTGCTAAAGTTAGGTAAAATAGTACTAACTTTTCTTAAATTCTCAGTTCTGATTTTTATGTATGTTTTAGAAAATATTATTCAAAAATTATAAATAATACTGTCACACTCATTTCAGCGGCGGTAATTTTTACCAGACGCTTTAAAGTTTCCAAAATATCTAGCTATCGGTAGAGACTGCTAGGGGGCGCATTTAGAAAATGTATGGAAATTGTTCTCGTGGGCCTTTAGCACCTCATTACTTTTTGTAGTCTATCGAGTCTTAGTCCCTCCGCAAAAAAGATGCGTTTTGTGGCCTTTGATTCAACAATATATTCTTCTGCTAAATATGAATCTAATGACACCCATTACACTATATTGAAGTCCAATAATTGATTCCACAGTACTCATAAGGCAAACATTTAAAGAAACTAGCAATGTTGGCGAATTGCACACACTCTTCTGCGATCTTATAACATTCTTACGTAACAAAATGTTATAGGTTAAACGTATAACGATACTCTAAACTCCAAGTTATGAGACCTCCTCTAAACTTTATCTCAAAAGTTAAATCGTGGTACTAAGCACACAATTAATTCGTCATTCGTTATAATGGCACTTAGAGATAAGTGGAGTACAATATAACGTCAAGTCATTACATACTCGTGTCGTCGCGCGATGTTCACTTAAAACTTTGTTATAACATTTTATACATTCACATTTTGGAGATAACGGGATACACTCGTAGTTAAGAAAAATGGTTGGAGATTGGTTTTCGTGGTGAGTTTCAGTGGTATGTTATTGGAACGAAGTTCCTTATCGCGCGTTGCGAAAGGGGGCTAGACGGAAAAAATTATGACGAAAAGTTGTAACGACACTTTTTGCTATTAGTAAGCTATTGTAAGCCGTGCGGCGTGCGCATATTTCTCTGTCTATCTCTCTCTCTTATAGAAAGCAAGCATCATGTTCATGCTTTCTGATCACGAAAATGACATCTATTTGGGAATCCAAGATGGCGGACGGGACATTTTTAATAAAATTAATATGGATATCATTTTCGGGGTTTTTATGGATCCTGGTCACGAAAATGACATCTATTTGGGAATCCAAGATGGCGGACGGGGCATTTTTAATAAGATTAATATGGGTATCATTTTCGGGGTTTTTATGGATTCTGTTCACGAAAATGACATTTATTTGTGAATCCAAGATGGCGGACGGGGCATTTTTAATAAAATTAATATGGGTATAATTTTTGGGTTTTCATGCTTTCTGATCACGAAAATGACATCTATTTGGGAATCCAAGATGGCGGACGGGACATTTTTAATATTTAATTAATATGTATATAATTTTCGGGGTTTTTATGGATTCTGGTCACGAAAATGACACTCAATACTCAATACTCAATACGTTTAATGCACACCATAATGTTACATAGATGTTATAAAAATAGGTATACAGTTCATTATGGACCCTGTAGGGCACGGCAGCGTAGGAGAGAGGATGAAGTCACATAGAGCTCAAATATCGGTAAAGTAATAATTTTAGTTAGGTTTAAATAATTATATAGGTACTTATCTATTTTCTTGTAATTATTTTACAAATCTATTCTAACTTTATATTCTTAAAAATTACAAATTGTGTATTCAATTTACTTCCTATGTTAATGCATTGATTTTAACATTATTTACTACAGTATATGCTTATCAGTTAAGTATTCATTTATTGTATAATACGCTTTATTTATTAATATCTGTTTTAACTTGTATATGAATTTCTTATCATTTGGTTCATTTCTTAAATATTCTGGGAGATTATTATATATTTTTATTGTCATAACGAATGGGCTTGTTGCGTGCATAGTTAGTTTAGAGGTGGGTAGATTTAGTCTATTTTTATGGCGTAATGAATATTTTGTTTGGATGTCTTGTCTTTTACTATAAAAATCTGGATATTTACGTACAAATTTACACATTTCTAATATATATATGGAAGATAAGGTTAGAATATTATGCTTTTGATAATGGGGTTTGCAACTGTCGGTTTCATCTATGTTGACCAGTATCCTAATAAGTTTTTTTTGTAATGTGAAAAGTGTTGGTGTGTCTGTGCTATTTCCCCAAAGTATGATGCCATAACTAAGCCATGAGTAGGCATATGCGTAATATGTTATCAAGGCCGTATGCATATCAGTAGTTTTCTTAACTTCACGCAAGGCATAAGAAAATTTTGATAATTTGAGTCTGAGTTTCTTTATATGACATTTCCAATTTAAGTGTGTGTCTATGTTTAAGCCAAGTAAAGTGAATTCTGTAACTTCTTCTAATTTTATATTATTATATGAGAAATTTAGGTGTAAGGGTGGTTTTTGACGGGGATGAAAACTCATCAATTTGGTTTTTGAGAAATTAATGTCTAGGTTGTGATCTGCCATCCATTTTGATGTCTTTTCGAGGATAGAATTTAGAATTAGGTTTATATTTAAAGCGTTTTGGCATGGAATCAGTACAGAAATATCATCCGCGAATAGGACACACGGCCCTTCTATACATTTAGGTAGGTCGTTTGTGTATAATAAAAATAGGAGGCAGCCTATTACACTTCCTTGGGGGATAGAAGAATTTATTGTTATAGTATCTGATCTAATATTCTCTATAGTGTGAGTTTTGTGATTAAAATATTCAATTTCAACTAATTGTTCTCTATTATTTAGGTAAGATGTAAGCCATTCGTGTGCTTTACCACGTATTCCTATTCTGTACAGTTTATTTAATAATATATCAAATTGTACTTTATCATATGCCTTGGTCATGTCCAGTAGTATGCCCACTGCATATTTTTTGGTATTTATCATGTTTAAGGCTTCTTGAACATATTTATACACTGCTAAGGTAGTCGACCGATTTTTTCGAAAGCCGTTTTGACATTCGCTAAATATTTTATATTTCTCGCAGAAGTTGTATATGCGATCACACATGGCTTTTTCAAACAGTTTTGATGCTGTGGGCAAGAGAGCTATGGGGCGGTAATTATTGACATCATTTTTGCTATCCTTTTTGTGAATAGGCTTTATTAAGGCTCTTTTCAATTGGTCAGGGAAATTACCTTCCAAAAATGATTGGTTAATTAATAGGTAAAAAGGTAGAGTGAGTTCGTCGGCGCAGTGTTTTATTAGGAACGGTGGTAGTTCATCTAAACCGCAACTACGTTTGTTTTTCAAATTTTTAATTATTCTTTTTACTTCATATGCTTCTACTGGACTGAGAAACATTGTATTTTCAAGGTCTAGCCCGCACCAATCGGCAGATCCTCTGCTTGAATGGTTAGAGGTCTGTTTACCTATTGAGGCAAAAAAGTCATTAAAATGATTTGTTATTGCTTTGGGTTCTGATGAGAGATGATTATTTATGTACATTTCAAAGTTTTGTTTTACGCGCCTTGGTTTATTGTTAGTTCTTTCGTTTATAATATTCCACATGGCTTTAGTTTTATTTTCTGAGGATTTTATTTTATTTATATATTGATTCTTCTTTGCTATTATTACTGCTTGTTTTAATATTTTTTCGTATTTTTTGTAATGCTTTATTAGAATAGGATTTTTTGTTTTTATTATTAGTAATTTTAATAATCGCTTATTTTTACAGGATTTTTTTATTCCTACTGTTAACCAATGCTTTTTATGTTTAGTTTTTAGTCTTACTTTACAAATGGGTATGCATGTATTTAGAATATTTAGTAGTGTATTATTAAATGAATCGTAGTTGCTATTTATATTATTATTTAGTGTTATGATGTCTTGCCAATTTTGTAACTGTAATTTAGACTTAAAATGTTCTATGTTTCTATTATTATACAGTCTTTTTGTTGTATACCATATGTGTGATGGTTTTTGTTGCGGTAAATCTATTTCTATGATGGTTCCATTATGGTCTGAAAAACCAAGTTCTTCTACAAAAGTGTAAATATTTTTTGTATTGAAATTAGTAAATATTAGATCAAGGCATGTTGACGTGTTTTCGGTAATTCGCGTAGGTGACGTTATATGTTGTACAAAGTTGTATTCAAGCATGAGATCAAGAAATTTGTTTGTTTTTAAATTATTATCTAGCATATTAATATTAAAATCACCTCCAATTATGATATCATATTTTATGTATTTGCTATTTAAATATTGTAAAATAAGCTGTATTTGGTAGTAGAATACTTCTTCCTCTCTTCTATTCCAGTATATGGTAATTATTATTATATTATTTTTTAACAACTCAATTGCACATATTTCTAATACATATTCTATAGACATTGCAGTAATATCATTTCTTTCTATACTATCAATGTGGTCCTGAAGAAGAATGCAGACGCCGCCGCCTGTCCTTGTTTGACGGCAATAGGAGGCCGCCACTCTGTAACCGCTGAATTGAATGACTTCTAGTTTTTCTTTTGAGAGCCAGGTCTCAGTTATACATATTACATTGTAGATTGGTCTTTGGAGTATAAATGCTTCTAATAAGTGTCGCTTGTTATACAAACTTTGAATGTTTTGATATAATATATTAAATTTCAGGTCTTGTGTTACGAAAGGACCTGTTTGGGAATCCAAGATGGCGGACGGGACATTTTTAATAAAATTAATATGGGTATATTTTCGGGGCTATCATGCATTCTGATAACGTAAATGACATTAATTTATTTGGGGATCCAAGATGACGAACGGGACATTTTTTTGTAAAATTAACAATTCTTACTAAAATTGAGCCTACTGATAAGTTTATATTACATTATATTTGTTTATAATAAAATAAATATTGTATTATATATTATGTACTTTATTAATATAAAAGAAATTATGTGATAGATAATAAATGGAGTGAATAAATATTATTATAACTTAAAAAAATAAAATTTGATTACAATTCCTTCACTAATTAATCGAAAGGAACTTCGTTCCATCCGGGTGTCCCTTGACACCTCTCAAGCAGTTTTTTTAAATACACGTGTGAGTTTGATTCGCTTGAATAATTCTGTTTTGATAGGTATTTCAGCGGCTTTCACAATTTATTCGTAACGGTGGTGGTTTAATTAATTCATTGTGATTAGTCAAGTATCTAAAGCCAGTGCAAGAGACTTGAATGATAGAGAGCTTTTAGGCAAATTCGAGATAATTGTATACTTAGTATTTATCTAATAGTCATTCATTCAATAAGTGCTTCTCAAAAAATCTTTTTCAGAAATTCACATTAGGGAAGATATTTAGTATAGGTATCTGCAATTAGTAGTAGGTACTAGGCGATTAGTAAGAAACAACACAAGTAATAACATAAACTTAACCGCCAAGAGAACATTAGTGCTTGTTACCAGAGCTTGGTACTACGGGTTCAGCGCCAATTATCTAAACATTTCCGACATTGAATAAATGTCTTTAAGTGAGGTTTAGGTGAGGTGTGGCGCTAGTGTGCCAATGTTTACATCGAGTCCGTAAATAAAGTCGAATTAAAATTAGATTAATTAAGTGAAAAGTTGTGAAAAGTGTCCAAACCTCATGTAAAAACTACAAATCACACCAATCATATAAAGTACAGAGTGTAAACACCGTGAATAATATACAAATTTAAAAAATAAAAATCCAACGAACATTTAATCCCTAAGTGAATATCAGTGTTATTGTTGACAATTGGATAGCAAACAAGTGAAAACGTTGTGCCTACGGAACTTTGAACGTATACAGTGTACTAATATTGCTAAACAACTAAAAACAATTATTTTCATGAAAATTGCAAATCATCCCATAAACACTATTTGTAACAACGCCATCTATTGATTATTTCATTAACTACGTCGTAAGCTATTGAGCTACACTTACACCACGCAGAGTATTGATCAACATATAGAACTTCATTCTTTATCATAGAGAGGGCGCTATTACATACTCATTCGAAACTATTTCTATAATGGCTCCTAACTGTGCTGGATGTAACCAAACAATACGAAATGGAGAATATTTAACATGTACAATATGCATAAATACATATGATTTAGAATGTGCGAATATATCTAAGGAGTATTTCAATAATGCAATGACAAAAGAACAAAAACAAACCTGGAACTGTCAAGCTTGCCGCTGCAAAATGCCTAAAGGAGATAATACTAATACACCAATACGTCCTCAAAGCTACGAATATATCCAAACAAAACCTACCCCACCAGATAACAATATTACTTTCAGAAAGAGAACAATTAACTCTAAAAACGATACCATCTGTTCAGAGGATCTTAGTTTACTTCTTGGTGACACAATTCATACAGAAAACAGACAAACTAGTACACAAATAGAAACACGAACAGAACTTACGCTCAATAATTTAAATGAATTAATAATACAACGCTTAAAAGATAATAACAAATTAATCATAACAGAATTAAAAAACACATTGCAGATTGAAATAAAAAAAGCTATAACCCAACTTAAAGAAGATATAGAACTGAAAACGGACCTACTATCAAAAGAAAACCGAGAAAGAAAAGGAGATATAGGGCAAATAAATTTAGAAATAGAGAAATTAAAAATACAGAACGAAAAACTACAAATGGAAATTAAGGAGATATCTACTAAAATAATGTACTCCAAAGAAAACTGCTCCAAGAACAACCCACACAAATTAGTTATATATGGGTTAGCCGAATACCAACAAGAAGACGAATACGACCTACACAATAGACTAATAGACTTATTCTATGAGACTTTCAATGTAGACCTAACGGGCTATATAGAGGACATGTATAGAATAGGAAGACGCACTAACAAACACCGACCTCTGGTAATCGAACTGCTAAGCAAAAAGATGACTAAGTACATCATAAACAACGCCGACTATCTACAAGGAACAAGATTATCTGTATCTGCATTCTTAGATGATAACTCACGAAAAGAAAGATATGTTTTAAGACAAGAATTGATTAAAGCTCGAAAGAAAGGCCAGCATGCAGTAATCCGGAACAATCAACTGTTTATCGAGGGCAAAAAAATCAATATGAAAGATGAAATTGACAACCAACAAACACCCGATTTCCATGCAACGCAAGAAAGCACAATACCCCAGAAAAACACCTCTATAAGCCTTATCATTACAAGTAACATAAGCTCAAATCACAACAATCATAACCATTCCTTTCGAAGAATCGTACCCTCCATTTAAAATCCTCTTTCAGAATATACAAAGCTTATTTAACAAACTGGATACAATAGAAGCATTTATTGAAGAAAGACCTATATATAAAGCGATATGCATCTCCGAATCCTGGCTATCACCACAAAAATTAGAAAATGTGAACATTTCTGGGTATACAATCGCATCATCATACTCAAGAACCAATCGAACAGGCGGCGGCGTTTGTATCTTGCTACGAGAAGAAATAGAACACAAAGAAATAAAGGAAATTACAGATCTGTCAATTGAATATATTATAGAAGTATGTGCATGTATTTTACCGAAACAAAATATTTTATTAGTTACAATTTACTGGAATAGAAGAGAGGAAGATACATTCTTTGTCCAACTTCAACTGATATTAAGATTGATAAATAATAAATATTCTAAGTTTAATGTAATTATAGGAGGTGACTTTAACATTAATATCTTGCAAAACAACTTAAAAAGTAACCAATTCATAGACTTCATGTTAGAATATAAATTCACCCAACACATAAAATCTCCCACACGAATCTCATCCACATCATCAACATGTATAGATTTAATATTCACAAACTTCAATGAAACAAAAGCTATCACGACGGTAGAAGAATTAGGACTTTCTGATCACTTCGGTACGGTAATACATCTACCAATCCCTCAAAAAACAAAACAAACTACTTGGTACATGAAGAAAAGAATATATAATCAAAAGAACATGGCAAACTTTAGATCGGAATTAAATAATCATGATTGGAATAAAATTTTATCATCAAACAACAATATAAACCAAAACTATTCACTATTTCATAACATACTAATAAACGCATTAGACAAGTCCATACCTACTCGAAAAATAAAATTAAGACCTCGCGATAAAAAACATTGGCTTACAGTAGGAATTAAACAATCTTGCATAAATAAAAGACTATTGAAAATATTTAGTCAGAAAGCAAACAACCCAACCATTTCAAAATATTATAAACATTACGAAAAAACATTAAAAAAAGCCGTAGCCACCGCAAAAAAACTGTACTACAAGAATAAAATACTAACGTCTGAAAATAAAGTAAAAACAATGTGGACTATCATAAAAGAGCGAACTAATAAATTCCTAACAAAAGAAAAACAAAATATAAAATTACAAATAAATAATGAACTTTATACCGAACCTGGGCGCATAGCTAATCTTTTCAATAATTTTTTTACATCCGTGGGAATAAATACTCTCCATTCTGACAGTACAAAATTAAATGACAGCCTTATATCACATACCACTGAGAATACTATGTTTCTGAGCCCAGTAGAACCGTACGAAGTCTACTCAATACTAAAAAATCTTAAAAATAAGAAAAGTCACGGAATAGACGAAATTCCTCCCACCCTAGTCAGATTCTGCGCCGATCAACTCACGTTACCTTTCTATAACTTAATAAACCAATCGTTTGAAGAAGGAGTAGTGCCAGACCAACTTAAAAAGGCATTAATTAAACCGATCCATAAAAAACACTCAAAATTAGACCCCAATAATTATCGCCCCATCGCTCTCCTACCCACATCTTCTAAGATCTTCGAGAAAGCGATGTATAATCGTATATACTCCTTCTGTGAGAAATATAACATATTTAACGACTGTCAGAACGGTTTTCGGAGAAACAGGTCGACCTCCCTAGCTGTATTTAAATATATACAAGAGGCGCTTAACATCATAAACAAAAAACAATATGCATTAGGAATCTTACTAGATATGACAAAGGCCTACGATAAAGTTCAATTTCCAATACTACTTAATAAAATGTACAAAATAGGCATAAGAGGAAAACCTTATGACTGGCTTACATCATACCTAACAAATAGGCAACAACTTGTAGAAATTGAATACTACGATCAAAAATCTAACAAAATAGTAAACATTCACTCCAACACAATAGACATCAAAACATCAATACCTCAAGGCAGCGTTTTGGGATGCCTATTATTCCTCATTTATATAAATGACTTGCCGAACACCATCCAGGGTCCATGTGTTTTGTTTGCAGACGACATATCATTACTCACCCCATGTAAATCAGAATTAAACCTCAATGAAAAGTTAAACTCCATACTTACCAGAACTATAGATTGGATGAATAACCATAATCTCCAAATAAACTTCAATAAAACCAAATTAATATGTTTCCACCCCCATCAAAAAACACCTCTTAATATAAATTATTCTATTGAAGGGTCAACTATAGAAGTTGTCAAAGAATTTACACTGCTAGGTATCACTATTGACTCCCAAATAAATTGGAAACAACATATAAATAAATTAAGAAACAAGCTAGCAAAATTTACATATGCGCTCCGTGAAATAAAAAAGACCACTGATTTAACCACCGCACTCACCACCTATTACGCCTACGCCTACTCTTGGTTATCTTATGGAGTAATCCTGTGGGGAAATAGTACCGACGCAGCCACCATATTCATCCTACAAAAGAAATTACTACGAATATTAGTTAACATAGAAACAACAGACTCATGTAAACCATAATTTCATAATCTCAAAATTCTAACCTTACCTTGCATCTATATTTTAGAAATAAGTAAATTTGTTCGAAAGTACCCTGACTTCTTCACAAAAAGAGAAGATATACAATCTAGAATAACTCTAAGACACAAAGATAGATTGGTGTTACCATCTTCACACCTCACTATGCACTCCACAAGCCCGTATGTAATGTCAATAAAAATTTACAATAAGCTGCCAGAAAATATAAAAAAGGAAACTAATTACAATTCATTTATAAATAAATTAAAACTATTTCTGCATAGTAAAACTTATTATAATGTCAAAGATTTTATGAATGACACCACAATAAAAATCTAATAATCTAATCCATTGCTTAATATTTTAAATAATAAATTATCGCTTACACTTACAAATTTGACATAACGATTCAGTATAATATTAAAATGCACAAACAAAATAATTTTATTATATTAAAAATAAACAATTAAATATATAAAAATAAATAGTTACTTACTCTACCAATTATAATTTCTATAGTAATATAGAGTGTACTTTGACTTAATTATATCTAAATATATTTAAATACATAGAATATATTCCTCTCTACTATTCTAAGACCCATTTATTAATTTTAGAAAACAATCTATTGAATGTTATTTATGAACAAATGATTCTATTATAAACTATGCTGTGCCCAACAGGGTCCATAATTGTATCTAGCTTAAGAATTTATGTACCTTCCACCTGTAAACACATTATGGAAAAGCAATAAAGTATTGAAGTATTGAAGTATTGAAGTGAATGAGACGCTAAAACAAAATAAGGTAAAAGTGGCGAACTGATTGCATATGGCAACAACAATCTGAAAACAAACTTAATTAAATTTAGAGTGCATACTTTCTCTTTTTAAGTATTTTCACAATAGCGTAGCACGCACCTTCTGTGCTACCAGCGGTCTATACTCAGCTTCCTAGCATTATCCCAGTTGACAGCTTGTTAGCTAACCGGATTGGACTGAATATTATATTTTGCACGGAATTACTGCCTGTCTGACGTTTTTCAATATTCCATGGTTTAGACTCGTGTCAGTTTTATTCAAAGATCTTCATGACAGCCGGGACTAACAGCTAAACGTGGCCTCGGAGGTAAAACACATTGAATTGAAACATCTAATCGTGCACCACATGAGCTTTCTACCATCTCATCAAACGAGGACAGAGGAGCGAAGCGACCATTTATGCTTTATACATAAATCAAGCTAATAGTTGTTAATAGTAACTTAATCGTCGATACTTACATGATTTATCTCCTATATATCTTGACTTTGGTCGTCGTTCTCGTTAATCAGATCATCAAAATCATGACCATTATTTGAGGATGCTTACAAAAAAACAAATACAGTACACTACCTACGTTTCTCTCTGCGTTGCATGGTTGTTCTATGGCCGTTCATTTCGTATGCAGTGAGGGGAACTTGATAAGTATTTGACATTTCCGTAAGGACAGCGACCCAGCAAATGCTGCTCAATGGTTCTTCTTTTTTATGTCATTAAATATTTCCAAACTCTCTTGACACGAATTTTAATGATTTTCCGACTGGTCGATGACGTAGTTGTTTAAGCTGTTTAATACTTATTCGCCACACGTAACAACACTTAATATAATCCCAAAATTGTGTTTTGAGGCAAGGTGTTCTTAGTGAAGTGTAGTTTATTTGTCGAAGTCATGAAAATTGTAGTTTAACTTTGACAGGTGTGAAACCAAGTCACATTACTAGTGTACTGCAAAGTCGTGCACGCATACTCATCGTTGTTTTCAAGTATATATCTTTGGGATTAGACACTTGGCTTATCAAATACAAGGAACAGAATAATGTTAAACTTGCCCATGGCGTTGAAAGCCGTTTCCCCCATTAATTACAAGGATTAAGCCTCAAGATCAGTGAGTTATCTTGTTCATATCTCTGCACGCGTCAGCATGAAGGCTTGGGGGTTGGCATGTGGAATTTGCTTATCTCTGTCCGTTTGTTCGTTTTCTTTTATATTTAAAACATATATTGCATTTATTACGAAAAAAGTCCGTGTAAGGAAACCTTTTGTGCCCATAGTTGGTTTTATTTTAGTTTCGTTATGTGTATCTTAAACTTTGGTGGCACGTATGGCTTGAGCGGTCACCTCACCGTTCAGCCGAGTATTGTGGGTTCGATCCCCACACGAAACAACACTCAGTGGGGTCCACAATTTGTTGTTTCGAGTATGTGTACTTTGTGTCCCTTGACCGATTTTTGTAAGACTAGATTGGTTCTCAATGCGGGCAGTATCTTCATACACACATATTGCAATTAAACAAATCTTGACAGTAACGGCTCTGTTTTTCCGGGTTTAGGCTCTGCATCTTGGCTATGTGGTTGATCTTAAATAGCTATATTGCTTTTAATAACTAGCAAATATACAAGGTTATTGAGTATAATATTGAAGTCAGAAATAACAAAACATCGAGATATGCAGGCGATAGCGATAATCCTTCGAGCTGCAGTCCACGTGACGTAAACCATTATCAGTTACATAACGTTTAGCTATAAGCAGAGATGTAAGGGTGAGATTACGTTAGCATTGTGACTTAAATATTGTTATAGTTTGCATTGTATGGTGTTGGATTTTGTTCGGTATACCGAAACCGCTATTTTTTTTTAATGTCTTGTCGAATCTGTATGGTGACGGATTCAGAATAGAAAGAATCACTGACCCATTTCAATTTGTAGGCTTCGTAGTTGACGACATATGCGACTTAGGACAATACACGAAGTAAATTTTTATAGTATCCTTGTGGGTTTCAGATTAGCGTTTTATACGCGCGTATAAGCTCGTTTAGCTCGCGCATGTAGGCGCGTATATTCGCGCTTTTTGACACACGCGCAGCTCTTACGAGCATTGACGCGTTTCTAAGCTCGTATAAGCGCGAGCCGTCCGAACTGTCCGAATCCATGTTGACACTGACACGATGTCACTACCGTTTCGAGCCATCACGCCGAAATATGCCCGTTTACGCGAGTTCAGTTTTTTGAAACGCGTAATGTAGCGTAATGTAAGCGCGAATGCGGAAATGACCGTATACGCGTAGAAAATACGCTAATCTGAAACTGCCCTGTAACAGACGGAAACTCGACATTAAATCGTATACCAATCTATCTGGACAGTGTGATATCGTAACTCATTTTTTCTATTGACTCACAATTAGGAGAATCAAATCTTCAAACTTAATCCTTCGCATTGTTACACCAGCGTGGGTTACACACCCCTTTGCTAAGGGAGAAATAGAGAGTATTTCAACTTTATTTTAGGAATAATAACGGGTCTTCGATCTGTTCCATAAATAGCTAACTAAGTACAACAATTTTTACATTCAGTTATTACACAAAAGAGCATTTGCAGATTTTCCTTAAACTGATGTAAGAACAGATATTCCAGAATTTACAGGCACTCCTACACTGCCCTACAGATTTAATGTCTATCTCTTAATAAAACGTCTAATTTCACAATGAAAAACTGTAGAGTTGACCAATGGACTTGAACATTATCCTAAAGAAGCAATAGGACAACAGTCTATTTGTTGTAATTGGCACCTGCACTTATACAGAGACGAATCAGGCAAGTTTCTCACGTGCCAAGGATCAAGCCATCCTGATCGGCCTCGGGACGCCGTGTTTGTCACTGAAGCTGTTTTATTTGATACGGTTGTAGAATTTAAAGCTAAACAATGGGCTATACTAAGACTTTTGTTATTTACGGTAATTGGGATCTATTTGGGGTTGCTTATGTTTACAAATTAGTGTAAGTACTTTTGGCAAAAGTTTACAGCCTGGGATAGACCTTCTTTTTCAGATAAGTTCAAAACTATCAAAAACATTGTATGAGAAAATTTATTTAACAGTTTTTTATCGGACAGCGGCGTAACTATAAAACCACTTTAATACTTATGCCGCCTCACTCACACTACGTACAGCATCCAACAAAACGATAACTGAAAGATTTTTCTCATCTTACTTCACAAACTTTTGTTAACTTTCCTCATTCATTACTAGTACGATGAATGGTTATCTCTATTTAGTGAACTAACTCTTATACATTAGACTGAATTAATTCTCAATAATATTTAACCCAATTGTTATCTTTTGAATTACAGACTGGTTCTAAGATTTTCAGTTGCTAATTACAGTTTAATGAGTTCATCAACTTTGATATTTCACTTGAAGAACATTTTCTTAGTCACTCAAGATTTATTGTGTCCAAAACTTCTCAATCAGATAATTTTAAAATATTTTTGAATAAATTTTGAAAATAATTGACTGTAAAGTTAAATTATACATGTATAAAGCGTCGGGCATGTTGATGACGTTGGACAATAAAAAGGCGTGGAAGATAAATAACAGCAGACTACAATCACAACACCCTTGTTGATATTGCGAATAAAAAATTATTTCTGGTTTTTGATTACGATTTTTTCACAAAGGATTTGTAGAACATTTAGATAAAAAAGGCTTTTTTTAAACCTTTACAGAAAAAGACTGTGGAATGTTTATGTATAAATAATTGTTATAATAGTGAGCTAGCGAGTTACGGTCTGCCCCTTTTCGACGTACTACATATAAGAGTACTAAGGGCAGACGCCGGCATTCATCCATAGTTTTCATCTAAACCAATCCATTTAACACCCATCCCAATAGCCCAGAGTAATTAGTTTCCATATAAGTAGCAATAGTCCCTCACCCGCTGCGGCTAACCCGTGACTATACTTAATAGTGCAGTGATGGAGGCGCCTCAGTAGGTGTCCCAACACATTCTATATTAAAACTCTCAAAGGGCCTCTGCGCGTTGGACCTATGACTCCGTGTACGCCTGCCAAAGAGCCGGGTATTGTTCTAACAAATTAGAATAATACCCGTGAAAGAGAAACAAGTAATAATAAAATGGTAACCTTTCTTGATCTTTCTTGCGTCTAGATAAAACTTTAAAACCAAGCAATGTTTTGCCAACACGTGACAGATAAACGTACATGTCAGAAAGTTAAGTTTGTATCATCCAAATAGTTACAAAGTTAAGCTTGCCTCGTGTCTCCTCTTGAGTTGTAGTCTCGCCGAAAAAACTCCTCAGAGCTACACTTTATGATACGAATCTAGAGTTTGTAAGCACAGCGTATGCGTGGCTGTCATCACGCTGCGATTGCTAAAGTTTTGGAGTACGGTGACCCGTGTCAGTGCGTACAGGCACTTTGGGCACTTTTAACCATGCAGCCATCGCGGCTTAAGAGTTAATACTGAATGTCATTCCAACTTGCCCTTCGGCGTTTACGACTTTGGTTTCCTGTCGGGATAAATATAAATTCTACACATATGTGTATAACTATATACATAGAGCTCGGTAATGGGAAGGGGTGAGAAGTTTAGCGACCTTAACCATTACTGAGATAAAACTATCTTGAAACATGTGTTATGAATTTTAAGGTTAATTTCCAATCATTTACAGATTCGCCTCAAAGGTTACGACAGCTGTCCTAATTTTTACCTATTTAAAATATCCAACATCTGTATGTAGAATAAGTACGACATAACAACAACAATATTGATAAACAATTTCCTTTCATTATTATATTCATTGCTGTCGTAGGGATTTGGGCCAATCAATGTAAATATATAGGGTCTAATATTATTACATTTATGAAACAAACCTACACTTAAATATTGTGGTAAGATGAATGTTACGAACGAGTTAACCGATTTCATTTCTTACTCTTTTATTGTAAAACACCTCTGCGAACATTTTCATTATGCCTTTGGATTTGATCTCAACACACTAAACTCACTACATATCCTCGCATTTTACGTATGATATGTGATATGATTATATTCCGAAAGACAATTTTAAACTTATCTTCAAGTTACGACAGACCCATATGTTCTATTTCCATACTTTATTATATTTTTGTAGAGTATGGGCAAATAAAATGATTATCAGAAAGAGGTTTTGGGAAGAAAGGCGAGACTTTGCCTACAAATACCTTTCTCTATGGCAAGGCAAGTGCGGATTACCTGATTACTATCTGTAAAGGCTTTGGTTAGCCGCCTACCCGGTCAGCCGTTACTTGTTTGCTACCCTTATTGTATAGACTATAGTGAATTTTGACTAAGATAAGATAAGATTAAATTTCTTTGCTAAAAACATGTGTATACATACAGTTGCATGCAATATGTTATACAGTACATTGTTATTTTTGTTCATCATGTTTGTCATATACGATGATGATAAAAATATTGTAAATGCGAAAGCACGTTTGCTTCTTTATAATTTAGGAAAACTAAAAGTACCGAACAGACTTTCAAGAAACGTTGTTGAATTTTATAGCTTATAGATCGAAATAACACAGAAAATGCCTTTCTTCGTGACAGCCGATATTCATGGGCGGGCGGATTTCTAGTTATTTATAATATACACTTAAATATCGTAAAGGCCCCAGTATAAATCCCAGTGAGCCCCTTACTCCCATTAAGGTTATCCTTTCGATACATTTGTGGGGAAAATAACTTCTTAAGGACCGCTGACGTCTCAGATTTAAATGATCCAAAGTTGGAAGGATTCAGCATTTCGGCAGTAATGGCACAAGTGTTAGATGCAGGCTATTAATCAAACGCGGGACCCGCGATGGTGGATAATACATGGGCCATTAAGTAAGAGAATTTGATATTTATTGTGGTTATGGATACAAGGAAACATATTTCTTACACATAGCTGATTCTTAATATTTATACTGCAGTAAATCTAAGCTTATAATAAAGCTGAAGAGTTTGTTTGTTTGGTTGAAGGCGCCAATATCAGGCACTACTGGTCCTATTTTGATAATTATTTTGTGTTTGACAGCCCATTGTCGAGGAGGGCTGAAGGCTATTTAAAATCACGCTATGAACACAGGTACGGAGCAGTGACTTTCAATAACATGGGTGTAACCGCGAGCACATTTAACTAAAATCCAACTCAAGCGGTTTTGAACATATCTACTTGCCCAGGCATGTTTTTAGCAAGTTGTAGGTCTCCTGGCCCGATTCACCGCTGCGTGTAAATCGTCGACGCTGCATCTGACGCGACGAAAAGTTTTGAGAACATTCCCTTTGAGAAAAATGATTTATTATCCATTTATACAGTCATTATTGCAGTTTGATCACTTATATTCACAAGATTTGCTACGAAAACGCGCTCTGAAAACTGAAGGCGTAATGTATTTTGTAACATGTTATGTTTTTTTACTTCAGCCTTTTAATTTGATTAGCGAGAAAAACATAATCCATCTTTTAAAATTTAAATATGATGCATAAAGGGATTGTCATCATTCAGAATGGTCTTAATCGACTACGGTGTTCAAACAAATTACTGTGCAAACCAGTATTCAAAATTACAAATGTGTTGTAAGCATACTTATTCTATTCACCAACTATATTTTAGAACTGACCTAGTAGAGGGCGAAGCTACAGACATCTTCTGAGTGGTCATCTACCTGAAACCAAAATTTCATGTACCTATTTAACTGTAGTAGATTACACTTTGCGATGATAGGTCATTCTGGACAAGTAATTTTATACTCGTGATGCTGATAATAGCATTAAATAAATCCGTGTAGACATAAATTTTACATTGCTTTTTTAATTTTGTTTTAATAGTTTTTATGATTTTATATATTTTATAACTGTCAAAACTAATAAAACGCAAGTATCTGCCAAATAGAATCATTTTTGTTATTTTCAAAATAAGCGCGATGTATTTGACCCTTCGCAAGTGTTCACAACCTTCAGCTGGAAATATAAACTACCCCCAATTTGTATTCCAAGTCCCAACAACATATTGTACCCTTCAAATAGGGATACTGTATTTCAAAAGAATATATGTTCTATTAGTATTTTTGGATGTTTCTGTTATGATTTTAGGATTGCTTTTTTTACAGTACCAAACAAAGGGAATCTCATTTCATCAGAACCTGTTCTCGTTATGGACTGAGAGCTTCAAATACAAATGGTCAATTTATGTTATTTCGAAACTACAATTTGAAATCACCTTCATTATTTTTAACTTGGGATATTTTTTTACACCAATGTCAATAACAAGGCATTGCAATGGTAAATTATTTTTTGTCATAACCCATACTACGACTACGACTTATACCGTAAGAAACTGAAAATCAGCAGCTGTAACCACTGCACCCAGCTCGTAATATCAGAAATCCAATCTCAGCGGATGACGCTTAAATATGCTTAAAAGTAGATAACACAATACTTAATATTGTCTAGTCTCAGCTCTCGTAGAGGTAGTCGCAACATTAATGGTAGATTAGGGTTGTTTATTTATATGCGTACATAAGCTTTAGATTTAAATCTGTGAGTGACTAGGACACCTATTTTGATTTTAAGTTTAATACCTATACAGTAGTCATATAAATATCAGACTTACAAGTCAACGTAAAGTCACCGTTGTTTGATCAATATAAAGCCTAAACGCATGGAACATTTGCTCACTTTTTCTTTTTTTTGTACCGCCAAGATCCGGAAATCTTTACATCCATTCCCGAAAAGTGAAATCTGAGGTTTTCAAGTCGCGATGGAATCGAAAGACACCGACAGGAGTTTTTCATTATGTCGACTCATATTTATATCAGTGAGATCATTATCAAACGCAACGATCATTGTCAGCAATAAAAGGCAAATCAAATGAATAAATTAAGTCAATCAATTCCATTACTCAAATACAAAATACGACCCGATTAAATAGCCATCGTTATGCGAATAAAAAGTGACAATGCATAAATTGGTATTCGAACGTGGGGTGAAATAATATTCGGCACAATGGACACTTTTAATGTGAAAATGGAGAATGAATATTCAAAGGAATTACTGAAACGCAAAAAGAAGAAGTGAAGATAAAATGTTAATGTATCAAAAAATAAACAAAGATTTATTTATCAAACAGTAAAAGTATCTATATTAAAAAATCTTTGGTATTTTTCAGTTAAAATAAATATAAAGAAGAAAAACAAAGGATGAAATAAATGGTTTATCTATTTTTATTCCAGGACATTAAGTTTTTTTTAAATGTTTTGACTTTTCGTGAAGTATTTTTATATATTAGTACGCGAAGTGAATGTCACTGCGGTCTAATCTTGTTCTTCATCAATCTTTAAATACCGACGTGTGGTCTGACAAGCACTTTCATAGTTCGGCAGTTCGAATTTCATATGTAAGAGAAGACTTAACCCTTTGCGCTTCTCTCTACCCCTCGAGCAATCGCCCCGTAACGTTTGTGGAGAGTGGCTATGTCAGCGCGTGCGATTCCGGTGAGTTTTGATTTTTATAAGAACGGAGTGGTCTGTCGGACCACTCGTCGGTACTAATGTGTATGTTTTACTCTATACGAAATATTCTCGATTTCAGTAAGTTATATTAAAAAATCAATAAGCCAGGTACTTCGGGCATAAAATGCATAACCAAAAATAAAAATGCCAGTAAAAAAGTATCAAACATGGCTTCTAAATAAAGACCATAACATTTTTTTTGCGGTATGGCCATATAGGAGCTCAAACTCCAACTGAAACGATATGGATCCATTTTTTTTTACCTTGGAGAGTGACTATGATTCGGTATCTGAACAGTGTGCCTACAATGCAGAAAATCTAGCTGCAAGGAGTGATTTATAAGCTTTGATAGTACCTACAATTTGGTGCCTTGTGATTTTTACCCGACTGCGTGACGCAAAGGAGGGTAATGTGTTTATCAGTCTATGTATGTATGTACACACATCAACAAAGTCTAGGGATATTTTATATTTCATCAAATATCTAAAAATCTATGAAGAATTTTCTGATACAGTAAATAGAAGAATCAAAGATTATTTTAAGGTCTTTAATAAAAATAAAAAACATTTCGTGTTTTTTTTTGTTTTAAATAAAAAAAATAATTTTTTTAATCATCATGGAAAATTAGTATGATAACAACAAACATTTCTTCTTAAAAAACTATTAATTTTAATAAAAATGGAAAAAATCTTGTAAAATCTAATAATTAATAATCAGTGTTGCCACCTCTTACATTGATTACACATCGACATCGATTGTTAATACTTAAAATTAAATTGTCAATGTCTTGCTGCGGTATGAGGTCCCATGTCCTTTGCAAGTGTTCGTAAAGTTGTTGTTCAGTCGTCAAATTTGGTGGAAAATCTCTCAAAGCTTTTCGTTGTAACATGTCCCAGGCATGCTCGATAGGATTTAAGTCGGGCGACTGTGCAGGCCAATCCAAAACTTGAATATCGTGCTCTCGGAGAGCGGTCGATACCAGCCGCGCCGTATGGCAAGGAGCATTATCGTGCATGAGTAGAAATTCATGGCCTATTTGAGTTCTGTGTGGGACAATAACGGGCTCTACTACCTCCTCGTGGTATTTTTGTGCAGTCATGCTGCCTTGGATCCAAACGAGTTGGGTTCGTCCGCCAAGACGAATTCCTGCCCACACCATGATTGTCCCGCCTTGGTATGGGTGGACCTCCTGAGGGTGCCGTAGACGGCTAACTCTCCCTGGAGCTCTCCAAACGCGTGTTCTTCGTGAATCCGGGTGAAACCCAAACCGGGACTCATCGGTGAACAGCACCAAAGACCATTGTTCGTCACTCCATGGTAAATGCTCCCGAGCCCACGAAAGCCGCCGACCGCGATTGCCACGTCGCAATGCTGGAACACGCAATGGTCTTCGAGCATGAAGATCAACTTCATGTAACCTTCTTCGCACGGTTTGGTCGCTTACCAGCAGCTGGTGGTCCTCCTGGAGCCTTTGCACTAGTTGCAGCGCTGTGATATTGGGTTGTCTTCTGGCGGTCATTTGGAGAAATCGATCCTGTCTCTGCGTAGTAACACGATATCTACCTGTGTGCTGTTCGGCCACATCTCCAGTACTGCGATAACGTGACCACAACCTTGATATCACATTTTGACTGGTATGTAGGGCCTCAGCAACGACGCGTTGAATTGCACCATTTTCTAACATGCCCACGGCTCGTAACATTTCATCTCGACTCAAATGACGACGTGACATGACTTTTAAAGTTCGTACGTCACGTTAAATTAAAAAAGAAAAACAATTAAAAACCCTTTTCATAAATAATTATAATAAAACAGTTTTAACTTTCTTTAATGTAACGAATTACTAGCAAATTTGCCGCCATATTTTGTTTATTATTTTGTTTTTTTTCTTTCCATGTTCAAATTTTGAAAATAGAATAAAAGAGGTTTTAATCTGTATATAAACTTTTTGTGGAAACTAACAAGGTTCTAAACTATAAACTCGTAAATAATTTAGGATTAAGATATCCCTAGACTTTGTTGATGTGTGTATGTATGTATGCATGTTTGTTTCTATGTGGCGTTCTAGAGACCAAATGCGTAGGCCGATTTTGATGATTCTTACGTCAATCGATTCGTCTTAACCTTGCGAGTGTCACTAAAGACATGACAGTAATCAAAATTCACCACAGTCTCAACCAGACGCCATATTGTCAAAATGAAAAAATAAAATGTCGATGAACTATGTCATGTGGGGTGTCGTTGAATAGGTATTTTAAAATCATCTTTAGGTTCCTTTTATCATTTTTCATTTTAAATAATAGTTTAGGATATATAAAGATTTAAATTTGTTTAACAAAACAATAATTCTCGCTAATGTTGTTACTTATTGATTTATGTTTTTACTTCAAGTATAAACGATAAACAAAGAAAAAAACAGTAAATAACAAAAAAGTATAAAATAAAAAAAGAATTTAAAGAAAAACAAAAAACCCGACTGCGTAAAAAATAATAAAAACTAAAAAGAAAGAAACAAGGCCAGTAGTTTAGAATTCTAATGCAGAACAGAACGACTCACAGTCGGGGCCCATTCAAAATTTACCAATCAAATGTTCCCAAGGCCCCGACTGTGAGTCGTTCTGTTCTGCATTAGAATTCTAAACTACTGGCCTTGTTTCTTTCTTTTTAGTTTTAATTATTTTTTACGCAGTCGGGTTTTTTGTTTTTCTTTAAATTCTTTTTTTCTAAAAAACTATTGATTTTGTGCTAAATTGTATGTTTTATGGTTAACGTAATTATTAATCTTTAAGAAAAAAGTGTTGTTCAGAAAAATATATTGCTTTGTTGATAAATAATAACTTTGAAATTAAAAGTGATTTTTCTAAAAAAAATAGAGGCCGTTACGTAAAACTACATATATAATTAGCCATAAACATTATTTCTTCTATATATTATTTTTACGGGTGCATATGGTTCCCACCAGGGTGCATATGGTTCCCACCAAGAACTTAGGGTCCCAAGCCAACCTCACCTGCAAGTGGTGCACCTGTCGATCAACGGACGAGGCTCTGGCAATCAAAATATCCCGAAAAGCGGCAATAGGCTCGCCACCTATTACGTGGGATCAAAACGCTGGCGAAAAGTGGGCGTTTAATATGCCTTTGCCTACCCCTTCGTGGAAACAGGCGTGAGTCTATGTATGTATGTATTATTTTTACGTATACAGAACTACATACATAAACAATACATATGAACGGATTTTTTTAAATATGACAAAATATTATAATGTATTAGTTACGAAAGCTATGATGGTCGGCCAGACCTCACGTCGGTACTTACATATGTAACTAAATAGCACGTCAGTACTTAAAGGTTAATGAATACTAGCTATAAATTAACAGATTTGTTCGTTGATTTACCCAATACAAAACAATATATAATTATTTTTTGAACTCTTAAACTAGAAACACCAGCTCCTGTCCATTATTGGTACTAGAGATTTATGTCAATTGGAACGGATGGATAAAAGAAGAAATACGAAAGGAGTGTACCGTGCGAGAATGAATGGAAATGTCGGTAGGGGTCGCCCTAGGCGGACGTACGCCGACCAAATAGGTGACGTACTGAAAAAGGGCCAAATTAAAAGTAAAGACATAAAGACATATTTATTTCTGCATTTTGGTTGTTTACAACACTTATACATGTCAAAACCCTATTCTAGATGATGCCGGCTTTTCCTAGCTAAATGACTTCTTGAGAAGAAAGGCCGAAACAAACTCAGAGTCATTTTTTTTGTCACTTCATTTTGTTTAGTATTTTCTTCATCTTTTAAAGTCCAGACAAAAAAAAGGGTTTAGTATGCAAGTACAATGCAGGAAATCATCTGACGCTTTTGACTGACTCGGCCCACTGATGGCCCGCATTCAACAGCAATCGTACGGCTCAACCTTGATTGAGGGAGCCAGCACGATCTGTATCACTATGCCTCCACGCCATCAGAAGGTGTATGCATAAGCATGTCAGCCTAAGCCATCAGACAGGTTGCCAAAACTATTTGTTTATATGTTTAATAATGCCCACATCATACTCACAACTTTACAAGCTAATACATAGTAAAATACATGTTGCAAACAATATGTAAAAATAATAAAATTTTAACAATAAAATGTCATATTATATTTAAAATGTCAAAAAATATTATTGAATGTCAATTCAGGAATAATAATATATTACTTAAGTAATTTTAAAAATAGTAAAAATTTAAACAATAAAATGTCATATATTGAAAATGTCAGAAAATATTATTGAATGTCAGTTTAAAAATAATAATATATTACTTAAGTAATTTTAAATGTCAAAAGAAAATAAATAAAATAACAATGTCAAATCAAACAATGTCAAAACAAAATAAATAAAATTACAAATGTCAAATTAAAAATGTCAAAATGTAAAAATATAAGTATTACAAATGTAAATAAAAATATCTTGTCACTAATTTCAAAATGTCAAAATTCATAATTTTTAAACTCAATTCCAGGCATTTTTGTCTGCTAAATAATCTTTAACTGTGTAATAAGCTTTTGAACACAAGCTCTGTTTAATAAATACTTTGAATTTATTAATACTTAGTTCCTGAATATTGCCTGGAATTTTGTTGTAAAAACGTATGCTTTGACACTTGTAGGAGTTACTTATTTTTTGTAGTCTAGTTGAAGGTAGAACAAGTTTGTTTTTATTTCGTGTGTTTAATTTATGAATGTCGCTGAATTTGGAAAACATATTTATATTTTTCCTGACATATAACAAGTTCTCATAAATGTATTGAGATGCGACAGTCATTATCTTAATTTCTTTAAATTTTTCCCTCAGTGAATGCCTTGAACCAAGACTGTAGATTGCACGAATAGCCCGCTTCTGCAGTACAAACACAGTTTGAATGTCAGCTGCGTTGCCCCATAATAAAATGCCATATGACATTATGCTGTGGAAATAACTAAAATATACTAATCTGGCCGTATCTATATCAGTTAACTGACGAATTTTATAAACCGCGTACGCTGCAGAGCTAAGTCTATTCGACAACTGACCTATATGTGGGCCCCACTGTAGCTTAGAGTCTAAGGTTATGCCTAAGAATACGGTGTTATCTATAAGATCCAACTCTTCTCCATTCAGACATATGTTAGGTTTAACTTGTTTTACATTCGGTCTTGAAAATCGTATACATTTTGTTTTTTTTTCATTTAACAGTAAATTGTTAGCAGTAAACCATTGAACTACTTTAGAGAGAGCGTTATTTACATCGTCATTATTTGATTGTTGTCGTCTAAGTTTAAAAATAAGTGATGTATCATCAGCAAATAACACTATCTCTTCATTATTTTGCATGATGTATGGCAAATCATTAATATATACAAGGAAAAGGAATGGACCAAGAATTAAACCTTGCGGCACTCCCATTGTGACCACTGAACCCATAGAAACTTTACCATTTACCTCAACTCTCTGTATCCTATTACTCAGATATGATGTTAGGAGATCCAAAGCAGTGTTCTTAACTCCATAGTAATGTAATTTCCTGATCAATGTTTCATGAAAAACGCAATCAAAAGCCTTTGATAAGTCACAAAAGACTCCCAGAGCATCATGCGACTCCTCCCAGGCATCAAAAATACTATCTAAAAGCTCAACTCCAGCATCGGTAGTTGAGCGACCCCTAGTAAAACCAAATTGTTTTTCATGTAACAGCTTATTGTTATTAAAATGAATTTGAAGCTGACCTAGAATTAATTTTTCAAAAATTTTACTAAACATGGGTAGCACAGATATTGGCCTATAATTTGTGGGGTCAGATGTGCTACCTGATTTAAATAACGGAATTACTTTACTACTTTTCATTTGATCAGGAAACACACCACAGTCAATGCATCTATTGAAAATCATTGCCAGTTCAGGTGCTACTGTGTTGATTATGGATTTCGTAATCACAACAGAATTGCCCCAAAGATCACTAGTCTTCTTCAAATTAAGACTATTAAAAGTTTTTACAATATCTCTGTCAGTGACATAACTAAAACTAAATTCAATGTTACACCTATTGACATTTTGTTTCAATAGAGATTCGGCGTCAATAGGGGACGAGTTGAGGGATTTAGTGGTTGAGACTGGAATGTCTGTGAAGAAATTTTCAAATGCTGTGGCAATCTCAAAATCTGACTTTAATATCTTTTTATTTAATTGAAGAGTGTAATCGTTACTTTTAATCTTGACCCTTCCAGTCTCATTGTTCCCAAGTACCCATAACCGACGCGCATGCATGATGAGGTTAATGAATGTCGAGGAAGCGAAAGAGGTATGTTTGAACCGAAGCATGTGGCGTATTAGATTTTAATAATTAACTGCATCATTCCCATCATGGTTCTGATCACTTTCGCGGATTGCCTGCATTATTAGGTATATATAATGTAAGTGGATGCTCCTGTTTCACCATGTCTATTCTGAGAAGGCTAACCAAAAGTATTATGCTTGAGTATTATGATGTACAGTAAATATATACAAGTGATATAGAAGGTGTAACAGTTGCAGCACCTTACAAAATGTAATTTGTGTATTATTCAAAACCTGGCGATGAAAAAGAGTGACCGTGAGTTTTATTGCCCGTTCTTTCTCATGGTTCTACCTATTGCTTTGCGAACGTGGCAGTAAATGTAAATGTAGAAGCATACAGTAATAATGTTTTAAATTTGAGTATAAGTAATTATTTTATAAATTTATTATTTTGACGTTCATAAGCGTCACATTGTGACCCAAATGAATAAAGGATTTTGAATTATTGAATTATTGAATTATTGTTCTATAGTATCTGCCTACCCCAATGGGAGACAGGCGTGACGATATAGATAGAGAGATTTATGTCAGTTGTTCGCATTTTGCCAACGCATAATGTACGATGTACCAAATAAATGGCTTCGAAAACCGTTATAAATAACTTTACTACTTACTGTGTAGTTTCTAGTTAATTTTGTAAAGCTAGGCACTCAGGCGGGAGATCTAATATCTGTAACGTAGAATATACGGGAGGTTTTGTTTGCTTGTGGTTTAAGATTTTGTATGGTTGGATTTAAAAGTAATTTCTAGTTATTTCAGCGTGGTTCCACGAGCCATTAAATTTAGGCATTGTAAGTAAACTTAGATTTTCATCATAGAGGTTGATCAAAAAGCCTTTATAAAATTTCAGTCAATAATGTGGAAACGTGAAAATAGTCAACGTCCATACATTAGTAGTACAAGTGTGTTATGTCAGTCCAAAGTACTCTTTGAATTTTATTACAGTATAAATAATGCTTTTGTCTTCATACGAAAATAATTTAAAGTAAACCTTTTATACTCTACACTGTCGAGCAGCTACTCAAGCCGTTACATCTACCCTGAATTATGATTGTGGTTAAGGCTGTGGGATAAGGCTCAATTGAAAGCTTTGAGCATACCTATGTACGTGGGTAGCTTTTATCTGCCGAAAACCGAATAGGTAAATGTCCAGTATATGTATGTATCTAAAGTGTGTGCTTTCATCGAAATCAGCGTTGCTCCCTAATTAAATATCACGTTTTAATTGTGGCAATAAAATGTATCTCTTCCAAATTAAGACACGGGACCACACCGTTTCACGAATTTTGTCGTTCGTCTTTACATACATAGTACATACAAAATAATTGAGTAAATTAGGAGATCTGTATAGACACTTGTTTTGTACTACGTTATAGCATCTGTACTCTATAATTCAGTATCACAATCAAGTCTGCGCGATTGCTTTGTAAAAATTTACTCCAAACAACTTTACTCAAGAGGTTTGTAACAACTCTGTATATTTCGCTCTGAAACTAATTCGTTTTTTGTACGTTTGGTGTGAATTCGGACCGCTTAGCGGAAAGAGGCGATATGTGAACGAAACATATGTGTTCGTTTAACTCATAGAGGGAAATACTACAGTGTTGGGAGTGAACAATGTTAAGTAGTGTTGTGAGGACTTGCTTAATGAGGGTCAGACTTAAGTAGATGTAACTCGTTATGGCTATTAGTGTGTGATAACTGATTGAGGGGATGTTTGGAGGTTTTCATTGCGTTGTAATCTGAATAATCTTATGGAATGAAGTTTCATAATAATGTAAGTTTTATGAGTATCAGTTTCTTTTTATTTGAGACTGCTAGCACAATTTTTATGCACTTTATGTATAATTTATTTGCATTGTAGATTTAATGTATATTTCGAGAAGGTTTGAAGTTGTTTTTTTATTTACTTTGTTTAAGTTTATTATTATTTAAACACATAGTTATATTGATCCATGATTGATTAGTACATAAAGGAGTTATTACGTGTTGTTTTTGTAAATGTTTGGCAAAATATCTTCTATATGCTTCGACGTTTCGGCATCGGTTACTCCAGCAACGGTTACGGGTGTTCCCCAAGATCACGTGACGTCATTTCGGGACTACAGCTGATGTAACCCATGGCAAGTAGAAAGGGTTTCAACGGTCTCTTACAAATAATAACGTGATTAAGACCAATTTTATGGCTAAAAGTTTAGACTAGTTTAGTTAGGTATGTTTATTTAGTTTGTTTAAACTTCATTCAATACTAGATTGTAGAGAAACCTAGTGGGATAAAAATACAATCTGGATATAAAGGAACTAAAGCTAAGCTCCCAGGATAGTATTATGCCCAACATTTGTAAGAGATGGCTTAGCGGAGCGGTGGGCTAGTCATTCAAGGGTTCACGTCTATTGTACACTAAGTAAGATCGACGTCAAAGGTTGGAAGCGCTTACTGTCGTATCAACAAATAGCTACTTTTGTTGTGTTTAATACTCAAATATATTGTCGTACTAACAAAATATGCACCGATATAAACACTTATTTATTTATGGTTCTCTGATCATTTATATGGTTAAACGAGGACAAGTCAAAAAGTCCATGATATTTTTAAGAAAATTCGTTTTTAGAAATAAAACATTTTATTTTTCAAGCGCTTTGAAATCCATTCACTTTGGCCAACATGTTTCAATTTTTTAATTTATTTATTTTATTTATTGTCAGCCTGTAACGTCCCACTGCAGGGCAAAGGCCTCAATTTTTTTCTAATCCCTTACAAAAATAGCATTTGTCCTAGTCAATCAATATACGTATTTTTAGGAGGTGTTTTCATTATTGGAGTCAAATCTTTTAGCGTCGAGACGCAGCTTCGGCTTTGGAAACAAGATATAATCACTCGGGATTTAATGCAATTTATAGCTTAGTTCATGTATTTTTGCCTTGAAACTAAAATATGTGCACAAGGCAACGTGTGCTGCCTGATACCTAGTCAATTCCATTGTCCTGGTAAATGGAAATTTCTGATGAGTTTGTTGATTCCTCAGCTTTTGTCTACAGTACAATACAGACCGCAAACAAGGCACCACAGTACAAAAATACTTACCGATATAAAAAGTTTCTAATATTATAATTCTGTGAAGAAACAGAGTCAAACTTATAATAGCCAACGAACTTGTATGTTATGTAAATAACAGTAAAATCACATGTTAGACTTGTATTCACGCGTCACCCCTGGTGGCCTTTCCAAGAATGCTTGTATTTCATCCGATAAACATGAATACCTTGTTTTTATTAATGAGGTATAACTGACAGCACTGTCAATTTATTGAGTTCGAAATCGATTAAAAAAAACAACCCACAATATTTTTCTCAGTTTAGTCTCTGTTTACTTGTATAAGGTTAAACTGAAAATTCGAAAAATTATTTTCTGTTTGGAAAGAATCCTTTTATAGACCAGCCTGTAAGCCTAAGCGATAGTCAGAGATGTAATAGTGCAAACACATTTCGCCATGTAAAGAATTTTAGGTCAAATGTAATATAGGTGGCAAGCCTATTGCCGTTACAGGGCACATTGCCAGACTCTATGCTGCTGAGAATTCAGAAAACTCCGTAACACTTTCGCCCTACATGGTAATCGAGCACAGAGTCATTCAGATGCTGAGTCAATGATTCGGCTGGTGCAGGTTTCTTACCCAGGTAGACAAAATAATTTTCTGTACCTACAGATGTGCAAATATCTACAAAATGTTGCGTCAAGTGGTACTACGTTTCATAAGGCTATGTCTCTGAAACGAATATTTATAATTTGTTTTTTACAAAAATAAATAGCTTTCGAAAGATAAACAGTAAAATAAACAGTTTATTGTGTCGCAACTAGAATAATGAGAAAACATATATTATATTGTTCAGTTGGGGTTTCATTGGGTTGAGTTATTTTTACAATATAGATAAGTGTTTCGTCTCTAGCTTGGGACGTGAGTAGATTCTCAATTTATTGAAGATTAGTCTCATATTTTATTTTGAACAAATAAGTTACATTGAAACCGTAAATGTCCATTGACATAAAACACAGTGGTTTCGTAATAATTGTTAATGAATAACATAGATCTACTCAACACGTTTTATTTATGTAATAATAATAATATAATAATAATAATAATAAGCAACAGGTACAGATAAATTACATAATTTTTGGTACAAAAAGTTCCATGCCCTACATATTGTTTTAGCTAGGAATATTTCAGATATAATCAATGGTCAACAAGAAATACCCAAATTCATTACAAAAGGCATAACCTACATGTTACCCAAAAGCAGCTACAATCTGACGTCCGATTACGTGTCTTCCAACTATTTATAAGCTTATCACATCATTAATTACACACAAAATCAACAAACATTTAGAACACAACAATATTATATCCGAAGAACAAAAAGGCTGTAGGCAGGGACATCGAGGATGTAAAATGGCATCTTCCAGAGAGACTCACTTAGTCCACTGTGGTTCTGCCTCGCTTTGAATCCTTTGTCTAATCTCCTCAACAGTACTATTACGGGTATAAATTAAATTCTGTGACATCCATTACACACTTAATGTATATGGATGATATTAAATTATTTTCTAAAACTGAAAAATGCCTTGATCATCTTATAAATACTACAACCCAATTTAGCAGCGATATAAATATGTCATTTGGTTTAGACAAGTGCCGTACACTACATATACGAAAAGGAAAAATAACTAACACTCAAAATCACACTATCGATACCAACTTGTTTAATACAATGCAACCATCAGATACATATAAATACTTAGGAATACACCAATCCAACATCATAAACCACACACAGATTAAGGAACAACTAGTATCAGAATACACCAAGAGATTAAATTTAGTATGTAAAAAGCAGCTACACTCAAAAAAATTATTTCAAGCTATAAACACATTTGCCATACCCGTATTAACATACTCATTTGGATTAATAAAATGGACATGAACTGACATAAACAGATTAGAAATTAAGACAAGAACAACACTGACGAAACATAACTATGCTCACCCTAAAGCTGCAATAGAGAGAATTACTGTAAGTAGGCAAAAGGGTGGTAGAGGTCTAATCGACCTCACTATGTTGTGGGAAGGACAAATACGAAAACTTAGAGATTTTTTTCATCATAAGGCCGACAGTAGTCAAATTCACTCATCAATCATAGAAATCGAAACTAACTTTACACCTTTAAACCTAACCAATCGAGACATTACTTTTAAAAGTTTTTATGAGCACAGGCAAGAAAAAAATTGTAGATGGCGAACAAAGGAATTACATGGCAGACATCTACACGATTTGGAACAGCAGCATATAGATTCAGAAAGTTCTAATAAGTGGCTTAAATAAGGATCACTCTTCCCTGAAACGGAAGGGTTTATGTTAGCAATTCAAGATCAGGTTATTAATACTAAAAACTACAGTAAATTTATTCTTAAAGACCCACATACACAAAACGATAAATGCAGAAAATGCCATCGAGCATCTGAAACAATTCAACATATTACTGGCGCCTGCCCAACCCTGGCTCAAACAGATTACACCCATAGGAACAATCAAATCGCTAATATTGTTCACCAAAAACTAGCCATCAAATTTAAATTTATCACAAAGCCCATCCCGTACTACCAATACACCCCTAAACCAGTGCTGGAGAACCACAACTACAAAATATACTTTGATAGAGCAATTCTTACTGACAAAACTATACATTACAATAGACCGGACATAACTGTAATAGATAAGCCTAACAAAGTCGTACATTTTATAGACATAGCAGTTCCTAATACCCATAATCTACAGAAAACAATCACCGAAAAAATCCATAAATACAAAGAGTTGAAAGAAGAAGTAACTAGAATCTGGCAAATGAACAAAGTATATATTGTTCCACTGGTATTCTCGAGCACTGGTGTCATACCGAAACACCTACTACATTATTTGCGACAAATAGAATTACCCACAAACCTTTACATTACTATGCAGAAAGCAGCAATACTAAACACCTGTCGTATAGTACGTAAGTTTTTGCAGGACGAACCCCTTCTAACATATAATGTCCCAAATGAACTCCACTTGGCCTAGGCCCGTGGTTTTCACTAAATACCGATTTTTTCGAGAATAAATAAATTTAAAGAACAAAAATAATAATAATTATCTTTTGTTTCTCAAGTAATACAAACATGTTACACATTACGGTTTTATCACAGATAGAACATTGTTGTTGTATTGCACTAAATTTACTGACGCTGTTCCCCCAAACTAGGCGAGTGCCTGTATTTTGGGGGTCAGTGTTTAGCTAGACATGATGCAGTTACAAACTTGTTTTACTTTACATATAGGTATGGTGGTGTTATTCTAATTTTAATTGGATTGCGATTAATAATTATTATAATATGTTGTGATTGTTTCCAAATAATTAAAACAGAACTTAGCTAAGAAACCATAAAGACAAAAAGTTGACAAAGAATGGTGTGTATTGTGTAATCAATTATTACCTAAAAAAATTTTTTTTACTGGATTTGATTAAATAAAATACAATAATTAATATGTAAACTTGTATTATATTAGGTTACAGGCAACAAAAGCTCGGTGGAAAGACTAACTAACGGCTTCGCATGGGTTCTCAGATTCTATCTCATGGAGCGAAAAATTGACTTTATGAAGATAAGCGCGTCTTAAATATGATTATCGGTTGCTAAATGTTAAAGGAAAACGTGAGAAACCAGTGTACGTCTGTGAGCTCTCCATAATGTTCTCTAAAGATATGTGAAGTCTACCAACCAGTACCTAGTAGCGATATAGACTACGACCAAACTCTTCTCAAAATAACAAGACGCCTGTGCCTAGCAGCGGGACAAATTAAAAACAATATTATGATAGTATTTTGTACAATAACATTTTCGAATGAACCTCATAAGATTGACTGTTAGATAATGCAGCAGCGGGACAAATTAAAAACAATATTATGATAGTATTTTGTACAACAACATTTTCGAATGAACCTCATAAGATTGACTGTTAGATAATGCAGCAGCGGGACAAATTATAAACAATATTATGATAGTATTTTGTACAACAACATTTTCGAATGAACCTCATAAGATTGACTGTTAGATAATGCCGTTGGCATTAATTCCAATGTACGTGATATATATTATGCAAAAATAAATAGGTACCTTATTTTTCCTACAAGTAGCAAATTAATATTTTCCGCGTTGTCAAATCAAACCTTAACCACGGTCGCGTCGCTGTCACCACAATGTTGTAACCCGCGCCCATAGCACGGAGCAAACGGCTCATGATTAAAATATGAATATTGATTCAATAAGTAGATGTCGTGGCCCAAACGCTATTTGTGTGATTCCACGAACCGGTACGGACTCGAACCTCGTACTTTACGGTACTCGGTAATTTCCCTACAATCGCTACTTGAATAAAACGACCCTTAAGTATATACTTACTTATTATCCGATGCGGAGCTATTCATAAATTATCAACATGGCTGTTCAGATTTTGTACTTGTTTTAGCTTGTAGTATGTTGACGTTTTTATGATCTTTTTTAAACGAGTCGTTCAAAGTTATTTTTGGGGTTTGGAATTGAACATAGCAAGGTCTCGCTTTGTTTATTTTAACTGTTAAGGGTTAAATAAAATAATGCTAACCTTCCTACATTTAATACAATTTCAACAAAAATATCTACAAAGGAATTAAATGTCGAAGATAAAATCTCAGTTCCTAGAACAAAATTAATTTGAACAGTTATCATAGTATATTATAACTAGCCGTTTCCCGCGGTTTCACCCGCGTCCTGAGGGAACTACTTCGCGTACCCGAAAAACCCCAAAAAAATATAGCCTATGTTACTAGCAGATAATGTAGCAATGGTGAAAGAATTTTTAAAATCGGTCCAGTAGTTTTTGAGTTTATCCATTACAAACAGAAATACAATTTTTTCCTCTTTATGATATTATAGCGTAGATAAGGTATTACAATAATAATCTCTGTGCTTCGTTTAAGAAAACCGTTGGCAACGAGCTTCCGACCTTTGTTGTTTAATTATGAATGAGGTTGGTTCGTAAAATGTTAAGAAATTCCTTCGTATTGATTTTGTATTAACGGTTAATAACATAGCTAGATTGGATGGATTATTTTTGTTCTTCGTTTCAGAGTTTTTATAAATCTTACTACTTTTATAGACGCTTCTGTTTGTGAGAATGGCTGTAGGTATGGATAGATACTTGGTACAATTTAGATTTTGATGAAATGTTGCATCTTATTAGGTATGGGTTATTTATGAAAACAACAGGACTGTCGTCATAGCAGACAACTACGTGAGCGAAAGCGGGGTCCACCCACGACTAGCTTGTAATAATATAATAATGAACACGTTGCGACTAAAAATCACAAGTAGACAGTGACCTAGTTTAGTGCTGAGCCATCCATCACACAACGCGGTCAGGATGCTGAGAGTACCGTGCTCTTGATGAGTGATGTAGTTTTTGCGTTACGTTGTTCAGTTGTACAAATACTTACCCATATTGCCTCTGCCCTGGCAGACATAATAATACATTTTAAGCCCTGCAAAGGAATCCAATTAAAATCCTGGTTGTTGAATGACGTATACGTATGGAAAAAAGGATTGCATTAAGCTGAAAAAGACATTGGTGTAAAAATTGCGTTTTATATGATAAATTGATAATGTTGTTTGCATTCGAAAAGCCGGTGAAAGTGTGCATTACTGTATATTTAAAGAGAAAACAGACATGTGGTCGAGCAGTACAAATGAAGCTTCATAATATACAGTGGATAGTTGTTAATAATACACACGTTTCATTAGACGTCTAGACGTCTTGTAAGCATGAGTGGGGAATTAATTGTTGTGCCAAATTACCGCAACACATTGCTTAACACAAATATTGTGTTTGCTTATGTTCGGATGTAACTGAAATTACACTACTAATGTGATTTCTTATATAATTTTATGTTTTTTTTAATTCCCATCAATACACAAACGAACGAATGGCTCACTTTATGGTAGTAGTATCGCGAGAATGGGAATAGAAGGAGGATCGGGATGAGGAAAAAGGAAAATGGTGCTACCGGCACCTCCACTCACCGAACGACGCGCAACAGTATAGATACTGTTACTTTACATCGGTATCTACTTCGGTACTCATCAGCTTCAGGTGCAGAAAATTTATTAGAATCTAGTGTACAAAAATGTAATGTCATATTTAAACTCAGCCCTATTAGTTCTACTGACATTATAAACACCTTTCAATCTCTAGAGTCTAAGAATACAGGTGATCTCTGAGGAATATCTGTTAAGATCTTGAAAAGTATAATAGATATAGTAGCTCCTTATCTAAGCAACGTATTTAATAAGTGTATAAAATCAGGCGATTTTCCAGATTTAATAAAACATAGTAAGATAATACCTCTGTTTAAATCCGGCAGTAAGACTGATCCTAGTAATAATAGGCCAATTTCAATACTACCTACTTTTAGTAAAATCTTTAAAAAGATCATACTCAAGCAACTTCTGAAACACTTTAATTTAAACAGCCTCCTTCATACTGAGCAATATGGTTTTACTAAGGGTCACTCGACGACGGATGCAGGAGTAGCGTTACTCAAACACATCTACAATGCATGGGAGAGCTCTCAGAATGCTATTGGTGTGTTTTGCGACCTTTCGAAAGCATTCGATTGTGTCTGCCATGAGACGCTCTTGTGCAAACTTAAACATTACGGCGTCCAGACTAAAGCATTGGATGCTATTTAAATAACAGGCATTTAAATTAAGGCATGTTTAAATAACAGAATCCAATGCGTCGAAATAAACGGCTCAAAATCTAGTAGCTTACTAGTACAAATGGGAGTGCCGCAGGGTAGTATCCTAGGGCCTTTCTTGTTTCTTGTTTACATTAATGATTTGCCATTTTACCTGAGAAACATTTGTGACGTGGTATTATTTGCTGACGATACTTCATTGATATTTAAAGTAGATAGAAATAAGGAAAATTTACAGAAATAAACAGTGCTCTTATTCAGGTGACTAAATGGTTTACTGTAAACAACTTAGTACTGAACGCCAAAAAAACCAAATGTGTTAAGTTTGCTTTGCCAAACGTCAGAAACCTTGGTACTAACATCGTTTTAAATGATGATGTACTGGAAACAACTGAATCTACCTTGTTTCTAGGAATAACACTTGATTCGAAGTTGCAATGGGGCGCACACATTACATATCTGTCAGCGAAACTAAGTTCGGCTGCTTATGCCATTAAGAAGGTGCGTAGTTTAACAGATATCAATACGGCTAGACTGGTATATTTTGGCTATTTTCATAGTGTTATGTCATATAGCATATTACTATGGGGTAGAGCTGCTGATATCGAAAGCATTTTTATATTGCAAAAAAGAGCAGTTCGGGCCATTTACCAAATACGAACAAGAGTTTCGCTCAAGGAAAGATTTAAGGAAATCGGTATTTTAACTGTAGCGTCTCAGTATATTTATGCCAGTGTTTTGCATGTGCGTAAAAATATAAATTCATATTCAAAGAATAATGATATTCACTCTATTAATACAAGAAATAGACATAAATTATGTGTTCCTTATTTCCGTTTGTGTAAAACTCATAATTCTTTTATAGGACTTAGTTTACGTATCTACAACAAGATACCGATATGTATTTTGGACTTGCCGTTTAGCGCATTTAAGACAAAGATTAAAAATAGTCTAATGCAAAAGGCTTATTACAATTTAAATGATTACCTTAATGACAAATGCGCTTGGAAATAATCTGTTTCAGTATTCACATAATTATTAGGTAATAGGTAGATAATATTAAAATTTTCATGACATGTAATTAATTAAATAAAAATATGACTAGAGGACCCGTGCTGCTCCACAGCATATTTTAATATTATAAAAAAGCTCTTACATATAGGTATGATGAGTACATTGTAGCCTTATCTAATAAGTAAAAAGATGATATTCTTAACAAAAATATATAGATCACAAAACTTCTTTTCTCACAACATTGGCTTTGCGTTGAACCTTAGGTATCGTGAAATTTTCACCTTGGCAGTACTGAATGTTTTGGCATTATTGTATGTTGCCGCGCAATAGGGATATATATAATATGTATAACTGCACATTGACGAAAGAAGTTCTTCAATTTGACTGTGCTGCCCTACCATTCTTTCCATTAGGACACTGTAATGTCCTTCGTCCAGGTGCCCAGAAAATAGCAAGTTATGAACAATTTCGCCAGTAGGTACCATAGTCAGTAATCGTATTACTGTTTTCCAGGTGAACTCTGACATTCGAGATATAGCTCACTTACACTCTGACGTTCAGCATGCCCTGCGTACTGTTCATTGGCACCCATCACACGTTTGTAATCTGTTGCATTTGTAATGGTCTGGACATATGCTTCGTCCCCAACAATGAAGTTACTATATAGGTACATCCCACCTATTGACAATGTTATCAACAGTGGCCAAACAAATTTCATAATGTTTATTCTCACTTCCATACAAACAATAAGAAATTTCGCGGAATAAGCAATTACCGTCACCAAGAGTAGCAGGCGACTACCGCGTCACTGCTAACGCACAATGGCCCAATTAAGTGGCTAAGTGCGGAAAACACCTGTCCAACTAACAACTAACTAACCGTCACCAAGAATGGAAACCACTTGAAAATTGTTAATGGTAGAATCATTCAAATCTGAACCCGTTTCCACCCGTATTTTTTAGCAGTAGGAGGACCATCCGGTACCAAATCTTCAACAGGGCCGTCATTGACCAAGATTCTTTGTTCAAACTTTCTCTGAGCATTTTTCAATTTCCTTCCAAGAACCATCATTATAATTGAAAACACAACTACTCACAAAAAATACCTTATTAAAATCAGAAACTTATGTAACTAACTTACGCTAACTTCACTTTTTTCTATAACTGTCAATATTTTACTATCAAAATTAAAAATATAGATAAACAACTTTTTTTATAAGTAAGAAAATAGGTTTTATTTCTGTTAAACAGCTAAATATTTCTTTGAGAAGCACGTTTTGTGTATGGGTGTGATTAGTCCATCATAATTTAGAAATGTAATAATGACGTTAATAGTTTCGGTCGAAATTTTAGTTTTGGTAGGAATAGTAGCTTTGGTAGCCATCGTAAGTAACATTGCTACCAAAACTACAATATATGCCACAAATACCATTTCTACCAAAACTACTATTCCTACCGAAAATACTATTCCTATCAAAACTACTATTTGTACCAAACTACTATTCGTACTAACCATAGAGATATAAAGGATAGAGTGGCTGAATAGTACCTAACTCAATACTGTGTCGAGTCCGCCGGTGGGAGAGAGAACGTAACAGTTAAAGGCCCCCTGCATCTTTCTCTAACAGTACATGCACAACATCAACATTGCGCAATGGCGTGCAACCTGTAACTATTGCGTTATTCAACTGTTGCGTTCTCTCTCCCACCGGCGGACACAAATTGGCTCCACTCTGCCACTCTATTCTTATATCTCTATGGTACTAACACTATAAATCTACCTTTTCTCTCAAAACTACTATTCTTACCAAAGCTACAATTTCTACCATAACTACCACTTGTAATAATATAACTATATGACAATAGTACTATAAACCGCTGCAATATCTTCCACATAAAAAAAAAATAAGATGCCCGAAGAAAGTCCGTAATTTAAAAACACAAAATTTTCCCAACATAAAACGTAAGGAAAATTCCTCAACATCAGAGATCAGTTCACCCAACATTAAGGGTTAACTGGTAACATTCGGGGAATATAACCTGCCATCGATGCCAGTGATAATTCACTATAGTGATAATTTGATCAACATCGGGTATAATTTTACACACCACCACACTCACACCCGTATGAAAGTAAGGCAAGGTCACCTTAAGGAGGCATAACGTTTTTTCCTGGCAGTTAGCGCAAGGAACTTATTAGATGCCTTAAAAATATTTTTGAATTTAGAACCGTCCATGTAGAGAGAAAGCAATGGAATCTTAAGAAATTTATAGGAAAATATTGAAAAATAAGTTCAATGTCCACACTTATCTTCCTTCAAACTTACCCAATTTAAATGAGCATATCATCAAATGAAAGAGCTCTTTTCAGCGCGTGTTTTAGGCCTATAACGAAATGCCTACCTCAATGAGAACCAGATATATAGAAGCAGAAAGTCATTGACTACGGCTAAGAAAACATAAAAAATGTATGGGAGAAAACTGTTTTTGCATATAACTTGATGAATGTGCAAGTTAAGTAATTTCTAATGCTCGATGACAAATCTATGCAGCGAGAGCTTTCATTAAAAAAAAAACATCATGCGAATCGGTTGCGTAGAACGGGCTGGCCGACTCGTATTATAAAACACAAATTCTTTTAATATATAGATTCTATTCGAAATAAAATTATATAAATGATGTTTTTTGGAATCGCCACCACATCATTAAAAGTCTTTCATGTCGTTAGATACTATTTATTTATTATGTTTAATTTTATTATCTTGTACTCAATCAGTTGGATCGGTGGTTGTATTTCAAAAGGTATCATGTCAATTAAATATGGGTACTACATTTGCATTTCTTCACGCGTTTCACAAATTTATCCTAATATTAATGATCTGGAAAATGGAGGTAATTCGCGTTCATGGTCAGTATACCAACAGATTGTTAATTTTATTACTGCCGGTTCGTATACCGTTGTCGTCATGCTCACTAAAATGTCATTTCTTGTGGTGGCGTCGTGTGTCGGGTCATCCCTGTCCCTCTAATATGGCGAGAGGGATGATGGTTGGCACATGCGTCATACTCGTGAACGGGTGCAACTTGCGATGACTGGTCGATGGCGGTCTTATGGGCTGGTATAATTTTGTTTTTCGATATTTAACTTCATAATCTCCATCATGGTTCTGAACATTTGCGCGGATTGCCTGCATTGTTAGGTGCATAATGTAAGTGGATGCTCCTGTTTCACCATGTCTATGTTCAGGAGGCTAACTAAATGAACATCAAAATTTAACTTGATTATGCTTGAGTATTATGTACAGTAAATATATACAAGTAACATAGAAGGTATAACAATTGCAGCACCTTACAAAAGTTTAATTGTTATGTACTATTAAAAACCTGGCGATGAAAAAGAGTGACCGTGAGTTTTATTGCCCGTTCTTTCTCATGGTTCTACGCCCTTGCTTTGCGAACGTGGCAGTAAATGTAAATGTAGAAGCATACAGTAGTAATGTTTTAAATTTGACGTTCATAAGTGTCACTTTGTGATCTAAATGAATAAAGGACTTTGAGTTTGAGTTTGACTGCTTCCCTGTGGCCTGTTCCGGCAGAGCTGCCTCCATTCATCCTGAAATCAGAAACATATCTAGTTTTGCTATAAATAAGGTCTTTCATTTTTTCATGAAAATAAGTCGATTTGTAATTCAACTTGGAATTCAATTTAACATGACTGTAAATAACTAAAATAACGTCAAACTTATTTATTACTTGTGGTCTCTCCCTGCGCGACAAAAAATCACGTATGAAATATTTTCAAAACTTTTTTACTCGCTGCGATGCATGATCGTTGCCACAAAAGAGCGAAGACTATGTACATGGCATGTATGTATATGGCAAATCTACATTTTTATTGGTATTGCGAATCTGAAGATAGTAAGTGAAGATGGCTTTTTTATGCAACTCGCATAAAAATTAGCTGTTCATATTTTCTCGAGATCTTTTCAACAAAGGAAACGCTTCAATTAGTATAATTTCCCAATATGCGTAACCGAAACATAATAAAAGAAAATTAGCATACTATAATAAGAAATATAGATGCCTTTCCATCACTCATAACGTCGAATAACGATGTCAGATGGTGTGTTTATTTTTTTGGAACGCTATTACTGTAGAATATAGATACAAAATCAGATATGTCATAAAATATGCAAATCATATTCATTATTTCCATCGTTTATGTATCGATTAATTATAATACCTATAGGTACCTACTGGTAGTAAAAGACATTTGTTTGAAAAAGAAAGCGTGTACAGACAGATACACATAGTGAAATTAATAAAGTTAACCTCGTATATTTGATAATTTTAATCAACTTTATTACACTTATGGTGAATTAGTATAGTGAGGGCCGAATCTTGTAAGCTGAATATCGCTATTTTGATAAAAGAGAAATATGTCAGAATGTGACACATTAGAGATAAATTCTATTTGTATACTATCATATGTGATGTTAAATCAGAGGGACGTAAGAAAGATAAATAGAGCACGTTTTTCCTGTTGATGGAAGCTGCGTGTAGCTAAAGTGCACTTACCGATCTGTTTGGTTCCACACATTTAGTTTCAGTTCGTTCTTTGTAATGCGGATATAACTCGTACACTTTAGACATCCAGAAAAAAAGAATAAAGATTTTTAAATGTGAACTGGCAACGGACATACTTATTATTCCTCGAATTACTTTTATGACATGGAATACTTTTAAATCTTTTCCTAGAGAAACCTGTTCGCTGGAATTCCCGTGGGAAAAGGTTTGGGTTTGGTTAACTGCAAGATCTGTTTCTGCCACTCTGTCCTATGTCATCCTAGCGTCGCTAAGATGGCATAGGTCACACTCTCATTCCTACTTTCGCTCTAGCTTGGTTGCCATGCATGTTGACCACGTGACATATTTGCACTTAGGGGATAACGATAGCACTAATCGAATCCCACTTGTCTACAGGGCCAGTAATGCTGAGGTTTCTATCGCGAGTTACCAAACAAGAAACACTTATTAAGCTGCTGCTGTGCTACATGTTTGGCATCCTCTCCTAGGGGCCTACGCTAACGTAGACGCTTTTTGCTGCCGACACGGCACACCATCACTGAGAACAACTGGACACACGTATGTCCAGGGAGCAGATGATTTCATACTGGTTCTATAGAAATTAAATTTTCATTAGTAGCTTAGTACCTGATACCAGACTCAAAAGTGTCCACGTTTGCGCTCTGCCTGAGCCTTTCCAGTATGTTGGTCAGTCTCCACACTAGGCTATCGCAGCTATTCCGAACAAATCTATCACACTGCATAATGCTAGGCAGTGGACGGTCATTCTACACGATGACGCGCTAGCTAAAACCACTACGCCAACCGCAAAGTTTGTTTGCATCTCAGATGTTGTATGAAGGCGTAACAGATCTCAATGAAGTGCCTACTTAGGCTGCTTACCCCGCAAAGATGTGCTATGCTACGTTGCTTTGATATAAGACAAATTATATTCTTAGGTCCGTATAGCTTAGCACTGATGGAAACGGGTTGAGTCGACTTTGACTGTTTTTTAGTTTTTTACATGTATAGAAAACATAATTATGTCAACTACGTATGCTATGTTTCTTTTATTTCTACTGTCGATACATCGCATAGAGTTGCGTATTTTCGCCACACAGCTACCGAGAGGCGGTACATTTTCATAGCCCATATCGCCCCGGAACTTAGCTTCGTATCAGTAGAAACAGTCACACAGTTTCCTAGCTTAGCTTTCACAACTTCGCAGCGCTACTATAATATATAGGACATCCTCTTCTAGAAACGCACCTTTATACAGTGGAAGTCTAGCTGTGAATCTGTGAGACTGTCGTCCGCACGAATTAAATACACTTGAGCAGAGATTTATTGTGTCGCTTTGTTTGTCGACGTTTCGTAGTACTACTGTTTATGTGATATACGGAGCTTATAAACGAACAACAGTAATATTTAAATTGTAGATTTGTCCGTATAACAATATCCTACGTCCAATCACACACGGTCATCTCATCATCAAGTTCGTTTTTTGCTAGATATTTCATTAGAAATTGACTTTAAGATGGTAACGATATTTTGTAAGGATATAATTTGAGTACAGTATACTTGGCTTTATCGTCGAAAACAATGTTTTTGACACTGTGATAAGTATAACATTCGGCGTAAAGATAATAAGATAGTTAGAATATACAAATTGTAATGTATTCCCGTCGGTATGTATCGCACAATTATTAACTGAAATCCCAGTTGCCAGTGAGACGATTTAATGGAGTTTTAAGATAAATTTAAAGTTATTATTTTTTGCTTGGCTTTATAATAACTTGTCTTATATGAATAACACCAACAACAATCTACGCATGGTTGTCAGTATCATATTTCTTTCTTCGCTAATATACCTAATATAAATTTGTTACGGTCAGACAGGACCTAAAGTCCAGAGGCTGGTCTAAACCAAAAACTTATATTCTTGGGTTGCAAAAGTTAGGCCGCAATTTCTTTGCGGTATATCCCCTACCCTGTCGAATATGATTAACCTAATAAGAAGATCCCTCTTTGCAACTCCAAATTTTGACAAAAAGATGGCGAAGGCAAGTGCTTCCTACTTTTTATGATTTTACTAAGTAGTAAAAAAAAACTCACTGATAGATCTCATCACTCAGACGCAACAAAGTTAATCATATTTAGAACATCGTGTCAAGTAAACGTACTCATTTACTTTTCATGATGAAAATAGCAAAAGCAAATTGTTACACAAGAAATTTAGTTCATTTCCTAACAAAGTTAAAAAAGAAAAATACTAGATACAATTTTGAGGCTCGTAAAATTACATGGCGAATTAAACACGACTACAGTGTCTTGCGAAAATTAAGTTTAAATGAAGATGTTTTAAATACTTAATCAGGACCAGTCCAATCTATACACGTTTGAAATGCGTCATCATCAATATTGGCTTTGGATAAACATTGTATGCGAGGAGGAATTAATAAGCAGTACGTCGTTTAAGCGGCATTTGCCAAAGTATTTAGAGGATAGTGAGACTATCTATCGGCTTGTGTAGAAGTACTTAAAAAGCAAGTAATAATTGTTATAAAACCGTCAGTTTGATTATATTGTTGCTATCTTCAACTTCTGTACAGATATTGTTGCTATTTATTAACGTTGAATTTGCAGTCATATCATTATTCATTAAATGGGTACATATTATAGGACCTTTTCATAAAATTATAAATTTAACCACTAATTATTTGGTAGTAAATTAGTTTGATGTGGGTGTGTAATACACCTCTGCCTACCCCTTCGGGGATAAAAGGCGGGAAGCTATGTTATGTTATGTTATTTTGGTAGTGCCATCCAACACGGGTTGTTCTATATATAAATACGAACTAGTAACTTTAGTACGAACAAATCATTTAGTTTCTCTACTTTCATCAAAGCTTTGTCTACTATTTTATTACTATCTATTCTCTGTGGCGCACAGAGCGACTCAGACTATCCGCAAACAAGTTTAAATGACGTTACTTTGTACTACATTGCAAAGTAATTTAATATTACTCAAAAGAAGTACTCCACCCGTATACTACAATGTTTGGAGAAATAAATTGTTTTTTTTATTGAATTTCGTAACAGGTTTGATGAAACTTGATGCTGAATAATACAATGTTATCTTTTAATAGCAAGAAATAAGAAATCTTTAACAATGTTGTTAAAAGTTGTTACCCTTTTTTTAAAGCTAGACGCCGGCTACGGCTTAGGTCGTATGTTATCAATGGAGGTTTTAAGTTAGACATGGACTATTTTACTCATCTTTATTTTTCATCATACTTTGTTACTTAGTTGTGGTGCTAATCGTACAGAAAATTACTTTAGAACAATTGCTTGTGATTTCATTTACCTAGGGTGAATAGGTTACCTGCATGTCTGAGAATTATCAATAAGGTTCTCTCTGGACCAAGTAACGCCTGCCAACCCGCATTTGGCCAGCGTGGTCGACAATGGCCCATCTCTTTTCACAGTGTGAAGCTCGCACCAGCTGTGCACAGGGCTGGTTGATACCAGGTACATTACATAAGGCGACATTTTCTATTTTTTTCTAATTACCTACAAAAAATAACTGTAGTAAATCCAACTGATTGTTACGTAGAAAAGGCAGGGCATAAGACCACGCCGCGTACCACAGACTTTAGAAAGTAAAATGCGTATTAAATTATAAATTGACGCTTATCAATCGCAGAGGGTATAAACAGGGTGTATAACTTTATATAATGCTAGATTTTTTCTGCGACTTCACCTGCATGATTTTCAGGTATCGCGACAAGAGGAAGCCCAAGCTTTTCTTTCCAAACCTTACCTACAACACTGCAAATATTTATAAAAATCTTTTTTGCTGCTTTTGTGAAAGATAAAAACCTTCTAGATACTGTCGTGCACATGTTCAGTACCATGTATATACATTACTTGGACGAGATACAGTAGAGATATAAACGACACACGTGGTTTGACACATGATGTATTAAAATGATAAATGAGACAAGGTGCGTGTATCTTAAAGCATCAATTTGTTAGACTACGCAGCGTTACGTGGTGAGAAATGGTACGTATCATATCGCTGCTTCAATTCAAAACTACCATAATCCTAAATAACACTTTTTTACAGCAGAGCTAATCAAAGAAAAAAATACTATATTTTGTCTAATTCTTCCTTATTTTTAATTAAATTATATGCATATTATATATTGTTAGAAGCGTATTTTTAAGCAGCATTAAACGTTTTTATAACAAACGTAATGCTAGAGCAGATATAAGCATATAAGTTACTTTTGAATATAAATAACATGTTTAACATATACGAAATATGGAATAAAACAACCATAAGTCAAAAAAATAAATGTATTAATCATGTTTTTCTATAAAACTTTATAGCTATATAATAAAATCACCATGTAATTTAATAATATAACAAAAATGCCATCAAAAACTTTAAAAAAATCAAAGCTTTTCCCAAAATAATAAATAAAAAGCTTTCTTATACTCTTAACTTTTAAATCATCACCAACTATTAAAATGTTGTAAATGCAATTAGAAACATTTATGAGATCAGAACCATTTGTAAATATGTACTTAATAAAATGTATATTTTGTTTATATAAATATATGCTTAAAATTTTAAAATCTTTAAATAATCATCATCATTTAATAAATTTACCACGCTAATTAGCAAAACTAACATAAGTTTTTCAAAACTCAAAATTAGACAGAGATATTATGGAGAAAATGTTAAAAAAATGTAAACAAAATTATTTATCGCTATTTCGCTAATTATTAATTATTTATCGCCATCATAAACGCTTTCTGGAATAACTACGTTTGGTACACTTTTTAAACATTCATCATCAAGTAAAGACAAATTGAAACTGAGTTGACTGTCAGGAATAGAATTACTGTCAAAAGATTAATTTAGGTAGGTACATCTGTTTCTTCCAACATTAAACAGTTAGTTTGCGGATATTTTCCCAAATCTTGAACACTTTCGCCATTAATTTTACTGTTATCTGTTACCATGTTGAGTGTTCTATGTACTCTTCTACTCATTCTGTAAACAAAAATAATAATGTAATGAGGCTTAGGTTGTAAGGGCTGGGTAGCTTTGGTACGTATAAGCCATACAATACCAAGATCCAGCCGCCGATCTAAGCCGCCTCCTCAAAAGGAGCCTGGAGTTCTTAAAATTATTAAACTTCCTACTAGTAAACAAAAAATATAAAATTAATAACTTTAAAATTAAATTAATTTATTTAAAGTTAATACCTACTAAATATTATTAGGCAGCGATAGCCTAGTGCAGATACCAACAGACTGCCATGCAGAGGGTATCGGGTTCGAATCCAGGGCGCGCACCAATGACTTTTCGGAGTTATGTGCGTATTAAATTGCTAATTATCGCTTGCCCCGTGCCTCGGAGAGCACTTTAAGCCGTCGGTCCCGGTTGTTATGAAGATCTTTGACAGCCGTTATAGGGCGTCAGTGCCTTCTAAATAAACGGACACTAGTCTAAACCATGGAATATCGCTATCCGTTCGGGTTGCGGAGGCAGACAGGCAGTCGCTCCGTGGAAAAGCTAATATTCAGCCAAATCCGGTTAGACTAGTAAGCGGACACCAGATTGAAACTGGGATAACGCTAGGAGGATGATGACCTACGAAATATTAGTAATATAAGCCTTGGCGCAAACGGGCCACCGACCATAGCCAAGGGTGGCTGGCGCGCGCCACCTCCTTTAATAAACAATGAAACGTGAATGGTTGACACTGGCCACACGTGCCGCACACGTTCAATACAAAATGTATGAAAAATCGTGTGAACTGCTTGTCGCTGGCTATCGGTGGCTATGTCGGTGGCCTGTTTGCGCCGAGGCTGGTACAATAAGAATAGCAGGTTAGATAAGGATGATCGGCGAGTTAATTGCCTATTCTTAAGTTGACGCATTGGGTTATCACTTTTATTTTTAGTTAAATTTTATTTGCGTATTATGACAGCACTAGGTTTAAAACAACGCAATATATTAAAACGTTATACCAATTCATAAATTGGCTGTAAGTTAAATACATTTTCGAGCGGGCGAGCAGTGTAGTACGTGAATGCGCGCGATCAAACGCACGGCGCATCCCGTACAGAGGCTCCGGCACGGTAATAATATCTAACAGTATTGCAACTCCATACAAACGCACGAAACTCGAGTTATACCTACGCGCCTCGAGCAGAGTACCCATTAGACTGTGCGGACTGTGCCAAGAGTACCCACAGCCGCGATCGTGCCGCAGCTCGCATGCGGCGCGCCTGTTAGATTATATTACCGTGGCTCCGGCCACCCCGTTCGGTTGTGTGATTGTGTGCGTGAAAGTGCGAGCGTACATGGCGCCGCCGGCGACTCACGCGTAGGTACATTCAAACTGGCGGCGGCCGATTTGTATGAAGCTATCCCACTATTCCTATTGTACTATGCTATACGTAAAAACATACCTACAATTTTTAACTGACAATACATGCTAAAGTGATGTATCTCGAAACATGTCTTTATTGAATAATCTATGTATGTTAACAACTCTCATAAAATAAAAGCAAAACAAGTGTATTCCTAAATATGGTCCTTTTGATTTGAAATGATAATTTGAAAAACTTGATCTGTTATTTTCAAAATTAACTGTTTTTAAAAACCGTACTTTAGATTAAATAATTTAAATGCAAAACGAACACATTGTCTCATAAGTTTATTTTGATCAAAAGATTTAAGATCATATAAGTATATTTTCTGTGCAAAACAAACAGTTTTGTAATATGGTTCTTTTGATTTAAAAATTGTGTCATACTTACGTGAATCCTTTTTTCGAAAGTGGAGTATTCCGAAATATGGTCGTCTTCTGTATAAAATTAATTAACAACACAGATAATTTTTTGTGATATGGCACTTTTGCACAAAAGAAACGTGCTTTCACTTCAGTTGTCGACGCGCAACTGACAATATGGTAGTTTAGATCATATTTAGCGCGTTCAAAACGAAAATTCAAAAGTAACGGTTGCATTATTTTTATACTCCAAAATGCAAAATCAATGGGTGTATTTTTTAAATATAAAATTATAAAGGGTTATGATTGTATTTTTGAAATAAAAACTTTTTTGCATTTTTTTTATTTGTGGTAGTTTTGAATTGAAGCAGCGATATGTAATTATATGACGGACAATTAATGGAGCTGAAAACACATAATTAAGAATAATTTCAGACCATTTTACTACTAGTAATTCTGTTAGCGGTCTGCTAGTAATGTTAGTTTTTATAATAACTTAGCGTTAATTAGAAATAATTGCATTCGTTTAAAAGGATAAACGTTTTGTAGACCATTATGTGTGGCAATTCGCCTTAAATATTATAATGATTTATATAAGGATGAAATTAGGTTGGTGCATCTTATAAATAACAATGTGAATTTAAACATCGACTCTCTTGATGCCTTGTTTAGTAGAAAATATTAGTAAAAGAAAATATATTCAGAAATGTAGTATGCACGTTAAACTTATAACACCTACATCATACCATGTCCCTAAAAATAAACTTTCAATTATTTTTTAATAATTTAAATTACGGGTGAATATAAAACTAGTTTTGGAGTAATGCTTTTGGCCGAAAGGTGTGCAGTTCCGTCGCTTGCGCGGACGAGTGCCACAAGAACGCACAATAATATCGTGGTCGTAAGTGAAGCAATTTTAGCATAGTATATAAGTATATTTATTAGCAAAAATTGTATATTGTATGTATGTTAGTATGTAAGGTATGTATTTTAATAAAAAAATATGTATGTCAACCCATTGTCTAGTACCTATAGTACAAGCTCTGCTTAGTTTGGAACTAGATGGTGATGCGTGTATATATGTATTGTGTATGTACTTATTTAAATAAATTGAATTTGAATGCAGAACATGAAGAAACTGCTCACGTTAATATTTCGCCTGGACAGTTTTATTAACATATAAATCTTATTTCGCCATTCATGACTCACTTGTACGTAACACAAGCAAAGCTTCAGAATTACCAACGCGCGTATTATAAAAACCGAATGCAAAGTCTACGTCATACGAAATTGGTGTAAATTTCGTTGTTAAAAATGGTACATAATCTCCCCGCCTCTTTACTGAGGAGACCTGGTCTCCGCAGTAAAGAACCTCTCTTGAATAATAACTCAAAACAGTTGAGATACGCGAGACGGATTTACGAGGCAGCCTTTGAAAAAAATCCATGAAATGAAAGACATTAAGGCTTTTTATGAGGATCCAGTAGTATCGTAAATGAACGTTAGTGCCAGCACATCGGGACCTATTGCTAATAACCGGCAAAGTGGATTAACTGCTTGTTTTAGTGCCGCCGGTATAAAAATCGTTTAAAGTTTATAACGAGTACTGCAGTCGACGATTGATTGACTTTAAAGTTATTGCTTTGGAAATCGTTTAAAGCTCGTGGTATGTTTCCTGTTTTCACAATTAAAATCTTAGGAAATCCAATTATTGGACATATTCTTTATTTTAAAAATGTATTGTATCGAAGAGTCTGCACAGAAGATTCTCACCCACAGCTATACCTATAGTAACTCGGAGAAGGATAGCGCCAGTTGATAGCTAGAGTCCAAAGAATGATCATCTATGAAATTCCGACAATTCCAAAGAGATTGGTGGACGTTACGCCTAATCAGAAGGCTCGCCTGTACTTGGCACAAAAGTAGTAGCATAACAATACAACGTAGTATGTCCCGTATGGATATCAAAGTGAAGTCTGCCAACCCGCACTTGATCAGCGTCGTGGACTATGGCCTTACCCTTCTCGTAGTGAGAAGAGGACCCTGCCCAGCAGTGGGACAGTTTATATACAGGGCTGATGATGATTCTATATTAAATTGAGAGATAACTAACGCACATGATTATAAATCTTCATAAAGACATGAAATCAAACACACGATGTAGACATAGGTAGAAGAGAACGAAGGCGTTTCACTCCAAGTCACTCAGGTAAAGTGTACAGCAAATTGAAAATGTTTTAATTCTTATTACGATTCAAGATGTTTCTGGATTTTCTCCACTCGATTCGACAATTGACTTTATTCTTCGGATATTTTCAATTGTATTATTTTACAGGTTCTATGAATATATAAAGAATCTTTTCAGGCGATAATCTTTTTCATCAGCCTGCTTCGTTAGATAATCTTTTTTTTTTTTTTTATAAAAACACATCTTTTGCACTGGTTTTAAATCTCGTGTCGCGGAGGACTTTACAAACATGAACGGACACAAGATATAAAAAATTGTTGCACTATTTTTATCTCTCATTTACCCCCAAGTCTTAGTTCTATTCACGGAAAAACCTTTAATGTAGGGTGTAATACTTATACTGCACACCAATAAGCACTTGCACCATCTATTCGGTGTTGAATTTGAAATTTACTTAAATTTTTAAAGTTATTTGTTACGAAAGAAAGGTGCGTTAAATATTTTTCTCGAAGCAAATACTGCCAAAATGATTACCCTTCCTTCTGGATTCGCCGTAGTTGGGTAAAACATTCAGAACGTAACATTGTGACTTATGACGCTAAATATTTTTATAGAGACTTTTTAATAATATATCACGCAGCCTTACCAATAGTGAAAATGCAGGTACAAACATCTGTTCTGTAAATCTCTAAGGATTATAGTCTTGCCAAGAAAATATTGAAACAGCAAAACCACTGAAATGGAAATGCTTTTATTTTACGGTTTTAGGTACTTTAGTATTATTTATTTAGTACTGAGACTGATACAAGCATTCGAAAAAATCGAATAAGGTAGGTACAGCTATTTATTTATTTAATACAATTACTCGCACTACTTACAGTCACCCAACACGTAACGAGAGCTAAGGTAATATTATTTTAAAACACATAAAACATTGCAATTAATATTCATTTTCACTCTAATAATATATAGTTATGATATAATTCCTACATTTAATAACTTAAATCTGAATCTTTCATTAAACCACATTTAAATTCAATAGTATCTATCTAGTATACATTAATGTCATAACAATTATACAAGTTAAACAAAATGTCAAATTCGTCATATTAATTATTATATTCAAATAAAAATGTTTAAATATACATCTATCAAAATTGTGATATTACATTAATAATTTGTATCATATTCCCAAGCGACTAATTATACACATACATAAAAATTTACTTACAGACGAAATAAAAAATCTTTAATATGTCGCTTAAATAGCGAAAACTTACCATAAAATATGTCAACATTTGGCTGTTGAGCAATCATAGTATTAAGCATTGTATAGCAATTGTTATATACTTGTAAAGCAATTGTTATTTATAAAATTATTGTCTCGTGTGGGGATTGCATTCGACTCTGCGTAGTACTTGAACCTTTAAGTCACTGCGCCCTCCATATAACTGTTCCCACTAACGACATAACTATGATAAGTCAAGCAAAATATTATACACATACGCTGTCTACGTACTGTCAGATTGTAAGGAGCAATCAAGAAGAGTAAATATTCTTTGTTTGCATTACATTTGGTATTTTAACTAACACTGCTGTCACTAGACAGCAGATTACTTTCGTGGTGCCGGGCTTACAAGTATTACATATTATGTATACTTAGCTATGAAAAAATAAAATAATATAACTAGTTTAATGTTTTGCTAAAAGTCAGCACAATACGTAATTTCGTGTTCTTGTTATTGACCGCACGGTTGGCGTAGTGGTTTAAGCGGCCGCCTCGCCGTTTGATGCGGCGCCGAGTGTTATGGGTTCGATTCCCACACGAGACAACACTTAGTGTGTTCCATAAATTGTTGTTTCGAGTCTGGGTAATCATAGTGTCCGTTGGTTGTTTGTAAAGGCCCTCGCGACACAGGATTTAACGCTTGTGCAGAAGATGTCTTTTAAATAAAATAAAAAAAAAATATTGTTCCTCGCATGACTATGATTCTACCGGAATGTAACTACTAGAAATAGACGTGTAGCGTCAGCAGCCGCTACAATACTCCCCCCTTTATTAAAAAAGAAAAAGAACAGAACTAAAACCCTTTAAACCATCTAAAAATAACATCATTATATTATCAGTAGAAAATAACAGAGAATAGATTCAACATAAACTAATAACAATAAGTACATGCTAGCGCTCGAATCACATTATAAGAGCCTGTCCAGAAAGCGCGAATTCTGCGCGTAATCCACTCGCGCGTAGGCACTCGCGCGTTTTCGAGATACTAGAGCTACTACAACCCGTCCAGATGCTCTCGCGCGTTACCTCACACGCGCGTAAAACGCTTGCAATGAGCGGGACTTTCGACTCGCGCGTTTTACGCGCGAGTGCCGCGCGAGTCGAGATACTCCGGCGCCATTGCTGCGTCCAGTACTACGCGCGTGTCCGTGGCGAGTGGACGTATTTGATTCAAAATGGAGCGTGATAACTTTGACACGGAACTTTTTATTGACGAAATTGAGAAAATGGTAGCTATATGGAATATGTAATCATCGGATTAGTCTAATAGAACCATTAAACGTAGGAACTGGGAAGAAATAGTAGAAATTTTTGTTAAGTGGGTGTTAGTTTATAATTACTAAAGCAATAAAAGAATATTACCTCAAAGTAATCACGAGTTTTTCTTCTGCAGAAACAGTATCCCGTACCACATAATTTAGACATGGAGTCAAATCTACTTTGATAATTTCTAGTAAATCATCAAACGATGCTACTGACATCCGAAAGTAGTTGAAAAACTTTTCATTATATTCTCTGAGTTTTGGGTATAAAGTTATAAACATACCTACTATGCTTCATTTTGCCACGTAGAATGGGATGCACGTTGAATCTTCGTTTAAGACGTCTCCATCGACGGTATGCAAGTCACAACACAACCACTGTATACAAATCCATGTTTATAACTGACTAAATACGTCTCATCACATGCGCGCGTAAGAACGCGCGTGAAACGCCGCATCTGGACGCAATACAAATCAAAACGCGCGAGTCGACGCGCGCGTAGGCACTCGCGCGTTATCGAGATACTAGAGCTACATACATCCCGTCCAGATGCTCTCGCGCGTAACCTCACACGCGCGTAAAACGCTTGCAATGAGCGGGACTTTCGACTCGCTCGTTTTACGCGCGAGTGCCGCGCGAGTCGAGATACTCCGGCGCCATTGCTACGTCCAGTACTATGCGCGTGTCCGTGGCGAGTGGACGTATTCTATTCAAAATGGAGCCTGATAATTTTGACACCTAACTTTTTATTGACGAAATTGAATATGGGATATGGAATCATCGGATTATTCTAATAGAACCATTAAACGTAGGAACTGAGAAGAAATAGTTGACATTTTTGTGTAGCTGGTGATTCCGAGAAGTAAAAAAAACTTAAGGTAGTTAAGTAAATAATACTTTATTAAATAATATTATTCCTTGCATAGATTTTACATTAATAAACTATATCATTTTATCTTGCCAAGGGAGTTTGCCTTCGTTAACAAAATAATCAGCAAATCTATCTCTTGTATTCAATAGAGGCCTCACTGCCTCAGGGTTCAAATTAGTCAGAAATGTTTCGTAGAAAGTGTGATCATACCTATAGCCATCTCTTAACTATACGTTAGTTATGGAGAACAGAACAAACCTCAATGATGTTTTCTGCAAATTCTATGTCCACATTCAACAGTCTATGAAATATTCTCCATTTATTTACCAAGATGTCAAGGCAACATTCAATGTAACGCCGGGCCCTGGATAAGCGATAGTTGAAAATTCTTTTTTTGGTTGTTAGAGATTTACCACACTGCCGTCATAACGTAAAAGGGCACAACTAACATTTTGTAAATCAGGAGAAAAACGAGTTTAAAATATTTCTTAGTTTTTGTAAAAAATAAAAATTACGGTATCGTAGTTATAGAAAATGTATGAATGGAAATAGTAGCGTCTGTATGAATTCTATAAGGTGATTTACGTATTCTCTTTTATTTTCACTTTATTTATTCAATAATCTACATTTTCCATTTCAACTTAACTTAAAAAATATTGTTAAATCATTAATATTACGTATAAAAGGCATAATTAACCAAATGTGACTTTCCATTGTAACATTTTGGGGAAAAAAAGTTAAATAATAAAATGAAAAACCATATTAATTAAAACACATCTATCCACTTGTGACTTCTTCATGTAATCTAAACTAGATATGCCCTTTTCTAGTGCTATCACAAAAATAATTGCTTAGTTGTGCCCTTTCAGGTTATGGTACTTTTGTTTATTGTGGTTATAAAATTATACAAAAAATATTAGCAGGTAGGCCTTTTTCTCCTGATTCCAAATATGTATATAACTCAATTTCGAAAAAAATGTTAGTTGTGCCCTTTTTCCTTATGACGGCAGCGCAGTAAGGGCGCATTATATATTCAGACATATTAAACGCCTCATCTCCTACTATGACATGAGGTAAGGGGGATGTATCTGTTTGCGACATTGTTGATCTGGGATATCAAAAGTTTTCTCGACAAGTTTTTATATAAAACAGAGTCTTTAAAAATTGTGGAGTCATTACTTTTTCAACACAACCACTGTACCCAAGTCCATATTTATAAATGACTAAATACGTCTCATCACATGCGCGTGTAAGAACGCGCGTGAAACGCCGCATCTGGACGCAATATAAATCAAAACGCGCGAGAGGACGCGCGCGTAAATCGCGCTATCTGGACAGGCTCTAAACAATTGTACCTACGCATCAAGTTACCGGAGCGCTAGTTCTGAGAATGCAAAGTTAACAGAAATACTTATGTGGGACTCTTTAACGATAAACTGACTTTATTTATAGAATTATTTCGCTTTAATTAATCCGAACAAGACCAAAAACACTATACAGTACAATAACGTATCTTACGAAATTTCTTTGCTCTTCGAAAGCCGCTTGTAGAAAGAGCTGGTCGTACGAAGAAGCAAATCCGTTCACGGGTTCTGTCAGGGATCTTCCTTTGCTGCCTGGGCTGTAATGAGGGATGACAGGGTGCGCTGTCCAACACTGAGCGGTATCCATCCTCGCCTCCAAGTGTGATGAGTCGGTTCGACGCGTGCACTGTCCTATACGTGAGTGCCACCGCCGGTCCCGTGTCGATCCCGTCCTCGGAGAATGCTGCGTCTTGTCGTCTTGGTGCGGAATTCTGCCTCGCCATCAAGGTCAATACGCCTTACGCCGTATGCCTCGACGTACGCACTGTCCTGCAGAGTGCCGCCGCCGTCGCATGCCGCTCCGATATACTCCTGCTAAAATTCGTATTCAAACATGCTTAGTATTCAACTTGCTTCATTAATGAATAACTTTTACACTTGTCACAATATTCAAGTATAACATAAGATACAATACTCGCATTAAGTTATTTTTTTCGTTCCATACGTGAAATATCACACACTACTTACCATTCAGTGTGGCAAGGACTTATTTATTTACCACAAGCATTTTCGTGCCACGCATCGCAATATTGAGTACAGCACAGGACGTAGGCAACGACCATAAGTGTGTAAACACACTATGCCGAGGTTACGCAACCGAAGTTCGGCATGATTACGCCGGCACCTCTATTTAAATTACTGACGACACATTATACCGAAATTACGTTGCGTTATAGCGTACAGCGTAACTTCGGTCGGGCGTAAGTTCAGCGGCAATTTTTTTAGTAATAGAGCACAAGCGTAGTTCGTAGCATGAGCGTAAGTTCGGCACTTATGATGTGTCATATCAGCCGAATATATTGGAACGTAAAATCGGCCGCTTAACTTCGGTCGCGTAATTCTGGCATAGTGTGTTTAGATACTAACTCTTCGTCATCCATGGCGTTAAGGCATACAGTTTATCCGTATGAAATAAAATCATACAAAATGGTGTTTTTTTATTCTATTACTGTTAGGGGGATTTTTTCTTTAAAGACATGTCAACCCCATTGTGACCTTCCCTTAAGCTAAACTACGAAAGAAGTCATTGCAGAAATTTATGGTTACATCATTTATTGGTGGCGATCCCAACATAATAAAATGGTTTTGTACGATTTCATGATCACGTGCCGGGCTCTTTATACTTCTTATCAAATATCTCAAAATTTCACAGTTTGCCGTTTTGTTTGGCTTTTTGTGTTCCAAATTATTTCTCAATTCAACAACGCGTAACGACTAAACTCACGTTTTCAGTTTGGGTGTGCTCTTACTTCTAAGGTCGCCCTTTTTTTCGCGGCGGGAATCTAAACCACGGTCTGATCCTTTGCCATTTGGGATAGGCAGAAAGGGCATCCCCTTTTTGCCGTACCCGTCCTCTGGAAGTTAACAACAACAGGAACAGACATCACGTGTTTTTAGTAGTTAGAGCCCAACTCTAACTACTAAAAACACGTGATGTCTGTTAAAATCAGATAGCGCGAATTGCGGTTAGAATACATTGGTGCGAAGTTGCCTGAATTCTCAGAACGTTCCTAAAGCGCTCTTAAAAGAAAGATACTTTTTTTCTTTTTAGGGCGCTTAACGTCTGCATGTTCCTTCAACTTGTTGTTCCTGTGTTCGTGAAATACTCAGCAATACAATACAGGATAACATAATTATCTACAATAGAGTCACGTCCAAGTAAGTATAAAACTTCAAAAGAAATATTAATAAACAAATATAAAGGGAGTTCAAAGTTTCCGTAGGGGCAGCCGTAAGCATTATTTAGCGTAGCCTTGACCAGGTTTACAGTGATGCTTTCAGCGGTTCAGTGAACCAGACCGACTCACGCACCATCGCAATTAGACGTGCGTTCCCCTTCCCCTTTCATACCCCTATTTGTCCGCTGTCCATTAAGGTCCTATGTACCTACCACGATATCTCTAGTACATTCTATAAAACCTTTGGGTAAGCTCCGAGGTTTGACACCAAGGGACCAATACCGACAGACAATATAATTTTTATGTGTACTAACCGTTGACATACCTACGACCAATTGAACGTGTTTTATATGAATAGATGTAGGAGAGACGATGGTTTTTTTATTAAATGAACATAATTAAAATGTGAAAAGAATATCGAGAGAGAAATACTTATCAGTAGATATAAAACAAATACTTTATTGTATTTTACTCAGTACAAAACTTTTTTTACACCAGTCTGCAGTACATGTAGTACCAAGCATAAGAGCTATTTTCCTACAAGCTTCACACAAAGCATTTATCTCTTACAACCCAATAACCTACTTACCGATCGTTCAAGAAAAATGGCCGCAAGCAAACAATATTTATTTATATTCACGATTAAAAAGTTTATACTTTAGTGAGGCATGTTCATTCTCTTTCATATTGTTCAATGATCGATTGTTTGAAAAGTTGGAGTCGTCGGGTGATTTAAAAACTTCTAGACTTCGTGATCGAACGATCAGATGGGGATTGGGACGCGATTGTTCATTTGAAGATATTTTTAGATTGGCAATTGAAAACGCTGGGATGTAATATTGTCTTGTCTACCTTATTACTTTTGTATTGTATTTCTGAATATTTTTATCTACCTTGTTAACCTTCTTTGTAGGGAACAAGTATATTTATTCATTAATGTAGAAACAATCATTCTTTTTCAAAGATGTTTTTTTACTTGCTTCCAATAAATGATTTCTGAATTGTTATGTATTAGATAAGTTTTCAGTCAATAAAATCAACACTCGCTTCGTTCTTTCTAATTTTTTTTGACATAAGTTAAGATAACCGTTAATAATAATATATTGCATCTCTGTCATATTGTACTTATTTAATATCAGATAAAGATATTTTAGATAAAATGTAGAGATATTTATTTTAGAGGACACACACACACACACACACACACACACACACACACACACACACACAGAGACATATATCGTCAGGCCTGTCTTCCCGAAAGTGTAGTCAGATCTGTAATATAACATCCACATCTCGCCTAATGAATTTTAGGTCCCACGTGATAACGGGCAAGACAGAGAGATATGACATAATGGATTTTGCGATATTATTATGTACGTCCTGAAAAAATCCCATTAATTTAAAGCTCCTTTTGTACTACAATCCAGGCTTCTAACGTATTAAGCTGTAATATTAACTGGGTACTAGATAAGATGAAGTGACAGGTGCTTCAGTCTGCCTGTTAAATATTCAATTTGAGCCTTCGGATAGATTCACTTATTAGATTTACCGATATGGAGGCATTTTAGTGCTCACTAGGGATATCTTGGAATAAATCGAGTTTACAATGTCCTGATTACAGTTAATATGCTACTTATATTTAAACTTGTTTCCGTCGGCGGATTCACCGGCCACATGGTATGCATGTCATTTCGCAGTAAATGTAAGTCATAAGTATTTATTTCTTAACAAAATACATTGTGTTGAAATTATTTGTTACACTAGATACATTAACAATAAAATACACACATTCAACCGTACATTACATAATAATTATTATAAAGAATCTCAATATAATAAAAAAAATAAGTTTAAAAACTAAAACCCGACTACGTCCTAATGGGGTCTAAAAAGAACGAAACAAGAAAATAGCTCATTCAGATACAAATCCAGAAAAGAATAAGTACAGAAATGCTCAATCTAGAAACGTGATCGCACCTATTTTATTTATACTAGTGTATATGTAGTTACCTGCTATGTTTGTTTAATGCAGGTGAGTGTTCCTGGCACCCACAATAGGTGTTCAATAGGTGCGACCACGGCTCTAGATTGAGCATTTCTGTACTTATACTTTTCTGAATTTGTATCTGAATGAGCTATTTTCTTGTTTCGTTCTTTTTAGACCCCATTAGGACGTAGTCGGGTTTTAGTTTTTAAACTTATTTTTTTTATTTAACCCTTTTACGTATCCCAATGGGGCATGTAAACAAACTCACCGTGCAATATTTACATTGTCATATTTATAAGAAGAACGAAAGAAAAATGGGTAACGCAAAGCATCTGAACAGTGTGAACTGTAAGTACAATAGCGTTTTAAAGATATATTTTGACTGAAGCAGTATAATATATGGACATATTTGTAATGTGCTCACCAATACCTTTCTGTTGATACTAAACAAGTAATGATTATCGCAGTTTAATTTTTTTTGAGGTTGGAATCTGATCTACTAATGCCGTAATAGAAAACTTTGATAATTTTTTTATAGCCAATGTCACCCGCGCCATTATTACGAATCTATTGACACCCCATTTATCAAAATCGGTTCAGTAATTTAGGCGCTACGGTGGAACATACAAACATATATACATAGACTGCCAAAAACATAACCCTTCCTTTTGGCTTCGCCGTAGTCGGGTAAAAAGACATATATATAAACACATTAGAATATTCCATTAATGTCAATAGTAAAATATATTACTGATATAATTAATTAATTCAATGTCAATTAGGTTAATTTTAAAATACATTATTATGTCTGCTGTTTGTCATTTATTAACTCTTCAATGCTATAATAGCCTTTCCGCAATAAATACGTTTTTAATTTATTTTTAAATATGTTTGCACTATATATACTTTTGAATTCTGTGGGTAGTTTATTATAATAATGACACTGATTGTGCTCTAGTGCTGTGTTGAACTACATTGAGTTTTGGCTGTATTGTTGAAGCTAGATCCTTTCTACGAGTGTTTTGTCTATTTTTTCTTTGCTCATTAGTTTCTACATTGTTGAGATTCTTAAGAAAATTAGTTAACAGAACAAAAATATAGAGACACGGCACTGTTTGAATTTTGAGATTTATAAAGTGTTCCCTGCACGAATCTGTTTGTTTAAGACGAAGGATTGTTTTAATGGCCCTTATCTGCATGACAAAAGTAGAGTTTATATTGTATTTATAACTATTTCCCCAAAGTAAAATGCTATATCTGAGTTTAGATTCAACTTAAGCAAAGTATATCATCCTAAGTTGAGGTATTGTAAGTTCTTCCCTTAGACTTCTAATGGCGTAGTACGCAGAACTTACAGACTTAGTTACGGCGTGTGTCTCTTGCTTCCATTTTAACCAAGCATCTATATTAACACCCAAGAATTTGATGTTATCTACCACTTCTCAATTCAATTACCGGTAGACGATACTTCTTTACTGGCATCATTCCTTGCAGTGGATTTAAATATTACACATTTTGTTTTGTTTGCGTTTAATTTTAGATTATTTATGCTAAACCATTGTTCAAAAACTTTTAAAACTGCGTTAACCTTAGATTCTTAATCAGTAGTATTATCTGCTGATATTATTGCATTTGTATCATCAGCGAAAATAATGAGTTTCGTGTCTTATATATGATTTTGCACATACCCTATCAAGTCGTTTAAAAACAGGATGGAGAAAATTAGCCTAAGACTGATCCCTGAGGAACACCACGAGATACTGGGGTTAAATTGGATTTAACGACTTTTTCTTCTCCATCCACTACTGACCTGACTTCTATATATTGTCGTCTATTATTTAAATAGGAACTAAATAACGCAAACACATCTTTTCTTACACCATAGTATTCTAATTTGTTCAAGAGTATATCGTGATCAACAGTATCGAAGGCGGAGCTAAGATCCAGGAAAATACGTGCCACCTTACGCCTATTATTCAAATTACAGACGATCTCATCAATTAACGCCTCTATGGCATCAGTTGTGCCTACTGATTTTTGGTATCCATACTGCTGGTTAAATAAGACACTGTGGGATCTTAAGTGATTCATGAGTCTATCTTTCATTATTTTTTCTAACATTTTGGACAAAACCGGTAACACGGAAATCGGTCTATAATTTGAAGGGTCTGTCTTTGTACCTTTCTTATAAATTGGGAGAACCCTTGCAATTTTGAACTGGTCCGGGAAGAGACCCTCTTTCATCCATTCATTATATTTCCATTGATTATAGAGTGATGCTGAGGGGGCTGCTAGAAGGTCAATATTATCTTTAATGATTGTTAGTGGTATTTAGTCAAAACCAACTGATGACTTGTTGTCCTATTTTTTTACCATTTTGAATATTTCTGAGGGTGTAACCTGCTCGAAAGTCATATTTATACCTACTCTGTCAATACTTTCATTTAAATACGCCATAGCTAGTTTCTTATTACATGAGGTCAAGCGTACAGAGTTGTCGAACTTCAATGAAAAGATATTAGCTACATCTAAAGCATTGCTAGTAACTGTGCTGTTAACTTAAAGTAAAATTTGCTCATCATCAAATGTCTTAGCGCCGTTGCGCTGCAAATTGACTACTTTCGATATTTCCTTACTAGAATCTGATGCCTTTTCTATCTGTTTCCTAACATAATATCTTTTTGCAGCGTTAACAACCTTTTTGTATAGTCTTTTATATCTGTTCCGATATTCCAGTACTGAATTATCACATTGGGTGCTATCTATAGTGTTGAGAAATCGTTTAACTTTGCTAGCTGTCCTTATTCCATTTGTTATCCATTTAGATTTGCCATTCCTTCTAATGTAAAATTTTACTATACGCTTTTTAAATATTGTCGAATGAATGTTTTTAAATTTGCAAAGAAACGTGTTTATGCCAGTGCTCCAGTTTGTCTCTAATATTTTGCCTCTAAACTGTTTTTGTTATTATCATTATAACTTCTTCTGCATAGCAGCACATAATTTGGTCGGTTTTTAAGCTTAACAATTTCTAAGCGAGTTTCACAAAATAGTCCAACGTGTCCGTCTGACAGTCCATTATGTTTAACATTTGTGTTCTTAATACAATTATCTGGTACGTTTGTCAAGATATTATCAATGCACGATTCTGATTTATTTCTCATAAAAGTAGGTGAGTCTATTTGATACCTAAAATTATAACACATAAGCAATGATATGAAAGAATTACGCCTAATGTCATCTTTACATAAATTAATATTGAAGTCTCCACAGATCAAACATTTTTTATTGAGGAAATACTGTAGTAGCTTTTCAAGTCTATCCATAAAGTTGTCAAAATTTTTATTCGCAGGCGTTCTATAACAACAAATAATACACAAATTTGTTTCTACATCTTTGACGCCACAGACTTCAAACCAGTCAGTTTTATACAATTTCTTACATATTTGCAGTTCCGCTATTTTTCTACCAAGTGTTGTCAAAATCAAAGTACCTCCCCGTTTCTTGTTAAGTCTAGTGTTGTAAGCCACCATTTTATAATTACTTAAGTTAAATTGACTTACTTGTGTTTCATTTAAAAAGTGTTCTGAAATGCATATGTATATAATGGAGTTCATACGACAAATCATTTAAATATATTTCAAGGTCATATTTTTTACTTGTAATACCACATATATTTTGATGATAAATATTTAGTGTAGAACAGTGTGTTTCGTTATTAACGAAAACAAATTTTAGTATTGTTTTGCTCCATATCTAATTTAGTTTTATTATCTTTTGATTTGTTACAATTCATTAGAGAGAAATAATATGGAATGGTGCCTTTACGAGGTAACAATTATGTTTTACTCTGAGAACCATGCCCCATTATTGATTTTTTGTAATTAGTATTTATTTTCCTATACGAAATATTGAGAAAATTTTGTTCATAAAAATATATGTCTAGAGCGCTGTTTATGTATTTACATATATCAACAAACTTAGAAACCCTGACATCTCCAAAGTTGATAAATTTTACATAACTGAAATTATTACAAACAAGGCTTAGCGTGTCATTAAGTTTTGTTTCATTTAAGTGTATACTATTACATACTCCTAATACAAATACACAGCAATCTGCTAGATTTTTTAGGCAGGCGCTTAACTCAATAACAACTTGCATAGGATTCGTATCATGTTCACCGACGGACAATATGATGGTGTCATTTTTGTTAAAGTCACATGACGATAATGACTTCACAATTTCTTCTGTTTTCGCTCCAGGTTTTTTGTACACCCAAAACCTTCCTCGTAAATTACTACATCCACTCGTGAAAACATTTCAAGATAATATTTTCTGCCTCGTTGGTCTCGCGGCATAAATGTGCGCGTGGGATTGGGAGGTCTCGGGTTCGATTCCCGGGTCAGGCAAAGTGTTATTGGGTTTTTCCGATAGAAAATTCTCAGTAGCAGCACTGAGTCTGATAATGTGCCCGGTACGGCAATAGGCTCGCCCCCTATTACGTGGGACCTAAATATTACACCTCTGCCTACCTCTACGGGGATATAGGCGTGTGTCTATAAAATAATATTTTCTGTGATCCACGATTTTCTTAGTTGTTTTGAAGCTAGGTGTACTTTATGTCAGTTGATTGGAAATTTTGTATAGTCCCCGCGATAGAAAGGTTTTTCTGAGTGCGAGAGTTGATTTAAAATAAAAACATCTACTTATATGTGCCACTGGTAATAATAATGTAAACTAGTTAAGGTTAACATAAATACAGAGCTTATGAAATATCTACAGTACCTTTCAGTCATCTCCATATATCTATATATCTGTCTATCACTCCATCGGACAGGAATTGCATTATTTTGGCAGAATCTCCGTTCGTCTGTATTTAGTATCAAATTTTGAAGTTTCATTTGTGAAACTTGTACATGGCGCACATTATTGTAAGTTCATTTGTCTGCTTAGCTTAGACGGGGCAATCGTTCGAGCAATTTTATGTATGGGATAAGTTTCCTCTAGTTAATAATATGTTATGGAGTTACAGGGAATATGAACTGATTGCCAAGTAACATCTGACTCAATCAACTATACTAGATGTAGTTATTTAGTATTTAATCTAATCGAATTAGAAATGAGTAAATTCGCAATAAAACGAAACTCGCCGATATGGCCCTCCGAATAGCGAAGCCGAAGTGGCAATGGGCAGGATACATAACTCGAAGAACCATTGAGGCAGGAGGGTTCTGAATTGGCGGCTACATACTGAACTAGATTTACATTTAGTGCTACGTTTGCAATATTAGGGAAAATAACCATGAGAAAAAAAACGAGTACATACAACTCAAAGGCGCTCTTTTTAATCACAAATTTATTTTGTTTTAAGTCAATAAAGCGTACTGGTTGACGTTCATAAGCTTTTAAAAGTTATTAAAACATATTTCTGCAGTGATAGAAAGTTTTGAAGACTATCTTATTTTGCATGCTGACAGCTTTCAGCTTCGCTGATAGTTTCAGATAGATAACTTAGAAACAGATAAACACTTAGAGAACTAGTCAGATTTAGTGAAGTTTGAGTAATTTGATAGAATGTCTAGACGCAGGCTATCCGTATCTGAGATAGATTAAGGGCTGTGTGCACTGCGTGAGTTTTGAACTACCCAAGATATGAAATATGGCAAATCACTAACCGCTGAATTCAATATTCGATCTACACATTTTTTGAGACTGCCTCCTTGGTCCAGTGCATAGCGTATGCGACTGCTGATCGGAAGTCCCGGGTTCGATTCCCGGGTCGAGCAAAAGTGTTACTGGGTTTTTCCGAATACTCAATAGCAGCCCGGAGTCTGGTGATATGCTCAGTAACGGCAATAGGCTCGCCCCCTATTACGTGGGAACTAAAAATTCATGGCGAAATGTGGGTGTAATATTTACAACAATGCCTACCCCTTCGGGGATACAGGCGTGAGACTATACATAAAAAAAATAAAAATGTTTGAGATTTTATATTCATTTTGGACATAAGCTAACAAAATATGTCAAACACGAACCTATCTCGAATCTCCAAATCCATATACAGATCTAATTTATTAAAACCGGCAGTAAATTAGATACTCTGGTTGCTGTACATCATTTTGCTTTTGATTACCTTTAAGTATGGACGTGTAGCCTCACAGGCTACGGACGAATGTCGATTTCTAAGTTTTGTAAACCTCACCATACCTGAGCTGCTAAGTAGCTTTAATTTTAGTAACGAAACGATCAGTAAAGGACGAGGTTGTGTCATTCGATGAAAAATACCAGAGTAATATTTATTTCAAAATCAGCCGTAGCCTGTCAGGCTACACGTCCTTTACTCCGTTATAAATGTGATGGTGATATCATAGATTATATTATATTGATATGGTAACAGTTGATGACCAGTCACTACCACTCAAAAAAGGACAGGAAATGCATGTAGAATTTGTCCTGAAAAGAAGCATAGAATAACAACTCACATTCGTGTCCCATACAACAAGCCAGTGTGCTTACAATATTCTCGTTCTAAGAGAAAATACTGTTAATAATTAAGCGTAAACAGCAGTTGTCAGAATTGTTGTTATTTGTTGTCTGAAGTGATGTTTTTCTCCTTTTTTAGTTCCGTTTATGTTAGAATTTAATAAAAAGAAGTTTTATTTTGTTTTCCTTTATTATTTTAATTGTTAACAGAAAAACATAGCTACACTTAAAACTACCCAAAGACTGTCCCGATGTTTTGATTTTGTGTGATCCTTATCCGTATATTTAATAAAAACGTGGGTTATATTTTCACGTATTTTCACTATAACTAACCAATACTTCAAGTTAAATATAATTTTGAAGCTCTTTTGCATAATCTTGTTAAAAAACACTAGGAAGTAGCGTGTGAAACTACACGTCCACGGTTATGTTATAAAAATGTGACGTGCATACTTAAAGGTTAAACGACTATGTAGTATGTTCATTTGTGTTATGGTTTATTTTTATAGATTGCCCTGGATCTTATTTATAATCGATATCTTCAGTTAAATTGGTTTCAAATTATATTCAAATTAAACATGGAAACAAGAAATTAAGGCCACTCTTTTGTACTCATCAATTATTATTTTTTACATACATACATACATAGACTCACGGCTGTTTCCCCGAAGGGGTAGGCAGAGGCATATTAAACGCCCACTTTTCGCCAGTGTTTTGATCCCGTAATAGGTGGCGAGCCTATTGCCGCTTATTGGGACGTTTTGTTTGCCAGAGCCTCGTCCGTTGATCGGCAGGTGCACCACTTGCAGGTGAGGTTGGCTTGGGACCCTACGTTCTTGGTGGGAACCCTATGCACCTTGGGAACCCTATGCACCTGGTGGGAACCCTATGCATGCTATTTTAGTCATCATAAATATATTAAAATTTACGAAGTTAATATATTCTTTTAACAGTCATTACCATTACATGGCGCAAGTATTCGGTTCGAAGGTAATAAAGCAAATAAAATATTTTAAACTTTCGCGATTTGTATACATCATACACGAGACAGACTCACACAATATGCAAATATGAGCGATGTATGTTGATTGAAACATATAAAAAAGTATAGGTTTAAAAACCTAAAGTAATTAGTTAAAGTTATTATATGTATACATCAAATGTGTTTGTTGAAACGTTAAAAACTTCGTATACACCGTTCTAATTAGATTTTAATTGCAGTGTCAATAAATTATTTGCAGCGATTCCTTTCTCAAAAACTTTTTAAGAGATAAATCAATTGAAGAAGTAGGTGCTTGAACGAGTCGTAGCAAGCGCTTCGAATCAGACGCAGTGGACAAGTGCTCTTACATTTAAATTGTTTGTATAAATGTAATAGCTAGTTAGAAGACGTCTTCAAAGCAAACAGCGGGATATTCCATGATTAAATACTGTGGCAGATAAGACAGGGTTGTTAATTCCCTTTGTATGAATAAATAATATTCCTATCATTGAATATGTGATGGATAGTTTTTATTAAAATCTTATCTTACTACTACTATAAATAAAACGTTTTGTGAGGATGGATGGACGTAATGTGGATCCTTGTTACTCTTTCACGCAAAATAAACAGAACGGATTTTAATTTAATTTTGCAGCTTATACATCAGAGTAGCACGTGGACTATATTTTATTCTCATAACTAATTTGTACGCGGGCGAAGCCGCAGGCAAAAGTTAGTTGGAAATAATAACGAGGCTTATGCTTATTTAGGCTAAGTCTTCGTGTACATTATGTTCGAAATGATGCAACATCAGTATTGATGTTGCCTTCAGATGGTTCTGACTTTGGGCTTAGTTAAAATCCTCAATAACCAGCAAATAAGTTTAACACAAAGTGAAACATTACGAACTTGACGCAAGTGACCTCCTAACACTTTTCCAAAGTGGCAACTATTGCTAGTACAGATCATTGGGTAACCGATTTACCGTTTAATAATATTATGCCAAATATACAGTCTAGAAAAAAATCTAGCCAGTGCTTACCAGTGAAAGAAAAAACCGTAAGGAAAGTCCTATAATTCAGATAATTTTTCATAATATTTCTGAAAGGCATGTAAAGACTAAAGTCTTCCATCGCGCTTGACCAGCATGATGGACTATTTCACTAAGACCTAAGCATTTTCATACTGAGAAGAATAATTCATTTCTTTTTGTGAAAGGACAATATAATATAATATTATTAGCGTAATGTCGTGAAAGGACAGTTTACTAAAATACGGAATATCTGACAGTTATTATCTATTCCAGTACAACGCTTTTGTAATGTAGGTTGAGGCCTATACGAAGATGGATGAACATAAAAATATATGGAAGGAGATTAGGGAGGCATTTTCCTGCAGTTGGCTATATAGGCTTAAAATTTAATAAATGATAAAGAATGTTCTTCGAAATTATTAAACACGTCCCTAAACGAAATCTTATTTAGCTCGCAAACGATGCATAACATATAATATTCTAAAAAAAATTTAAATAAAATATTTTCTAAAGTATACTATAAAATACAATTATTTTACTAAGATCCAAATTTGGCAAAAAGCTTATGATCATTTATGTTTATTCAAAGAACAGAATCAAATCTTAATTTAGCAAGTTAGTTTTGTTCTGTCTCTGAAATGCGAAAGTTAATCCCTCCAAATGTCAGGCACTCGGTGTCACTGCGAGACGTTACTTAAAACGAGAGTTTTATTTTCATACCGTATGTATGAGTATAGAATTTATTTATTACCAGCTCTCCCTTATGACTTACTAGACGACGCCCGCAGCTACGCTTGCACATTTTTTTAATTTGACTGTTCTTGCCCGATCCCGTGGGAATTTCGGAAAATCCCTCCTTAGTGCACCTCTACGGTCCCCACGGAATATACATGCCAAATTTCAGCTTCCTGCGCCCAATAGTTTTGGCTGTAGCTTGTCTGTCAGTCAGTCAGTAACGCAAGGATTTTATATATACAGATGAGACATACGTGCTTTATTTTCGTCTGTTCCGACAGCCTACTTAGGTAAATTTTCTATAAAAAACAACCGAGAAAGAATAGAATCTTTACGTGACATAAATACACACAATATGCACAAAAACTATACATAACAATAAAGACTTATTTAATTTTTAACAATATTAACTTTGAGTTACTCAATAATACTCTGGCGGTTTCAGCATGGTGTTATCAAGATCCAGTGATCAGTATAGTTTCAGCTTCATAATTGAATAGAAAATAATTTATATTGTAATAGATGGTTCTTTTATCCAGGTTAGAAAAAAATCTGTTAATAGTCCACTTTCATAAACGAAAGCGTTCAGTCTGGGTGTATGCACCTAAACTAGCACGACGTACTGAAAGTCTAGTTTCAGACCAATTAGGAGCAATGTAGAGATCAGAAGATACAATATTTTGGTCAACTACAAGATAGTACATTTTTCTTTTATAAATGAAAGCTAGAAAAAGTTACATAACTCAAAAACATAGAAGTTACAACGTCAATCAGTGAGTTAAAGTAAAAAAAGTAAGCATAGTTTCCTTAAGTCAGTTGCTTTTAATTCGAGTGTAATCCGCAAGAGTTGTTGAACCGGGATTAAAGACAAAAATTCGGGCAAGTGCGAGTCTGACCCGCGCACCGAGGATTCCGTACGCATTTTACCTTATTTGAGGTTGGTGCTAATTGCGTTAGTCCTCTAAATCTGTATGAGCGCCCATACAACTTAGAGGACTATCTTAAATGGAGTCTACTATGTATGTATGGGGACACCCTTAAATATTCCACTTTTTTATTTTTTGTAATTTTTCCGTTATTTGTGCTGTAAGACCCTGCTTTTGGCCAAATTTCGTGATTCTAGTTCAACGGGAACTACCATATAGGTTTTCGACCCAAAACCTATAGGGTACTTACGGTTGACCTAGAATTGTCAATTTTGTTTAAAACCAAGGTCTTGCAGCACAAGTAAAAAAAAATCCGAAAATTAAAAAAGTTGAAAATTAAGGTTAATTTTGGTACTTACAAGTTTTCGCAAAAATCTAATTTTGACCATATCTTTTTATCGGGTTGACCCACGACCCTGATTTTTATACACCTAATAGGAACTATAGACCTCAGTATCTGGTAAACATTTCAATTTGCTAGGTCCACCCGTTCCTGAGAAAATCGGTGGTGACACACGGACAGACAAACAGACAGACGGACAAGAAAGTGATCTTATAACGGTTCCTTTTTTTACCTTGCGAGGTACGGAACCCTAAAAAGAAATAAAAAATATCGCTTCACCAGAGGTGACACGATGAAATTAAGAGGCACTTTGATTTGAAACAATTTTATATAAAAGTGTTTATGGAATTATTATAATTTCTCTTTTGATTATTATTATGTTTTCCGGCCGGTATAAATACCGCGTAGACGAGCGAGTTCAGACAGTTCATTTGAATAATCGGAGCGATCAATAAGCGAAGGAGTGCGAAGATTAAGTGAGTAGGAAGTGTTTTCTAGTGTTTTAATTGGTGTTTTATTAGTGTTGGAAATTAAGTGTGTATAAAATTGTGTTAGTGAATAAAGAACAGTTTTGTGGCATAGTGCATTTAATTTATCACCAAACCCCAGCTCGTAACAATATGAACGAAATGAATATGCTCAGTGTATTAAGTTAAAGATCGAACTATCATCCAGTATTATACAGTTCTGTTATAATAACCGAACAGAACATCTTTGATCGTTAATTATTCCAAGCACGTATGTATGCATCGTCACTAAAATAATATCTCTAAACTCCTTACATGGGATTGAAAATATACAATGACGCATAAACTTATAAATGGGTTCACGTTATTTCTATATTAATTTGAACTCCTTTTTATAAACATCATGAATCTCATCATTTGTTTTCTTTGCGACTAGACAATCACTTTGGTTATGTACTTCATCAGGCCATTTTAAATTAAATAGTTTGGTGCAAGAATAAAACGTCACAGTTTTTTAATATTATTTAGAGATTCCCCGGCTAGATTACAACAAAGTGATGAAATATACCTAAATTAAAAAGTATATTTAATTATGTTAAACTCTAGGATAGCGCATAAAATTTAAAACCGAACTATTAAACGAACAGAAATAAAACTTGAGGAAAAATGTGGAAAAATATTAATCACAGATGGTTTTATAGTTAACAGTGGTTTAAACTGAGCTTAATAATTAATCAAAAGTTAGTCATTGATATCATAACAGCTGTACAACTTGCGGTTCTAGTTTTACTGTTATTTTGAAAGCTTATACTAGACATCTGTAAATCCCTTCGTACACATGGCGATGAAATGCAAGACGCGAATTGCCTATTCAACCACCTGAACAGTCAAGCAGTCTACTGCTCTGACCTTATACCTCTCCTAATTTACATATGTCATGACATTTTTTTTTACAAACATAAAACGAACGGTCACAATAAACACCTACACTTGACACAATAATTTATGTATCTCACAAAATATTGTCGTGTGGGAATCGCACTCACAACACTCGGCGCAGTGTCAAGCGGTGAGGCGGCCGCTTAAACCACTATGCCAACCGTGCAGTCAGTTGCTCCGCTTTCATCAAAATGTCAAAAACGTTTATAGTAGTGAAGATCTCTGCAAAAAGGTAGTGTACGGCAGGCGTCGATGACACATAAACAAAAGACTGCGATACGACTCTGTATACAAACCTCTATGTAAATGAATTACGTTGGTCACAGTGACTCAAATCTTTTAGTATCGATGATCTACGAAGCCTTGTGTACGAACGGCCTAAGTAATACAAAGTATTCTTGAGGGAAATAAGACAATCCTAAGGCTGTAATCAAGCGTTAACAGTTTAGATTGCGTATGCTATCGAACTCTGTAGTCGTAGATTATGATTGAAATATATTTTGGAATCAATCAACATTTGGAAAATGTTATTCATGCAAACTCGTTAGGAGATAATATATAGCTCGCTAAGTTTGATTCTAAGAAAAAATTGATTCAGATTATATATTTAGATTTCATTCAAATATTGAAAATCTTCGACGTAGTATTAAAACACATCTCAGGTTAGTGAGGTCACATGATAAGTATTTTCTAGAATGATTTTTATATTTATTTCTCTTTGTACCTATTAATATGCAATATAATACTTATTGTGTTTGGTGTAACCTTTTTCTATTATCAGATACATTTCTAAAGTTTCATTTTATTATACTAGTTTTTGCCCGTGGGCCCTTTTGTTTTTCTTTATTTTAAAAGGATTTTGAGACATAGTTGACTATGTCAGTCTTATAAAATTATAACATAATACAGACAGTATATGTATAATCTTAAAATAACCTGTGTAGTACTACTCTCTGCTACACTTAGATATTATTATTACTATTAGTTCACTTATCTATTAGTTTATATAAGACCACAGCTGCCTCCGGAGTAGGGTTTGATAAATTACTTAGAAATATTCCAAAATCATATACATTTAGTTTAAACTGAGATTTGAATTAAGCTCTCAGACTATCTGTCCGTACACACTCTGTTAGAAAATGATGAGACACATCGAGCCAGATGCTGCAATCCACTCTTAAAGTCAGTAAATATTACTGACTTTTTAAACCCCTTGGCCTCCACGTATGAAATCGCCTCTGATACTGCAAATAGTTCCACAAACATAATGGATAGTTTATTATTATTACCTGTACACAAGGAATATTTTTCTTTTATATTATATCTTGGATCATAATACGCTGCACCTATACCGTGCTCTGATTTCAACCCATCTGAAAATATTGGATACCAACAAGGGTTGGTATCCAATATTTTAAGATGGATAAATAAAAAATGTAATTCCTAGATAATTCGGTTTAAATGTAATAGCTTAGTCATCATTCTCCTAGCGTTATCCCAGTTTCAACCTGGGGTCCGCTTACTCTATTTATTTATTATTTATTCTCTAACCGGATTTGGCTGAATATTAGCTTTTTCACAGAGTGACTGCCTGTCTAACCTCCGCAACCCGAAAGGATAGCCATATTCCATGATTTAGACTAGTGTCAGTTTATTTAGAAGGTACTGACACCCTATAACGACTGTCAAAGATCTTCATGACAACCGGACCGACGGCTTAACGTGCTCTCCGAGGCACGGGACAAGCGATAATTTATAATTAAATACGCACTTAACTCCGAAAAGTCATTGGTGCGCGCCGTGGGTTCGAACCCGATACGCTCTGCATGGCAGTCTGTTGGTATCTCCACTAGGCTATCGCTGCCTTTTTAGGGTTCCGTACCTAAAAGGTAAAAAACGGGACCCTATTACTACCTCCGCAGTCTGTCTGTCCGTCTATCTGTATGTCTGTCTGTCACCAGGCTGTATCTCATAAACCGTGATAGCTAGAAAGCTGAAATTTTCACAAATTATTTATTTCTGTTGCCGCTATAACAACAAATACTAAAAATAAAAAAAAAAGATATTAAGGGGGGTCCCATAAAAAAACGTGTTTATTTTCGTATTTTTTGCTCAAAATTACTAACTGTAACAGATAGACGCTTTAAATTTTCACAGAATATGTAGTTGTATATTACCTTTCAAAATAAATAATTAAATTAAAACAAAAGTAAATAATAAAGGGGGCTCCCATACAACAAATGTAATTTTTAAGCAATTTGTTACTCGATCATAATAAACAGGTAGAAACTTAAAAAGTATTTAAGTATATATACAACGAACATGATTTTCTTTTATAGAAGATGGCACGGAACCCTTCGTGCGCGAGTCCGACTCGAACTTGCCCAATTTTATTTAAATGTAATTTTTAAATGTAATCGCTTAGTGAAACTAATATATCGCGATAGAATCCGTAAACTGTAGTTTAATTTCAATGTGTAACATTCGCGTAAACCCAAGAAGATACTAAGTTGGTACCTATAGGGCTCGATGTCTAGTTCTCTGCTCTCTCTCCAAAGATGCTATTAACTACGTGTATTTTCCATAGTCGCTGTTTACGTCACCAACCAAATGTAACCGGGTAATTACATTGTATTCTTAAACCGTCACCACATGAGAGTAATCAAGAGTAAAATTATGACAACATTATTATCGTAGCCAATAATAGTGTTGTCATAATGATTACATAATGAGTTAAACGTGGGAAGTTTTGGAATTGAGCCCAAAATATTCAAAAATAAAACGAAGGGCAAATTCTCTTAATTGAATAGCTATAAAGTTAATATCCTGCGACCGAAAATCAAAGTCCCTCTGTGTTGGATAGCGAGAGGGCTAAATCAGTTTAAATTGCACCATTCATCGTGAGGAGAGACTTTAGCAATGGAGTCATTCGACGCGAGGCCTATGCGAGGGAATCACGTGCTATTCATTTACATTACATCTTTGTATCATTACTGTGTTTTTGGTGTACAATAATGTTATGAATGTCAAAAAGCCGGGATAATAGAAACACGCTTAAAAAACATTAAGTTGCTTAATTTTCGTTTTGTGTAGCTGTATACCATTTACGTTGATTTATAATTATTGTGACTGTGTTTTTGGTGTACAATAAAGCATTATTTACCTATCCGTGTATCTATTTTTGCACTGCAAGGCAGGCGGTTTAACTGCTGCATTACAAAGGTAAATGGGCACCTTAGTATGGAAACCATACCCATGGCGGACACAAACGAAATATAGCAGAGTGTATTCTTCTATGGCTCTCATTTACTATGCCATTAGGCGCATAAATATGAGCTACGGGAATCTCAAAAAAATTCAAGTGTTATCTATGTATATATCCATACTCTTTATATCTGAAACTACGGATCCGATTTGAAAACTTCTTTTTGTGTGTGATAGTCACATTCATGAGAAAGGCTATAGGCTATATTTTATCGATATTCCCGCGGGATCACTGAATGATAAATGATATAGGTAAGAAAAATAAAAAGCTAATTCATTAAAATATTTTTTATTCAGTTTGGTCCAAAGCAATCATAAGATCATTTAAAAAGGCAGTGGGTGCGTCTGTTGCTTCCTGGTGTATGACCATAGACAGATAATAAACAATGCTAGCGATACGGGCGCAGCTATTTAATGTGTAAAAAAGAAAACCTGTACAATGTGCGAAAGAGACATCGTATAACATATCTCTAAGTATTAGCTCATCCGTGCATCACGCTGTACGGTTTCGATATCATTTTAATGCCTTTATAAGATGAAATAAAATCCTTTGATACCTTTTTTTGTTTTATTTTTAAGGGTCTTAATAAATTTTTCTTCGATGATTTTTAATCAAACAATTATATGCAATGAAAGGTCATATTATTCCCCTTTGTTTAAAACTATTTTGGTTAATGTCCGCCACTGTTCGCAAAGCGGGTCAGATATGCCCAATGACCTTTGATCTAAACAGTGAAAAGATTACAATTTGCTGAACAGTATACATAGTATACAGTAAGTACACTTAGCTGAAGAAATTATCTTTAATCTTAATATATGAAATCCTTGCGTTACTGACTGACTGACAGACACGCTACAGTCGAAACTATTGGGCGCAGGAAGCTGAAATTTGGCATGTATGTTCCTTGGGGACCGTAGGGGTGCACTAAGAAGGGATTTCCCGAAATTCCCACGGGATCGGCCAAAACGGGTAAATTAAAAAAAATGCAGGCGTAGCTGCTGGCGTCCTCTAGTACTAATATAAAATAATCGAAGAAGTATGTAGAATTAATAAAACGTAGTGTTTTCTGTAAAGTACTTTTTATCATAAGAAATGCGCTTATAGCTCATTCAGAGCTAAACATAATATTATTTGTAAGAAAATTATTTAAATTATATAGTTTATAGTTTTATAGTCCCACGCCTGTATCCCTGAGAAGGTAGACAGAGGTGTAATATTACACCCACATTTTGCCATGAATTTTTAGGTCCCACGTAACAGGGGGCAAGCCTATTGCCGTTACCGGGCACATCGCCAGAATCCGGGTTGCTACTGAGTATTCGGAAAAACCCAGTAACACTTTTGCCCGACCCGGGAATCGAACCCGCGATCTCCGATCAGCAACCGCATACGCTATTCACTGGACCACGGATGCAGTCACGATGATTTAAATTATTATATATTATTTATTTTATGTAAGTTAAGAGGACCCAATCAAGTTTTAAATAAAACCTATTTATGTTGTGTCTTGTGAATCCTCTCACAAAATAACAGTAACCAAGCGATCGTTTGCCTTAAATAAATGGTGCCGTTCCGAAGCAAAACGCCTTTTAGATCTTATTATACACTAGAGGACGCCAGCAGCTACGCATGCATTTTTTTTAAATTTACCCGTTTTGGCCGAACCCGTGGGAATTTCGGGAAATCCCTTCTTAGTGCACCCCTACGGTCCTTAAGGAACATACATGCCAAATCTCAGCTTCCTGTGCCCAATAGTTTCGGTTGTAGCGTGTCTGTCAGTCAGTCAGTAACGCAAGGATTTTATATATTAAGATGATATACAATCATCCCATGGCACCCGTTACGATAATCGTTACACCAGAAATGGGAAATGCATGCTGTTTCTGCGAACGTTTCATCCGATAAAGCTGTATGATCCATTCTTATGGCTATACATAAAATATTACAATCGTTTCGTTTTATTGCTGAAGAACTGAAACATTTTGTCTTGGAATTTGCGGAAATGGAATTTCACAGTAGGTATACTCAAACGTCTAAAATAAAGAAATGGTTTGCCGAAAATACTTTTAAGAAAAATGAGTACCTAACAGTGAATTTAATTTGCCTTTGATAAAACAGTTAGTTTTCGTTTTATAACGAAAGTCTTTATTCTCATATTGCACTATTTAAATAGTGCTATCGTTAACCGGTATTATGCAATGATACCCACAATTAAACCACAATGATATTCTCGACACTAATTGTACAAATTCTTTTAATCAAGTTTTAACAAAACGAGCGGCCATTGAGAGAAAACGTAGGGCTTCTTAGAGACTGAGTCCACTGCTGTACACGGGCTTCTTCTCTCTATGAGAAGGGTAAGGGCATAGTCCACGCTGACCAAGTGTGGCTTGGCAGACTTCACATGTCTTTCGAGAACATTATGGAGAACTCTCAGACATGCAGGTTTCCTCACGATGTTTTCCTTCATCAATAAGCAAACGATATAGCCCATTAAAGTTACGTGTGACGTCATCTAGTGCTAAAAATGCAGCACGGCGTGACGTTATACGTAACTTTAATGAGCTATACCTTGGTCATTTTTTGTTTAATTTACAAATAAAAAAATACGTATCGCTTATTTTTGAATAATCTAAAGAACGGACTTATAAATTTTTTTTTTGTCAACTAGCCTATTATAGCAAATTGTTTTCTTTATGATTAGTATCTATAGATACAATAAATTGTATGGATGACACATATTATCTTCAGCATAGTAAATTATTTATGAAAGCGATGACATATTAGTGATTGCTTTCATATTACGTACTATGCTGAAGGTAATGGGGTCACATATTAATGTTCATTAATTATTTAAATTTACTTTACAAGTACATATCTAAGGCAGCGATAGCCGAGTGGAGATACCAACAGACTGCTATGCAGAATGGTATCGGGTTCAAATCCACGGCGCGCACCAGTAACTTTTCGGAGTTATGTGCGTATTGAATTGTTTATTATCGCTTGTCTCGTGCTTTGGAGAGCACGTTAAGCCGTCGGTCTCGGTTATTATGAGGATCTTTGACAGTCGTTACAGTACCTACTAAATAAACTGAAACTAGTCTAAACCATGGAATGTCTCTATCCCTTCGGGTTGCGGAGGTCAGACAGGCAGTCACTCTGTGGAAAAGCTAATATTCAGCCAAATCCGGTTAGACTAGTAAGTGGACCTCAGATTGAAATTGGGATAACGCTTAGGGAATGATGACTTTACAGGTACATATCTACGTCATAAAAAAACAGTTAGTTTACGCGAATATTACACATTGAAATTAATCTACAGTTTACGGATTTTATCGTTCACAGAAATCAAAGGTCGTCGACTAGTAATAAATAAAAAATATAGTTTCTTGTTCATTCGGTTTAAATATACCTAATAAAATAGTCAGACTAATCACAATAAAATCCGTAAACTGTAGTATAATTTAAAAGACCAGAAATCTTGAAAAACATGTATTTAAATTCACATTTAGATCAGGTCGTTGCCCTCTGTCGAATCCAACGATGCGGATTGTGCCTAACATCAATCAGATTTGAAACAATCTTTCTATCTCCGATTCGTAATCCCATCTAAACGTCGCCTCAATAAAAATATAACAACCGAGACGTATATGATATGTGCCGCCATAAAACGCGTATTTATGTGGCACTAACTTGTATTACGATATACATCGACACATAACGACCGACATATCGAACACGCTTACTTACGAAACTATCAATATCACGTATTATATCGAACTGGTAATGAATAGTTCATTTTATTATATTAGTTGCGTAGATAAGTGCTAGACATAATAATTAGGTATTTTTGAGTAAGTGTTGTTACGAAATGTTAGTTCATATAAAAGATTCGGTAAATTGGTTTGTAGTGCACTGTGTGTATGTGTATGGGTAATTTAGGTGGAGACAAGTGAAACACTCGGATGTTATAAGCCGACTGAATATTTATTTCATTTCATAAACTCGAAGCATAGGTACATAGGTACACCTTACGCACACGATTACAATTTGCATTCGCAGCATTCTCACACATATACAATACCCCACAATATTATCCCTTTTTAAAAAAAAAATATATAAAATATTTTTTATAAGTTCACTCAATGTTACATATAATATTACATAATTATAATCTTTATATAGAAAATGCAATTATTTATTTTATACAATATTAAACTGTAATTGATATTCGCCTAAAAACATTACTTTACTAGTTACCAATCATGTTAAGACAGTTTTGAACAAGTACATAGCAACAGATTACAATTAATATTTAGATTATACTAGAATGCATTGATGCATAATATATATATCTACAACAATCAATCGAGTCAACACATAAAATTTACTGGTTTTATTATACAAGTAGATTAGACTACGCTGTTACACAAATTTCTTACAGCTAATGGTTATAATAAAACTATTGTTGAGCACTTACACTTGTTTACTTCATCACTTGACTCTTATTTTTACGTTTATTCACTTTATTTTAAGAACACCTCACTTAACCTATGTTTACACATTGTTAAATCCCGGTTGCGCCTGTTGTGGCGGCACCTGAATTGCTGTTGTACTATGCCACACTGTCATTTCCCTTTGAAACATTTTTCTGGCAAGGTGCTTACATTTTTTGTATATTAAATATGCTAAGTAGACGCTAACCAATATCATAATGGCCATGGCTATCGTACCATATTTTTCCAACGATTGCTCACTTTGCGAAGTGCTAGCACCATTTGCTCCATTTTGGGCAATGATTACTTCTTCCGTTTTCTTTTCTACACTGTATGACTTGCCCATTTTTACAAGTTATAGGTAAAATAATTACAAAAGTTATCTTTGACGTTACAAATGATATTATGAAATGATGTTTAATAAAGGTGTTACAACATGTTATTCATATTCAGCTTACATAGTTGCGACACCTACCTAATAAATTTTTTTGCTATGCTGCATAAATGATATACTACTTACAACATTAGGATTAGCCTGTTGGAATTTTTATTATTTTATAACAATTCGATTTGTGTTTTATAAATCTAAAAATCTTACTGGTCTTTTGACTACTCTTTCAGATTTCGTAAGTTTCTCACTATTTTGTAAATTATCTTGTACTGAAATATTTTGTTCTAACAAATATGCTGGTTTTAATCTATCTATAGAAACTGAAATGACTCTATTTTCTAACTGAATTTTGAAAATTTTTTCTGATCTTTCTAGCACTTTGTAAGGACCTTCATAAGGACATACTAAAGATTTTTTTATTTTATCCGTTATAATAAATACATGTGAACAATCTCTAAGGTCTTTGTGTACAAAAAATATTTTAGATTCGTTATTTCTTGTACCTACAGGTCTGTATTGCTTCATGACGTCACTGATACGCTGTAATACATTGTAAGAATCATAATTACCATTGTTTACGTCTGATAAAAACTCTCCTGGCAAACGTAAAGCTTGGCCATAAACCATTTGAGCAGCGCTTACGCCTGTATTTCGCTTGATGGCTGCACGAAGTCCTAACATAACACTAGGTAGTTCGCGTGCCCAATTTTTATTACCGTCCAATCTAGCCATGAGTGAAGTCTTTAAGCATCTATGGTACCGTTCGACCGCTCCGTTACTTTGCGGATGGTATGGGGTCGTTCTAATCTTTTCAATACCTAAATAAGCCATTAATTTTTCAAATAATCTACTTTCAAATTGTCTGCCCTGGTCACTGGTAAGTTTAACAGGGCAGCCAAACCTGCATATCCACTCTGTATATAATTTCTCTGCAACAGTGTCGGCTGAGATTTCCTTTATCGGAGATGCCTCAGGCCAGCCGCTCCCTCTGTCTACTATCGTTAAGCAATACCTATACTCATCCATTGTGATTGGGAGAGGTCCTACTATATCAATATGTATGTGCTCAAACCTATCCACGGGGGGATATGTACCAGAATTAGAAGTGGTGTGCCTATTTACTTTAGATCGCTGACAACTGAGACAGGTTTTTGACCAAATTCCAATGTCTCGATTCATGTTCGGCCAAAAGAACTTTTCCTTAATCATCTGGCGAGATGCACGTACGCCAGGATGACTAAGGTTATTTATGGATCGCCTGAAATACATTTTTTCTAAAACTCTCTGTTAAATATGGTCTCGCGTTTTCCTTTGAAATTTCACAATATATGTTACGATTAGAATTCGTAACTAAAATTTTTTTGAATTTTTATCTAGAATTATTCAAAAAATCTTTGAGCTCAGAATCCTGATCTTGCTCTAAAGCTAATTTTTCATAGTCTACTATGCTCGACGTACATTGTATAGGCTCTATGCGCGATAACACATCTGCTACAATGTTATCCATTCCACTTATATGACGGATATCAGTCGTGAATTCGCTTATAAAGAGTAATTGTCTTACACGCCTAGGACTTTCCTTCTTGTTATTTTTACATATTTTTGAAAAGGCGAATGTTAAAGAATAGTGGTCTGTAAAGATTATAAGTTCTCGACCTTCAAACAAGCTTCTAAAATATTCTACAGCTAAAAATATGGCAAGTAACTCGCGGTCATAGGTGCTATATTTTTTTTGGTGTGTCAGTTAGCTTTCTCGAGAAATACCCTAACGGTTGCCATGAGTCGTTTATGTATTGTTGCAACACAGCACCTACGCAATTATCCGAAGCGTCGGCAAATAGTGCATGTGGCGCGTTGGCCACCGGATACGCCAACGTGACTGCGTTCGTTAATCCGTTCTTACATTCCGAGAATGCTTGCTCAGCGTCTGGCGTCCACTGTATAGGTGTTTTGACATTCTTTTTGGCCTTGTGAATATATTTATTTAATGTTTCTAGGTACTCTATTGCTCTCGGTAAATGATTACGATAAAAATTAACCATGCCTAAAAATTGTCTTAACTGACTAACATTCTGAGGTTTTGGGTAATCAAGAATTGCCTGTACCTTGCTTTCTACAGGTTTGATACCCGATGACTTGGTAGCCTAAAAATTCTATAGAAGTAGCTTTAAAAGTGCATTTCTCTAAGTTTATAGTGATGCCATATTCGCTTAAACGTTCAAATACCTGTTCTAAGTGTTCCTTATGCTGCATATGATTTTCTGAACTTATTAATCGCACCGATGGTTTCCACGCCATCATGCGAAAAAAAGCGGCCTCCTTACTACAGCGCCTACATGGTAGTGACAACAGTATTCTGAAAATGATTGCGGCCAGATTTGACTGCCCCTTCCAGCAACACTGGGTGGGGACAGTAATAAATATAAAATAAATTATAATCTTACTAACAATACTAACCTAGTATTAAGCACAATTGTTACTAACAAAAGTACTAACAAAATTATGGACTGTTGTATTGGGTCTGAAATAAACTTCTTATTATTATTATTATTATTACTAATATATCGTCAGCGTAACAATATAAGAAATCTAAAACTGATAAGACTGTATTCGTCATAAAACGTTGAAAAGTTTGAGCAGCGTTTCTCAAACCAAAAGTTAAACGTTCGAATTCATATAGTCCGAACGGTGTTGTAATCGCTGTTTTAAAAACATCGTCGGGATAAATTAAAATATTATGGTATGCCTTTTTTATATCAATTTTGGAAAAAATAATTTTGTTAGCTAATAAATATGTAAAGTCCTGTACACGCGGTATCGGATACCTATCCGGTGTTGTGAACGCATTTAATGCTCTATAATCACCACAGGGGCGCACTTGACCGTCTTTCTTTGGTACTAAATGCAATGGACTTGCCCAAGGCGACTTCGATGGCCTGCATATACCTATATCTAACATTGATTTAAATTCCTCTTTGGCAATTCTATATCTTTCGGGAGCTAAAGGTCTAGGCTTACAGAATACTGGAGGGCCTGTGGTGTCAATAAAATGGTAAACCGCATGTTTCGGTGCCTCCTTGAATTACATGGGTTTGAGAATGTCCGGATATCTACTTAATTATATCAAAGGCGGGATGATCTTTGTGTAACGTAGAAATCGCTGGTTCAAAATGGTTTGCGATCGTTCCACGTACTGCCAGGTTGGTAACCTTATCTATTAAACAACGGCCATTTATATCTACAATTAAATTATAATGATTTAAAAAATCTATGCCTAGAATAGGCTGCTTTACATCACACACAACAAAATTCCATTTAAACGGTCTCCTTAATTTTAGATCTAATTGAAGTGTCGTTTTTTTCATAGCGTATTTGATGCATCTATCGACCGTTCTCACTTAACATTGGACTCTTCCGACGCGAATACCGATTTGATTACCAGTATGCGAGTATCAATATCAACTGTGGAAAGAGCATTGAAAGCCTTACGTGTAGATAAAGGACCGGGATGTGATGGTATTTCTCCTCTTTTCTGGAATAAATGCGCTGCATCTGTTTCTCTTCCTATAGCTAATATCTTTAACAGTTCCTTAGAAATGGGCATTTTTTCGGAGGCTTGGAAGAGGGCTTACATTGTCCCTATATATAAAAAAGGTTCACGACCATAATTGAAAATTACAGAGGTATTTCTATTTTAAATACCGTGGCAAAAGTTTTTGAAAAACTAATATATAATACTATATACTCTCATATAGAGGCTCATATACCAGGATCTCAACACGGCTTTTTAAAACGGCGGTCGACGATTTCAAACCTGGCATGTTTTTCGGAGTTTGTGCTTAAAAATGCTGATAAGGGTGGGCAGGTGGATGTAATCTACATTGATTTTGAAAAAGCGTTCGATCGCGTGGATCACATCATCCTGCTTAGCAAATTATTTCGACTAGGGATACGTGGTGACTTACTGCGCTGGATACAATCGTGTTTGTCCAACAGGTCCCAAGCTGTAGTAATAGGGGGATACCGGTCGAATTTCACTACAATACCCAGCGGAGTTCCACAAGGATCGCATTTGGGGCCACTTTTCTATAATGCGTACTTATTTGACCTCGCAGATTCTATAAAATTCTCAAGACACCTAATGTACGCAGACGACAAAAAAATTTTTCACAGTATCATTAGTCTTGCCGATTGTGTAGAGTTGCAAAGCGATCTCAATAATTTGTATAATTATTATGCCCAAAATAGAATAACTGTGAAGGTCAAAAAATGTCAAACAATTACTTTCACAAGAAAAAAACAACCTCTTCATTTTTCATATAACTTTAATGGCATTGCGATAAACAAAGATGGAACGGTACGTGATCTGGGAGTTCTGTTTGACAGTAAGTTATCCTTCGCAGAACATATTGATTACATTGGGGCGAGGGCTTATAAAAACCTAGGATTTGTTTTACGGTCTTGCCAAATGAAAACCGTATATTTCTCTTATGTACGCAGTACTCTTGACTATGCTAGTCCTATTTGGTGTCCTTGTTACATCATATACATAGACCAATTAGAACGTATCCAAAAGAAATTTCTCAATCACCTTAACTATAAATTCCGTAATCCTCCGTCGTCTTATTATACCAATTGTGAGAGATACGATATACTTAGCTTAGATAACAGGCGTAAACTAATGGACATGTGTCTTTTATACGATTTATTAAATGGAAATTTAAACTGCCCCGAATTGCTATCTTTGGTCACATTCAATGCTCCATTACGTCGCACCCGTCAAACACCACTTCTGCATGTTCCCCGGCATTCCACCAACTACGCTTATAATAGTGTACTTACCCGCGCCGCTCGAACCTTTAACACCATGTGCCACGAGGTAGATATATTTGGCTGTTCAAAGATGTCCTTCAAATCGCGAGTAACAAAGTTAATTAAAGACTCACAACCTCATCCATCTTAGATTAATTTTAAGTTTTTTTTTTATATAACTCTCTATTACATCTTACCAATAGGTTTGAATTGTATAGACTTACAAACTTTGTACTTATAGAGTACCTAATGAAATATATATGGCGAAAGTGCAAAGAGGATATGTGCGGTAGTCGACACAAGTTTACAAAAGCACTATTTTAGATTGGCCAACATATTCACATCATAAATTTAATATGTGTCAACTTGTGTCGATGACAGCGCATACCTATATAAATTTATATTAATGTAGTTAGAATTACTGTTCCTTATTCACACTAACTACATATATTGTGCTATTCTATGGCTGTAAGTTACTATGTAAATCTGAACTGTTCGTTCAATTCATTATATCTTTTAAGTTTTTAAGGGAAACCTGTTATTGGCTATATAATTAGTGTTATACCAAGACATTGTTAAACGATTTGTACCGCTGTTGGTTTTCTTAATAAAGATAAATAAAAATAAGAAAAGAAGTGACTTAGTACCATACGTTTTAATCACTGAACCATTGGCGGCAAAAAGTTTAAAATCGGAATTTAAGTCTAATTCTTTCTTATTTCTAAAATAAAATTTAGGTAACACAGAAATACATGCGCCTGAGTCTATTAAAAACTTATAATTATATTTCCTATCACTTACTATTAAGCGGTGATCCTTGACTGCACAACCACCCGCTACCGGCTACAGCTCTGCTAGTTTTCCGACCTCGAGGGCTGCTGTTTTGTCTTCCAGTTGCAGGGCGCGACACAACTCCTTGCTTTGTGCCTGTACCTCCAGTGATGCACACACAGCACAAGCACAGCCAGTCTGGGCTCTCCGGTGTCCTGCGCGGCCTGGATCGCGAACGGCTGCGTGAGAAGTTCCTGTATCCGCTGTCCCTTCTGTGCCTGAACCTTGGTCTTTCCCTGTCCATCTCATTTATCTTTAGGTTGATCTTCGCTATCTCCGCCATGATCGCTGCTATGTCGCAGGTTTGGACGAATGTTGCTGGACTGCTGCGCGCTACCTCGTTGACCTGCGGTGACTGTTGAGTCTCCATGACCTTGTCTGCTATCACTGCCATTTCTTCCAGGTCCTTAGTCGACGTGACGGTGAGTACTGCTCTGACTGACGATGGTAAGTGACCTTGCCATAATATTTTCAAAGTGTCGTCTTCTATCTTTCCTCGCGCCAGTTCTTTCATGCGACGTAGCAACTGGCTGGGTTTCTGGTCTCCCAGCTCCATTTCCGACGCTAACTTTTGTATCTGTCTTGTCTCCGACTCTTCATAGATTTGTAGAAGGCGTTTTTTCAATGTGCCGAATTTGTTGCTCTCCGGAGGATTGGCTACGATGTCTGCTACCTGCTGTATGACTTCTTTGCTGAGCTTTGCCACCACCATGAAGTATTTGTTAGCGTCGGATGTTTTCTGCGGGGCCAAAATTGCTTCCACTTGTACAAACCACAGTCGCGGGTTTTCGGGCCAAAAGTCGGGTATTTTATTCGCAACTGACAGGCTAGAGATGATGGCATGTTGTTCTTCCTTCACGACGCTTGACGGAGTTGGCGGTGTTGGCGTCGAAGCTGTCGGCGTCGGTGCGTGGTACATTGTAAGTCGTATTTTTTTCGTCGGGGTCACCACTGTAGTGCACTGTGTGTATGTGTATGGGTAATTTAGGTGGAGACAAGTGAAACACTCGGATGTTATAAGCCAACTGAATATTTATTTCATTTCATAAACTCGATTTTTTTTCATTCATTTCATAAATTTGCATTCGCAGCATTCTCACACATATACAATACCCCACAGGTTTATCTTAGGGACCCAGTGCAACTATATTATTGTAGCCATTGTTTAGAAATGATCATGTTATATTACTCTTCAATATCGGTAAACAAAAGTCTGTTTATGAAATACCTACTAGAAGTAGTCATCATGGATTTTCGAACTTTCATCGCCCACAAAATCCACCATACATGTTGTGTGCTTAGGTTTTATAGGAATCACTGACTGTCTAATTATTATATAAAGATTTATTTTACAGATTAAAAAAAATAGACCAGGGTATAGGGAATCGGTCACATCAGTCGGTCAGCAAGCATCAAAAGTTGCTCTAAAATCTGAAGCTTTCAATGCTCCGAAAAACTAGTAACTGAATGATTCTTGCCAAAATAAGCAAAAAATACACAACTAGCCAAAATATTGTTTTGATGCGAGCAAGAAACATGCAACTTTCATGCTAAAAATTAAGAGAAAATAAACACAAAATACATTCTTAAACTTTTCACATTTCAAATAAAAATAAGGGGGATATTGTGATAAAGTTCAAATCGTCCACAAGTAACGTTAAGTCGCGCGCGAGTTGCAGCGCCCTGGTGACCGATCTTGGAATATGCTCCATTTAAGAACTGTGTCCACTAGTGGCATGGCACGACAATGGTGTCAAAGAAGTACGTACCAGATTTAAACAATAAAATGTCATATATTTAAAATGTCGGAAAATATTATTAAATGTCAGAAAAATATTATTGAATGTCAATTTATGAATAATAATATATTACTTAAGTAATTTTAAATGTCAAAAGAAAATAAATAAAATAACAATGTCAAAACAAAATAAATAAAATTACAAATGTCAAATTAAAAATGTCAAAATGTAAAAATATAAGTATTACAAATGTAAATAAAAATATCATGTCACTAATTTCAAAATGTCAAAATTCATAATTTTTAAACTCAATTCCAGGCATTTTTGTCTGCTAAATAATCTTTAACTGTGTAATAAGCTTTTGAACACAAGCTCTGTTTAATCAATACTTTGAATTTATTAATACTTAGTTCCTGAATATTGCCTGGAATTTTGTTGTAAAAACGTATGCTTTGACACTTGTATGAGTTACTTATTTTTTGTAGTCTAGTTGAAGGTAGAACAAGTTTGTTTTTATTTCGTGTGTTTAAATTATGAATGTCGCTGAATTTAGAAAACATATTTATATTTTTCCTGACATATAACAAGTTCTCATAAATGTATTGAGATGCGACAGTCATTATCTTAATTTCTTTAAATTTTTCCCTCAGTGAATGCCTTGAACCAAGACTGTATATTGCACGAATAGCCCGCTTCTGCAGTACAAACACAGTTTGAATGTCAGCTGCGTTGCCCCATAATAAAATGCCATATGTCATTATGCTGTGGAAATAACTAAAATATACTAATCTGGCTGTATCTATATCAGTTAACTGACGAATTTTGTAAACCGCGTATGCTGCAGAGCTAAGTCTATTCGACAACTGACCTATATGTGGGCCCCACTGTAGCTTAGAATCTAAGGTTATGCCTAAGAATACGGTGTTATCTATAAGATCCAACTCTTCTCCATTCAAACATATGTTAGGTTTAACTTGTTTTACATTCGGTCTTGAAAATCGTATACATTTTGTTTTTCTTTCATTTAACAGTAAATTGTTAGCTGTAAACCATTTAACTACTTTAGAGAGAGCGTTATTTACATCGTCATTATTTGATTGTTGTCGTCTTAGTTTAAAAATAAGTGATGTATCATCAGCAAATAACACTATGTCTTCATTATTTTGCATAATGTATGGCAAATCATTAATATATACAAGGAAAAGGAATGGACCAAGAATTGAACCTTGCGGCACTCCCATTGTGACCACTGAACCCATAGAAACTTTTCCATTTACCTCAACTCTCTGTATCCTATTACTCAAGTATGATGTTAGGAGATCCAAAGCAGTGTTCTTAACTCCATAGTAATGTAATTTCCTGATCAATGTTTCATGAAAAACGCAATCAAAAGCCTTAGATAAGTCACAAAAAACTCCCAGAGCATCATGCGACTCCTCCCAGGCATCAAAAATACTATCTAAAAGCTCAACTCCAGCATCGGTAGTTGAGCGACCCCTAGTAAAACCAAATTGTTTTTCATGTAACAGCTTATTGTTATTAAAATGAATTTGAAGCTGACCTAGAATTAATTTTTCAAAAATTTTACTAAACGTGGGTAGCACAGATATTGGCCTATAATTTGTGGGGTCAGATGTGCTACCTGATTTAAATAACGGAATTACTTTACTACTTTTCATTTGATCAGGAAACACACCACAGTCAATGCATCTATTGAAAATCATTGCCAGTTCCGGTGCTACTGTGTTGATTATAGATTTCGTAATCACAACAGAATTGCCCCAAAGATCACTAGTCTTCTTCAAATTAAGTGTATTAAAAGTTTTTACAATATCTGTGTCAGTGACATAACTAAAACTAAATTCAATGTTACACCTATTGACATTTTGTTTCAATAGAGATTCGGCGTCATTAGGCGACGAGTTGAGGGATTTAGTGGTTGAGACTGGAATGATATACATACACTTCGCCTTTTTACCGCCGGGGTAGGCAGAGACAAAGGAACGCCACTTGCTTTCATCCTTACAAACCTCACGCGCTACCTCTACATTCATTACTTTTTTCATACATGGTCGCCGGTTCCAATGCTTCGGTCCTTTGCGTTAAAATTAAACTTATTCATAATGCGTCTCGACGCATCAGGGCTACGACTGTAGAACCGACTACCGCATGTTCGGAAAGGTTCGGTACTTCTCGGATACCTTCGGTAGGCTACGAGCTATCTAGGTATCATATCGTGATGAACCTTGCATTATGCCAAAGGACGTTGTGTATGTTACAGGATATGAAGGAACCCTAAGGTTTCTTGCCGTACCGTATCAACATTGTGCACAGAGGCTTAAAGCTTTGAAGGTCGCTTGTATTGTAGATGCTATCGTGTTCACGGACACCGCGAAATTAATTTCGTACAAAATATAAGACAAAAGGAGCAGCGTTGTGTGGAGATTTCCATCGGTCGTTTTAATAAAGATTATATCAGGGAGCGTTGTAGTTTTTGTCATTATGTTGCGCTTATAGAGGATGTGCGCTTGTACTTGGTATTGTGTGACCTTCAGCCGCTTCTTTGCTCTGAATAGATATACAGTTGCAAGGCTTGCTGAGAAGATTGAATTACATATCAAACATTAAAAAAATTAAGATAAAATTAAATTGGTTTTTGATCTGGCACCAAGTGTTTGGTTATAGTGGTCATATTATTCCTCCAGCGGTCATTTTAGGCGTCCTGCCGACGCTCTCCACCTTGCCTTACGGCGCTTGTACACGGTAAGAATATACACCGGGCCTATGCAAGAATTCGTGTCGTAACTAGAAAATAACTGTGTACACTGCTCGCAGCGAAGCACGACAAAAATCTTGTCTGCGCAAGACAAGACGCGGCGAACGTTGTTACGGAGCGGTGGGGGGCGGAGTAGTAGGGTTCACACAGCCAGGTAAGTAGTGATACTAGTGACATAGTATGCTAGTGATCTGTGGGTATTTTTTGTTGTGCGTTTGGTGTGGACATGTATTGCAGCGTAGAGTACAAAATGGCTGATGAGTTATTTATAACTTTAGTAGAGGGACTACCGTTATTGTGGGACAATATTATATAAAGATAAAAGACTCACATTCGAAGCATAGAGAGAAATATTTATTATCTTATACAAAGACTTCGACGACATGACAAATGTCAAAAATAAACGAAATTATAAATAAACGAAAATGATTATCAGACTTGTTATTACTTGCGCGCCCTACGCCCGACTGACGACTGCACGAGAAAAATATTGTCGTGTACACGTTCCAACTGGTCTTGTCTGCGGAAGACACGAAAAGTTGTCGTGGGTAGAACAGACAAAATTCTTGTCCTGTACTCGAAGAATTTGTCTTGTCTGCCGCCAGACACGGTAAATTTTCTTAACGTGTGCAAGCGCTATTAGAGGTCTACCTCTGCTGTAACGTCTAGTGTGTGGCCGCCACTCTCGACCCTTTCTGCCCCAACGGCCGTCGGTTTCACAAACCCTACCAAATACCACTTCAGCTTGACTATTCGGAAAGCTACATAATAATGATAATTATGTACTTTGGTTCCCTACAGTTCTCAATATGTGTTGTGACACATTTATTAAAGAATGTTCGTAAGTTTCTATGTTTGCCTGCAAATATTCCAGAACCCCTTTCCAGAACCCCTAAGTCACATTGCAAATTTTTATTATCTTCTAGTGTTAGTGCCTCAACTGTAAGTTTCATTGCAATTCAATACAGTGTTTTATATATGCATAACATTTGTTACATGGCCTCTTAAAATAAATAGCATAATTAGTCTGGTATTATACTATTTGTACAAAAAGGCCATGCACAAAGAATTTTCTATTAGATTTAAAATCCTTTCTCAGTAAATTTTATCGCAATTTTTTGTTGAATAATTCCAGCCTCCCCTCAAGAACCCTCAGTTAAATCGTTTCACTATTAACTTCGGTTTAAAACGTCTTCAATTTGATCTGCTGTCCTTAGTCAAGGTCCCTAATACCCTACAGATTTCTTATTTTTCATTTACTTTATTTCTCCACTTTGAAGCTTTAATGCAATAAAATCTTTCCATAACAATATATATTTCAGTGGTACTTTTTTTATGATACTAGTGAAAGATTTTGTGGTTTATTACTTTAGCCTTTCCCTTCCCTTTTTCTTTAGCTTTTGACCCTGTCTTTGCACGTGGAAAAACTCAACATATTTTTAATTGGATACATAAGTAATGTAATGTACTAATTATTGTTCCTTTCTGTACTTGCAGCGTGTAAATAATTGTCATTTTGATCTTCTTTTAAGTTAAGGCGTGATGGCATAACAAACTGTGTCTTTATTAGTTAGAATAAATTTACAATATTAGTTAGGATAAATCCGCAGAGTAATTAATCATAAATTGTAATATTCTTTTTCGTTTCTGAAAATTTTCCGAAAAAGTTTATGTTGTTGCCATCCACGCAGTTAAGATATTATGTGATGAACGAAACTTGCACAGCGCTAGCATTCCGTTTCACAGAACTACTGTAAAAGTAAGTTTTTATTTAAGTGAAACAACTTTGTCTTTTGGCAGGGGCTTTTGTTTTAATGCTTTAATAATGATGAGATAAAACGAGTCTATAAAATCTAGTTGAGTTTCTAAACTGTCGTATCTTAATTGTTTGCAAATTTTCTTATATTCTTTGAAGCTGAACTTTGAGAAATTGTTTTAAATAATCTTAATTCTTTAAAACAAAGTTTGACATTTTCTGCACTGTTGGAACTGGACTGACCACGAATGTGATATTGATAAATTGTTTAAACGTTTCTCAGCAGGTTCATCTAAATAATCTACATATTTACTTACATTTCGTATGATTGTCTTTATCCGGTGTTTACAAATATAGAAAAAGCTGCACATGATTGCATCTCGTTCCATCTTTTACAAGGATATCACAAAAAGATTTTTACATATTTACCTATTGCTGGTTGATAAATTCATTAACGTTGTAATATAATTTATGGATAAAGTTCTCGTTACCATCCCAGTTGCAAGTTTCCTGCTGAATGTGCGAAGATATTAATTAATCAGATGTCACTGTTAGTTATTAATGATGATCGGTGCGATATTGCGTACTTGTATAGGTACTCTGTGTTATAATAATGATATCAATATAATGCCTACCAGGCTGACGCTATTAATTGTTTTAAAAAAATAGGAAGAGGCTTGAAAGAAATGCATTTTCTTAAAATTTATTGTTATATATGACTGCCTCGTTGGTCTCGCGGCATAAATGTGCGCGTGGCACTGGGAGGTCTCGGGTTCGATTCCCGGGTCGGGCAAAGTGTTATTGGGTTTTTTAGGGTTCCGTAGTCCACAAGGAACCCTTATAGTTTCGTCATGTCCGTCCGTCTGTCCGTCCGCAGCCTAGCTCATAGACGCCTGGTGCTAGAAAGCTGATATTTAACACGAATATAGACATAAGATATTGCAACAAAACTGTAGAATAAAATTTAGGAAAATATATTTTTTAAGGGTATCTCCCCTACATATATAGTGGGGTTGAATTTGTTTTTGGTTGAGTACCCCATCATGTGGGGTATCATTGGATAGGTTTTAAAAAAATATTATTAGTTTGCTCAAATCATTTTTCGATCAAGTGATTGGTTTGTCAAATATCAAACATTGAAGTGAAAAAAATTGTTAGATTCAAGTGCCCCCCCCCCCCCCCCGAGTAATCGTCGGTTAACTTATAAATACCTATTTCTGTTAGCTTACATTGGGCGCGCTGGCTTAATCTTAAAGATATACGTACTTTGGTATGTAATGTACTACGGTACTCCGTATGTATAGTAGTAGTATATCTTGGAAACCACATTTTATGTTTACAATACATAACTGGATACATACCTAGTATTTTTCTAAACAAAACTTAGGTTCTTATAATAGTGTTATTAAAATTATTTTTTCAGCAAAATAAACAGTCGGATTTGTTGTACATTTGCAGCAAGTCATTATGGACAACTACGGAACCCTACATTGCGCGTGGCCCGACACGCACTTGGCCGGTTTTTTCGTAAGGAAATTCTCAGTAGCAGCACGAAGTCTGGTAATGTGCCCGGTACGGCAATAGGCTCACCCCCTATTACGTGGGACCTAAAAATTCATGGCGAAATCTGGGTGTAATTCCTCTGCCTACCCCTTCGGGGATACAGGCGGGAGTCTATAAAAAAATATATTGTTATGTATTAAATATGGGTATAAGTACTTTATTAACGAACTATTGCTCATTGCGCCCAAAGCGTGACCTGACTTGCTGTTCTTAATAAACTAGCAATGTAAGCAACATTAGCAGAGGTCACCAGTGTCACCACATGAACAGGCTACCGCTTGATAAGGCAGTTAGGTACATCAGAGCGCTACCGTGCTCCAAAGGGAGCGTAAAGCCGTCTGTCCGTCCCGGTTTTAATTAGTTCTGGAAAAAATAGCCATTCAGCCATATCAGAGGCATATCGGGTGGCTAATAAACTCCGTCACCTCAGGGAAATGTCAGATTCTTTCGATGTTTACATGTCCAGGTGCACCAGAATTGAGTGATTCGGATGTAAGAAAGACCTTTTACAACTCATATTAGCACACTACCTACAGTACTGGTATCTCTATCTTTATATATATATTTCTTGAGTGCGTATGTATGTCACTGAACTCCTGCTAAACGACAGAACCGATTTTGATGAAATTTTTTGTGTGTATTCAAAGGGACTTAAGAATGGTTTAGATTCACAATTTAGTCCACTGGAAAATATATTTTTAGTTAATTTTTAATTTGTAAATAGTTGTTGATTTTGGAATGTTTTACATTGGAGCCGAGACTGCGCTACCATCGCAGTGTCAAATGTATATTAATAATTTCGTCAAGGGGTATGTTAGAGACGACTGAAACCTACTTGAATAATGAAACATTAAAAAATAAAGATTTCGAGTCGACAACATATATCCGCAAATTTTGATTGTTGAGTATTTTGTTAAATTCTAATGGTTCTGACAGACAGATCGCAGTTGCCACATCATATTGGCCACTCTAGCGAAACGTCACTGATAACGGATAACATTTTGAGTACTACTACGTCTTAGTACCAATTAGTTTGTAGGTATGTGTAAATACTTTTTACAGTTATATTTCAGTTAAAAATATAATGTATCACAAAGGAGATTTGTGTTACCCTGAATTTACGCGAGCGAGGCCGTGGGCAAAAGCTAGTATATTATAAATTATCATTTTCCTATTCATAAGCCTTATTTCTGACTGCCTCCGTGGTCCAATGGATAGCGTATGCGACTGCTGATCGGAGGTCCCGGGTTCGATACCCGGGTCGGGCAAAAGTGTTACTGGGTTTTTCCGGATTCTCAGTAGCAGCACGGAGTCTGGTGATGTGCCCGGTAACGGCAATAGGCTCGCCCCCTATTGCGTGTGACCCAAAAATTCCTGGCGAAATGTGGTGTAATATTACACCTCTGCCTACCCCTTCTGGGATACAGGTGTGAGTCCTTACTTCATTTTTTGTAAAATGTACTACTGAAACTTTTTTACTACATGCACTGCCATAGGAAATAAATCTCATACCTTTTTTTTTATTTAATTCCAAGAAAATTGTACATTAACCACTTACAGGTAGGTAGAACAACATAATATAATACTAATAATGTAAGAGAATATAACAAAGTCAGCAGTATTTGCGGCTCTGGTACCCACGGTAAGATTTAACTTGTGTTGTGGGTATCAGATTTCACATAATTATTTACAAGCAGTTACATTGCTTCTAATGAGAACACAGAATTAGAATAAAATGTAAAATTTCTAAGTAGTTAGCTGTAAGTGAGGTAACTGATATTCTATGGTTACTTTTTACAGACTTAGCATATTTTGTGTATGTGTGTGTGTATGTGTGTGTGTGTGTGTGTGTGTGTGTGTGTGTGTGTGTGTGTGTGTGTGTGTGTGTGTGTGTTGTGTGTTGTGTGGGTTTGTGCGAATGTGTGTAGACTTTGAATATGTTCTGCGTTTTTTTTTTAAATTGGTAGGCAAATCATAAAATTGAGATCTTTAATAATTCTTCTGTTTCTTCATAATTTTGAGTATGAAGCCATTTGCAAACAGTGGCTTTGCAGGTATATCTGGGAAGATGATATATGTCACAAAATTTATTTATTTTGTTATACAAAAAATTGCCTAGGATGTGATAATGACGTTGGGCAGTTGCTGTGTTGGTTTTATATGTAGGACAAACTTTGTAGAACCGACGATTCCCAGCATAACTTGCATCATATTGTTGAATGCTATGTTTTCTGAGAATAGTATGGAGTACAAAAAGTTTTCTGACTGTTAGCACCCTACATTCTGCGTATAGTAATGTAATAGGAAATCTGTAATTTTTGGAAAGCATTACTTTGAGTACAGCCCTCTGCACTCGCTCCAGTTTCAGCAGATGCGTCTTCTGAGCTCCATCCCACACTGTGATGCAATATGATAGCACGGATTGGCAGAGAGCACAGTAGACCATTTTAAGCGTACTGGGATCGGCCGAAATCCGTAGCTTTTTGAAAATGGATATTAGCTTCCGAACTCGCGAGATAAGATTGTCAATATGTAGCTTCCAATTTAGCGAGTGATCAATTTGGATACCTAGGTATTTAACTACGGTAGTCATTTTTATTTGCGGACAGTTTGCACTGCAACCTAGGAGAACCTGAACAGCATAAATTGATGTGGGCTTTAAGAATAGGTGTATCAAGTTGCCCTGTTATAGAGATACTCAATGAAAACGTCATAATATATACTGTTTTGCTTAGATTAATTTTAAGTAAATTTCATCAGTTCATCACTATTTTTAGAGCCTCTTCGGCGTATTTATATGTTTCTGTCCAGCTGTCACCATGTAATAGTAAAGCCGTATCATCCGCATAGGTAAAGATTGAGCAGTTTGGCAGAGATAGCTTACAAAGGCCATTTATGTAAATTAAAAATAGCGTTGGTCCTAAAATCGAGCCCTGGGGTACTCCAAAAGTGATGGGCTTCCTGTCACTCATTAAACCATAATTGTGACTGTCTGGGATCGGTCACTTAAGTAGTCCTGAAAGATTTTCAAAGTGACACCACGGATGCCAATGGCTTCCAATTTGAGCAGTAGGTGTGGAACAGAAACAGTATCAAAAGCCTTGGAAATGTCAAGAAAAATACCCAAACACTTCTTGCCTTTATCCAACATAGCTACAGTATCTTTAAAATGTAAATAGCCTGATCATAACGCTAAGCACAGTATTTGACTTCATATAACTCGCCTCATGTTAACTTACTTATTCATACATACGTGAGGCAGGTGCGTTCAATAAAATTGTGTCTTTACGACACATTTGTCATGTGAATCGCCGGTATTCATTTGATGGCGGCTCGTTATTGAGGCGCTGGGGCTTACGGGACAGCATTATGTGAAGTGATTCGAGTATTCTAAACCAAATTATGCGAGGGAGTCTTTTGTATGCTCGTGAGTTTGATGTATAGATCTGGATAATAATGAATTACAATTGAGCTTTTTGTTTCAATTACGTATCTATTTAGATGACCGATAAAACGAACATAATCATTACTTTGGGGAAATTACCTCGTGATGTAAGTTGACTTACAAAAACTACTTATAAGTATAAAATGTAAATATTATACAGAAAAGTAAAGACTATTCCGATTTCTTTAAAAGCCATCATCTCAGATTTTATAATCATAGAAATGCATCCGACGACGTAAGATATGGGTGGCTTATCTTGTAAAGCATTGACATAGTTTGTCGAGGTCGTGGGCTTAGGTCCTGACTCAAGAATTACTATTATTAACCTGAAATATATCATCATGTCAGCCTAGAGACGTCACTGCTGGTCAATGTTCCAATGTCCAATGTCCTCCCCCAATGTTCTCCACACAGACCGATTTTGAGCCGCTTCCCGCGATCTTAACCAGATCGTCGGTCCACCTTGCGGGAAGCCTACCCCTGCTGCGTCGTCCGGTACGTGGTCACCACTCCAGAACCCACTTGACCCAACGGCCATCGTTTCTTCGCGCTTTGTGTCCTGCCCATAGCCACTTCAGCCTGACTATAGCTAAAATATATAAAACATGGTATACTTACCCGCAATCTTCTATATATATAAAATTGCTTGGGCTGACTGATTCATCAACGCAGAGCCTAAGCCACAGGGGTAGAGATCTGAAATTATGACAGTTGATGCATTTTACGACGTAAACCCTCACTAAGGAAGGATTTTTTGGAAATTCCACCCTTAAAGGGGTAAAATAAGGTATAAACGGTTGTAAGGAAATCCGTCATTTTTAAAGTTAGGCACATGAAACTTCATATGTAAGTTTCTGGTAGGAAATAAATAAACATTTATTTAGAAATTTTGCAAATCTTCCCTCTAAGGGTGAGAAATAAGGGTTGAAAGTTTGTATAGGAGGTCCGTCATTTTCAAAGATAGAAGCATGGAATTTTGGATGCGAACTTGTGGTTAGAAATAAACAAACATGTGTTTTAGCGATTTTGAATATCTACTTTGGAAAGGGTGAAACAGGGGTTGAAAGTTTATATGCGCAGTCCGTAATTTTTTTATGTTAAGCATGCAATTTCAGATACGAACTACTAGATATAAATAAATATACGTGCATTTTATAACTTAGTTTCCATATTTTTATTATTAATTACGTAAGGGACTTAAAGACGACTCTAGAGAAATTACCTTAGAATTGTGAAAACTTTGAAGTTGTAATACATGCTGACAGAAAACCACCCCACGCTCATAGAGGATGTTTCAATGCACCAACTGTAAGCGAAGTTGCACTGGTGATTGTTGGACAGCAGTTTGAAAGACGGGATATTATATTACAAGGTCGTGATAACAAATTACAACACGTCAGTGAATTGCATCGTTCATATGACGCTTTGCAGTATCCACTACTTTTATGGCGTGGCGAAAATGGTTACTCTAATGATATTCCATAATTTGGCCCAAAATCAAAATTACCAGTGCACAGGGTTCCCACCAAGAACTTAGGGTCCCAAGCCAACCTCACCTGCAAGTGGTGCACCTGCCGATCAACGGACGAGGCTCTGGCAAACAAAATGTCCCAATAAGCGGCAATAGGCTCGCCACCTATTACGTGGGATCAAAACACTGGCGAAAAGTGGGCGTTTAATATGCCTCTGCCTACCCCTTCGGGGAAACAGGCGTGAGTCTATGTATGTATGTACAAAATTGTAAAAAAAACTATTTCCACAATGAATTTTTATGCTTACCGTATTCTCTAAACGTATACCTATCCGTATTCGATAAACTGAAATCAATCACTAACTGTGCTGTCCTTCACTTTTCAGTCAATATTTGGTTGACATGTATGCTAAAATTGAAACAGAGCGATTAAATTTTATTAGAACCAACCAGATAAAACTCAGAGCCGATAAATATATACACCTTAAAGATGCTATTGGCAGACAAGATGTGGATGCTGCTAAGTTTGAGCAGATGGTAGTGCTTCCAGGTCGGGTCACCAAGGTACATGCATAAAAAACACAGGACGTACGACGTGACGTACGTCCGGCACTATGGTCGTTGGTTGTTTCCGTTTTCAACCCATGTTTTCTACCCACGAGCAAAAATTAATAATAAACATTCCGTTTTCAACCCATTACAAAATTGTACAAAAAAGATGTTTTCGAATATTCCGTTTTCAACCCGGTGGCTAATTTAAGGTAGGACCAACAAAAAAATTGTTTTGACGTTGATAAAATTATTTATTAATGCACTACAGAAAGTGAGTAACTGAGCTTAAGATTATCTAGAATCAGCAAATTAAACAAAATATATAACAATAGAAGTCAAGTCGTTTAAAATTTCTATAAAATATGAACCACTTAATATTTAACAGAACATTATATCAATATGAAAAATATTCCATGTATGCTACGTAGCATATTTCCGCATATATTATATAATATTTATTATTGGTAATAAAAAATGGTAGAAAATCACTCATATCTCAAATAGAAAAAATATAAATCACACCATAGCTTTTAAAACACCACTAATGTGCCTATAATTTTAATTTAATATACTATTCTAAAGTATAACGTATCAACAACGAAAAATCACAGATTCGTAGAAACTATTATAATCTAAATGTAAAAAAATAGCCATAGGTAACTTGTAAAAAATCATATTGTTTCAAACTTTCTATAAAATATGAAACACTAAATATTTAACAGAACATATCAATATGAAAATAATTGCGTGTATGCTACGTGGAAGTGTTCTCAATATACAGTAGAATTTCGTTAAGTCGAACCTCGATAAGTCGAAAGCCTCCACAACTCGTAAAAATCTTGTGTGTAAAAATCCAAAACCTCCATTACTCTAAGGTTGAACCCTCTATGATCTATCTATCTCTTGAAACATTTTGACTTGAAAACTTCGGGATTTCTTCTATTAAATCCAAACCTTTTTCTTTTATTCGAAAAACTTATTTTTCGTAGATCTGTTGAACAGGACCACCGTTGGAAGATTTCACTTGTTCTTTTATGTTATTCATTGATTGTTTAATTATGAGTTAGTTGGTATTAGGTTGACAATTATTGTTGTGTTCACTTGTTTTAGTAATCACACTGTCCAGTGTTTTTATGATTCCAAAGCAAGAAAGCGCCTTTGCACATCACCATGTAATGGTATTGTCCTTATTGGTTCTTTTCTTATAGAATTCTCTACCACCACAAACTAAAACTGGCTTGTTTCTCTTTGATAAAGTAAAATAAAAATCTTCGCCGACTGTATTAACATCTTTACTGGTACTTGGATTTTGAATTTTAAATGTTTTAATATCTTAATATATAAAATCCTTGCGTTACTGACTGACTGACAGACACGCTACAGCCGAAACTATTGGGCACAGGAAGCTGAAATTTGGCATGTATGTTTCTTGGGGACCGTAGGGGTGCACTAAGAAGGGATTTCCCGAAATTCCCACGGGATCGGCCAAAACGGGTAAAATTAAAAAAAAATGCAGGCGTAGCTGCTGGCGTCCTCTAGTTATTTATAAAACAGGTACCACTACTGTCTCGCACTTCTGGGTAACTAAGATAAAAAACATAGGGAATACCAGATTAGCCGTATTCTTTACAAATTAGCTTTCTCTTTCACTCCCTACTGGGCCCAATGAAAAAGAAAGAGATCCGCTTAGCAATATCATCCATTAAACTTGTTTTTCGATTTGCCAAACGAATGACGCCACAGGTACTCTTGCACTAAATTACAAGTAACTATATTAAAGAGCTTACGATATTTTTTCTGTCTGTACAAAATAATTATAGAATGTAGTGGGTTGAAAGCGGAATAAATTTTAGGTAGAAAACGGAAATAAATATATTAATTCTATTGCGGGTAGAAAACGGAATAAGAATTGGGTTAAAACGGAAAAAAATATTGGTGGGTTGAAAAGATGGGTTTAAAACGGAAACACCCTGGTCGTTCAGACTTATTCATAACATTCACGTGTAATCCTCGATGGCAAGATATTGCACTTGCATTAGTAAATGGACAAAAGCCCTATGACCGCCACGACATTATAGCTAGGGTATTTCACTTAAAAGTTAAGGCCTTAATAGCACTGCTAACTAAAAGACATTTGTTTGGGGAAGTTCGTAGTTTTATGTATTCTGTTGAATGGCAAAAGCGAGGTTTGCCACATATACACATTTTGCTGTGGCTGCAACAACGTATTTATCCAGATAAATTAGATTTGTGCAGAGATACCAGACCCTAATAAAGATCCATTACTCTATAAAATTATTAAAGGAATTATGATCCACTATGTAAATATGTGAATAAAGGTAGCGACATTTGGCATTGAAACCAAAAAAGATGAAGTCAAAATGTATAAAAGTGGGCGATACATCAGTCGTATGGAGGTTGTATGGCGAATTCTGGCCTTTCCCATACATGAGAGGTTTCCGGCAGTTTTTCACCTGGCAGTGCACTTGTTAAACAGACAACGTATTTATTTTTTAATCGTAGCGACGCCAACCATTTAACATATATCATCACAAATCCTCCAAAAACAACACTCTTAGCATTTTTTTATTTGTGTAAAATTGTCATATTAAAGTAATCGTACAATAAAATAGATTTGTGTAACCCCGAATATAACACGCGCGAAGCCGCGGGCAAAAGCTAGTCTTTTCATAAAATTATAATAGTCTTAAGAGCAAACACGAATCACAGAAACTCTCTATTATAACGAAACTCACATCAGAAACATCTACGCACAATAGTTCCACTCAGCGTCTGGTGTCGCGCAAATCTCTAAAAGCTGTCATCTGATCCACACATAATAAATGTTTCATAATGTCGTATGAAGAAGAAAGTAATTTGGCATCATTTTGATGACGTCGTAACACTCATAACGCGTCCTATCCTCGTGAATACCACGTTACATAAAACATAAACATACCGACAATGGAAAGAATAAAACTTTTATTATATCGCGTATTTATTGCTTGGCTCCCCCACTGGAAGATTTGTATGAATGATATGAAACTAATAAAATATATTATGATAGGAATGCAGCGGTTGTTTGTTTTGCTCTTAGCTTTGCGTATTCTTTGGGTTGCGTAGTTCCCGTCCAACTTACTTGGAAGTCAGTCAAACAACATAGTCAGGGCATTAAAACTGTATGTATATGTTAGTAATTAAGCAAAACGTTAATACTGCTTATGCATAGTTCTTAATTAAATAAATAGTACACATAATAATGGAAACCTATAGCAAATAAGACAATGAAAATAAAGACATAAATAAATGGTCCATTAGTCCAAATAAAGCTAATGAAGAACCCACAAAATACATCTTACAAAAACGTTCGAATCTGTGGTGTTTGCCAGCTAAGTCGTAATATAAATATTTTGTTATAATAATAAAATATAGTATCGCATATTGCTGAGTTAGCTTGTCCCGTAGGCTCTGGTTAATTGAAACTGGGTCTAACATAGATAGATATAACCCTTCTAACAGCTATGCCTTAAAACTGATCTAAATCAGATCACAGATCTTTTAAAATTTATCTTTGAAATCCTTTTACAACATAAACAAAAGCTCTGAATGATTAATAACATATGACCCTTTATCTATAGCGCGATCACTATATTTTCATTTGAAAGAAATGTTTGGAGTGTAGTGCAACCAGTGGGGTCTACCTGTCACAGCCTACTTCAAAGTTACTTACTCGCTTTGATGTGGCGTCTATAAATAATGTTATGAATAATACGCCCTTATAATATTTATGACACTAGTTTGGGTGTTCAGTATACAGCAGGTATACAGGTATACGAACAGTGTGTCCTTTTTATAGTTGATACTAAGTAGTAGGTACTGCTAGTTAATTAGTAATCAGGAAATTCAATTAGTAATCAAGAAATGTTATTATATTTTTCTGGTTTATAATGTGCAAATGCCCGAGCATTGTTCTCGGACATTTGCCGACAAGGCACTACTTAAATAGCTTTTTTTAGATTGTTAAGCTCATAAGATCAATGATAAAGGTAGTGGCCCTATCATGTTAAAATGGAAAACCGCGTCTTAATAAGCAGTTGTTTTAAAAGTCAGCAAACCATCCAATATCTGGTCACGAGACTATATTAGAATATTAAATTTAATGTGTCGAATATGTGAAACACGCGTGGACACATATTGTGTCCAACAACAATAGTTGGTGTGCTCTGCATTCACGAAGTAACGCCAGACGGTAATTTTGGGCCTTTCTCAATTTGAAAACAATGCTTCAACTTGACCTCAAGTAATCCTTGCAAACTTCACGACCCAATCTGATTAAATTGATTCTACCCGAAAATAAATAAAAATGAAAAGAAACCAGTTGCGAACGGTAGGAATATCAACATTTTCGTCCTTCCATTCCGTCGAGTCAAACATTTCAGGTTTTTTTTCGAATCTCGAGAGGAAATATTCGTGTAGCGCCAAATTCCCCGCCTTCGCTGAATGCATATAAACGCTTTATTGGTTGATGCAAAAAATCTTCGTAATATAAAATATGTAATTGTGTTTATTTGGCGATTCATACCGGTATTATTTAACCGCTGACTTATAAACTTCTTGTCAGAAAAATCTGTCACTGTAAGGGTCGTTACATATCTGACGGAAAATGCGTCAAGCGTATCATCGATCGCGTCTATTCCGTCAAATGGGTCGGTACATATCTGACCGAAAATGCGTCGAACGTATATGCATTGGTCGGTTATATTCCGACAAATTAGTTCTAATTTGCCACATTACGCGTCTAGTTAGTTTCTGCATTTAGCATCTAAAGTGCGTTGTGTGATATTGAATTTTAAAACGCCCAACGCGTCAGTCAAAATACACGTGATGCGTGGCGCGCGCGACGTCGACCGACAATGCGCGGAAACGGATCAGACGCTGTACTCTCGACGCATCATCCGTTAGGTGTGAAAGGTGGATTTTTTTATTATGTATTTGTCTTTTTTGGTGTTACGCGACCGATTTTCCGTCAGATATGTACCGACCCTTACAGTGACGGATTTTTCTGACAAGAAGTTTATAAGTCAGCGGTTAAATAATACTTCTGTGTATCACAAGAAAATTCATCACAATACACACATTCAAATCTTTATTTCCACAATATGCATATTGACGACCTGAAGCTTACTTATAGAAAAAGTTGTTTATACACTCTGAAGTATGCAAGCCCACAGGACACTCTTTTAACATTGTCAATACTTTGGAAACCAACTTAAGAAAGATAATGTCTCTATCAAGATGCTATATATTACTATTTATAAGTATATAATAGCGTCATGTTAATTTTAAAACGCTTTGTAAGTCTCTAGAAAGTCTCTTCAAAGGTGGGCAAATTCTAAGCTGACTTGTGTACAAAAAACGAACATGCTGTTGCCTCGAATGACAGAAAAATACATGTGAACTGACAAGGGGTGACGGAACAGATTAAAGATTTTAGAAGCCATTCTTTAATTTTATTTTGGTACCGAATCTTATATTTGTTATAGCTTATTTGATCCAATATTAACGTAAACGTACCTATGTATAATATGTTCATATTGCAGAATAACTCTATTGGGGTTTCCGTCAGGATGGAGGACTTTGGTATCAAGTATGTTCTTAAAATAAAAATAATGGCAAATTAGAAAAAAATCAAGGATTTGCAACTTTACTGATACTTACGTTATAATAATATTTGAACCTTAAAATGCTAATAGTATTTACGTCGAGATATTCGGCTTTCTTCGACGATACTATTCGCTATGGGCGAAGAGATACATAATAGAAAATGCGCTCACAAATATTAAGTTTAAATGTTACGTGTCGCTTACATGCAGTTTGCGTTTCATGCAGCATTTACCGTTCATTATCAGGGTCAACAGTTGGATGGCATCTTGTAAGATTTTGAATACTTAGGCTTAAAATACACATTTACCTTTTTTAATAAATTATGATGGTTAATGGGGTTGTGCGCACAAAGCCTTATGAAGACACTAACAGACTGCTAAGTAGAGAATCTCAGGTTCGAAACCGCAGCTCTCACCATTTGATATGAGAATAAACGAATTGATTACTTACTTCGAATTTAAAAGTGCGTATTAAATTGTTGATGATCGCCAGCTAAAAGACACACAAACCTTTTTTATGTGTATATGTATTATGTTCTCGAAAGACTGGTGAAGACTACCAAAACTTGGCCAGGGTGGTGGACTATGCCTAACCTTTCTTAAAGTGCAAAGAGGCACCTGCAGTTCATATACCGGGCTGATGGAGACTATTTAACAGTTATTTTACTGATGTTTTCAATAGTATTATTTTCTTCATTTTCTATGAAAACCAGTCTTGCTTTTGAGTTACAAACTGTGGATTTAATACAGTTTATTTATGCTAAAAGTGCTCTACCTATCTGAATAATACATTATGAGATACGGGGCAGGATCTTGGACAGTTCGGTTGATAAACTGCGGCACCGGTGGTCAGACACGCGCCATGTCTGATTGTTTTGCTTTATTACATTTAAATTCTTCTTACATTTTATTCTCTCTACATTTCATAGATATTTGGATACTAATATGACTCATATCAGCGAATGACCTGTTTATATCATCCCTTGTAACAATTGTGTAATTAGTTCAGGTAGGTATGTAACTCTAATAGGCTAGTTGACAAAAAAAAATTATAGTTCCGTCCTTTAGATTGTTCAAAAATAAGCGATACGTATTTTTTTATTTGTAAATTAAACCAAAAATGACCAAGATATAGCTAATTAAAGTTACGTATAACGTCACGCCGTGCTGCATTTTTTCGCACTAGATGACGTCACACGTAACTTTAATGGGCTATATCTTTGTTATTTTTTATTTAATCGAAAAAAGAAAAAATATGTGTCCAATATTTTTTTATAATCTAAAATACGGACTAAATAAAATGTAATTATTTTGACCCTGGAAACTACCCTATTATGCACTTTTGAACGAAACAAACTGTTTATCCTGCTAACTAAGCTTTGTTATTCTATTATATTAACATAATGTGTTAAATAACACATTTAAACAGTTGGTGATTAGCTCCACCCCACTTCGATGTAAATTTTCTACAAAATGCCAACTTCGAATAGCACTTGGCCCCACTTTTCCGTCTATGTCGGTTGCAAAGCTTTGTATTGTGATTGTAGAATAGAACAGCCACTCTTTTAGCCATTGTTATGGCGCCAGTGACTTGGCAGCATACGAAAAATACGACACAATGTAAAGCCCCGTACCACATACCGCGTTCATTCTACCGCGCCGCTGCAACGTCAAGCTATGAAAAATACAAAACACGTAAGCATATCGCTAAAAAGCACACAACTCCCGAAACGAGTTCTTTTTGTTCTAAAAAAATACAGAAACTTACCTCAATTTGGCTTCTTAGAATGAATGTTAGAGAGCCAAGATAATTAAGTCTTGTAATTTACTTACTTACTACCTTGTTTTCGAAAGCACTCTCTTTATTACAATGCAGATTTCAAAGATACCTTCTGCATATCTGAGAGGGATGATGGCTGGCACATGCGTCATACTCGTGAACGGGTGCTACTTGCGATGACTGGTCGATGGCGGTCTTATGGGCTGGTAAATTTTTTTATTTATATTTAACTTCATCATTTCCATCATGGTTCTGAACATTTGCGCGGATTGCCTGCATTGTTAGGTGCATAATGTAAGTGGATGCTCCTGCTTCACCATGTCTATGTTCAGGAGGCTAACTAAATGAACATCAAAATTTAACTTGATTATGCTTGAGTATCATGTAAAGTAAATATATACAAGTAACATAGAAGGTATAACAGTTGCAGCACCTTACAAAAGTTTAATTGTTATGTATTATTAAAAACCTGGCGATAAAAAAGAGTGACCGTGAGTTTTATTGCCCGTTCTTTCTCATGGTTCTACCTATTGCATTGCGAACGTGGCAGTAAATGTAAATGTAGAAGCATACAGTAATAATGTTTAAATTTGACGTTCATAAGTGTCACTTTGTGATCTAAATGAATAAAGGATTTTGAGTTTGAGTTTGAGTTTCATATCAATTCTTATGCGTCGGTATAATATAATGTATCACGATAACTACAAACTAGATCATATACTACTACTTATCTTGGTCGAAGCCAATATCTACTAGATAGGCTATGAAACACTAAGAGGGTACAATAAGTGTAACTACTTACATGAACTAAGTTTCCATCGGTTTCCCAAGTTAAAACTATCACATAAACAAGCAAGACAAATACTTGATGGCCGCGGCACGGCACACACCAAGCGCGGTAAATTTTAAACTTTAAATACTGTTCAATAGTTGAAGACCAGGTGGACAAAAAGAGTGACAGAATGGAGGGGGCCAGTGGGCAAAAGAAAGAAAGGGAGAACTGCCACCAGATGGGAGGACGAAATCAAACGCATAGCAGGTCCAAACTGGACGCAAACAGCAAAATCCAGAGAAAACTGGCTCAATTTGGAGGAGGCCTTCACCCGCAGAGGGGTTCTTACAGAATAATCTTTTATTAAAATAGATACATATATACACTATAACTACGATAGTAACATATCCATATTCTAAACTAAACTAAAAATTGTAAATATTAAACAAAAAACACAACTAACTTAAAAAACTAACTTGTATAATGTCATTTTTCTGGAAGAAATAAAAGGCATTTTTATTTTATTTATTTTATTTATAATATTTGAAGACCGCAGTGGTTGGTTGATCGGCTGTATCTAGTGTATATGTTACGGGCAACGTGACTAACAGGGCTGTAGTAATAAGGGCCGAGTATTATGAATAGTTCCCAACAGCATCGGGTTATTTGATAAATTGTAGTATTTTAATTACTTAGACATATTTTTTCATAAACGACAATTTAAACAAATTGTCTATACTTTCCAAATTTCAATTTCTGACTCCCAATATAACCCACATTGAAAAAAGTTCTCTTCGCCTCCTTGGGTCCCCGATTTCAGACGAAGGTTTTGTTTCATTTATTCATAAAAAAAATCAAAATTTTAGTGAAGTTTCTGACAGGCTCCTCAAAATTAACATTCATTTCTTCATTATTTCATTCATTCATAGGCTTTCACTATAATTCGTATTGTCTTCTCGTACCTAAATTTACCCACGCTATTCGAGCTTCACCTTTTTGGAAAAATTCGAGCCTACTCATTGAAATGGACAAAATTATACAAAATTCTCTTAATCAAATTTTGAATATAGCACTGAATGCCCGATTGTGGCTACAAGCGTCCTTATCTGTACGTTTTGGCAGCCTCGGCGTTCGAAAAATTTCCGAAGTTAGCCTACCAGCATTCCTGTCCTCGGTCCACAGCACTGCAGAATTGACCAGGAAAATCTTAGCACCAACACTGGTCAATTTTGAGGTGCCGTGTAAGACCGATGCCATGAATGCTTGGAGAAGAGCTTGTCCAAGCACTGTGTTACCCCGAGACCTATCCTCTCAGAGGCAGTGGGATGGACTGTTTTGCAGCAGAATACGAGAAAATCTTCTTAGCACATCGTCTAATGCTGCAGAGCGTGCTCGTCTACTGGCTGTGGGAGAGTGGGAGTCGGGCCTCTGGCTTCAAGCTCTACCATCATCCAACATAGGTACCATGCTGGATGATACGACCTTCCGCATCGCCTCTTGCCTCCGTTTAGGCGCGCCATGTGTTACTCCACATCGCTGTCACTGTGGAGAGGCTGTCGACAGCCTTGGTCACCATGGCCTGTCGTGCAGCAGGAGTGCAGGTCGTAGTTCACGACACGGCAACCTTAATGACATTCTTTGTCGGGCTCTTGTCACCGCTGGCTATCCAGCCCACCTTGAACCTCAGGGCCTGGTACGCGACCAGACGGTATGTCTTTACTGCCATGGAAGTTGGGTAGCCCTTTGGTATGGGACCTAACGTGCGTCGATACCCTCGCGCCATCATATCTTCCTAGCAAAGCGGATTCTGCGGGCGCTGCTGCTGCTACAGCGGAGACCCTCAAACGGCGCAAATACGCAAACCTAGTAGGGGATTACGTATTTGAGTCGTTTGGGGTAGAAACATTGGGGCCATGGGGTCCAAGTGCGAAATCTCTTTTTAGAGACCTCGCAAAGAGACTGGTGGACGCCTCGCGTGACTAGAAGGCTGGGTTGTATTTAGCCCAGAAGTTCAGTATCGCCATACAACGTGGCAATGCTGCCAGCGTTCTGGGCACGCTTCCAGTTTACGGCGATGTGGATGAATTTCATGATGCCCTCTGAATTATTTTCTTTTATTTCTGTATATATTTATTGGTATGTTCTGTATATATTTCTTTGTATATTACTTAGACCGGTCCATATTATAATGCACGACAGGCCGTGGTCAATTTAAAAAATTACGTAAGCCCGTAAGGTTAGGTGAGACTGTAACTCAAGTAAGTAGGTTATCTTAGGTTCTCTTGTGACCCTAAATCCAAAAATAGGAGACCTGCGAAGCAGGGCTCCGTCAACTTAGTGTTTTGTAAATCTTAGGATTTACTGGTAAATCTTACTGGTAAAAAGACACTAAGTTGACGGCTTCTATTTTTGGATTACAACATAACCTACTTACTTGATATTTTCTTAGGTTTACGCGAATGTTACACAAGTTACTTGATTAACAGTCTCACCTAACCTTCATTTCATTTGTTTTATTATTTTGCCCAAAACGTATTTGCTCTTATTCATACTGACCGGGAAAAGTGATTAGGCATGCAATTTTTATCTTATTGCCCATGTGACATGGGCATTATGTATACAGGCCGGTCACTATTCATAGGGACCAGACTTCTCAAGTTGCCCGTAACATATACAAACACTACACGTGAACTCTGACGATTGCCGAGTGTGTTTAGGCTGATGACACGTCGTCGCAAAGGTATGAAAAGTATTTGGACAAATATTTGTGCTGAAGTAAAAAATAGTGCGATATTTGTCGCATAGCATAATGCAAATACCAGGAATGGTACTTCATTTTTAAATCTAATAACTAATATATAAAGCTGAAGAGTTTGTTTGTTTGTTTGGCTGGACACGCTAATCTCAGGAACTACTGGTTCCATTTGAAAAATTATTTCAGTGTTAGATAGCCCATTTATCGAGGAAGGCTATAGGCTATATAACATCACGCTACGAGCCACGGGCGCTGAGCATTAGATAACTCTTTAAATAACGCGTGGGTGTAACCGCGGGCTCATCTAGTACATAGCATACATTTTTAGTACTAGTCGTAATTAGGTAAAAAAAGTTATATATAACTCTTTTTACCGGACTGCGGTAAAGGCAAGGCAGGGTAATAATTTAAAGTGCATAATGATGTCCAACGAGCGATGCAAGTTGCTTGTTAGTAAATAATGGTGGCAGTCTCTAAACTCTAGCAACTTGGATGGAATTAAGCAGTAATCTATCTCGGCAAAAAAATTAAAATCAAATTTTCCTTTATAACTAAATCGCCACTGAAGCACTGTGGTTATTATTTTCGTGTATATTTGTGTTTACTTAAAAAAAATGAAGAAGCACTAAGGAGATAAGTTAGGACTCCAAAACCTATAGTCATCGTTGGCAGCAATCTGAAAACTGACGAGGTAGTAGAAAAGGCGTCACCCCCGTGACTAATCCATTGGACTTATAGGTATACTACATACGTTGTTTAGTACATAATGACATTCATTTTTATACTGCCTTGGTCTCGTGGCATAAATGTGCGCGTGGGATTGGGAGGTCTCGGGTTCGATTGCCGGGTCGGGCAAAGTGTTATTTGGTTTAAAAAAAAATCTCAGTAGTAGCACGGAGTCTGTTAATGTGCCTAGTACGGCAATAGGCTCGCCCCCTATTACGTGGGACCTAAAAAAATCGTCGCGACATGTGGGTGTAATATTACACCTCTGCCTACCCCTATGGGGATACAGGCGTGAGTATATAAATAACAAAAAAATATACTTTAAGAGTTGTAAAACAAAATATGACAACAAATAAATCAAAAAATGAATAAAGAATATCATTTACTTAGTTAATATTACATCCAAAACAAAGCGTATCTATATTTGTTTTCTAAATACATTACAAAAGAAAAGGTCGTATTTTGGTAAACCCTTTATAGACAATTTATTTAGCGTATGCGGTGGGCGGTCTAATACCCAATGAGAAATTTATTGCGTCGAGCAAACGCACGCGAGCAAATAAAACTAAAAGTGGTCTAAAAATAAAACAACTTGTCATTTGAAGAGGTTTTATTAAAATCCTTTTATATCGTGTCACTGCGATATTAATCCTAATACAAGTCTTAAATACAGTACTTATAGTTATTTGATAAGGGTTGGGAAATGCACAATAGTGTATGAAAATGGAGAAATAACAATTAGACTAATAACAAATATTGTGTATTCCGTGAGAGTTACAAATGTTTGAGGCTAATTTGGACACATTTTTTATTTTTAAGACGTTCCTATATTCTTAATGATTTTAAAAGAATAGTGCAATATGAACTAATTCAAGTTAATGACGCTATTTATGTCAGTGAACGCTTCACAGCCATAATAGAAACTTACCAGTTTATAACTCTCACCAAATAAACTATATTGAAGTTTACTAACGCACTATTAGCTTCTCCAGCGTACCCCAAGTACAACCTAACTGTGATAAAATATCACCACTAAATCCACAATGACCTTTCTAAACCAAAAAAGAATATTTATTTATTTATTTATTTCACAAACAATTTACATTGTGTTGAATGATATATCTTATGTGGTAATAAAGCAATAAAAATGAAAAATACAACAATAATCAATTAATAAATCAATCACAATACATAGCATACAAGTAATACAAAGAATGTCAATAAAATTTAATAAAAATTATATAAAATCAAAAATGTCAGAAAGTCAAAATTAGGAAGTTCAAATAAAATCATTATGTTCCGTAAATTCGTCAACGGAGTAGAAACACTCTTTAACAAGAAATGCCTTAAGCTTGGTTTCAAAATCTCTTTGGTAAATAGAACTCTTTATATCTATAGGTAGTCTGTTAAAGAGTCTGACCGAGTTGTACCGCGAGCTATGTTTAACAACATTCAGAGCAGGTGCTATCATGGATGGCATATCCCTTCTTCTCGTATGCTCGCGCTTGTGTCTCTCCTCTTTAGTTTCATAGCCATAAATGTCTTTGGCAAATTTGGTAAGTAGGACCATTATATACAAACTAGGGACCGTCAAAATTCTGAGATCCTTAAAATACGGTTTGCACGAGTCGAGCTGATCTATTCGAACCATGGTTCTTATGGCTCTCTTCTGGGCTATGAAGGCTCGCTGAATATTGTAATGGTAGCTGCCACCCCAAAAAAGAACACTATACCTTAATTTGGATTCAACTAATGAGAAGTAAACGGTCCTGAGTTGCTCCAAGTCAACGAGGTCTCTCAAACTTCTGAGTACGTAACACGCAGAGTGAATGCCAGCTTCTATGCTAGCCAACTCGCTTTTCCAGTTTAATAGACTAATAAATCTAAATGTACGCCTAAAAATTTTACTGTGGTAACTGTGTTCAGCTGGTGACCGTTAAGGTTGCAAAGTAGTTTGTCCGAATTCTTATTTGTTGACTTAAACATAATTATATTAGATTTCTGAGTATTTATTTTCAGACAGTTATGCATGAACCATTGGTTGAATAATTCTAAAGTTTCGTCAAGTTTAAAATTAAGACTACTAAAGCTATCTGCTGAAACAATGGCATTGGTATCATCAGCAAATACAGTTAGTTTTATGTGGTCAGGTGACTTGTTTGTAATATTACGAATAAGGTCATTAATAAAAATAATGAAAAATATTGGCCCGAGGGTAGAGCCTTGAGGAACGCCGGTTCCAACATGTATAAGCCTTGATTTGAAAGCTTTTTCAATTCTAGTTCGGACCATACCAATTTCCTCATAACTTTCAGCTTTGATCTCAACAAACATATGCCTATTTTGTAGGTATGAAGTAAATAAATCTTTTGATATACCTCTTACGCCATAATGTTCCATCTTAGCAATGAGTATTTCATGATTGACAGAATCAAAAGCGGAACTCAGATCAAGGAAAATGCCGGCTACCTTTTGCTTATCATTTAATTTTGTAATTACGTCATTAATTAATGTATTAATAGCATCTTGTGTACCAACATTTTTTAAATAGGCAAACTGTCTCGGGTTTATAATGCTGTTTGAGGCTAAATGTCTGAGCAATCTTCTTTTCAGAAGTAACTCGAAAATTTTAGATTTTGTTGGTAGCAGCGAAATAGGTCTATACATTTTAGGATCCTGTTTCGAACCTTTTTTATGTATTGGTATAACTTTGGCTATTTTGAACTGGTCGGGGAAGAACCCCCCATTAATACATTTATTAAAAAATATACTTAAAGGTTCCGCTAAAATGTCTATGTTGTCTTTAATTACTGTAATGGGTATACCATCATATCCACAGGATAACTTGATTTTCATTTTCTTAACTAGATATCACATAAACAAAGAAAGTTGTCTGCACAGTGGACAATATAAAGCAATTTATGTTGTGCGAAAGTTTGTGCACAAAGACGTAAACTTCCAAGTTGACTCAAATTGAGCAGTTCTGCAGAGTTAGCTGAAGCGTATATTGAGACCAACAATGCAACGCCCAACTCCAAAACATAATTTTATTCTTGGAGTTTATTTTACTTATGTGCTATTTAACTGGTCACAATAAGAATTATTACAAAGTTATACGATATTAATTGGAGAAGTTTAGCCCTTATAACATTTTCCGAGTATTTATATTTTTCAAGAGTTCTTTCATTTGAAATAACTGATTCTATTGAAGCTGGATAAAATTACAAACACAGTTTCAAGATTCAATCATATATAGGAATTAGGACGTTTATGATACACGAATTGATGTCAAAAGATTTGGAAGAATTTAACTGAAGTAAGTAAATGTCTGTACTTCATCTTTTTGAAAATCAAAATTCTCATTACGCTGCAAACGGTATTTATATTTTTTAGGCTAATGAGGTTGATGTAGCACTTAAAATGCTAACATTGAAAATGTTAGAATTTTAACGTTTCACAGTACAGTTTATTTGATTGGAATTCTCCAAACGCTCTGCAAGCTAAGTGGTGAAAAGGGTCGCTAAAGAGTTTCGTGGAAGAAACAATGAACCATAATAGGTGAAAGCTGGAAATATGCCGAGAATTTACTAGCAGGGAGCAGCATTTGAAGCCTATTTCTAGATAAAATACCAGCCGTTCTGTGTACACACCGAGTAATTTAGTACAAAGCCGTTATTGATCGTGCGTCTCATTTAGTTTCAGTGATTGTGTTAACGCTAAGTGAATGTAGGCACAAAGACCACTGCGGACCGGACGCTGCAGCAAAGCACTAGCAGAAATTAAAGATAAAAGAATTAGGAAATTAGTTAATTTGACAAAAGAGTAGCGTTATTGAAAATGTTTCAGCTTTGCAGCTCTTAACTTCATCGATAATGCTATAGCTTAAACACAGTTATTACAACTTCGTAATCAATACTTGAATGCGACAAAAATTTTTGGCAATCTGACCACATTGGTGTTTGGATACTCTTCGTAATTTTTATGCGTAAATAACCTGGTTACATACGAATTGCTCTAGATTTTATTCCAAATAGAAAGCTTCACTTTAAATGCAAAATAACATTTCGTGCGTGTTTCTGAATCGTTTGCTCGTCTCTCGCCGATGACGTGACGAGTCGCCTAAACGAAGTACGTCATCGTTGATCCAATACGAGACAAACTTTGTTAACTTCAGAGCAATACTTGTTTTATCGACTTGACGTTCTGGAGAAGCTAACTTTGCATCCTTGGAATTCAATGATAACTTTATCGTAACTCAGAATAATACATTACCCGCATAAGCTAAAATGACGCGGCTTGTTAGCGCTTTTTGTGTAAAAAGCAAGCCTCTATATCAATGCGGTAAGGTGGTATTCTATTTTTTACAATTTAACAAAATAATATAAATATTTTTACAAAGATAGCAGTCGATATTATTCCACAAGTACTTGTAAAGGAACTATTGAGAATTAATGAAAAAGTAGATTTCGTAGTGTGTTGTGTTTTCGGGTAACAGTTTGTGCAAATACTATTTGAACTTTTTCCATTTAAATGACAATTTTGCGAAGAAATGTGACAGAGAAAACATATGTCCAGTTTCAAGGTAACTTTCAAGAACACTGAATCCAATTCCTCCAAGAAACGTATTTGTACAAACAAATCTCTTCTATTGACGCAGACAGTAAAGTTATGTCGACGTACCCGTAATGTACAAATAATATTGTGCAATTCACGAGCAAACTTTGAGCTAACCCCGGACAGTTGGCCAAGTTACAGGATGTGACATGTGGCGTGTAACTGTAATGCATGATAACAATTTTAGCTTTGTGATATTTTAAGGTCAAAATCTGAGTTTCTTCGACACACACACACACACACAAATCACCATCTATCGCAAGCTAAGCAGAGCTTGTGTTATGGGTACTAGATAATGGATAAACATACATACTTATATACTTTATTTTTGTAAATACATACATATTATACATAGAAACACCCAGACCAAGACAAATATCCATGTTCATGCACACAAATGTTTGACTTGAGCGGGAATCGGACCCGCGGCCTTCGACGTAGCAGTCGCTTACATTCCCGCTGCGCAAACCGGTCGACGCTAATCAATACACGTTTTCGATTTTCTTGCCCAAACTTCTCATGAAGTACTAACTTATTAAGCTATAAGTTTTATTTTAATACATCATCCCACATGATTTATTGATATATTATCAAATAAAACAGATATGTTTTGTTCACGACAGGTATTCGATGAATTCACGCCCGAATTCATACGAAACGAAATCAAGCAGAAACAAACAAATATTGACTATCATTCTTCATTCACGTTTTATATTGAAATAGACTTCCATAATGGTCCACCTATTGTTACATACAATAAGGAAATTGAATAATATATTAGTGAGACACAATAGAACATTTGATGGATAAAACATTTTTATGAATTCGGACGTGAACGGTTCACCTGCGAACAATGAATTTGGTACTGAGCACCCAATAATGGAAGATATGATAAGCTTGATCAATACATACTTAGATTTGCTAGCTCTGGATGAATAAACTGCTATATTCGTAAAAATACCAAATAAGATGAAACAACTAAAACACATGGACTCCGGACGGAATATGAAGACTTATATAATTTTGATACAATGAATGCATTAGACTAATCATTTTATATTTTATGTTATAGTAAATCTACTTGCCTTTGATTGACGAATGGCACAAAAATATTAATCTTTATTGCGAGAACGTCGCAGGCACGATTGATTTGTGAGTTCTCAGTATATTATGTACACAATATTATATAGTTTAGTAATTGATTTGTTTTAAGGATCAGGGTACAGTATCATAAAATATATAATTTACCTTAATGAGTGATATCAATCTTAATGTTTCCAATTTCTGAGTATTGAAATGACAAATGTTTCGATGATCTAAAGATAGATTGTAATATCGATCGGTTATGGCCCTACCATAGGTTGTAGCTTACAAAAAATATTCTGATGATTTAAAGTGGCAGTATTTTATTTTTATCATGTAAACTTTTGCCTTTGAATAATAAAATCGTTTGTTTTGCGTTAGTAGTTAGACACTCCTAAAGAGACAATAATTAGTATGGTGAAATAAAACAGATTTCAGATATAATTATCTCGTACTCGCAACGTATTTAAACTGCGGTGAGTAGGTCGTTTTGACTTTGTCAGAAGTCATGTGTAACAGCATCATGGTAGGGGCCGGTGACATTTTGTATTCAAATTGATGTACAATGTGGTTATTTGCTGTTGTGAAGGTTATTTCTATTGTATCGTTATTAATTTAATAGCCCTCACGTAACTTGACTTTTACGTCACTCTCGGGTACCTTCTTATGATAATGTAATGAAAATGAGAACTTTGATATTGGCAATCACAGCTATCGATATAAGTACCTATTTATAACAATAGAAATGGACTCCCTCAGGTGCGAGGGATGGCGATGAGAAAATATGAACGAGATTGATGAAGGTAGGTACCCGAAAGTGCCGTAATAGAATATTCGATAAATTTACATTTAAAAGCTAATATTTACAAAGATAATAATTACAGTATTTGGCCATTAAAATACATTTCTACATTATTTAGAATGCTCAAGTGAAAATTTAGACTAGAATTAATAGGAGAGAAAGATCGATACTAACTTAACAATGACGTTGGATTCGATACGTGTGCTAGAAGGCCCTTCGGTTTTTATTTAAATAATAATAATTGTCTACTGTAACAGAAAATATAAACGCAGTTCCTTAGTATTAATCTTACCTAAAATGAATACTTTCGCTTAGGTTAATTGCGTAGATACAAAGGACGTACTTGACAGGGCCAAATTATGATAAATTCGTAGTCGTTCGGGTGAAGTAATTAATTACACAACACTTAACAAAATGATATAACCTCAGTTCTAAGATAAACTAAAAGTCAAAAAGAGACCAAGTTTAGTCTCTAGTGGAGAATAACTCCAAAGTAACGAAGACTAACTAACAATTTTACTAAGCTACTAAATTGAAACAATACATTGGTGAGAATAATTCTATTCGATCTCATAAACTTGAACAATTTTGATACTTACAATAGCACCACACATCTAAGATTTGCGCACAGCGCTCTATCAGAGCTACATTTAGTATACGTACAATAGATATGGCGAAGAGAAGAGAAGTGAACTAAGCTATTGGAAATATAGAAATCTTAAGTTAGACTTACAAAGTATATTAATTAATTGGTACCTTTCAAATCACACACCGCATTAATTAATTCAATGAAAGCATCGAAATATTCAAAACTAAGTTATTATAAATTACATCTATTTTGAATGTCTATTTAAAGCTACATATCAATTGCATTTTCAAACGTAAAACGAATTCAAACAAATAACGCAAGACTAGATAATATATAGAGATAGAGATACTTGTATATTTTCTCTGTGAATATAAAATTATGAGAAATGTAAATATAAACTTACACAAGTCACTGAGACTGAAACAATATTTGATAAACGAACGTTTGTATATTTATCTGTGAATAGAAATACACATTGGTCCTTTAAACCATAGACATTCAGAATCACAAGCCCTCTTAAATTAAACGTTAGTTATAGTGAGTCGTCTTGGACTTCTCGGTCGATTAATATTTGTGCCTGATCCTCTGACGTGTACTTGGACAGAGCCTGGAGGCATATCGACAGCTGAGTGTAGGCTGGCAGCTCTCGACGTTCTTGGCGACGGTTGTACTCTTAGGTCTACTGCGCTGTGGAGACTGGCCGCTCTTGAAGACCTGGGTGTTATGTGGTTGTGGTCTGACGAAGTGACCAGTGCTGGGAGGTCGGCGGCAGACCTGGAGCGTCGCGGTGGACTCTCCGGTATGAGCGCCATACCTCCCATGCTACTTACGAAGACCGAGTTCTAGAAGGTGGGAGCGCACATGATGACGTATCAGTATATTGTAAAATAAAGACGTTACATTGTAGTGTATGTGGCACAAGTTATACGTTTGTGATTATATATGTTTATTAAGCCAGTGTTATTTTATCTAATGAAAATGAATACAATTATTTGATCCAACTTAAATTGAGAGAATTAAATATGAGAAATATTTTTTTGGAAGATCTTAATACTGATTGTATTTTTTTTATTTTTTTTACTTTTTTTGTATTTTGATTGTAGAGATGGTTGTATAGTAATACTAGGCTGGGTCTTACCTGCCGCGGTCTATGGGACAGGTAACCGCATGGCTGATAAGGTGGGAATGGTGCCCCGCAGTCGTATGACACACAGCCGCGTGACAGTGATGCTCGGTGCTGTACAAAGCAGTGACACGTTGTTTACTAGTCTATACCTTAGGCATGCGGTCAGTGACGGCATGGCAAGCCAAAATATAATGTACCTTAAAATCATGGCAATAAATTCTAAAATTGCCTACTCGGTAGTCTTTTGAACGATTCGGCAACGTGTTGGAGGCTGAGATTGTTTTTTAAATTTCAACTTTAAGGTTATACAATTAAGTTACATTCTTCCTTGTGGCAAAAAGTGCCTTGCCCAGCAATGCCGTCAATGAACGCAGAGGATTACAAGCCAAGACTTAGGTGGTTACGTGTGTTTGTGAATAATCTTAGCATCGCACAGATTATCAAATTATTACTTTAACTTTTGCTTTATTTGGTGGACTATACCTTCTTCTAAGGCTTTAAATTGTAAGTATTCAATTAGCTAGTCTTTATACAAATGGAGATCAGCATTATTATATGATAGACCTTGAGTTCTGCCTATCCTTAATTTAAATTCTTGTCTACTATCTAAATTCACTTACTATCTACATTGATATCACTTACAAAAAGATACAGTCCACCAATCTAAAGTATCCTTATATCCAAAGTGTTCACAGTGAATGCTTCAAAATTGCGTGTGGATAAGTAACAGTCAAAAATACCTTACAATATCATTATAATGTAAGCATTCACTTTCTGCAGTTTGCTGTAATAGAAAACATATTCGTCTGAAAATCCGTCTTGTCAAGGTAACATTGTATGTAGTTCTTGAATTACTAAAATTTCTTCGCTTGATTGAAGGTAGTATAAGTGATCTATTGTTCTGTCTTCGAATAATATTTATTATTTTATTTAATATTATTATTTGCAGCCTAACTTGTCCCACTGCAGGGCAAAGGCCTCCCTACCCTCTTTCCACCTTTCTCTATCGAGAGCTGTTGTTACCCATTCTTTATCAAATAGTGTAAGATCGTTTTGCCCCCTAATCTTTGGTCTGCCACGAGGCCTCTTTCGATCTGGGACCCACAAAGTGGTAGTTTTGGCCCAAAGATCGTCAGACATTCGACAGACATGACCGGCCCAGTCATATTTTAATTTGCCTGCTTTTTGGGACACATCTGCGATTTGTGTTTTAGAGCGAAGTGTAGCATTTTTGATTCGATCTATGAGTTTTACGTCGAGAATGCTGCGCTCCATCGCTCGTTGACAAGCCCCGAGGCTGGACTTCTGATCTGCGGTCAAAGACCAGGTTTGAGCACCATATGTGAGGATGGGGAGGATGCACATGTCCATGAGTCGGCGTTTCAAAGACATAGGCAGGTTGCCTTTCAAAAGGTTTTTCATGGACCAAAAGCTCCTCCAAGCGTTTTCCATTCTACGCGTGAGTACCGCTTCTTGTCTCGCCTGAAAGGAAACTAATTGGCCCAAATAGATATATTCATGGACATATTCAACCTCCACACCCTCGACATATAATTTGTTCTCAGTGCTATTGGTCATCAATTTGGTCTTCGACATATTCATCTTCAGTCCAACCCCAAGGCTAGCCTTGTACAGTTCTTCAATCATGTGTCCCAACTCCAAGGCAGAAGAAGAAAAAAGCACTATGTCATCTGCGAATCGGAGGTTCGTTAGTCTCTTTTCTCCGATGAGACTGCCTTTTCCCTCCCAACCAGGTAGAATTTGCCAAAAAGTTTCTTCTAGTGTCGCGGTGAACAGTTTCGGTGACAATGGATGACCCTGTTTGACACCTTTTTCTATTTTGAAAGATGGTCCTGTATTTGTGAGCTTAATTGATGCTGAACTATTGAGGTACACTATTTTCAGTAAATTTATATAGGTGGGATTTATGTTTTGGTTTTCTAATGCCTGGAAGATGGAGGAATGTTTAATACTATCGAAAGCTTTTGAATAAAAATAAATGCTAAATATAAGGGGATGTTATATTTAATGTGTTTTTCTAAAACCTGGTTGACAGCTTGCAGATGATCGGTGGTAGAGAGCCCATTGCGGAAGTCCGCTTGTTCAGGGGGTTGATGACAGTCAAGTTCGGCTGCTATTCTGCCTTCTATTATTTTAATAAATGCCTTATATAGGTGCGAGACAAGGCTTATCGGTCTATAATTTTCAATATTGGATATTTATTACTCAACATTATTATCTGCAGAGTGCATAGTTTAAGTCACTCTGTACTAAGCTACGTAGCATTAGTTCAGAAATACAATAGAAAACTTGACGTTGGATTCTCTTTCAAACTGGCCATAGTAGTGCAGTTGTTGCACATCTAAACTGCAGTACTTGGGATTAAATTCCTGTGTGGTTGTGCCTTTGATGTGATCTAGTGTGCGTGGTACGAGGGTGTACTTACATGTGGAGGTACTGCTACAGCGCTCTCAGCAAGGGCACAGCTCTGACGATGCTGCTGCTGAAACTTCGGCTGGTACGGCTCCAGCATTCTACACAGTCATGTTTTGTTGTACTAGCATCGTACGTGCAATATTGGGTGGTGAGAAACTATTCCAATATATATAGAGTTAAAAATATATCCACTGATCTTCTGTATAAAGGTATTGGATGAAATATCAGCACTAGATCTCACAAGTACCTTTCAATTAATTACTGGATAAGGAAGTGTTACATAAATATTAGTATTAATACCTATTGTTAGGTTTCTAAATAATCACACATGAAATACTAAGACAATAAATTAAATCGTTTAAATAAAATCAAAAATTGTTGTATACTACAACTATTACTATATTTTCGACAAAAAGAAAGTTAGTATTTTATATTTGGGTCACAATTTTTTGCAATTTACGACATAACTTTACGAGGGAATTAGTTATTGCCCTTGTTACGTAAGGCATCAACTTGGAAAGTAAGTGCTACGATATTTTTTATGACAACTTTTCAACGAAAGCCGACTAAATAGATTATTTTTAAATGGCCAATATGAAATATAATTAGACAATTGATGAATAAGTCCTAACTAATTAGAAGTTATAAGAAATAATGCAGCTAGAATTATATTCTTTATTAAACTAAAACTAAATATTATGTTTAAAATAGTCATAGAGATTTGTAGGTTAAAATGAAAAGCATAATAATTAAAATTAGATCATCTAATTAGTTTATTTATAAGCCATCTGAAAGTTTATCCCATGCTATCTCAAGCCTAGGATAAAATATTCAGCCTATAATTTGCAATACAAAAAAAAGTTATTAAATTTTTCATTCCCTGTCTGCTTACTTTTAAATAAAATTCGACAGACCAAGCAACTCGGTGCGTATCTATGATTCTGAACAACTTTGTTCATTTAAAACCTTTTCTAGTTTTGTGTTCACTACTCGACGTACCAAGCCACAGACAACCAAGAACGATGTGCTCTTTCATCTTTCATAATATCCTATTGACATGTCTATTTCTTTGTAAACCTTACTATCTAGCGAAAAGTGGGTGTAGAAATACGCCTCTGCCTACCTCTTCGGGGTTATAGGCGTGAGACTATGTATGTATGTATGTATTTCTTTGTAGGCTTTGAAATATAAGCAATAATGTAACGTTTGAATTTTTTTTACAATTGTGGCCATATAAATTTTAGTGGCAATTTTTTTAAAAGTATTTAAACTGGTGATGTAAAAAACACAGTTCCTGGGCGACCACATTAATTAAATAAAGTTGTAAGCCATACGGCATATACAGGGTTATTTGTAAAACACCGTTAACCTCTTACAGGGTGGTTAGATTCATCATTATGAGCAACTTTTGTTCTGGAACTTTTACGAAATCTCGAAAAAAATATCAACTGTTTCATACAAAGTTGAACTTTGACCCTGACAAAATATATGGAACAGCTGATATTTTTTTAGAAAGTACGAAAATTTAAAGACAGGTTTTGCATCGTTCTTTGTTGCTAGGCCGCGTTACCCCTAGAGGTGCAGTGAGTGGAATGAATCAAGTCGTACTACGTACAGTTTGTAGACGCACCTGATCTTGCCCCAGCGGTTGAAGAACAGTGCGATGGCCGCCACCCACAGCAGCAGCACGAACGCCACGATCAGAGCCTCCTCCGCGCGCACCACCACGCCACTCCCATCTACAAACACATCATCATCACCATTATATTAATAAGAGCAGGAGTAGGGTCGGGCGAATTGTATGACATCGGTTCATGTAACAGGATTTTAGCACTGGATTTGTATTTTCTGGAGTGGCGACCACGTACCGGACGACGCAGCGGGAGTAGGCCTCCCGCAAGGTGGACCGACGATCTGGTTAAGATTGCGGGAAGCGGTTGAATGCAGGCGGCTCAAATCGGTCTATATAGGATCGGTCTATGGAGAACCTTGGCATAGGCCTATGTTCAGCAGTGGACATCTCTAGGCTGACATGATGATGATGATGATTTTAGCTGAGCCAATATCCGACAAGGCCGTTATGTTGTATCAGCTCGATAAATTAGGACTTCAAACATTGTAACTTTTTAATTTAAATATGTCTAATAATGATGATTTTCTGATTGAGTGTCGTCCCTCATTCGCCTCACTCATATCGCCAGACGATTAAGTCCATAAAAAAAAGATTTAATAAAACTTCATCATTCAGCATTTTGCAGTCCACTGCTGGAGATATGCTGGGCTTAATTTGAGTCGCAATATCATATCAGCTAAATGGAAGGATTTTAGGCCTATTATAGCATGCATGGTTAAGATCGCGGGAAGCGGTTAGATGCAGGAGGCTCAAAATCAATCTGTGTGGAGAACCTTGAGGGAGTCCTATGTCCAGCAGTGGACGTCTCTAGGCTGACATGATGATACCATGCAGGCCAGACGGGTTGGGATTGTTCGTGTTTCCCATCCCTTCTATACATGTAATAAAGCTAAAGAGTTTGTTTGGTTGAACGCACTAATTTTAGAAACAATTGGCATAATTTGAATTATTATTTTTATCTTGGATATCCTATTTATCAAGGAATGCTATCGGTTATATAAGATCACGCTATGACCTACGCGTGCGGAGCATTACACTTAAGCTTTGTTTTCATTTCATCATCCTAACATGCCACGAACCTTTTACATAACTATTACAAGCTAATATTAATGTTACTATTAACTCAAACTGCCGAATTGAAATTCCTGACCCCGAATGAAAAAGTTTTCAACTTCGAAATGAAAAAAGTTCTTACTGTTTTTTTCCTTATATATTAAAGGTTATAAAATTATTGTTTCGGTGAAGTATTATGAAATAACTGTAAGCATTTAATTTTATGAATTATGTTAAGTAATAAAAAACTTATTCAATATCGTAGGGTTATAATCCTTACACTATGGAAACAAATTAATATTAAAATATTATTTGCTCAACTTTATATTATTACTTTGGAGTTAGAAACTAATATTATTGATAGAGTGTTCCTATAAACAGCCGGCGTTCTATAAAATAAATAAGAGTATGTACCTTTTGTAAGGATTGGTATTTTATTACAACACTATAACTTTATACCAGATATTATGAAAAATCTTCATTTTAGGTCGGTATCACTCATTGTTGAAATCTCATAATTATAAGTCAAAGTAACGACTGATCTTTAAAACGAGTACTAATGATGAAATTGTCAATGATGAGTGGTAACGACACCACAATTTAAAAAAAAATGTAAATTTATACCATGAAAATCTTTCTAGCAAAATTGAAGGAAACTATGCAATGAGATAAAGTATTATTGTATTCATTTAACTTCAAAACTAGTAACTTATCACATGCAATATGACATCCCTATGCATATGTTCTATGTTGTAAGGCAGTAAGACGGTAATGATATCCATTCAGTATTTTAACTTGATACAAACAGGCGGAGCGCGATTTATACCTAGAAGCTTTGGTAAGCTTCGGCTAAGTACCTGTGTATACCCAGTTCAAAGCGCACTTACTTACTACTGAGTGCGTACCAAGCCCCGAGCCTGTTGCTAGTAGGTATAACTCGCGTTCATTGGTTGAGTAGGTACCTTGTATTGCAGTGGTGGTGTGGTTCCTATTGATGTCAGCTAGCGAGCCGTTGACCCGCGACGTGGAGGAGGGGGGGTGCAGCCGCAGCACCACCTCGGCCGGCGGCCCGCCCGTCGCGCCACTCCATTCTGCAACACACACCTGCATGAGCTTGGATGATACACTACTACGGCCTGTTCACGATCAGCAGCGGTGGGCGAAGCGACAGTGATTTCGATGTCGATAGACTAGGTATGTGCCATGTACATCGCCCACCACAGCTGATCTTAAAGGGGCCGTTAGGTATGTAAAGCTGTGTTGAGAAAGCAGATATAGGAGTCAGTTGTAAGCGTGTGGTGTTTCGAATATATTGTTAGACTTGTTTGATTGGTCATCATCATCGTCATCGTCTCAGCGTTATGCCGAGTGCACCCAAGACTGTTTGGAGCTTGGGATCCGATTACTGCCTTTAGTTGATAGAATAATAGCCTCGTTTGATTGGTAATATAACAAAACTTCACGCCTTTTATCCCCGAAGAGGTAGGTAGAGGTGTATTATTAACCGACTTCAAAACAAGGAGGAGGTTCTCAATTCGTCGGTTTTTTTAATGTATGTTCTCCGATTTCTCTAAGACGCCTGGATCGATTTCGAAAATTCTTGTTTTGATTGAAAGAAAATACCTCCTAGTTGGTCCCATGATCATCAGGTCAGGATCTGATCATGGAATCCTGAAAAATCGAAGGAGCTCTTCAAATTTTATAAGCACACTTGAAGCGATTTGAAGATAACAGCCCAATGCCGTCGAGTTTGGGCTCGTTTGAGTCGTCTTTACATAGACTTTGATGCGGGATGATTTCCATGGTCTGATGATAGAGCTGGAAGCTAACCATGAGATCTTTGTCATGCAACAACCCAATCTCATCGAGTTTAGGGTCGTTTGATTCGTCTTTACATGGACTTTGGTACTGGATGTTTTCCAGGGTCTGATGATGGAGCAGGAAGGTGGCCATGGGATCTTTGTAATACAAAGACGCAATCCCATTGAGTTTGGGTTCGTTTGATTCGTCTTTACATGGATTTTAGTGCTGAATGTGAAGGTGGCCATGGGATCTTTGTTATACAATAACGCAATCTCATCGAGTTTAGGCTTGTTTGTTTTGTCTTCTCAAACACTTTGGTATTGGATGATTTCCAGGATCTGATGATGGAACTGAAACGAACGTGTTTAGGCTAGTTAGTTGAAAATAAAACAAATACTTGAAATTGCCAGAAAGGTACAGGTCTACATTTCAGAATTGAGGCACGTAAGGAAGGCCTCCTCATCATGTACCACCTACACTATCCTATGTCCTACTTACCACCTATTACTATTTTTATTAGTATACCACTAAAAAGCAAAAAATAAAATTATTTTTAAATAAAAAAAAACCGGCTTCAAAAAGCACTAAGGAACTTAAAAACAAAAAAAATCGTTGGTTTTGGAGCAAACATTTTTGGAGTCGATGCCAAGCCCTAACGCAAAAAGTTACTAAATTACAAACAACCTATTGTATCAACAACGAAAATTATATAAAAAAGTGCAGAGGTTTTATAGTCAGATCAGAAATACTTGGCTTGGCACCGAGTCCAAAAATGTTTGCTCCAAAACCAATTACTTTTTTGTTTTTTAGTTCCTTAGTGCTTTTTGAAGTCGGTTTTTTTTATTTAAAAATAATTTTATACACCCACACTTCGCCAGTTATGTTTCAGTCCCAATGTAATAGGGGGTGGGCCTATTGCCATCTACCAGGTACATTGTTAAGCGAGCGATATAAAACATTTTTTATACACACATAACTTTGAAAAGTCAGAGGCGTGTGCCCGAGGTAACTGGGGATCGAACCCGAGACCATCGTCTCGGCAGTCCGTTACGTACGTCACTGGGCTATCGCTGCTGCTCTAATTTGATTGGTAATGTCGTTTATAATAGTTTCAAGTGCGTCGGCTTGAAGTACGAGCTTACGAATACGAACTTATATATTTTTACGAGTATTAACCATAGATTTTTTTACACAAAACCTAATATAATTTGACTAATAAAACGAACTCTTAGGCACCTTACTCGGTGAAACAAATGATTTAAAAGCCCCTTAAACAAATGTTATTAAACTTCGTTTAACTTTAAACACAACTCACGATGAACGTTTAAAAAATCGTCAGAAAGTAATTTCATAAACATGTTTTCGAAGTCATAAATAATAAGTTTGCTAACACACACAAATTCAGTGGCGTTTGTGTAGCGGGGCGAGCTATAAAAGTGGCATGCAGTGGCGATAAATCTGTCTATATTAATAGCTACATTGAAGCTTCAGCCACGAAACTTCAGGAGACTTATAATTATAACTACTTGCTTAAATTGGAACACTAGCCAAAATAGACAAAAGTTAAATGGGCTTAGACCATTCTACGTTGATATAGAACTCACAAAACACAGAAAACTTTTTTTTTCTATAGCCCGTCAAACTTGCGATAAAATCCCATGAATAAGTGTGTTTTATTTTTATTGCTTGATTTTTCGTCGGCCTTCCTCACATTTTAAGTAGTAGGTTTTCTACACAATAGTGTGATAAAGATGGCCCATGAATTACCGCAATTTTTATGTCCTTATGATTGCTTCATGTGTGTACAATTCTACATTGTGTAGATTTAAGAATGAGCGTCAGTTCGTTGTCATTCGAATATAGCCCACGGCATCCATTTGCCGTTCGCAAAATGTTCTCTGCAGTAACGATTACAACCGTGTCCTTATACATAGTAATGTGGTACCTAGAAGTGTGGTGCGACTACAAAATATCAAACGGCGCATTCAGAGCGTGACGGAGTGATCGTAAATCTAGCTCTAACTGTGCCGGTCGCCTGCGTGGATGGGTGCTCAGAGCTACTGCGGCACGGAGCCGTAAATCCGCCAGTGCGACTGGTACTAAGGCTTCAGCCGTAAACTGTGGCTACTTAGCAGCATTTACTTGTGCTAGTCAACATTAGAAACAGTTGAGGCGAGTTACGAGGCAACTGTGAATGTCAACACAACCAGTAATGGCGGCCAAGTTTGGTTCAAGACGCATAAACTAGAGCTGTGCGACAGTAATTTCAAAGTTTATCAAATAGTAAGTTAAATATAATTTCATTTGAATAAAACGACGTTCAGTAGTGGCTAGGATAATGATTCCAAAACTGTGTGTTTAGAAAAATACAATTGAATATCGCGTATCCACACATGTGCATATGTAAAGATAGTATAATATGAAGTCTCCTTTTCTTCCTGTTTGTCTACATGAACGCGAAAATCTCAAAAAAAATCCCGGGGATTTAGGAGTTTAACTCACGTGGATAGCGCAGTGGGCGATATCAAATAATGTCTCATTTAAATAGTCTTGTTAAGGTGGCTAAGATTGGTGCCTAATAAAATAATGATTAAGGCGAGGATTTCCGTGGGACCGAACGACGCGGGAGTAAGCGCGTCGGAATTAGGAAATTACATATTTTCGGTATTATATTTTTGTATATATTAAAATTCATAATGTGATGACCGACAAACATCCGCTTTTACATGGCTTTTCTTTTGGTATACTTTTGAAAATTCTAATCCTAATACAACTCAAATGAAATGTGAAAAATCTTTAAACAGACCTATATTCACGAATATTTTCGATTGTATAAAATGTCAGTAATCGTGTTTCAAATTTCCGACAAATATAGATCTAATGCTGTAAAATGACATAATTTTTTTTCCAAACATAAATCACTGTCATTTACAAATTAAACGCGTTTGAAGACGCTAGATAACACTATATTTTGGGACATCCTCGCCTTAATACTATAGTCCTCATAACAAAGATGACACTCTAGACAAGTAAAAGTAAAGTATGCTCTCTACTTAACGACGACTATGCAGCCACAGAGTCGCATAGTTAACGTGCGCATCAAGTTCAGCCGATGTAAACGTGTGATCCTGATCAAACTAATGTCAAATGTACGGAGCAGTGGTGTGTGTGTGGTATATGAGTAATATACTGATCAACTAAGTGAAGCTTTACCGCGCTCACCAGCGGAAATATCAAGTGTATGGTGCAGTGGGTGTGTGTGCGTGTGCGCGTACGTGTGCGTGTTCGTGTTCGTGTGCGTGTGCGTGTGTGTGTATGTGGTTACTAATGACCAACTAAGTGAAGCTTTACCGCGCTCACCAGCGGAGATATCAAGGGTATGGTGCAGTGGGTGTGTGTGTGTGTGTGTATGTGTGTGTGAGTATGTGTGTGCGTGTGCGTATGTGTGTGCGTGTGCGTGTGCGTGTGTGCGTATGTGTGTGGTACTAATGATCAACTAAGTGAAGCTTTACCGCGCTCACCGGCGGAGATGCGCGCCGTCTGCGGACTCCTCTTCGTCGATAACTTGTCGACCAGCTCCGGAGGCTCTGTCACCGATGTTAAAGTGTCTGTGGACAATAACAACAACGTTGAATTTAAACTTTGGGGTCTTTAGCATTAGATTATCTTTCGAGATGCATAAACAAAGGTACGCGTTATATATCCAGAGAGACAATCTAAACTGCAAACCACTTATACTGGTCAGTAGATCCTCGCTCATATTGTAGGAACACTCACACAATTTGTTCCTCCAGTTTCGTCAACGCTTGCATTAGGAATTATATGTACAGTCACGAGCATAAATATATTACTATGGGCAGATTAGCAAAAATATCTGTCCCAAGAATGAGTTCAATAATATCTGTCTGCACGTACGCAGCAAAAATATCTGATATTATCAGGCAGCATAATGAAGTGGCATCAAAATTATGTGATGACAATGTCGAAGCATAAATATCTGATGTGACAGGTGGCAAAATGTTATGTTCCCTTGTGGAGAGCAAATATATGTAACGTTTTATATTTCTGTAATTTGCATTGATTACGCCCTAAAAGCATAAATATGTGACACCAACTAGGTGGCAATAATATCTGACATACAATTTATAAACAATAAAATATTTGATAATATGTATAGCGCCGGTAAAAAAAGGCAGCGATAGCCGAGTGGATATACCAACAGACTGCCCTGCAGAGGGTATTGGGTTCAAATCCACGGCGCGCACCAATGACTTTTCGGAGTTATGTGCGTATTGAATTGTTAATTATCGCTTGTCCCGTGCCTCGGAGAGCACGATAAGCCATCGGTCCCGGTTGTCATGAAGATCTTTGACAGTCGTTACAGGGCGTCAGTACCTTCTAAATAATCTGACACTAGTCTAAACCATGGAATATCGCTATCCCTTCGGGTTGCGGAGGTCAGACAGGCAGTCGCTCTGTGGAAAAGCTAATATTCAGCCAAATCCGGTTAGACTAGTAAGCGGACCCCAGATTGAAACTGGGATAACGCTAAGAGAAAGAAGAGTATAGCGCCGGTAAAAAGTGTTTTATTGTTATGTATTTTGCCGGGCAAAGAATATGAACAAAAACACATTATATTTTTTTTTAATTTTTATTTGCCTAATGAACTTAATAAAATATCGATTTTAAGCGAATATTTATGTCACCGGAGAATGACAAGAACTGCAAATTTATAAATTTTCTAAGAAATGTATAAAATTTCGTAGGATTTTAAACGAGAGATAAATTGTATTATTTTACGCCCATCTTTTCGCAAATGGCTTAACTTACGAATTCATGCGTAAAATAATAAGTAAACAATTAACAAACGCCATGTGCGCTTTGATTGGTTGAATAAGTCACGTGTTTTTTCCTTCCTCTCTCTCCACTGCCATTTTTCGCCACTTTAACGAATATACTGAAACTATAGCGATGTTTATGAGCCTAAGTTAACGGAACCCTGCTTCGCAAGGCTCCTATTTTTCTGTTCAGGGTCACAAGAAAACCTAACATAATCTATTAAGTTGAATTGATGCCGACCTTCATTATCACCGACCGACCAATCAGAGAGCAGTATGTTATATTTAAAATTAATGTGAAACTTCTGTGATTGGTTGAACCGTTTAGAATCTTACGAATCAGGTAGTTTATAAATTTACCACGAGACGTCGCAAATTGATAAATTTGCGAAAATATTGGCGTAAAAAAATACAATTTATCTCCCGTTTAGAATTTCCTAGCTTGTTATCTTCCGGTGAAATCTAATTAAACATAATGAATTAAAATCGAGTAAATCCACCATTTGCATCATTACGTCCTGTAGCCTCTCTTGCATTGTAGAACTATATTAGCACAGACTTGCGAGCCTCGAAATGACTCCCAAATGTCAAAGGTGTGACAACGTAGAAAATCATGGGTTCCAGCCAGAGTTGGATCCTATTGTTGAAACATTGAACTCCACAGATTCTCAATGGGATTCAAATCAAGGCTCTCTGAAGAGAAATTTATTAACTTTAAGGCCTCTCTTTGAGTATTAACTTTAAACCACTCACGAGTTATTCGAGAGAAATTAATGGAATATGTGCATTGAATAGTATCCATGTATGTCTTCATAAATGGATACTGTTTCATAACTCATCGCCAACCCAATGAAATCCAAAAAAATAAGTAAGGTCTGGGAGCCAGATATATTACTATAAAAAACAATAGGGGATCGGACAGTTTTAAAAATAAATTGCAAATTTTCATTTATCAAAAAGATTGTCTCAAATCACCACTATAAATATTCTTAAATATTAATTTTGCTCTTACAGAAAATTTAATATAAATAAAACCATAAAATAGTACAGCAGTTGATAAAATACAAAACTAGCGTTTCGACGGGTGACAAAAAGTTACTGATTTGACTAGGCAGTCCGATACCCTATTCCTAAACTATTACTCGACAGCCGTAGATAAAATAGAATGATAAGATAATGTTAGTAAATAATTTAATTCTGTCGTAGTATTGGATATGTCTAGACATAAATACAGGGTGCCTCAAGATCCATCACCAAGCCGAAGTCTACTCGTCATACAAAGCAAAAATAAAACCTGGAAAACTTTATTTTTTAGTTTTTATCCCCAATTAAAAGTGCGCGCGTGCAATTTCCGAAAACCCTACTTATCCATGGGTGCATAGGACGTCTATAGAACAAGTTGGCGGGGTAAATGCATTTTGTACCTAATTACAAAAATTTCATAGTAACTTTGAGCCTCAATATCTCCTGAACCAGTAATTTCCCAGGTATGGGGCCGAAGAAAAAAAATTTCGTAGTGATTGGTACAACATGGGATTTCAGTTTTCGTTAAGGGTCATTTTACAACCTGTATAATATAAAACGACAGCCTATATTATATGTCCCCCCGTGGGATCTCCACCTTGTCGTGGTGGGCGGGCTCAGTAACCGTGGATTGGTGACCCGCGGTGAAGCTAAGAGGGATCCAGGAGGGGACGCTCCACGTGGGCTTGACGGGGCCTGCGCAGGATGCGTCCAACGGTGCGGGTGCGGGGGACAGTTCTGTCTGTCCCTCGCAGTCGGGTGCGGTCGCGGGAGGAGAGGCGTGTCGGTGTTGCGTTGCCGCGCGCCCTATCTCCCGCGACCAAATGGGGGCGCACCATTCGATGCGTCGCGGTGGGGCCGCAGAGGAAGAGGAGATGCGGTGTTGCGTTGCCGTCCTCCCTATCCTCTGCAGCCGCTGGGTGTTTTGGCGGCGGAGCCCAACACCTTAATCCGCCGCCAAGGGGGTTTTGTTCGGGGCCCGCCTGACCATCTGGCGGGCCGATACCCGTCGGGGGGTTGCGACGTATGCTTGGGCGAAACCCGACCCTCCGACACACGGGTACATGAGGCACACGGGTTGGTTTTTAGTCAGTAAGAGTCTGACAGTCCCCTTCGCCCATCCCCCAGGGCGGTGGGACTCCATGAGGATTTTCCAACCCGAAACCAAAAAAAAAAAAAAAAACCCTATATTATATTTAAAATAACATTTGTTATTTTTTTAACTATTTCGTATAAATTTTAAATTAAATTGAAGATTAAAATAATGTCAGATAATATTGCCACCTAGTTGGTGTCACATATTTATGCTTTTAGGGCGTAATCAATGCAAATTACAGAAATATAAAACGTTGCATATATTTGCTCTCCACAAGGGATCATAAAATTTTGCCACCTGTCACATCAGATATTTATGCTTCGACATTGTCATCACATAATTTTGATGCCACTTCATTATGCTGCCTGATAATATCAGATATTTTTGCTGCGTACGTGCAGACAGATATTATTGAACTCATTCTTGGGACAGATATTTTTGCTAATCTGCCCATAGTAATATATTTATGCTCGTGACTATACATACTGTATCGTTGAAGACTTGTCAGACTCTTTAGCCCCCCCCCCGCAACACAGAAATAGTCACAAGTGCAAGCATTGTCTTATTTTTGCCCAGTGGTGTACGTAATGGACTGCCGAGACGATGGTCTCGGGTTCGATCCCCAGTACCCCGGGCACACACCTCTGAATTTTTGAAGTTATGTGTGTATTAAAAATGTAAATTATCGCTCGCTTAATAATGTGCCCGGTAGATGGCAATAGGGTCGCCCCCTATTACATTGGGACCTAAACATTACTGACGAAATGTGGCTGTGTAATACACCTCTGCCTACCCCTTCCGGGATAAAAAGCGTGAAGTTATGTTATGTTATGATGTTTATACTAGATGGAGGTACTAGACATTATCAACAACATGTTTTACTTCAAAGGCAATTCATAGTCTTTGTCACACTTTAGCATTTTAGTTATCTCCACACAAAAATACTCCAGTGAACTGAACAATACAAGCAAATACACTGTCGCATTTAAAATACTAGCATGGTAAAATTTTAGGCGTCACAGGACCACAGAATGCCTGGAATACCAAATCTTAAAGTATTTGTAGCGTATTAAACAGACATTTGGGTAGTACAAATATTTTGGGTCGGCATTCCGAGCTTTTTATTTTAAAATTAAAGTTGCGGTCTTGGCATTACTCACTTTTTTGGCTGTCCTCTGTAAAAGTCAGTTTATTTACTTAATATCATGAAGTATATCGGAACAGATAAACTTCAGAAAATTCACTAGTATAAAAATTTCGAAAATGTCTTAAGATTACGGGTTATAGGTAAATTCACGAAAATTGACCACAAATGGCGGCCGTCGCGCATATGTACATTCGTGCACCAATGGCGTTGCTCCATTCTTGACGCATTTAGGGAATGCGTCAAGAACGGAGCCACGCCATTGGCACTCCACCCGCGCCTCACCCCGCACCTCCACGGGGACCTAAAAAATGATTTCTGCGCAGAGGTCATCTTTCGTGAACCGACCTATACCTACATTTAGCATTCTCTATTTTTTAAGATTTAGAGTAGAATTTATTATGCCATTAAACCAATATTACATTAACTTAAAAGTCCCATACGCTTGGTTAAAGTAACTATCATAATAATATTAGAATTTGCAACATATTGCGCTCAAAATATTACGGCTACAGATTACGGCACAGTCACGTTCAGTAAAAGTCCAAAAGGTAAAAAATGTAGCCATCAAATGACATCATCATCCTCTTAGCGTTATCCCAGTTTCAATCTGGGGTCCGCTTACTAGTCTAACCGGATTTGGCTGAATATTAGCTTTTCCACTGCCTGTCTGACCTCCGCAACCCGATTACATTGACCGCAACCCGAAGCGATAGCGATATTCCACGGTTAAAACTAGTGTCATTTTGTTTAGAAGGTACTGACGCCCTGTAACGATTGTCTAAATCTTCATGACAACCGGGACCGACGGCTTAACGTGCTCTCCGAGGCACGGGACAATCGATAATTAACAATTCAATACGCACATAGCTCCGAAAAGTGCGTATTGAATTGGTGTGCGCCGTGGATTCGAATCCGATACCATCTGCAAGGCAGTCTGTTGGTATTTCCACAAGGCTATATATAAGGCAGCGGCCTTATCTATAGCTATCAAATGACAGCTATTAAATATTTTTTTTTGTTTAATGAGCTTTAGTTTTTTCTCTTATTAAATAACAGCTTGCATTCTACCGCGTTAGAATATGAAAAATTGTAACACAATTAAGATTTAAAACTTTTATGTAACAAACCAATGTAATAAAATCTAGCCTCACGTACCATTTTATTTCGCCTTTGTCGCGGTAGTCACAGCAATCACAAAACACAGTCGCTCTAACGGAAAATCCCACTGCTCTTTATTACATTAACACAATTTTTACTTATCGCTCACTATATCAAATTACTTTCATATGGCCTCCAATCTTTTTATGATAGAATAAGGCATAACTTTTCCATTTACGCATTAAGTAGCAATCAATATTTATACTATTTCCATAGTAGTTACGTTGGTTTAGGGGTCAAGTTCCCGTGAAGTTGGCGAGTAAAGTCAGGCTATAGAACAATATTGTTTTATTTAGTTTGCTGCACTCGACGATTGCAAGCCTGCTTGGCTTAATTGACAGTTGGAGAAGCATTCGCAGCGTGTATCTTTAGCACATCTGCTCTGAAATATCCGCCACCACGGCCGTTGCAAGCCGGATAAAACGTAAAAAGAAACCAGTTATTATTGCCATAAGGATCCATTACAAAATATCTTTATTTCTCAAATTGTTAAAATCTCCAGTGTTAAATGAGGCGCCCCAGTAAGTAATTATACAATACTTGTGTTGGGGCTTAAATTATACATTATCCATAAAATGAATTTGTTTGAAAAATATAACCGCTTTTAAAAATTGCAAGTTTATCATAATTATGAAACTAAGGTTGAGGTATGTACGGCAAACAGTTGATATTTTATTTAATTATGTGCGGGGGTTTTTACAAGTTTTTTTTATAACAGCTATTGGTAAGGAATTGAGGAGTAGGTACCAGTAATAAATAAATTAAGTAAAGAAAAACAAGTTTTCTATTGGTTTATCCTCACTACCATTCACGCATCTCACTCTTATCGTCACCATCGGTCCTGTATGTATATTGTTTCTCGCTGGGCACGTACCACTTCTCACTATGAGACTGGTGAGGCCATAGTCCACTAGGCTGGCCAAGTGCAGGTTGGTAGACATCACATCTCCACTTCTCAAGGGCTTGCTGATTTCAGCACGAATGGGCCGGCTCGACCGGGGAAGTACTACCCTCTTACAGAAAATCGACGTAAAGTAACAGTACCTAAACTGTCCTATCCTGATCCTAACCCTTTTCCCAACCCCAAGGGGCGGCAACGCACTTGTGACTCCTGTGGTGTTGCTTGTGTATGGACACAAGCAACACCACAGGCGTCACAAGTGCGGTTAATTGCTTAACATCAGGCAATCCGTCTGCTCGTTTGTCGCTTATTACCATAAAAAAAAACTTGTACAACCTTATACAAGCGTTTACAAAACTTTAATCTTAGAATATACTATGTAGTGTTGTATCGAGGGTACACGACCGACCGATAGTTTTGTAATACCTCCAGCTCGGCCGTCCCTAATCAACTCGCCCCTTCGGTTTAACAAGAACACTTATTTAGCCCCAAGCCTCCAAAACACTCGCTAATAATATATAGAGCTACTATTAATTAAAATGATTGTTGAGATTGTTCAGGCGATAAAACAAAAATAAGAATGAAATTAATCGGATAAAATAAACTGGAAGCCTAAAATCTAATAAAAAATCTGTATATAAAAAGAATAACTGTAGATCTGCTGCTAATACAATAAGAACATACAGCTAACCTAATTCAGTCATGATTTAATTCCTTTCCCTCGGCATATACCATGTGCACTCCGCCATAATAAAATGAAAACGAAACGTAGCAACAATAAAGCAGTTTTATTTAAGTGCGCACGCGAGCCGCTCAAATCCTTTGAAGGGAATTCAAGGATACGGAAAAATATTTAAACATTAGGGAAAAGAATTGTAGCAAACAAAACGCTGGGAAAATAACAGTACCTAAGTGGGTCGTCCGGACCAAAGGTGACCGGGCCCTTATCTGGATATTTCGGGACAACTTACATTTTCTGATAAACGACGCGCTTTCTGCCCTTTTAGGTAAACCAAATTAGTTCGTAAAATTTCCTTTATATATTCTGTAAGCTATAGATTTAAACGCGAGTTCTATCCGTGCTTCCCATTTCACGGAAATCTTCTCTACAAAGGCTCAGCTGCCTTTGTCAGGGCTGTAAGAAAACATGCATAAAATATCAAACGCTTGTGTCCTATTTCATTTCGTAGAATCGCGATAGTTCGTCAGAAATAGCTCTGTGTCGGAGCGGTGTTGCTATATTGAGCTGTAATTACTTTACAACAAACTGCGGTGCATTTACATCCTTTGCAGAAATATTATTTACATAACTCCTACGTTTTCTTACAAAAGAAAATCGCAACAGTCTATTATTTTAAGTACGTTAGTTACGTATACATTTAAATAGCAACATTAAAAAAGTGAACATATTTTCATTAATATATTTCAGCTTGTTCTATACGTCACGATTTGGTACAAATATACTCTCTGCTTGATGATATTTCATACTAGCTTCATATAATAAAATATACTAACTTGTATACTTAAAAGGGTTTGAAATATCTTAAAGTAGCGATCTCGGCTTTGTCTGACCGCCATAACTCTCATATTCAATGAGTAAATAAACAAGGGTAATGTTAGCAGTACATGGTTCAATCCATTTAATGAATATTACCTTGAGTTCATAATTTCCATAAAATGGATTTAAGCCAGCGTGAGTTTACAAAGAACTTGAACATGTCGATACCAGGCTCTCTCGACCAAGCGCGCGTGTGCAGCGATGATTTACCTCGCGATTGTATATTCGTCCGGTATTATTTAATCAATTAGTATGTTGTTTTGTTCTTAGTAAAGCAAGCTTCTACTAACCAATATAATATAGCCCTATGACTGCAGCTTCCCGGTTTATTCTTACCTCGGAAGTACTCCTAACCAATTTGTTTATAACTTTAAATATGACGATTCGAAGAGCATTTAAAAATTAAGTCTTGAAAAAACACCTCGCAATATCCTTGCCGCGTTCATATTTTTAACAATCCTTCAAAAAAAGAACCTCGAACAAACAATATATGGACCAAGGAAAATGTTTATCCTTGTGAGGACCGTCACAAACGCCTGACATAAAGCTAAGTGGCGAGACGACCACTAAAAACACAACACCATCCGTATAAATTAAACTAAGCATCTTCTTTCTCTTAGCGTTATCCCAGTTTCAATCTGGGGTCCGCTCACTAGTCTAACCAGATTTTGACTGAATATTAGCTTTTCCACAGAGCAACTGCCTGTCTGACCTACACAATCCGAAGGGATAGCGATATTCCATGATTTAGACTAGTGTCAGTTTATTTAGAAGGTACTGACGCCCTGTAACGACTGTCAAAGATCTTCATTACAGCCGGGACCGACGGCTTAACGTGCTATCTGAGGCACGAGATAAGAGATAATTAACAATTCAATGCGCACATAACTCCGAAAAAGTCATTGGTGCGTGCCGTGGATTCGAACCCGATACCCTCTTCTCGGCAGTCTGTTGGTATCATCACTTGGCTATCGTTAAATTATAAACTAACCTGAGTATATTGACAAATCATTGCTAGACGGTAATTATATCGATCACCAACAACGCCATCAGCTTTTGTAAGTGGAGCCTACCTTAATAGCGCCAGAAAGACACGTATCTAATGATATTGGCATTATGTTGTCCACCATGTCAGAATTACGACGAGGTGATGTGTGTTGTGGCCGGGGCACTGGATCGATTGACCGGCGGTCACCTCACACGACATGTCGATTAAATAGGCTGGACACTTAAGCAGGAATTAGAAGGACACCAGCATTTTGACTGCACGGTTGGCGTAGTGGCTTAAGCGGCCGTCCACCGCTTGACACTGCGCCGAAGTGTTGTGGGTTCGATCCCTACACGAGACAGAGGAGTTTCTTGCCGGAATCTTCTCCCTGGGCCTACCTTTTGGAACCGGCAACTAGAGTCAGTGACGTTTCAAAAGATGTAATTCGTATGTAAATTACCAACTTGAAATAAAAATATTTGAATTTGAATTTGAATTTGAGAACACTTTGTGTGACCCATAAATTGTTGTTTCGAGTGTGGGTGTTCATTGCGTCCGTTAGTTGTATGTTTGTAAAGTCCCCGGCGACACAGGATTTTGTCCTAATTTAAGCCTCGTATTCATTAGGGGACATTTGTCCCGCGACCTTGTCGCCCGACACGAATTCTACGTGTTGAGCGACGTCGCGGGGGACATCGCCCGACATCGCAGGCGACATCTACGTGTCGGAGAACAAGTCGCTTGTCGACTATTTGTTCCGCGACTACCTGCGAATATATACACTTCGTTGGACCACACTACCAACGAAACTGTGTTAACACTTAGGCGACATCTTGATCACAATGCCGGTATGTGGACGAGCGAATTGTCGGTCGACATTGTCGCGGGACAGTCGCACGTAAATATCCTGCGACTGTTCGCGATAAGTCGAGCGACTTTGTCCCCTAGTGAATACATGGCTTTAGGAGCTGTAAAAAAAATTAAAAAATTATAATAATTATAATGACCACGTATATGAGTATTGTTACGGACGGGGTAACGGGATTGGCAGGAAGCACCGAGTAGCACTGATGACACTTTATTCGACTTCACACACACGACACGTCGTTCAATTTCAACGCCGACAGCACCAACACTAGCGTCTTTTGCACTGCACTTCACTGCACTTCACTGCACTATACTTTCACTTCACTTTATTTCACTACTACTTCTTTCTTCCTTTTACTTCTTCTTTTTCTTCTCCACTTTACCACTTCTCAACTTAAACTGGCGCTCAGCGCGTCTACACCGCCTTATGTACCCCTAGGAATGTTCTGGATCCACTAATTTCGATTGTAATTTCATTATTCAATTGTTTTTCCATCTCCTGTCTATTTATAATTTTCCATTCCTTCCTGAAGTTTCTAGAATTTTCTAATCTTTATTCGAAATATTTAAATAATCTTTTTTTTAAATATTTGCCAAATATTCATAAACATTTTCCAAATTTCATAAAATCCAAAATCCACATAATTGTTATGACTGGGATTTGAACCCACGCCCTCAGAACGTGCAGCGTATGTGTTATCCGCACGGCCATCGCCTTGTTGTCAATGACTGGTGAATTTGGCGTACAGTTGACAGAGTTTATACGTCATCGAACTAAAAACTCATTTCCAAATAATAAAATAGTTCTTCAAACCTTTTTGCTAATTATTGTGTTTGACGATCGGCTAGTTCAGAGAGGTTGGACTAGTAATAGAGACCGCATTCAAATAGCAACCTTACCCAATATATGCACTCACTTCACTCTGACGAGCGGTTTCAGATTAGCGTTTTATACGCGCGTATAAGCTCGTTTTTAGAAGCGCATGTAGGCGCGTATAGGCGCGCCTTTTGGCACACGCGCAACTCGTACGAGCGTTGACGCGCTTCTAAGCTCGTATAACTACGAGCCGTCAGAATCCATGTAGACACTGACAAGACGTCACTACCGTTTCGAGCGAACACGCCCGTATACGTGAGTTTGGTTTTTTGAAGCGCGTAATATAGCGCGCGTGTAAGCGCGTATGCTGAAACGACCGTATACGCGCAGAAAAATACGCTAATCTGAAACCGCCCTTATGATTTTTTTCTCATGTAAGAGAAAGATAAATACACAAATGTCATTTCGAATCTTCGAACATTCTTCGAAATTGTCGTAAATATTAACTAGACTAGTGATGTGCTTACTCAAAATGAATTTCGATAAAATATCGATAATGTTTGCAATAAATCCTTGGATTTGGTTTACTCAGAATGAATATCAATTAAATGTTGATAAATCCTCAGATAAAGTAAAATATGTGAATAAATACAGCTTATATTTAAACACTAGTAAATAAGTTACGATAAAAAATATATTTTTAAATTACCTTTTTAAGGTGAATAAAGCAATTGATATACCTACATAATATCACTAATAATCACTACCTATATGCAATGATAGGGTCAATTACGAGATCATTACCACGTAATGGTTTTCGAATACAAAACCACGTTACGTATTTCAGACTTTTGGAAGTTATATGCTTATTATTTAGCAAATTATCACGATCGTCAAGTGTTTGTCTAAAATCTTCCAAACTAAATTAGGCCTTCTGAAATTGAAGGGAGGCACGATCCTAGTATGCTCGGTTACATAATTATATTAAATCACCAATCGAGAGCAGGCTGCAGTAATAAGTGAGTTAATTAATACGTAGATTAGAAATAAAATGTAACTTCAGGGTCAATATAAAAAAATATATTTCACACATAATGAATCACATTTATTTAATGTAAAATAGAAAAAGTCTCTGACAATGTCATTGGCTTAGTTAGAAAAAGAACTCAAATCTTTACAAAATCATATTATATAATACAGGTCAAATTAATTACACCCTTATACTTAGATACGCCTAGGTCTAAAATAAGTGAGAAATAAAATAATTTAAAAGAATTTAACCAGGAGCCCGCATGGTGAGTAAGAAAGAAAATAAAATTGTTTGCGTACTTCTAACTGGCACCGAAATCAAAAAGTGTTGTTGTTAAAAATATTAGTTTTTCTGCTGCCTAGTGCGAGCAATTTTAGATGTTGGTAAAGGCTCTTGGCGATTAGTCCATTTACTGACACAACTATCGGCACAATGATCGCCGAGATCACATCCCACATATCGACAATCTCATGAGCTGGGACCAAATATTTGATCTCCTTCTCTTTTTCTGCTTTTACGAGATTGCTGTCATGCGATGTGGTAATAACGTCTTAACGTCCATCAATGCAAATCTCTCTGCTCGGTCGATCACTAAAATATCAAGCTTATTGGCTACAATAAACCTGTCTGTAATGATAGACCTTTCCCAGGACAACAACGTATGACCATTTTTTCGAGAACTGAGAATAAATATTTTAAGAGTTCACAGCAGTCTACTTTTCATTTGCATGACGACAGGTTTATCATGGCTACGATTATATAATCATGATAATGACTCACACGATTAGCATCATGGTAATTTATCGTTTTTTGGTAATCTGTCGCCACTGCAAAAAAGTACTCAATGACTACTCAGTACTTAGTACAGTTAATAGTATCGTCCTACATGTGAAGTCTTGCATTTAATTACACAAGCTTTAAACTTAGTTGTTAGCAGCAGATGGTTTTATTTGAACTTTTATAAACACGAAAGTTTGTGATGATCGATGAAAACACTTTTCTTGAGATATATAATTATATTCAAGTATACTTATTTTCAAAGAAATATTGCAGAATAGCTTCTACATCACAATAGTGCAAAGGCTACCTTTTTTTGCAATAACTGTCACCCACATCGGCGAATACGTGGGCCGAAGCTAGTTTGTAAAATAAAAGTATCGATAAAGTTATAACGTCACTATGTTTATGCGTCACATTTTTATACGAATAAATCAAAATGTCTATGAACGAAGTATCAAAGCTTCAAATGAAGTTCTATTAAATTTTAACGGGTAATGGGGCCCACACCGGAGCCCAGTCCCAGACCTTTGAGTGATGGGATTCCTCCGTCTATTTACTTAATATATATATAGTCTAAGGGCAAGTTTGTCGTGTAGACGTCAGTAGTCCTTGACATGACACCGGCCGTCACAGTCATATTAAATTCTTACGACTGATTGACAGACAAAGTACAATCGAAACTATTGGGCGCCAGACGCTGAAATTTAGCACATAATATGTTTCTATGGGATCGTAGGATTGCACTAAGAAATCATTTACCGAAATACCTACGGATTCGGGTAGAATTAGTCAAATAAAAATATGTGTGACTGCTTCCGTGGTCCAGTGGCTAGCGTATGCGACTGCTGATCAGAGGTCCCGGGTTCGATTCCCAGGTCGGGCAGTGTTACTGGGTTTTTCCGAATTCTCAGTAGCAGCACGGAGTCTGGTGATGTGCCCGGTAACGCCAATAGGCTCCCCCCTATTACGTGGGACTTAAAAATTCATGGCGAAATGTGGGTGTAATGTTACACATCTGCCTACCCCTTCGGGAATACAGGCGTGAGTCTGTAAATAAAAATAAAAAATATGTGCTGACAAAGTTTCCGGCATCCTCTCGTTTCTGTATATAAAAGATACTAAGTTCTGTTTACCATATTGTGTTCAATGTCTGATATTTATAGAAGATCCCCAAAAATTTAGTAAAACAATATTCTCAACATTTTGATATGAAGTGGTAAGTATGTCAAAATATGTTGTGGGTTCCATACCAATTTTGAGAAAATTTATTAATATTTTGCCGAAATTGAAATGTTACTTCCCCAAATTAAAATTATTCGCAAATCCCAATAAATTTTTTCTAACACAAAATATACCACATATGGTCCTCGATATCTCATCCCAAATATTCAGTCTCTATAACATTATATTATTGTTCACATTATAACCAAATCGGTACATTAAAAAGTAATGGTTCCCATTAGAACAATTATATTACCAAAAGCTTTTTGTCTGATTAATTTAGTTTAAACAATTTTATATAATTATTTACATTTAAAAGTACCTCAGAATTGCAAATATTCTTTAAGTAAAGTAAGTTTTCAATAAGTACAGTTTGAGTTTTAAGAACGCTTGCCAGAACTAATAGACCTATTTGAATTCAATAAGTTAAGTTTGGAAATAGTTTACATAGCTCGCCAGACTTCTAGTTGAAAATGGAAATTTGTTTATTATTTGCATAATTGATACTAAACTGAAAAACTACCCTAATAATGACATCTGAGGCCTAACTCTCGTATTTATTTATATGACATTGAAATTATATTTTGAATTGACTTAGAAGCGGTATTCTGATAACCTAATGTCATTATCGTGTAGTTTGAAATAAACAATTCGTCGTTGACACATATTTTGACACTTGTTTCAACTAACGATCTCGTTATGATTTCATTCAAACATCAGATAATTTAGAAGAATACGCTTTTTGTGACGTCAGTATGACACTGACATTACATCGAAACTGTATTTATTTAGGAAAATTGGGCCCCTGATTAAAACTTTGTAAATAACACCTAAACTTAATGTCAAGATATTTACTTTTTATTTCGACTTATTTCTTATGGAAAAGATGATGATATATCTGATACCTATATCGACTTTCAGATATGTACCTACCACGTATCCTTGTTTCGTGTATCCGATATTTCCGCTTTGTTGCAAGCGAAGCGCCACGATCACGGCTAATCAATACAGTGCATGTTGGACGAAGATAACGTAAAACTTATGATAACAACCGCGAAAGCTTCGTTCCTTAATATATGGATGTATTTCTTATAGTGTCGTTGATTACAGTAATTCGTATGACTTTCAATCTGTATATATGTATATAAAACTAGAAGATGCCCGCGGTTACACCCGCGTTATTTAAGACTACTGCTCCGCTCCCACCGCTCATAGCGTGATGTTATATAGCCTATAGCCTTCCTCGATAAATGGGCTATCTAAAACTGAAAGATTTTTTTAAATCGGACCAGTAATTCCTGAGATTACCGCGTTCAACCAAACAAACAAACAAACAATCAATCAAACAAACAAACAAACAAACTCTTCAGCTTTATATATTAGTATAAGATTTGTGCGTTACTCACTGACATTATATAATTTGTGTCTATTTTAGTAATGAATGTATTTATTTGTATTCAATCCACGTTTTACGCCTAAAGTGGATAAATAATTTAATTAAAAGTTAAGTATAAAAAAAACGGCGTCTTCAAAAATACTTGTCGTGTTTGTCAAAAATTTACGTATTCACCTTTGGTTATAATACTTTTAATTCAACTGTGAAAGTACTGTGTACTTATCACAAATGTCACTATCATGGCCATAAAACTTAGTTTTTAGGGTTCGGTTGTAAACCACCCCGTTTGTCCTTCCGTTGGCAGTTCAATGCTAAGTTATAGGCACTAAAGAGCGAACTAGGATTCACATAATTATTGCATACATACAAACCCGGGAAATAAAATCTACTTAATGCTGTTTTTATGTAAAGTTTTCATACAAGAAAATGAGATCACATTCTGTATTTATCTAAATAAAATGAAAAATTTCGGAAGGCAGTGTTTCTAAAATTATCTATCTATACTAATATAATAAAGCGGAAGAGTTTGTTTGTTTGTTTATTTGAACGCGCTAATCTCAGGAACTACCGATCGGATCTGAAAAAATATTTTTGTATACGATATCCCAGTTATTCCGAAAGGCTATAGGCTATATAACATAACGCTTCGACCCTTTGGGGCCGGGCAAAAGGCTAAATAGGCTAAAAGATAATGTCGGTTGTCGATTTCAAAAATTGTTATTGCCTATGATAGCCCAATTATTCCGAAAGGCTATATAAAATTACGCCACAACTTTTAGAGGCCAGATAAAAATTATAAAATGGTTAAACGAGAAGGGGGAGGGTTGGGCCAAAGGCAAAAAAGGCTAAACGAATAGGATACAATCTATATGGGTATCGTTTTCGAGATTTCTGGACGCTGATTAATAATATTAAATTTATTTAATATTATTAATCAGCGATAGAAAAAATTAAAGAATCAATGTGGGTATCGTTTCTGATGATTTAAGGGATGGAGAATCCAAATACAACATCTATTTCGTGATCAAAGATGGCGGATAGGAAATCAAAGATGGCGGACGGGATTTTTTTGAAAGTCGATATGGGTATCGTCTCCGATATTTTAAGGAATGGGGAATTCAAAATCACCATCTATTGCATGATCAAAGATGGCGGATGGGATTTTTTTTTAATCAATATGGGTATCGTCTCCGATATTTAAAGGGGTGGGGAATCCAAATAAGTACAACATCTATTTTGTGATTCAAGATGGCGGATGAGAAATCAAAGATGGCGGATGGGAAAATTTTAAAAATCAATATGAGTATCGCCTCTGATGATTTAAGGGATGGTGAATCCAAATACAACATCTATTTCGTGATCAAAGATGGCGGACGGGATTTTTTTTAAAGTCGATATGGGTATCGTCTCCGATATTTTAAGGAATTCAATATTATATAAAAATCTATGTTTGTTTGTTCATCATTTTTATAGACTCTGAAATGATAAGAGATTCAGCGCTAAGTCAATGGTAACTTTGGAAAAGGGGCTTGGGAAAAAAGGGAATTAAATAAAAACTCTTAAAAAGGCGAAACGGATTTCGCTGGGTCAGCTAGTGCTCTATATAAAAAAATCCCGATCTACGCAAAACCTTGCAAATATCTAATCAATACAAATGACACCCAGATCAGCAACTTGTGTGGTTGACGAAAGATTTTTGTATTGATACGTATTTTGTATTTGGATCGGACACATTATACTCTTGTTCTTGAAAGACATGTGAAGTCTGCCAACCCGCACTAGGCCAGCATGGTGGATTATGCCCTTACCCTTCTCATAGAGAGAAGAGGCCCGGGCCCAGCACTGGGACATTTTATATACAGGGCTGATGATGATAATGAAGACATTATACTATCTGAAACACGTTCTGAATACTTATTATACGTTTACATTATTTTTTTTATTTTTATATTTATAGACTCACGCCTCTATCCCCGAAGGGGTAGGCAGAGGTGTAATATTACACCCACATTTCGCCATGATTTTTTTAGGTCCAACGTAATAGGGGGCGAGCCTATTGCCGTACCGGGCACATTACCTGACTCCGTGCTGCTACTGAGAATTTCCTAATGGAAAAACCCAATAACACTTTGCCCGACCCGGGAATCGAACCCGAGACCTCCCAATCCCACACGCACATTTATGCCGCGAGACCAACGAGGCAGTCTGTTATTATTATAGTATTTAATATCTCAATCCTCTACAGAACAATATAAAAAAACAAAGAGACATGTAGGTCTGGGTGTATTTGCCCCAATAAGCGGTCACATATCTCAGGGCGAAAGCCGCCGAGATAAGATTCGTAGCACGATATTCAGGTCGTTGACCCTTGAGCCGCCCGGCACACAACACTACAATACTTACTTTATGATAATTTAAGATCCCTTGTGGGAAATATCTTTGTGTTTTATAAAATTAACTTCTTGTCGTAAGAGGCGACTAAGGGAAAACACGATGCAAATACCATCTTTGCGTAGAGACGGAAAACTCGACATCAAACCCTATACGACTGCCTCGTTGGTCTCGTGGGCATAAATGTGCGCGTGGGATCGGGGTCCCGGGTTCGATTCCTGGGTCGGGCAGTGTTATTGGGTTTTTCTGTCAAGACATTCTCAGTAGCCGCACGGAGTCTGGAAATGTGCCCGGTACGGCAATAGGCTCGCCCCTTATTACGTGGGACTAAGGTATGTCTGGCGAAAAGTGGGTGTAGAAATACACCTCTGCCTACCCCTTCGGGGATAAAAGGCGTGACGTTATGTATGTATGTATGTATATTTATTACTAGGTATTTAAGTAAAATCATGGTATATCGCTTTTTCATTGGGTTACGTAAGACAAACGGCAGTCTCGGTGTAGTTTGAGTAATATACTGTAATTCCTGGTTATACTTTGACGATGTTATCAAAGTCTAACTAGACTAGAGGATGCCCGCGGTTACACCCGCGTTATTTAACGCTACTGCTCTGCTCGCGTCGCTCATAGGGTGATGTTATATAGCCTATAACCTTCCTCTATAAATGGGCTATCTAACACGGAAATATTTTTTCAAATCGGTCCAGAAGCTCCTGAGATTAGCGCGTTCAACCAAACAGACAATCTCTTCAGCTTTTTATATTAGTAGGTATAAGATAAGATCATTTTCCTAGCGTTATCCCAGTTTCAATCTGGGGTCCGCTTACTAGTCTAACCGGATTTGGCTGAATATTAGCTTTTCCACAGAGTGACTGCCTGTCTAACCTCCACAATCCGAAGGGATAGCCATATTCTACGGTTTAGACTAGTTTCAGTTTATTTAGAAGGTACTGACGCCCTGTAACGACTGTCAAAGATCTTCATGACAACCGGGACCGACGGCTTAACGTGCTCTCCGAGACACGGGGCAAGCGATAATTTATAATCCAATACGCACATAACTCCGAAAAGTCATTGGTGCGTGCCGTGGATTCGAACCCGATACTCTCTGCATGGCAGTCTGTTGGTATCTCCACTGGGCTATCGCCGCCTCTAGTAGGTACCTATAAGATAAGATATGACAGAATATTACCCAAACTTTAATATTCAAACGGTAATATTCTGTCATATCTGGTTAGACTTTGATATGACGCCATCGAGATGACGCTAGGAATTAATGTAGCTATTATAAACTATTTCAAATCTGTGAAGCAATTAAGTAACACTTTAAACTCCAAAACACTTGCAAGTTTTATTTTTTGGCAGGATATGTTTCTTACAGCACTGTTGCAAACGTCATGCTCACAGAAGTACTATATCCGTATTAAATGACATTACAATATTAACTACAAACATAGTTGATATTCTTCGCGGAAAATTAGCGGTTGTATGTTCAGGGAGTGGAGTGTGTGTACAATCGGAATATTCGCGGAACTTGTAGACCAGTAACGTAGTGTGTTTTAGAGCTTCTTTGAACGCCGCGCCGTGCCACTCGTAATAACTGCCATTCATGTTAAGTGTGATCACAAATGCAAAAAAACATCACGTTATGCATATCAATTAACATATCACATTGGTACACATCCCGAAAAACTATTTAAAATGTAAGTTGACTACGACAGTGATAATGATTATTTATCGCAGCACCCCATTTACCTTAAATTTTAACCGAAACATGGAATCGCCCTTATCGTAATTTATTAAAGCGTGCCGAACATAATAAATACACTTTATAACATCTTAACGCGAAAATCTCGTTATACAGTCTTGAGCCTATATATATTTGTGAAGTTTTATAAAACGGATCTTGCTATTTGGCAATTTACATACATACATAGTCTCACGCCTATATCCCTGAATAGGTAGGCAGAGGTATATTGCTACAGCCACTTTTCGCCAGATTTATTTTAGTCCTGCGTAATAGAGGGCGAGCCTATTGCCGTACCGGGCACATTACCTGACTCCGTGCTGCTACTTCTAGAATTTCCTAACAGAAAACCCAATAACACTTTGCCCGACCCGGGGATCGAACCCAAGACCCCAATACTTTAGACTGTTACAAACAAGGTCCATTTGAGTAGCTTTAAGTGGGAGTCAATAATAATTCAACGATATCATCATGTTTAATATTCACCCTATACGTTACACAAATGGCAAACAATGTAATAATAATAATAATAATCATCTTTATTATACAAATGCCAAAGAAACTACATTAATGGATCATAACAAAAAGAAAAATAACAGATAGTACAATAGGCGGCCTTATCACTATCAAGCAATCTCTTACAGGCAACCTTTGGATGGATAAGAAGAACACGGATTCAGAAAAGGGTAGTTTGGCGATCTTTAGGTACTGATTTAGATTTATAATACAAATACTTACATACACATAAATAAGTACATACATAGATAAATAACTATATACACAATACATAACTATATACATACATAAATAATTATACAATACATATATATTATATTATTCATACATAAATTAGTGATAAATAAAGGAAAGGAAATAGAAAAATAAGAATTACAAGAGTAGTAAGATTAAAGAGACAAGTAGTATTCTTTGAGTAACTTTTTAAACGATGTTATTGTTTGAGCTTGTTTAATTGGCATCGGCAATGCATTCCACAAGCGAGCAGCTTGGACGGTAAAAGATTTATCGTAAAATCTACTGGAATGCATTGGTATAGCCAGTCTCAGATTCACCGATGACCTCAGAGATCTAGAATGCGTGTCAAAAAGAAACTCGAACCGTTCCTTTAAGTAATGGGGAGTACAAGGATTAAAGAGAACGTTATAAAGTAATGATAGTATGTGAATATTCCGTCGAAGGCGAATTGGGAGCCACTTGAGCGAATTGCGGAAATTGGAAACGTGATCATATTTGCGCAATCCAAATATGAATCTTATACATAAGTTTTGAAGGCGCTCAAGCTTATCGAGTTGCTCCTCTGTGAGATCTAGATAGCTGACATCAGCATAGTCAAGGATAGGTAAAAGAAGAGAATTTGCAAGCGCAATCTTGGTGGCAGTCGGCAGAAAGTTTCGCAATCTTCGCAACGTTCCAGCCGCAGAAAACAATTTTCTGCTAACTTCCCTAATTTGAGGGCCCCAGGATAACGTTTTATCGATATAAACTCCTAAGTCCTTCACGCAATCACTTATAGGTAAAGGAATACCATTAACGTTGACTTGTGGTAAACAAGTCCGGTCTACACGCGCAATCAGCCTGGGACTACCGACAACAATAATCTGCGTTTTCGTAGGGTTGATTTGAAGGCCAAATCTGAGGCTCCATGCAGCTATACGATCCAAATCAGAGTTGATAATACGAATTGCTTCAGACAACTCATGTTCAGGAGCTTGAGTGTAAATTTGGAGATCATCTGCATAAAGGTGGTAGGATGACTGAAGTTGATAAGAGATAGACTTTATAAAAATTGAGAAAAGTAGAGGAGATAGAACGCCACCCTGTGGAACGCCGACTGTAGACGTACGCTGTCGACGACCAAACAGGTAACTGTGAAACCAATCAATCACTGGTGGAGATATGTTAATGGAGCGCAATATGCCAAGCAGAATATGGAAATCAATAGTTTTGAAGGCATTACTAAAATCAAGTAGACAGAGAACAGTCACGTTGCCATTTTCCATACCGAGCCTGATGTCGTCGGTAATGTTGATCAGTGCCGTAACCGTGCTGTGACCTGGGCGGAAACCGGATTGGAGTGGATTGAAAAGAAGGTTTTTATTGAGGAATGTGCTAAGTTGGGCATGGACAAGGCGTTCGAGCACTTTAGAAAGGAATGGTAGGACGGAGATTGGCCGGTACTCAGAAAAAGAAGACGGATTGGGTTTTTTAGGTAAAGGAATTATTTGGGCGTCTTTCCATACGGTGGGAAAAACGCCCCCAGATAGGGAATAATTAAAAATATGACCCAGGATGGGAAGGATTTCATCTAATATGGGAAGGATCATTTTCCGGCTGATACAATCATTACCGACTGCGTTAGATGCAATGGATAATACGCTCCTTTTAACATCACACTCAGATAGTTGATTAAAGACGAAAGATGGATAGTTTGGGGTTGGAAGCAATGAATGATCATGTAAAGTGCTAGCTTTGATAGTCTGATCAAATATAGACGAAGTAGTGAAATGTCTATTTAGAGAATTAATATCAATTTTATCAGAAGCAAGATCATGTGAAGATTTTCCAACTCCCAAAGTTTTTAGAAACTTCCAGACCTTAGCCGGATCTTCATTCTCAACAGAGCTATGGATGTATTGGCGTTGTGCTTTCCTACACACCTTTTTACAGTGATTTCTGATAGCAATGTAGTTGTTCCAGTTGCTAGAAGTAGGTCGACATTTATATTTAGTTTTAGCTATAGCTTTCTTAGACAACAGAACTTTAATTTCAGAGGTTAGCCAAGGTGATGGTAATTGTCTAACTCTAATCGCACGGACTGGTGCATGGACATCGTATAGACCAATAATCGCGCTACTGAATAATTGAACTTTCTCGTCAATGGTCTCTGCGCTCTGTAAAGGACTCCAGTCGATCAAACTTGCATCTGTACGAAGGTTATCTACATTCATGCCGCCAAAATTACGTTGCAGAAGAATTTTTGTTTTTGTCTTAGGAAGACGAAGTTTATAGGACAGAAAGATAAGGTCATGGTATGAAAAAGCATCAGCTGGAAGCTGCCCATGCTTGGCGACAAGAGAAGGTGAGGAGACAAACATAAGATCGAGGAGAGAAGGAGAAGAATTTGGAAAGTTATGTGTAGCATTTAAAGGGAGGATGGACAGATTACAAGATTCGACAATACTACACAAGGAAGATGAGCGCGAATCCTTTTTCAATAAACAAGTGTTGAAATCACCCATGACTATGGTATGACTGTAAGCTGGAGCAAGATTTTCTAAAATTCGTTCGAAAGAAGAGAAGTAATTTACACGAGAGTTAGGGGAATAGAAAACACCAAGCAGGACCTTGGTGTAAGCCAGATCTAGATCCACAAAGAGATGCTCGCCGGCATTAAGCGGTGGAGGTTGTGCTGACATACTAACAATATTGAAAGGAATATGCGTACGGAGATAAATGGCAACACCACCTCCACCGCTCTCGGTACGATCATTTCTTATGAGTCGGAAATTAGGAAGAGAGTAAGAAACAGACGATAAGCAAGGTTTTAACCAAGATTCGGAAACTAGAATAGCGTGGATATTCTTACAGTCAAAAGTGGTCAGCATATCCTGGAAATGGGCCGGAATACTCTGAGCATTAATATGAACGACATTAAAGTTCCCGGGTACATCGGCAAACTCACACTGCAGATTTTCAGCAAGAGAAGGAATGCTTTCGAAACTATTGTTATGGCTACTCACGGAAAAAAACTATCGTTATCACTACTTAGTAACTGATCTAACATAATATAAAAATAAATATACTAAATAATAAATAAATAAACTAATAAAAATTAAGTACTAACTAAGTTTATCTAATTTTATCCACCTGCCAGTTGCGTGCTTACAAATTACAAAATTAAAAGAAAAACGTACAAATTGCACTGGTTGACGACAAAAGAAAAAATAAAAAACAAGAATATAAGTAACAGATCTCTATCGATACATAAATCGATACTAATATAATAAGTAATTTTATTGTAAGTTGCAACATCCGGGCTTTGTCTTAGGTAGGCAAGGATTAAAATATTCATAGATAAATGTCGTATGTATTTTATAGCATCAGTAATTAAGGAATCAATAAAAATAATATTATATAAATATACCTACTTATAAAGGGAAAGGAATAAATAAATATAAAAAGGTAAGCAAAATTATGTAAATATATTTATAGGGAATAAATATTTATATGCATTATGAAAGAATATTTTAATAAGAGTAAAGAGTTTATAATTATTCACAGCTCAGTTTCTAAACGTTTCCGATCTCGAAAACGAAACGCAGTTTGACACTGACAGCCGCTAACTGTCAATAAACTTGTAAAGTTGACAATACCTAGTGAACATATTACATAAATTTAATACAGGAGGTGGAATAATATTTATAAGAAAGAAAAGTTGATTAGTTAGGAAATCGGAAACAAAAGTAAAAAAGTAGAAGGTATTAAGTATTAAGAATTAGAGTTATTAAAAGATAGGGTAAAAGTGTAAGATATATGTACATACAAAGGAAACAAACCACGGATGCCGCAACTACTGTGATGCATACAACCTATTTCTTCGTGGCCGCAGCTCGTTTGGTCTTCCCAGCCACTGGTTTCTCAGCAGCTGGCGTCTTTTGAATGCTCGTCTTAATCCGGTTGAGATCAACAAGCGAAGAAATACGGTGCTGTGACCCGTCGGGGCATCCATCTAACACAAAAATATTACCTTCTCGTGTCCAACTATTTGTGACTCCGAATCGGTGCCTTGCTGTCATGAATATGTCGTGCCGTGTCTTAGTAAGAAATTCAGACATAGTTGTGCCGCTACCTTTCAGTTTGGTCTTGGAGAACCAAACCTTGTCCCGGATCGCTGTCTGCTGGAACTTAACTAAGATGGGTCTCGGCTTGTTTGACCCAGATGGACGGCCCATGCGGTGACTCCGCTTGATGTCATCCTTTAAGATCTCAGGTAGATGAAGACTATGACCTATGACATCCATGACTGTCTGAACTGGATCTTCATTTTTAGGTTCAGCGACACCGTGAATTAACAGCATTTTACGGCGGCTGCGCATCTCCATTCTGTCCACTTCGCATGCCAGCAGCTCCATCTGTCTTTGAAAAGCTCCAATTGTCTCCATTACGAATGTCCGGAAGGTTGAAAAATCAGCTGCCAGACTTGATAAGCTGGGTGCACTGGTGTGTTTGGCAGTTTTTTGAAGTTCAGCCTCAAAGTTGGCCATGCGCTCCTCAATGCCAGCCATAGTGGTGGAAAATGAAGTTTTTATTGCCTCAACGCTGTCCATGGCAAATATGTGATGGTGCAAACTTGTAAACTAAATTATGAAGCAGGAATAAACACTAAACTGGTAGGTGTTTATGTTAACAAAACAGTAATAACATTTATTTAAAAAAAAATGATAAAATTACTATTTTTAAATGATTAAAAAAAAATGTATTGCATTAAGCTAAATTAAATTAATATGCTTTTAGTTTTTACATGCTTAATTATGCTATGAGAGCCATGAAGCAATCGTAGCTACATAATATTTGTAAATATTTTATGATTAATTATGCTATGAGAGCCATGAAGCAATCGTAGCTACATAATATTTGTAAATATTTTATGATTAATTATGCTATGAGAGCCATGAAGCAATCGTAGCTACATAATATGTGTAAATATTTTATGATTAATTATGCTATGAGAGACATGAAGCAATCGTAGCTACATAATATTTGTAAATATTTTATGATTAATTATGCTATGAGAGCCATGAAGCAATCGTAGCTACATAATATTTGTAAATATTTTATGATTAATTATGCTATGAGAGCCATGAAGCAATCGTAGCTACATAATATTTGTAAATATTTTATGATTAATTATGCTATGAGAGCCATGAAGCAATCGTAGCTACATAATATGTGTAAATATTTTATGATTAATTATGCTATGAGAGACATGAAGCAATCGTAGCTACATAATATTTGTAAATATTTTATGATTAATTATGCTATGAGAGCCATGAAGCAAGCAATCGTAGCTACATAATATTTGTAAATATTTTATGATTAATTATGCTATAAGAGCCATGAAGCAATTGTAGCTACATAATATTTGTAAATATTTTATGATTAATTATGCTATGAGAGCCATGAAGCAATCGTAGCTACATAATATTTGTAAATATTTTATGATTAATTATGCTATGAGAGCCATGAAGCAATCGTAGCTACATAATATTTGTAAATATTTTATGATTAATTATGCTATGAGAGCCATGAAGCAATCGTAGCTACATAATATTTGTCTTGTCTACCTTCCTGTAGTCGCGATAACTAACACCAACATGGGCGAAGTCGTGGCCAAAGTCTACACAATTATGCATCTAACTCTAAAATTCACGCATTTTATATACGATCTTGATGCCAAAAGCGCGGTAAATCCAGAGATGAAATATGGTATTTTCTTGGGCTTATTGATATATTATAATTTGGTAATTTCAAGATGAAATATGGTTTTATCTCAGGTGAATGCTGAGTGCACAGAATGTGAGATGAGCTACACTCTCGGAGCGGTTTGTTTGGACTCGTTTGACATTCATGCCGAGTGCCGCTCTAATTAATTACATGGACCGCTCTGAGGCACAATGCCCGCCAGCGGCATTATTTTAATTTATAGAAAGCTATGCTAACGTATTTTATCGCTACAGTTTGTAGTTCTTGCTTAATTAAGAAGTAGTTCTCATATGGACGGCAACGACGCAATTGTGTGTAATTTTCTTTGCACAAAATTTCGACTTGGCCATCGTGATAGATTTGCCCTCTCGTAGTGAAAAGAGGCTTGTGCTCAGTACTTATTAATACAATTTATATACAGGACTCATGACGATGATGAGTGGCATAGCACTCACAAAAGCTCTCATCTCTATAAGTTCTAAAATGAACTTTGAATACGTAATAAACGCTTATTACCCAATTTAAGGCTATCAACTATTCATGAGTTTTCACCCATAAATAACATTCTTCTTACAAATAATTCAACAAGCTAACATTGTGCGCGTTAATTAACTATAAATTCAATTAGGTCGAAATTGTTCCGAAGCTGATCGCATGTGAGTAAGCCTTTTAATCGACCAACTTCCAAAGTTCAAGAATATGCATAATTACTTCGTCTTGCATGTTTGTTATAATTATGCACGAGACGTCGTGAACAAGGGTGTGTGTTTTGACATATGCTTTGCAAATTATAAGCACGAAAACGAAACTTATTATATGTTTGACTTATAATTGATTTAATGAAAAATTAAACTATCACGTTATTAGCTTTCGATACTTATTTCGTAGATCAGTGAACCTCATACTCCTCATACATCATACATATCAGCACGTATTACCACTAAAATTACGTAGGTAGCTCATTATACGGCGGACCCTGAATGTGTTCTAATAACCATAAGTTAAAATATTGTGCCCACCTGTTCTCGGATAATGCTGTTTAACATTAAATAATGTAGGTTAAACAACAATTATGGTTTGCTGGGAAGCGGCAATCATCACTGACGGTTGAATTCAATTTATTTTCATAAAATGGGTGAATTTTCAACTTTTGGTAGATGTCTATATCGTTCATCACCAATAATTTTGCGTTTTAGTCCAATGCGATTAGGTTTACCCAAATCCTATCAAATAGCTACAATTGAGAAAACAAAAGGCAAATGGAAAGTTTGAGCTAATCTCATAGGCGTCTCAAAGGTGTCCATTGCAGAATGGCATCCTTATAAATAATATTGCTAATGTTTTAATTTCAGTTTTTATACGAATACGTGAGCAAAAACCAGTTGGCAGCCTAACCTAATTAGTTAACTCACTTACTTCAACAAAAAAATCGCGGTATTTATTTGATTCCTAGAAACTCGATCGACTGGACTTCAGTTGATACGGATATGTAAAAATTATATAATTAGGTCAAGTGCCCAGGGACATACCTGACATAAATGAAGGTAATTAGAATAGACCCCCGATCACCTGTCAAACTGATTCTTTTGGGATTCACCACTACCACTTGCTTGGTTTAATTTCGATTTGTAGTCACTTCTATTGATAGTTCTCATGCGCAATTAATGCTGCCGGTGTGATTGAGAAATAGGAGTGTGCTCAGACTATAGATGCAACCAAAATTGCGGTTACAACGAAGGGTAGCAGAAATAACAGAAGAAGATGAATTGTGAGAAAGAAAAAGGAAACATAAGCATGTAGACGAAGATGTATATGATGATAAGTAGACAAGGAAATAACCAGTGGACTTAAAAGGAAAGAGTTGTTTGGCAAAGGAAAATGGGCTCGAGAAAGTACCTAATTAAAACTCTAGTGCTCTCACCCACAGGAATGTAAATCCAATTCAGTCTAGCATACGTTTGTTACAAGATTAGAGTAAGAAATTTTATTGCTGGCAGGCTCTGGTCTTACACGTGGATACGAGTGAATTCTCACAACGTTTTGGCATAATTATTCCTATAAATTTCTGCAAACACGAGAAAAGCATGCACCGACGATTTTCTTATCAAAGTGTTTTGTCCTACCAGAAGCTTTAACCTGCGAATGTTGGCATCAGCTGACCGGCTGCTTGCCAAAATCTTTGTCAGTAAAAAGGATAACCTTGTTTGCAACATGGCAATGTATACCATGACTGCACCAAATGCCAACTTGCATGTTATAGCACCTTCTCTTATTGAACAACATCTCAATCCCGGCCGCACAATGTAACAAAATTTAGGAGCTGATAGTATTAACAACATGGGTTTGAATTGTGTATCTTAAGTTCCGAACCACAAGGTTCAATTTAGTTAGTATTAAATTGGACCAAAGTTTTTGTCAAAATGCGTGACGAAGCCGTTATTGATTTTTAATTATGTTACACGAAGCAACCGTTTACAGAGCGAAGGAAAAATATCAAACTGCCTTTAAGTACAGAACTTAAGTATACAATACTTATGCCTTAATCGATTTTAAAGTTCTTGAAAATAGCTGTGTGTTTGACGAGTTAACAGTTTTTAGTTGCTTCTCATTTCTTGATTCATGGTTGAGATTTACAAACATAAATATTCACAAGTTGTACCACAAATCACTTAATAAATTATTTATAATTATTTTTAATAAAATAGTTCTTAATGATATAAGTTAACAACGTGAAATAATATTTTAAATATGGATGACCTTAAAAGAATAAGCAATATTTTAATAATTTTTTGGTCGCGACTTCATTGAGCTTACTATTGAAGTTGTAATTACTGTTTGTAAAAACAAATAACTTAATGAATACCGTAATTTTCAGTTTTTGTAAAGTTTTGTTTTAGACTATGTTGAAAAGAAAACCAAATACCGTTGACGAAGAAACAAAGAACAATCAACATTATGTATGTAAAATTACTGTTCTGCTTGATAGCTGATCACGGTAGAGCCCGAATGAAACTATAGATACTAAACTTTATACAGTGGTTTCCTTTTATACGTTAGTCATCCACTTGGTAAGGATTTTTAAATTTCCATCCCTAAGGGCGTTAAATAGGGGTAGGAAATATCACGTTGATGGTAATGAGTCATTACCATTTATTCTAATAGTCGTTAGTAATTACTATGGACACATACATACACGAATCTATACTCCCAATACCGTGTGCCCAAATCTAAGCATTATGACAAAAGTTTTAGTATGCCATCAAGTTCATTGATTGAATGCATCATTAATACCATACTAAAATTGCAGCACTTATATCTTTTAATCCTTAAAAATATTTTTTTACGCTCATCCCCCTGAAAACACGTACGCGAGATTTCAGTGAGCACCTATAGTAGTATTTCCACGTATTGTTTGTTTATGTTAATTAAGCCGTGTGACGGGCTCATTTAAATTTCCCAAAGTACGAGCACCTACTAGCTGTAATTAAAAGCCAGTGCTCCTCTGGCACAATTCACCCAATTAATATAACAATTCCCTATTCACCTGTGTGTAATTATCTCGGATAAGATCATACCTGTGATTATTCCGCGGCTTCGTAACATATGTAGGTATGTTGGCTTACAATCTGCTTTGTATTTGATGTAGGTTTCGTAATACGTTGCAAATAGGAAGTCTACTTAGTGTGTTATCGCTATACTTAGTCTGTATACTTAGGTACGTTGTTTACAAGAGATGGTAAGAATGAAGAAGATATTGAAAGAAGAGTGAATGTAGGTAATAGTGTGACTGGAGCTCTGAAGGCATTTATGAACAGTCAAAGCGTGTCCAAAAAGGCACGTTTGGCTGTGCATAGAGGGGTGTTAGTGCCTACAATTATGTATGGTAGTGAAAGTTGGGTATGGCAGAAGAGACTTGAAAGTAGAATAAATGCTGTAGAAATGAGAGAACTGAGAAGTATGTGTGATGTATCTCTGACCGACAGAGTAAAGAATAGTGTGATAAGAGAGTGGTGTGGGGTAAAAGAAGATGTAATGACAGGCATCGAGAAAGACATGTTAAGATGATTTGAGCACATGGAGAGGATGGATGACGAAAGACTGACAAAGAAGATAATTATATAAGGCAAATGTCAATGGGACAGGGCGAAGAGGAAGACCTAGGCGGACGTTCTCTGACCAGATTGGAGACATCCTAAAAAAAGGACAAGTCAGAAGTACCCTAAACAGAAGAGCATGCATGAGAAACTTGATGGAAGTGAATGAAGCAAGAGAGGTATGTCAGGATCATTGCAAATGGCGTTCCGTAGTCTCTGCCTACCCCTCCGGGAAACAGGCATGGGTCTATGTATGTATGTATGTTATCGCGTGCGTCTTGATATCCATTATGATGAAATAGACTTATTAGTGTAACGTTCAAGAAAAATCACGATGTGAAAACTCCTTGGGTATTGATGACAATCAATGATCACGCTCTCTTTTATACATTTCGGCATTCGCTACAAACTTATTTACGTATGCGCAAGTGTTGTACTTAACAGTTGTGTGATCCATTAAAAGACTTGTCTAATTTTAAGCCAATCGCGACACATAAGCCACTCCTAGTGCAAGTTGACGGGGTCGCGGCAAAGTAAATGCTTGTCGAAAATCCAGGTGCAAAATATTTGCTTAAAGAAATATTTATTACAAAAAGATTTCTTCGTATAGATCGTTTACAGACACTTATTTGAGTTTAGTGAACTAATCCATCGCTTGTTATGATTGATGATAGTCTATCTATATTGTATGAAGCGCAGGTGTCAGTTATAGGAAGGTAATACACGCACGGCCTGTGTTTATACTTTTCTTGTCTGACGTGTAATTTAATTATTACTCGTGTCTAAAGTGTCGACTATAATAACGAAACAAACTCCTTAAAGCTCATGATCTTTTCACTTTTGCCGGCCTTTCTCTCGCCGTGTCCGCATAAAATTAAACTCGCTTCGTGCATCTTTAATATGTGTGTAAAACTTATTTTACTTCTAAGCTTATAGACAACTCTCGAACCCACAGCACTCGGAGCAGTGACGGCACGATTGGTGTAGTGGTTGAAGCAGCCGCCTCGCCGCTTGACACTGTGCCCAGTGTTGTGGGTTCGATCCCGATTTAGTCCGAGTGCGGGAGTAAAATTAAAAAATATAAAAACTCAGGGCACACTGACATTTCGAAGTTATATGCGTGTCAAAATGCTAATGCAAATACCAATCCCCATCGCAAAACCAACTGAACTCAACCAGGACTATTCCAAGCCGATTATATTAAATGAAATTGGTAATATCTACATATTACGGCGGCAGCAGTAGTGAAATAATTGTTAGCTGGAAACCGACAGACTTTATTTGTCAACTGTTACCGTTTACAAATAAGTCAACAAGCTAAAATTGTGAGCGTTAATAAGCTATAAATTAAATTTGGTCGAAATTGTTCCGAAGCTGAATGCACGTGAGTAAGCGTGGCGTTTTAATCGACCAACTTCCTAAGTTCAAGAATATGCATAATTACTTTGTCTTGCATGTTCATTATAATTATGCACGAGACTTCGTGCAAAAGGGCCTGTGTTTTGACATATGCTTTGCAAATTATAAGCACGAATAGCGCTTAAAGGAATATAATTAATGATTATGAAGATAAGGCAATAACGGTAAAGCGGTTATAAAGTTTCTAACTTTGCGCAAGGCTGTTGTGTAGATAAGTGTATATTTGTTAAATATAATTCTGCATTTAGCCTATAACATAGCCGTGTGGTTGACGGCATAGAATACAAGTGTCCCTTATCTTCCCGTGGGTGTCGTAAGAAGCGACTAAGGGATGACACGATGCAAATACCATCTTTGCGTAGAGACGGAAAACTCGACATCAAACCCTATACGACTGCCTCGTTTGTCTCGCGGTATAAATGTGCGCGTGGGATCTGTAGGTCCCGGGTCCGATTCCTGGGTCGGGCAGTGTTATTGGGTTTTTCTGTCACGAAATTCTCACTAGCACCATGAAGTCTGGAAATGTGTCCAGTACGGTAATAGGCTCGCCCCTTATTACGTGGGACTAAAGTATATCTGGCGAAAAGTGTGTGTAGAAATACACCTCTACCTACCTCTTCGGGGTTATAGGCGTGAGACTATGTACGTATGTATGTGTAGTTCTGCATTTCGTGGGTGGCTTAGCTGCAGAGTAAGCGACCATAGCGTCTCAATCAAGACGAAAGCTTACAGTCAACGCGTTCAGCAGTTGGTGCAACGCCCGATTTCTCGCTGCTCGTTTTAGATGTACAGTCCAATAAACTATAAATATAAAGACATAGAGTATTAACATTGTACTAGCTTTTGAACACGTACTTGAGAACCAGGATATGTGCCGCGCAGTTGGATGTTCTCGGTTGAGATTGGCCGTTTTGCTCAAAATTTGATCCGTAGGAGATTATATTCAGTAAGACGTTCTTTATCGAAGACTCCAATTGGTAATTAAAATAAGAATCATAAATTTCCTCTCTGCTTGAGTCGAGAAGTCAAACTTATTATATGTTTGACTTATAATTGATTTAATGAAAAATTAAACTATCACGTTATTAGCTTTCGATACTTATTTCGTAGATCAGTGAACCTCATACTCCTCATACATCATACATATCAGCACGTATTACCACTAAAATTACGTAGGTAGCTCATTATACGGCGGACCCTGAATGTGTTCCCACCTGTTCTCGGATAATGCAGTTTAACATTAAATAATGTAGGTTAAATAACAATTATGGTTTGCTGGGAAGCGGCAATCATCACTGAAGGTTGAATTCAATTTATTTTCATAAAATGGGTGAATTTTCAACTTTTGGTAGATGTCTATATCGTTCATCACCAATAATTTTGCGTTTTTGTCGAATGCGATTAGGTTTACCCAAATCCTATCAAATAGCTACAATTGAGAAAACAAAAGGCAAATGGAAAGATTGAGCTTATCTCATAGGCGTCTCAAAGGTGTCCATTGCAGAATGGCATCCTTATAAATAATATTGCTAATGTTTTAATTTCAGTTTTTATACGAATATGTGAGCGAAAACCGGTTGGCAGCCTAACCTAATTAGTGAACTCACTTACTTCAACAAAAAATTCTCGGTACTTATTCAATTCCTGGAAACTCGATCGACTGGACTTCAGTTGACACGGATATATAACAATTATATAATTAGGTCAAGTTCCCAGGGACATACCTGACAATTAGAATAGACCCCCGATCACCTGTCAAAGTGATTCTTTTGGGATTCATCACTACCACTTGTTTGGTTTAATCTCGATTTGTTGTCACTTCTATTTATACTTTTTATGCGGAATTAATGTTGGCGGTGTGATTGAGAAATAGGAGTGTGCTCAGACTATAAATGCAACCAAAATTACGGGAGCAAAAAGGACAAAAAGAGGTGAACTATGAGAAGGAAAAAGGGAACATAAGCAAGTAGACGGAGATGTATATGATGATAAGTAGACAATGAAGTAACCAGTGGAGATAAAAGGGAAGAGTTGATAGGCAAAGGAAAATGGGCTCGAGAAAGTACCTAATTTAAAACTCTAGTGCTCTTACCTACAGGAACGTAGATCCAATTCAGTCTAGCAAACGTTTGTTTTAAGATTAGAGTATGACATTTTATTGCTGGCAGGCTCTTGTCTTACACGTGGATACAAGTGAATCCTCACAACGTTTTGGCACAATCGTTCCTATAAATTTCTGCAAACACGAGAAAAGCATGCACCGACGATTTTCTTATTAGAGTGTTTTGTCCTACCAGAAGCTTTAACGTGCGAATGTTGGCATCTGATGACCGGTTGCTTGCCAAAATCTTTGTCACTAAAAAGGATAACCTTGTTTGAAACATGGCATGTACACCATGACTGCACCAAATGCCAACTAGCATATTCTAGCACTTCCTCTAATTGAACAATATCTCAATTCCGGCCGCACACTGTAACATAATTTGGGGCCTGATAGAATTATCAACACGGGTTTGAATTGTGTATCTTAACTTCCGTAACACAAGGTTCAATTTAGTTAGTATTAAATTGGACCAAAGTTTTTGTCGAGAAGCGTGACCAAGCCGTTATTGATTTTTAATTATGTTACACGTTACACGAAGCAACCGTTTACAGAGCCAAGGAAAAATATCAAACTGCCTTTAAGTACAGAACTCAAGTACTACAATACTTACGCCTTAATCGATTTTTAAAGATATTGAAAATAGCTGTGTGTTTGACGAGTTAACAGTTTTTACTTGCTTTTAGGTTCTCGATTCATGGTTGAGTTACATACTTTAGTTTACAAATATAAATATTCTTAAGTTGTACCACATATCACTAAATAAATTATTTATAATTATTTTTATTAAAATAATTCTTAATAGTATAAGTTTACAAGGTGAAATAATATTTTAATTATGCATGACCTTAAAATAATACGCAATATTTTAATTAATTTAATGTCGCAACTTCATTGAACTTACTATTGAAGTTGTAATTACTGTTTGTAAAAACAAATAACTTAATGAATACCGTAATTTTCAGTTTTTGTAAAGTTTTGTTTTAGACTATGTTGAAAAGAAAACCAAATACCTTTGACGAAGAAACAAAGAACAATCAACATTATGTATGTAAAATTACTGTTCTGCTTGATAGCTGATCACGGTAGAGCCCAAACGAATGAAACTATAGATACTAAACTTTATACAGTGGTTTCCTTTTATACGTTAGACATCCACTTGGTAAGGATTTTAATTTCCCATCCCTAATGTCGTAAAATAGGGTTAGGAAATATCACGTTGATGGTAATGAGTCATTACCATTTATTCTAATAGTCGTTTGTAATTACTATGGACACATACATGCACAAATCTATACTCCCAATACCGTATGCACAAATCTAAGCATTATGACAAAAGTTTTAGTATGCCATCAAGTTCATTGATTTCATGAATCATTACCATACCATACTAAAAACGCAGCACTTATATCTTTTAATCCTTAGAAATATTTTTTACGCTCATCCTCCTGAAAACACGTACGCGAGATTTCAGTGAGCTCCTGTAGTAGTTTTCCACGTATTGTTTGTTTATGTTAACTAAGCCGTGTGACGGGCTCATTAAAATTTCCCAAAGTACGAGCACCTACTAGCGGTAATTAAAAGCCAGGGCTCCTCTGGCACAGTTAACCCAATTATTTAACAATTCTCTACTCATCTGTGTATAAATAATCTCGGATGAGATCGTACCTTTGATTATTCCACGGCTTCGTAACATATGTATATGTTGGCTTACAATCTGCTTTGTATTTGATGTAGGTTTCGTAATACGTTGCAAATAGGAATTCTACTTAATATGTTATCGCGTGCGCCTTGATATCCATTATAATGAAATAGACTTATTAGAGTAACGTTCATGAACAATCACGATGTAAAAACTCCTTTGGGTAGAAGGTGTAATCATAAATTGATGACAATTTATGATTACACCCTCTTTTATACATTTCGGCATTCGCTACAAACTTATTTACGTATGCGCAAGTGTCGCCGATTCGATTCGCGCAAAATATAAGAATTGTAACAGTTTTGTGTGATCCATTAAAGGACTTGTCTAATTTTAAGCTGATCGCGACACATAAGCCACTCCTAGTGCACGTTGACGGGGTCGCGGCAAAGTAATTGCTTGTCAAAAATCCAGGTGCAAAATATTTGCTTAAAGAAATATTTATTACAAAAAGATGCCTACCCTTTTGCGTCGTATAGATCGTTTACAGACACTTATTTGATTGTAGTGAACTAATCCATCGCTTGTTAAGATTGATGGTAGTCTATCTATATTGTATGAAGCGCAGGTGTCAGCTGTATGAAGGTAACACACGCACGGCCTGTGTTTATATTTTCTTGTCTGATGTGTAATTTAATTATTACTCGTGTCAAAAGTGTCGACTATAATAACGAAACAAACTCCTTAAATCTCATGATCTTTTCACTTTTGCCGGCCTTTCTCCCGCCGTGTCCACATAAAATTAAACTCGCTTCATGCATCTTCAAGATGTGTGTAAAACTTATTTTACTTCCTAGCTTATAGATAATACTCGAACCCACAACACTCGGGGCAGTGACTGCACGATTGGCGTAGTGGTTTAAGCAGCCGCCTCGCCGCTTGACACTGTGCCCAGTGTTGTGGATTCGATCCCGATTTAGTCCTAGTGCGGGAGTAAAAATATAAAAAAATTAAAACTCAAGGCGAGGATCACTGACATTTCGAAGTTATATGCGTGTCAAAATGCTAATGCAAATACCAATACCCATCGCAAAACCAACTGAACTCAACCAGGACAATGCCAAGCCGCTTATATAAAATGACTTATATGAAATGAGGAGATCCGCAGTAGAACCAAAGTCGCCGACATAGCTCTCCGGATAGCCAAGCTGAAGTGGCAGTGGGCAGGGCACATAGCTCGAAGAACCGATGGCCGTTGGGGCAGAAAGGTTCTGGAGTGGCGGCCACGTACCGGACGACGCAGCAGAGGTAGGCCCCCCGCATGGTGGACCGACGATCTAGTCAAGATCGCGGGAGGCGGTTGGATGCGGGAGGCTCAAGACCGGTCTGTGTGGAGAACCTTGGGGGAGGCTTATGTCCAGCAGTGGACGTTGTTTGGCTGATATGATTAAGGTAATACCTACATATGTTTACGGCGGCGGCAGTAGTGAAATAATAGTTAGCTGGAAACAGGCCGACTTTATTTGTCAACTGTTACCGTTTATGTCAAAAAAATATAACCTTATTAAGTCATAGAAGTAACACTAAAATAACAACAGCGGTTGCTATGATTGATATCTTCTTTCTAATGGCACATGCAGTATGATAGAAAGAGCTATCGATAGGTTTAGCAGCACGCTCTTAAAGCAGTCTTGTGGTAGCCAGACAGTAGACAAATCATAGAGTTAGGAAACCGAGTGTTGTTCGTAACAGTGATGATTTATCGATAAATATTTTGGGTCAATCGTCTAACTTTAGTACCTATGTATTGTGTCGATATATTTAAGCCATAGAAGTAAACAACAAAAATATTGAAATTGTAGTTTTTGCTGTCGACGCCTGACAGTGCTTTGCAAAGACTTGCCAGACAGACAGTACTAAAAAAAATCACGTGTTTAATTGTTCGTTTTAGCCATAAAATCTATTGACAAAAGTATTCATAAACTAATGAGCGATGCGTTGCGATGCGATGCTAAGAAACTGTCACTTAGATTATGTATTGCACGAATTATACCAGATTGGCTAATGCGACAGGCTTTGGCAATTTGTTTGCGCCGCATCATATCACGTTGCTTGCTATCGTTTACGTTGGACACTGCTCGATTTTTTTAGAGTTGTAGGTAATCCGATTTGTGATACGCCAGCATAAATGATTCGCCATGCCGAAGCTTGCGGGTTCGATTCCCGCTCAAGTCAAACATTTGAGTGCATGAATATGGATGTTTGTCTTGGTCTAGGTGGTACTATGTATAATCCTACTAATATTATATATGTGAAAGTTTGTGAAGATGGATGGATGGATGGATGGATGGATGGATGTTTGTTACTCTTTCACGCAAAAACTACTGAATGGATTTGGATGAAACTTTACAGTAATATACTTTATACATCAGAATAACACATAGGCTACAATTTATAAAAAAATGTATATTGCCATTGCCATACTATAAGGAAAAGTACCAACTAAGTCGGCGAAAATCCAGTATTATCCTTATTTGTTTGCTTGGGTCAAATTTAGTAATTGGAATTTTACCCCCTTCCTGATGATTGATCTGATATTTGGTATACACTCATATTGTCATCGAGATTAAAAGATAATATTTAAATGATTATAAATCCAGGATGGCCACCGATACAAAATGGCGAATCACATATTACTTCACAACAACCTCAATATGGGTATCAAATGAAAGGGTTTGATTGGTAGAATGGAGCTCACTATGAAAAATCTAAGATGGCCGCTAACACAAAATGGCGTCTTATTTATTTTCCACAAATACCTCGATATGGGTATCAAAGGAAAGGGCTTGATTCGTAGAATAGAGCTCACTATGAAAAATCCAAGATGGCTGTCGCAGCAAAATGGCTGATTACATATTTTGAATATTTTCCACAAATAACTCAATATGGGTAACAAATGAAAGGGTTTGATTGGTAGAATGCAGCTCACTATGAAAAATCCAAGATGGCCGCTGCCACAAAATGGCGAATTTCTTATTTTCCACAAATACTTCAATATGGGTATCAAATGAAAGGGTTTGATTGGTAGAATGGAGTTCACTATGAAAAATCTTAGATGGCCGCCGCCACAAAAAGGTGAATTACTTATTTTCCACAAATACCTCAATATGGGTATCAAATAAAAGAGCTTGATTCGTAAAATAGAGCTCACTATGAAAAATCCAAGATGGCTGTCGCCGCAAAATGGCGGATTTCATTTTTTCCACAAATAACTCAATATGGGTATCGAATGAAAGGGTTTGATTGGTAAAATGGAGCTCACTATGAAAAATCCAAGATGGCCGCTGCCACAAAATGGCGGATTATTTATTTTCCAATAATACCTCAATTTGGGTATCAAATGAAAGGGCTTGATTCGTAGAATAGAGCTCACTATGAAAAATCCAAGATGGCTGTCGCCGCAAAATGGCGGATTACATATTTTCCACAAATAACTCAATATGGGTATCGAATGAAAGGACTTGATTGGTAGAATAGGGCTCACTATATAAAATCCAAGATGGCTGCCGCCACAAATTGGCGGATTACATATTGCCACATATACCTCAATATGGGTATCTAATGAAAGGGTTTGATTGGTAGAATGGAGCTCACTATGAAAAATCCAAGATGGCCGCCACCACAAAAAGGTGAATTACTTATTTTCCACAAATACCTCAATACGGGTATTTAATTAAAGGGCTTGATTCGTAGAATAGAGCTCACTATGAAAAATAGAAGATGGCTGTCGCCGCAAAATGGCGTATTACATTTTTCCACAAATAACTAAATATGGGTATCGAATGAAAGGGCATGATTGGTAGAATAGGGCTCACTATGAATAATCTAAGATGGCTGTCGCCATAAAATGGCGGATGACATATTTTCCACAAATACCCCAATATGGGTATCAAATGAAAGGGCTTGATTGGCAGAATAGAGCTTACGATATAATTGACCTAAGCGCAGCGTTATTAAAAGCGCGAGAGTATGAGTTGGTGCGCTGAAGCGCAGTGGGGAGGAGGGGCGGTCTGATTTTGTACTTTCTGGTAATGCTTTCAGTTTTTATTTTTGCTGCAATTCTATTCAGTAGGTATATAATCTCTTCAATAACTTTAATAATATACACTACATACTAATCTTTACCTGAAGTTTGACGACTATAAGAACAAAAGTAATTTTAAGTACTTATTATCTGTTTATAATATATGTATGCTACACGGCTAATGTGCAGATCCGTTTGTAATGAAATTTGATATGGATAGTCTGAAACCTGGGGAAGTACAAAGGCTACTCTTTATTAAAATTTCATGCGGGCGAAGCCGCGGGCGAAAGCTAGTATGTAATATATTTACAAAAAGTGTATACCTATGTATGTTTATCGATTGTCTAGTACCCGTAGTACAAGATATGCTTAGTCTGGGACCAGATGGTGTTGTGTGAATGTGGAAGAATATTATATTATTTATTATATAGACTCACACCTGTATCCCCGAAGGGGTAGGCAGGGGTGTAATATTACCCACATTTCGCCATGAATTCTTAGGCCCCACGTAATTATAGTCTGTAACTGCAGCAAAGCGTAGTATTCGATCATAATTCTGTACGCGTAGTCAACATACCTAGATTACGCGTACCTACACTGGAACGCTTGGTCCGTACAAGGCTGTAGGTTAGGGCTCTATCAGACAGAGAGCGGTCACGCGGTCAAGCGTTCATGCGGTCAGTTTTGCGTTCTTTGTGTTACATTATGTTACATAGGGTCCTATCAGACAGAGAGCGGTCACGTGGTCTGTGTAACGTAATATAACACAAAGAACGCAAAACTGACCGCATGAGCGGTTGACCGCGTGACCGTTCTCTGTCTGATAGAGTCCTTAATAGACGCTTCGTTTAAGGTAGGTATCTAAGTAAATTATGTTATTAAACTGCGCTTACTATCAAACACGTGATAGAAAATTAGACCGCTGGACGTCTTTGTTTATTGCCAACTTAGCGACCACGGCCACCCACTGTCGCTTCTAATCCAACTACAGTTCTACATTCATGTCCGATAGTTTGTTTCCGTATTTATCCTTTATTTAAAAAACATCGATATCTCCTTTCACTGTCAAATTCCATCACTCCTTAGTGATGAGATTTGACAACACGGCTATTTAGAGAATGCAGTCAAAGATATGAGTCTGTAAGGAGTCCCTGCCTCTTTAAATGAGACGCGTAATTTGACGTTATTATTAACCAACTAAGACCAACTGACATTACATGTTGCACGTTCGGTATAAGGAAATATAGCTAGCATGTTCTCTCTAGTCTAAACGTAGTGCAACCTCTCTGGTTTATGTCGTATTATTGACGAGTTAGTGCGCTTACCCTAAGTATTATGCATTAAAATATCAATAGCGAATTAAGTTTTCTAAATTTTTTTTAATATTTATAGGCGGCAAACGAGCAGACGGCTCGCCTGATGGCAAGCAATTACCGCCGCCCATGGACACAAGCAACATCACAGGAGTCACAAGTGCGTTGCCGGCGCTTAGGGTTGGCAAAGGGGAAAGGGTGAAGAGTCGGATGAGGGAGAAGGAATGGGGGATTGGGCCTCGAAAACAACACACAACGAAACGCAACAGTTTAGGTAATGTTACCTTACGTCGATTTAGATTTAATAAATTATTATAAATGTGTATTGCCACTACCCCATTTCATGCCGAGGCTGTCATAAGAGGGACTAAGGAAAAGAGACGAAGCAAATAGAATATTAGCGAAAAGACTATTAAAACCCAATACCAGCGCGTGGTGAAGTAAATTAGGTGAGACTTGGGATTACGAAAGGCTCTTAAGCACTATTAGAAATTAAAATCGCCGATAGTAAATTTTTTCCATCGGTGCCTTGTGAATATACTGCACTATTCTTTTATTTTTATAGACACACGCCTGTATATCCGAAGGGGTAGACAGTAATAGGCGGCGAGCGTTTTGCCGTACCGGGCACATTTCCAGACTCTGTGCTGCTACTGAGAATTTCCTATAGTAAAAACCGAATAACACTTTGTCCGACCCGGGAATCGAACCCGAGACCTCCCAATGCCAAGCGCACATTTAAGCCGCGAGACCAACGAGGCAGTCCACTATTATAGTATATCAGAAACTAAAAGAAATGTATTAGTATTAGTAGTACTAGTAGAAAATTTGTAATTGATGCAATGTGAGTTATCTTTAAAATTCATGCGTTACTGGCTGACTGAAAAATAAGCTACAGCCAAAACTATTGAGCGTGTGAAGACAAAATTTGGCATGTATATTCCTTGTGGAGCGTAGGGTTGCATCAATAAGTCTCTCTTACGCTTGTATCCCCAAAGGGGTAGGCATAGGTGTAAATATTACAACCACATTTCGCCATGAATTTTTAGGTCCCACGTAATAGTGGGCGAGCCTATAGCCGTTACCGGACAGACGCCGGGCTGCTACTGAGTATTCAGAAAAACCCAGTTACACTTTTGCCCGTCCCGGGAATCGAACCCGGGACCTCCGATCAGCAGTTGCACACGCTATCCACTGGACCACGGAGGCAGTACTAAGAAGGGATTTCCTGAAATTCCCACGGGTTCGTGCAGAGCTGATTTAATAATAAAAAATGTGCCGGCGTAAATTTAAGGCAAACAGAAAATTTTATTTCGCGGGATTTGATATACACTACTTTTGTAAAGCTTAATATTTACTTTCTTCCATAATAATATAGATACATCATAATACTAACCCCATATTCTTCGTATATAAGTCATTAATAAGGCGTAAACCAGTAAATGTCAGACTGTTTAAGTGGTCGCGACAGCCGACTGGGCAAACAGGCTGTCGAACTAATAATTCAGTTCTAAAACCGTCGACTGATCGATAAGAATTACACAGAACACATGTAATATTTAGCTGTGACGTCGGAACCGCCATACTTGACAGTTGTAGTTTGTTTCATGTGTTACGTCTAATTCATTTTTATGGCAACAAGATTATTGGAATAAGTAAGAAAACTAGCGGACTGCTCTCTTGACTTCTGTTGACGGTGCATCAAATAAACTTTTGGGAGCGAAAAAAAACAACAATTTGCCTATGAGACAAACGAAAATTAAGTAGAACAGTTAGATTTACAGATCATTATTGATAAAAAGTATACGTCTAATACCTGTCTATGGTTAAATATGAAATTGCCAATTACTGAGTGGAAAGCCTGTAAACTATGATGACGAGACAGTGTGTCAATTATACGTCAAACAGAAACGTATGGCCAAAGAGCTCAGATATTTAGGCGCTCTGAAGACAAACTTTCTGTAACCCAATTGCCGCTTGGCGGCGTGGCAGTCGCGCTGTGACAGCTGTCTCTATGACAGTAAGAGAGACGAACGTTCCTCCTTGGTTCCTCCTGTGTATCTACCAAACGGCGCCAACTACGAACTAAACTGGCGACAATCCCACTTGGAATAGGCACACGAAATCCTTAAGAACTGCGCTTCTATATAAATCTGTTTTCATTGGGATGGCCTATGACACGGTGCCTTTACTTTCAGAACAATGACTCTTAAAAATCAAAAAGCCTGGCGTCACTGAAGTGTCTACAAAGATAAATCTCACATATTATATCTGATTTTACAATAATAGAATGAATATCGTATCCTAACTTTATGACGGAAAATAACCTTGGTTCCCATATTGTGACCGCCTGGTACATAAGGCCAGTATAAATGTGAAGTTTTAGACATTGGGACTAGTTTGTGTGCTTAAAACAAAGAGCCCGGGGTTTTCGGCGCGACCAATGCAGCATTTGCGGCCTTTTTGCTGGAGACTTGCCAAAAATCACCACCGAAAGAATGTTAGCTATTGAGTTAGAAATGTGAAAAGCGCTCAATGGAATACCAGGTATAATTGGGAGCTCATCAAAAAGAATCTTCTGACGCAGTGTGAGAGAGCTTTTACCAACAAATTTCTTTTCATATTGTAGTATTCGTATACTGATATCCCTGCTATATTATTATATATTCAAATTCTGGCCTTTGGGTTTGATCCCCACCCTGGATGAGCACTTACATGATGAGTATGGTCGCTTATTCTGTTTGGGTGTAATTTCTTTACAATATGTCTGTGGGTATTTAAGATTATTTATGTATGTATATCAGTTTTTTGTTGCTGATGCTATAAAGTCCAGGCTCTGCCTAATCATCATCATCAGCCTTTAACAGTCCACTGCTAGACTAGGCATCTCGTTTGAAAGGAGGAATTGGCCTACTACACCACGCTGGCCAAACGGGTTGGTATAGGGTTTGTATCAAATTTTCCTTCTCTTAAAGTGTTGTTCTATGCATAATAAGCTCCCTCTGTCGGCTTTCACGACACCCATGGGATGATTATGGGGTGGTGACAATCCGTAGTCTTAATCCGTCACCACACGGACGTATACTTACTCTGCCTAATACTTGTAATCAATTACTATAAGAAATAACGTTATAAGGAATTAAAAATAACTTGCTAAATGACTTCAGTACGATCTTTATTTTCTTGCTCAATTTGTCTTATGGCAGCACTCAAAATATAATTATGTAGCTTAGCCACTTAAAATATAATATTGTCTATAAGACATTGACCCATCTGACATTGGTGAAAACATGGTGTATCGACGGCAGATACGGCGGATACACAGACTCGATATGTCATTTGTGGAGGTGTGGAGGTGTGGCCGTATCAACATCACATGAAGACAGGACAAGGTCGTCGAGTCCCGGGGGCAACACGCTGTCAATTAGTTACTGCTCCCACTAATGATCCGACTAATTTATTAGTTTAAAGGGAAGTTTGCCTATAAATTGTAGGTGTCTATTAGAAAATTTTAAGAAGGAAACTTGGTGGTATGAGACAACTGCGTCGCTTTTGATTTGATTCGTCGTCATCTCTTGTGATTGATTGAAATGTTTTGATTTTATACTGTCTCGATTTGTATGCCATTGTAGGCCAAAATGTGAGAGAAAATAAAGTTAAATAAATATTCAATAATTAAATTGGACTGGTTACACTAACGAGATTAAAAACCATTTGTATATGATTTTTTCATAATGTAATCCGCGAAGTCAGAGCACTGGATAAGCCACTACAGCCAATAGATTAACTTCACATTTAATGTTCTCCTTTTAGCATAGTTAACATTTAGTAAACTTTATCTTTAAAAAAGGAGAACCTCAGAATAACTGCAAACTATTTACTTTATCACTACGCCATTTGTCTTTTTACAGGCGACCAGAGAAAGAGTGAGCACATAAATCGAACAACTGAAACCGTTGTCGATGTTAATTAGTTTCCGAAAGCTTGCGAAGCGAAGCGACGCGCGACGCCGCCATGTCGAAGTGCTTGAGGTTTTAGTTTTATCGATGAAATTTTGATAATCGAATGGGAATTCAAGTTTTCATGGATTGTTAAATAAGCTGATTGAGGTGGTATTTTTCACCTTTAAGCTTTTCACTACAGGCAGTAAATTTACCAACAGACGGTTTCAAGTTCAACCCATTGTTTGCACCATTGACCATTCGTAGTTATGTGCGCATTCGAATTGTTTATTATCGCCTGCCCCGTGCCTCGGAGTGCTCATTAAGCCGTAGGTCCCGGGTGCCTGAAGGTCCGAGACTGTCGTTTTGGGTTGTGGCTACCCTTGGAGAGACTGTCTTGCTAATATAATATTCTTATTCTTGATAAGCTAATATTCTGACGAGCCTGGTTCGTTGACTTGAATGCGGAGTTTAATTCACATGTATTCATTCTTATATATGAAGTATGAAGAACAGTCAAAACGCTTCACTCCTTTTGTCGACAGTCGAGTAAAAAAATAAATATAGACCTGCAATTGAACCACGGTAGTGGTAGCTTAAATCTTTATATATATATTTCTTGTGTGCGTGTGTATGTCACTGAACTCCTCCTAAACGACAGAACCGATTTTGATGAATTTTTTTGTGTAAGTTCAAGGGGACTTGAGAATGGTTTAGATTCACAATTTAGTACACTGGAAAATGTTTTTTTAGTTAATTTTTAATTCGTAAGTAGTTGTTGATTTTGGAATGTTTCATATTGGAACCGACCGACTGCGCTACCATCGCAGTGTCAAATCTATATTAGGTAATAATCTCTTCAAGGGCCACGGTAGACTCGATCCAAACCTTACCTGAAAAATAAAACATTAAAAAATAATGATTTCGAGTTGAAAACATATATCCGCAAAATTCGGATTGTCGAGTATTTTGTTAAATTCTAATGGTTCTGACAGACAAATCGCAGTCGCCATATTGGCCACTCTTTCGAAAAGATCGAAACGTCACTGATACCGGATAACATTTTGAGTACTACTAAGTCTAAGTACGAAGTAGTTTGTATGTGTAAATACTTTTTGCAGTGATATATTTCTTAAACAGTTATAACGACAATGTATCCGCCCAATAAAGGAGATTCGTGTTATCCCGAACATAGATGATATACAATAAACATAATAAAGTATATTATATATGATAACCAGAGAACCCCGAATTTACGCTAGCGAAGCCGCGGGCAAAAGCTAGTATACATATATATAAACGAGTAGGTTAGACATGAGAACTACTCCTCAATACTGGCTAGTACCTAACTGCAATTATCTACGTGATAACAAGCTTGAAGTCCAGTAGTGCTACGATTAGACTCTACGGTGTAATTACTTGCAACAATTGCAACGTGTTTATTATAAGACAATTAGTATACAAAGTAGCGCTCATAGCGATACTTGGCTAGCCGTTCGTAACAGATCGACAAAGTTAAGCAACGCTTGCACAGGTCACCACTTGCATGGGTGACCATGTATGGTATTTACATCTGAGCGCTATCGTGCTTCGGAGGGCACGTATAGCTGTCGGTCCCGGTTCTTGTCTAAGGATTAGGATCGTTCAGCCATGTTGGCGGCCTCCGGCGGGCTGACAACTGCGACACCAGTGTTGGCCATACACTCATATGAAAATAAAAAAAAACAAAGCATTATACATTTTTGGCGCAAAAAGCTGCACTGCAATGTGAAAGGTTTCAATATAAAGAAAGAGTGTTTGTAAGGCGCATACAAAATTGTTAAGTTTTTACTACCCACATACCTATTTTCGTATAATTAAAATAAATATAATAAGCATGCACACTTTGATAGATAACGATAAACAAGCCACATTCATGCATTGGCTAGAATCGTGTGCATTTAAAAGTTCTAAAAAGTACGCAAATCACAAATTATAATTTAATTCAAATATTTAATACTAAAACGACTTCAAGTGCTTCATTAAAGATTAATTCAGCGGTTTAATTTAATTTAAGTGCACGTGCTTTGCTTGTTTATTATTTATCAACCGCTGAGTTTTTTCATTATTCATACATGTATGCTAATAGTTTTTAAAGTGCTTCATAAAGTAGTACTTTAAAATAAAGCAAAGTTGGTCTCATCATAGGTAGTTACTCGAACATGATTCAAGGTTACTCCTGCAGACAAAGAACTTGCTTTGTATCTTATAAAGATAGATGGATCATTAGTTTGTAACTCTTCCACGCAAAACTACTGAATAGATTTTGATGAAACGAGGCAACAATATAGCTTAGATACTATCTACTGCACGCACGAAAGCTCACGTACTATTCTGACGTATTAGCTTTACTTATTGCAAAGTTTTTACAAAGTTGTGTTTGCGTGAAATGCATAGAATATTATCCTCATATACTTTTGCGTTTACCTATGTGTATATTGTGTATACATCGAAATAGACCTTATATCGCTGTAACCGCAACCTACACAGGCGGAGACGCGAGCCAAAATCTATCAAGTCTTTTTATATAAAATCCTTGCATTACTGACTGACAGACACCCTACAGCCGAAACTATGGGGCGCAGGAAACTGAAATTTGGCATGTATGTTCCTTGGGGACCGTAGGGGTGCAAAAGGGTAAGAAGGGATTTCCCGAAATTCCCACGGGATCAGCCGAAACGGGTAAATTTAAATAAAGTGCAGGCGTAGCTGCTGGCTTAGCTGCTAGCGTCCTCTAGCTACGAATATAATCCAAACAAGTAAAACCATTAATTTATGTCATACAAAGCATTACTTGCTATTTTACTTTGGGCGATTGAACATTGATTATATAACAGAGTTGCAAACTTTCGAATCATGTTAATATTAAGTTGTTGACTAATCGTTCGTTTATTCAATTATGTATTTGTAAATGACGTGTGTATAATAAAGTAATTTATAATGTCATGACTGCTTAAGAACTTTCAAGTTCAAATCGAGGCAATTAATAGGCCGCTTTGAATGTTGTTACGCATAAGCATAGCTTCTACTTTGCATTTTGACGACATTATTGTTACGAACAGCGATATTTAAAAAATAACGCTATCTATGTGCATTTGTTAACCTACGACATAATAATGAAAAAACAAGAGGATGCCCACAGCTACGCCCGCACATTTTATTTCAATTTAATTTTTGCTTGAATTTGTAAGAATTTTAGGAGATCCCTTCTTAGTGTTCAAAATTTTAGCTTCCTGCGCTAAACAGTTGTGACGACGTTGGCTGTAGCTTGTCTGTCAGTCAGTTAGTAACGCAAGGATTTTATATAAACAGAAGAGGTGCAGACTTGTTAAGGAGGTGAAGATTGTATTAGCAACGCTTTCGCTTTAAATTCTTATTTTGTCGCACTCAAAATATATGTAGCTGAGTATGCCACTTAAAGTATCATGTTATCTATAAGATATTGAATCATCTGATATCGTTGTAGACATGATGTATTGACGGCAGGTACGGCTACACAGTCTCGATATGTGTCATGTGTGGAGGTGTGGCCGGCGGTCAACATCACGTGAAGACAGGACAAGGTCGCCGCGTCCCGGAGGCAACACGCTGCCAATTAGTTACTGCTCCCACTAATGATCCAACAAGTTTATTAGTTTAAAGGAAAATTTGTCTAAAAGTGTCTGTTAGAAAGGTATATTATGGAGAAAAAGGTGATACGGGAACTGCACATTATTATAAAAGTTTATTGAAATATTTTGATTTTAAACGTTTTTTTCTTGTGTGCATCTAATAAGCTAGCCAAATGGAAATCTCTAGATTCAAAGTGGTATTCATACTTAAAATTAGCCGGTTGATGCGATTAAGGCCGTTTGCTATGTGAATATTTATATTGTAATCCGTGAAATCAGAGCGCTGGATATACCATAGTGCCAAAAAATAACTTCACACTGCCTCTTTTACTGCATATTATGTCTTAAAAATAAGAAACCTTTATCTTCTACAAAAGGAAACCTCTGAATAAGTCCAAACTATGTACTTTATCGCTACGCTATCTGTCTTTTTCCAGTCGCCCAGAGAAAAAGAGAACAAACAGAGAGAACTTCTGAAGCGGTTGTCGATATCAATTAGTTTCCGAAAGCTTGCGTAGCGATCCGACGCGCGACGCCGCCAAGGCGAATTGCTTGACGTTTTAGTTCTCTCCTCGAAATTTGGATAATCGAATAGAAATAGGGATTGATGTTTGCGTTTATCTGCTTAAAATTTATTTTTATTATATTCTATGTATATATTTTTTTTCTTCTCTTAAAAAATATACTTTTCACGCAGCAAATTTACTGTCAATTTGCTAGAATGCTCGCCACAACGTTTGTGAGAACTCCCTAAAACACTTGTTTGTTTTTCGGTTGTGTAACATGCGCAAGAATGCTCATTACAATGATTGGCTGCCCGTTTGGCGTAGTGGTTTAAGCGGCCGCCTTGGCGCTTGACGCTGGGCCGAGCGTTGTGGGTTCGATTCCCACACGAGACAACACTTTGTGTGATCCATATAAATCCATTCATAAACTGTTGTTATAAGTCTGGGTGATCATTGCGATACAGGATTTATTCCTAGTGCGGGAGATGTATTTTTAAAAAGCACTATAATAGAGATAACAAAGTATTTATGTTAAATCTATTTACTGCGAAGATTTTGTATACAAATCTATTATGTAGTAGGTACACCATTAGCTACCCGATTTCGCTTACTTAATTGAATATAGTCCATCAGGTTGTCTGGAAGAAAACGCAACCTGCGATAAGACTGCCCATGTACAACTAGACCTAAGTTATTATATGTATCTGTCATTGTTCTGTTATTATTTGCCTCTGGTGTACAATAAAGCATTTTCTAACTATCTAGCTATCTATAACAGCGTTTTCAGATTAAAGCCCACGGCCATTACCGCAAATTTTTCGAAGGTACGTGCGCTTTCAAATTGTTTATAATCACTTGCGCCTCCGAGAGCACGTTCAGCCGTCACTCCCAGCTGTCAAAATTCTGTCGAACCTGGTTGGACTTGAAAGCGGAGTTAAACTACATGCATTCACACATATAAATCCAGTAGTGCTACGATTAGATGCCACTTCGTAATTACTTGCAACAGTTGCAACGTGTTTATTATAAGACAACTAGTATACATTTTAGACGTAAACAGCTGCACTGCAATGTGAAAGGTTTCAATATAAAGAAAGAGTTTTTGTAAGGAGCATATAATATATAAATATTAAATTGCATATCTTCCGATGGTGGATAATGACAACCCACACACATTTTTTTGTAAACATTAAATAGACATAATAAGCATGCATACTTTGATAGATAACGATAAAGCAGCCGTTCGTTATTCATTTATTATTTATCAACCGTACAGTTTTGTCATTATTCATGCATGTAGGTACGCTAATAGTTTTTAAGTGCTTCATAAAATAGTACTTTAAAATAAAGCAAAGCTCAGCATATTATGTAATTACTCGAACGTGGATCAAAGTTACTCTTGCAAAAAAATCTAATGCAAAAAAAACGGCTGAATAGATTTTGAAGAAAATAATTTGCAACATATAAGCTTACTAGCTATTGCCAACAAGAAAAGCAGCTCACGAACTATTTTGACGTAAATGTTGTACTATTGCATAATTTCCATTTAGTAGTTTTGCCTAAAAACTTACCAAAAATTCAAGCATACATCCAACCTCACATAATATTTTCACGTTTACAATAGTACTATGTGGTACGAATGTACGATATACCAAAATATCACATAGGCAACCTTTTGTCGCAGTAACTGATACCCAAATAGGCGGAGCCGCTGGCCAGAATCTGTCTAGTTTAGAATATAATGCAAACAAGTAAAACATAATTAATATCATACAAAGGATTACTTGCCACTTCAGTTATGGCCATTGAACATCGGTTTCGTAACAAAGTTGCAAGTTGTTAACTAATCGCGCGAATATTCAATTGTATATTTGTAAATGGCGTGTGTATAACATAATTATTTATGATGTCATGAAGGCTTAAGAACATTCAAGTTCAAATCGTGGCAATTAATACGCCGCCGCTTTGAATGTTGTTACGCATAAGCATAGCTTCTACTTTGCATTTATTTATATTTCGCAGCTATCTTATACTTATTGTGGACCTTACATATTATAGGGCAAGGTGGTGTAAGAGTGCGCGGTCGGTAAGAGTACGCATTGAGACATAGATTTTGGCTACCTTCAGTAGTGTTTAGGTTCAACAGTGATAACGGTTACGCTGCCGAAAAAAACTGGAATTTGATTAAAAAACGGAGACACCAGCTAGGTCAATAGATTTTTGCTCACTGTGATCTAATTTTCTTGCGTCTTGCCCGTGCAAGAGAGTTTAGGAGCAGAAATCCGTATTTTTGCTCCTAAACTATTATTTGAATAGGAATATTCATTAATTATCCAATTAATGTATTTACTTGGCTAACCGAATCGTTCGAAAAAAATCGCACATCTTTCAATAGATGGAGCAGGGGGTTCAATATCTTTGTGAAGGGCGAGGTACATAAGAGTGCGCACGATGTGTGTGTGTAAGATTGCGCGCGCACTCTTATACGACATTATTTTTCGTATGTAGATAGTGAGTAAAATAAAGTGTAATTTTACAAACTTAATATTTTTCATGTTTTTACAGAATGCTAGTCATAAAATGCAGCCCCTCGACTGTGACTTTCACAGTATCTTAAAACAAATACTATGCCAATGAGTGTGAAAAATGCTTGCGTAGGTATCCATCCTGGCAGACCAGTCACTGTGTTCCAAATGGTAGGAATTTTTACACCAGTATACTTAAAAGCTGCAACATTATCATGTACAGCACAAAGTTTCAAAGTTACTGGAATTGAGCCTTACGATTCCAATGTTTTTACCGAAGTTGGTTTTTTAGCAAGTTCAGTAACAGACAGAGATCTAGTGTCGTCTGCACCTGTGTTTTCAGAGCCAGACCCAGAGCCACAACCACCAACGAGTGGCTCAGTTGAAGTAAACTCGCCATTTATTGATTATACCTACAAGATACACCTATTGATGATGCGCGTACTCTTGTACACCTGGGTGTATAAGAGTGCGCGATTTTCATTTTTTATATTTCTTCAGTTCATACTTTAATGAATGTCGTTACTGGAATACATTATTCTATAATATGCTAACAAATAACTTGAGATTATAAATAAATAAAGCCGATTTTTCTAAATATGATATTTTAATTTTCATGAGGCCTCAAAGTTAAAATGCGCACTCCTACACCACGTTTACAATTAAGTACCTATGTGATAAGATACACCGAAATACAAATTATCTTACGGGAGCCTTTTGTCGCAATAACTGATACCCAAATAGGCGGAACTGCTGGCCAGAATATATCTTGTTTGGAATGTAATATCTAAACAAGTCAAACATAATTAATATCATACAAAACATGACTTGCCAATTCAGTTAGGTCCATTGAACATTTTATTGAAAGTTGCAAGTTGTTAACTAATCGTGCGTATATTCAATTGTATATTTGTAAATGGCATGTGTATAACAGAATTATTTTTGATGTCATGACCGCTTAAGAACTTTTAAGTTCAAATCGAGGCAATTAATACGCCGCTTTGAACGTTGTTACGCATAAGCATAGCTTCTACTTTGCATTTATTTATATTTCGCAGCTATCTTATACTTATTGTGGACCTTACATATTATATGCTACCGTTGGAATGAATACCCAGTCTTGATAAAACAAAGTTATGGATCACACTAAGGGTTGTCTCGTGTTGGAATAAAACCCACAACACGTGGTGCAGTGCAACATACCTACGCTGATCACCTGAAACCATCTAAAATATCTGCAAGAGAGTAGTGTCAAAATAACGAAGTTGATGTGTTGATGATGTTTCTTTTTTACTTCGGTTAATTGCAAAAGTTAGTAAATGGTCTCAAATGTTTGTGAAGAGAATAATTCTAGTTTGATAAACAAACGTTAAAAAGTTACTAACAATAATCTAGTGGGGATACCAACTGACTGCCATGCAGAGGGTATCCAGTTCGGATATACGGCGCGCACCAATGACTTTTCAAAGTTATGTGCGTATTGAATTGTTAAGGCGCTGTTATACCTCAGAAGCCGTGAAACACCTAATTTTTCGTCGCGCATCTAGCCATAACGGTACATATTACAAACTAGCAAAAATTAGAGCTTAAAGTCAAAAGTCTGAACAAAATACTTTTGAAAGAATTTTTCATGTACGTAGAATAGAATCACGGTAAAAAAATCACAAAATCGAGGCAGAAAATAATCTTTCGTCTCACTGTTTGCAATATTTTGATCGTAAGCTGTCATATTTTTTTTTGATAATATTGTAGGAAATTTAATGAACTAAAGAATTACCCTATTTATTTTCATATTATACGTCTATATTTTGTAAAATTAAATAAAATCTGCCAAACGTCTATGGTTTTGACGCTCGGTAGATCCCATCAATATCAAACGCTTCAGCAATTTAAACCTTATTAGCATAAGCGGTGTACTGAGTGTCAGTTGCTAGTTTACGCCCCGCCCCAGTGGCGTAGCGTGGGGGGGGCCGGGGGGGCCATGGCCCCGGGCGGCACATTAAAGGGGGCGGCAAAAGCCGCTGCGAAAAATAAAATAAAAAACAAACAAATTTTAAACTACTTGGCGCGTGCACAGACACGATCCTAGAAGGACTGCGCGGCGGTGCGGGCGCAGTAGAAATAACAACAATCGGTAACAAATCATCCTTATTGTCATTACGTGAGACTTGCTTGTGTCCGTAGTCCGGGTTTATTACTTCTCAAATAGGATGCAATATTCCGGTGATCTGCGAGCCTGTTATGAGTCATTTATTAATCCATATATCAGAGCCGAGCCGCTCTTGTGTGCGATGTGTGCCGCCCCTATTGCCATGGCGCACATTGGCGCCAGGGCAATAGGGGCGGCGCCTGTTAGATGAAATGCCAGCGTTAATTATTGAAATTATTTTTGATTTGCTTCAAAATACAACGTAATCTTTATAGTTTAATAGGGAAGAAAACAGGTACAGATCTCCTAAGACCTGCGGTCAAACCTGCGGTTTAACTATACGATAATTGAACTTTGACTCCAATATTTATGATACCTATTTGCGTTAAAATCAAAGCCGATTATTTCGTATACTGTAAACGTCGTCTGCTAATTTTTGGGCGCAAAAATTGTGGGCTGAGACGCGAGATTTGTCCATAAACTTACAGATTTCGCCTATCAACTCCTTATTTTTGCGAGATCAAGGAGTCAGTAAATGCCGTATACCGGTGACGGCAGCAACGTGACCGGTGCGAAAAGCTACGCCCTTCATAACGCACATGAATTGCTGCTTTTATCTCTGACTACGGACTGCTACGGTCTATCCCTCCAAAATTAATTATTGCCATAAAATAAGGCCTTCCGTTCCAGCAGCTACGTTATTCCTGGCCAAGGATGCGGTGGCGGTAACGGCGATGCATGTGCTCTGTAACATCATGGGGCTACGACAGGCTACCAAAATCAATCATACCTCGCGACCTACAACGAACGCAGTCTACTACTAAATGAACAGAAGCCTCGCCGAGCCCGAGGTAGAATTAAGTCTCATACTGGTGTTATCAGAAGACCAAGACAGGAAGAGAACATGGTAAATCAGGTGACTTGTTCTACCTTCAGGAAGGCGACCTACACTCTTGGGTGGTGTCGGGTTCCTTTTCAGGAGGAAACTTGTCAAAAACGTTGTGGAAGTCGGTATATAGTGTGTCGACCCAGGTAGCGTAACTACTAACTACCACGTAAGTAAACTCAGCAATAGGCGTTGTCTAAAGGTGATATAGGTATGTGCGCCGACTTCAACTCACCCTGACCAGATAGCTGAGGCCTGCTAGGGCAATACCCAGTACGACCAAAGCTCAGTAGGTACAATTTGTCATGAGGGATTCAATGCAAAAGTGGAAGAAGGACGCAGTGAAACGAAAATCAGAGCATACGGTATGGGGACATAAACTGGGATCCAACGAAAATAAATTCACAAAAATCGTAAGAGTCAAATGCTAGTTATTTTCCTTGAAGCAGGCGCTCTTTTTAATTAAATCCTTTTTCAAGAAACATCTCGGTAATCAATAGGTTAAACATCGGATAAGTTCACCAACACGTGTGAGGCTCTCTAAATATCAAAATTATAACTGAAAGAGCCCAGTCAATGAAGTCTACACTGCAGTTTCAGCTAGAACTGCGAAATCCTTTCAATCAGTTAGAAACCACCGACAGCATTAATAAGAAGACAGACACATTGGTCACAGTACTAGGAGATCAGTCACAAAATGTCCTACCTCTTCAAAAAAAACAAGGAGCGTAGACTTTCAGCCGAGACTCTCAGACTGATGAGGAAAGGACGCGATTTGCCATCCTGTCAGCTGTTTTCGCCGGATGGGAGGGCCGTAAACCAACAAACACGGAAGCTAATGCGACGTGACTTTAAACACTAACACCTGCACCATGGAGGCTGGGATCGAGGAAAACCAGGGATCATAAGTCTTCGCTCTGCGATTGAGGCGGCCCGATCTAACGAAACTAAGAACTGCGGATGGCCGCATCCTCAACTCAAAGTTCGAGATTATCGAGGAGGTTGAAAGTTTTTATCCACAATTGTATACCTCGCGCGAAAACAGACCAATTGGGCCTAGTCCGTCCTCACGCACGACCACGGAGCCTCACTGATGCGCCGCTGCACCGAAGACATCCCGGATGTCGACCAGAGCGAGGCCAGGCAGGACCATAGGACATAAAACATTCTTGGTCATTACGATAGTTTTTACATTTCCCTTTCGGGTATATTATTATGCTGCAAGCTGTTCACGGATGTAGGTACTCCCTAAACTCTACATGGTATATTATATCCCGTAGAAGAATGTTAATGTTGCAGAATTAACGCAGTTGAGATGCGATCACTGCGTAGTATGTGTGGGGTGAGACTGATTGATAAAATTCCGAATGCAGTAATACGAGAGCGATGTGGCCTGAAAGAAGATGTTGTGACAAGAATTGAGAAAGGAATGCTGAGATGGTTTGGACACGTGGAGCGAATGAGTGAAGAAAGAATGACGCACCAAATATATGAGGCAAACGTGTATAGGCAAGCCGGTCGCGGCCGACCTCGTAGGACATTCGTCGACCAAATTGGTGACGTTCTGAAAAACGGCAAGGTCCGAAGCACCCGCAACCGGCGAGCATGTATGAAAAGAGTAATGAATGTAAAGGAAGCGCGTGACGTTTGTAAGGATAGAAGCAAGTGGCGTTCCGTTGTCTCTGCCTACCCCGACGGGAAAAAGGCGTGAGTATATGTATGTATGTAGAAGAATGTAAAATTAACACAAAGCACTCGGTGATGATGATGGATCTATTTTTTTTATTGATTAAAACCCCTAAAAATTTTATTAACGAAAATCCTACAAGCCGTCAAAACTTAGACTAAGCTATACATACATTGCAGTTGAGAAACGGCCGCGACCCTGCGCGACATATAAATACCGCTCAGAGCCGCCAGATTTCTCCCTTAAAAATATTATACCCAATGCTTTATGATATTATAATTGAGATGAATCAAGTGATCATTTGTTTAAATCCATCAAGCTGTTTGGGGTGTAAAGCCAAACTAATGAACATACAAACTAACCTACACCCGAAAAACGTTACACTTCTGGCAGATGTAGTGGGGTACCTAAAAGAAGAGGGGGCGGCAAATTGCCGATCGGCCCCGGGCGGCGAAAACCCACGCTACGCCACTGCCCCGCCCAGACCTCATCATTCGGCTATGAGCCCTGTGAGAGATAGGTCATGTCGCTTGCGTTTCCGCTGCACGAAATTTTACGTAAACCTGTTTCTTATTATAATACGCCGATTTGAGTTCGTAATTTCATGTTTTATGTTATAGACTGAATACTTTGAATCAAATAGGCTTTTCATGTAACTATGGGCACATATAATTAGGATCTAAGTTTATACTCTTGTTGCGTTTAATGTGTTATTGTTTCTGTGCTTATAAATATATAATTAGAAGAATAAAATATGGACAATTAGAGAAATGAAGTTCTACGAAGGATTTGTACAAGAAAGCGTCGTAATAAAATAGAAATTCATCCATGGCTAAGTGATTATGAAATATGTAACATTTTTACACAAATTATTTTCATAAGAGTCTTTTATCACTAACTATGTTACTTATATATTATCGATTATGCATAATATAATTACATAAATTATTCTCACAATACATAGCTGCCACAGTTTTCAATTTTTGAAAGAGTAATAACATAAAATCGAATCATTTTATGTACCTATATTTCAAATTCATTAGCTTGTCAGAGCGCCTGGAGCGCTAAGATGCCGCCACGGCGAACAATAATGATGACAGCGCTAATATGGCGCTCCGCAATCCGCACACAAGCGGTAACGAATGTTGTATTATTGTGTTTTGAACATAAACCTTTTTAGGTACATCGGGTAAAACTTTGATTATTCATAAACTATTAGGTATGTCTCAGTACATCTAATGTATTTTAATTTCTAAAATCAATCATTTATAAATAAGAAGGTGACTTCTCTGTTTGCTATAACACGAGATATAGTATTTTTTTAATAATAAAGTACGTAACTAATTATCACTATTGTAATTACAGTGAAGTTAAAGATAACAGTTCTGCAACGTCTTACACACATTTGACTTCAGTCATTCCTAACACGATCTGTTCAAGAGCTAGCTAAGAAATGCCAAACAATTTTTTTAACAAATTTGACTCAAATTCCGTAGTGATAAGCAAAAATTACAAGAGGGATAGCAGTGATTGGTTCGAATTGCGTAAGAATATGTTGACAGATTGAAATTTTTGTATAGTGGTAAAAAGACGAGATAACAGCAGTAAAGCCAACTTAGTAAAAAATATTTTGTACAAATAAAATATTTGCAATGTAAAATCAGTTGCGCATGGAATCTAAAATGAACAACTGGCTTTGCAACAACTGGCAAAGCAAGAAAATGTAACAATCGAGCCTTGTGGATTATTCGATTATTGGTGCCACGCCAGATGGATTAATAGGTCCAAACACGATTGTGGAAATTTAATGTTCTAAAGTTGCCTATAAGAATGGCCTGGAGAATAGTATAAGAGCAAATAAAATACAAATATGGAAACATGATAAAAAAGTGAATTGACTAGTCTAAACAAATATTGTAATTGTTATTACCAAATTCAGGGGCAACGCCACGTTACACGCAAACAAAAGTGTTTATTTGCTGTGTGGAGTGGCGAAAGTATACCACTTACTTGGAATTTTGAAAAAAATAGAAATTATAGAAAGAGATGATGTTTTCTGGGAGAAGCTTGTGGCGTTTTATATGAATTGGCAGTTGCCTGAAATTGTTGATTCTCTTCAAGCTCAAGGGATGGCATTGCGAGATCACGGAGAGGAAAATGTTTCATCAGTGCTTGAAATTTCTACAATACCAAGCCGTAAAAGGAAAGTAAATGAAACTGTGCCTCGTGAACAACAGCAAATAATAAATCTTATCACCTCACACACTGCCTTTAACATTCGATGAGAATAAAGAAAACCTGCCGGATTGTAGCAGACAGCTAACTTTTGATGAGCTGTAAACTCTGTATTTCGTTACTAAATTATAAATGAATATAAATAAATATCTTTTAATATTTATTTTCTTTGAAGCAACACATATTTGAAGCGAAAGAAATTCTTTATATTTTTCCATACAAACATGTATGACGAGAGCTAACGAAAAAGCAGTAACTCAAATTCTAATTCTATAATTTTCTAAGCGACACAGCAGTATCTCATGAATAAGGTATATCCACATATATTTTTGATATTTCATCTATTTTGAAAAATAATAATGGGTTGGGTTTCGAAACGAGTCGCCTGAATTTGAGGGTATTGGTAGTGTAGGGGGCTTAAGGTAGTTCGTTTTAATCCCCTAAAAGTAATTTTGGCTGCCGGAGTTGCGTCTAAATATTTTTAAACAATTTCCAAAATTTCATAAATACTTCGGCAATTATGCAAAACGGAACATAGTTTTTATACTTTAGTACAGTTTTACAAATGTAATTTTTAGGTTTTATGTGAAAAACGTGAAACGAAACGCAAAACTGCCATCTTGGAATGATCATATTGACAGCTAATGTCAAATTTGTGCGTCATTGCTTTCGAGTGCCTTGGGTTAGGTGCGACTGTAATAAGCAAATAAATAGGTTATGTTAGGTTCTCTTTTGACCCTTAATCCGAAAATAGGAGCCCTTCACAGGGCTCCGACAACCTTAGTTTATTAAACTAGTGTGATGAATGTGGAAGTTGGCAGCGCCATACACACCGATGTTTGGAGATTTTTTTTTGGTTTCCTCAGAAACCAAGTATTTCCGGCAAGTGATAATGGTGAGGGGGGTTTCAAGACCTCCCCTGCTCCCTCTCCAATCACTCACAACCCCTAAAAACGGCGACGTATTTCGAAACCTTTGCCATAATAATTATACCTATAATAACAATAAACATCCATAAATAAATTAAAGAAAACAACTTTTACTAAACTTCAATTATCTCGTAACTCGCTTTAGTTGAGATACGGCTTTTGCGCTTAGTAGAGCAGTATTGTGTTTTTTAGGGTACCGTAGCCAAAAATTGTAAAAACGGAACCCTTATAGATTCGCAATATCTGTCTGTCTGTCCGCCCGTATGTCACAGCCAATTTATTGCAAAACAGATTGAAAACTGTCAGGAATGGAATTAGATGTAGGTATTCTATGAACTGCTTCACTATTTTTATACAAAAACAAAACAAACATAATAATGGCCTCTCCATACATGGAACTGACTTAATTATTTTTATCATCTTACGGCACGTAGGTATTTACCTACTTTCGTCAACATTTAATACCTGTAACGTCTAATGTAAACCAGTTTTGCTCATGGCTGCACTGAGAACAAAAATTGCGCTATGCCTATATTGTACAAACAGATTGATGTATGTAATATAAATTTTAATATCAGTATCTCAATTAAATATGCTAAAACGTTTTGCTTGCGATTTTGAAATATTGGAATACGGATGTCGCCAGAATACGGCCGCACGCGACGAGAATGAAGGGGGGCGCCCCGCAGTAGACGGAGCTAAGCCTCCTTCACCTCCCCTGCTTCACCCCCTCATTTACCAAAACAGTCGCTTAGGACAGCGCCTTAATAATCACTAGTCCCGTGCCTGGGAGAGCAGTTCTCAGTCCCCACACATGCCAAAAATAAGACGATTAAAATATTCTAACAATTCCATAAAATAAACTTTAAGCCACAATTCGTGTTACACATAAGCACTAACCTTCTATACTGTAGCTTGAATAACGTTATTATTAGGGTGAGTATCAATCTAGGTCACAGCTCCATTAGCTTCACATCCTGTCATCTATGCAACGTGCCTTGCACTGAAGGCGAATTTCATATTGATGTATTGGCATACACCGACCGTACCTGAATGCCAACGATCTGGCAGGCCGACGCAGTATACAACAAAGCAATGTGGATTTTAGAGTCGAAATACACAAGAGATTTTAGCCGTTCAATCACTAGAGAGACCTTAGTTATATATGGTCTAAGAGAGAGACAGAAATAGGTATTATACTGCACACACATTTAGCCAGCCTATTTATAACTTAAAGGCAGCGACAGCCTAATGGAGATACCAACAGACTGCTATGCGAAGTATTTAAAATATAGAGTAGTAAGCAGACTCAACATTCATCATCAGCCCTTTACTGTTCCACTGCTGGGCACGGGCCTCTTCTCAGTATGAGAAGGGTAAGGCCATAGTTCACCACACTGGCCTAGTGCGGGTTGGCAGACTTCACATGTCTTTCGAGAACATTATGGAGAACTCTCAGATATGCAGGTTTCCTCACGATTTTTTCATTCACCGATTAGTAAGCGATAATTAACAATGTAATACGCACTTAACTACGGAAAGTCATTGGTGCGAGCCGTGGATTCGAACCCGAGACCCTCTGCGTAGCAGTCTGTCGGTCTCTCCACTCAGCTATCGCTGCTGCGACTCAAGATTGCAAGTGGGATAACTCTAGGTAGATGATGAGGCATTCATAAATTACAATGTCATTTTTAGATCGAAATTGTAAGACTTGCCTTATCACAAGGCTATTAGCTGAGCTAATCAATAGGTGCCACCGGACACATATTTTCTTAAATAATATATTTATTTATTTATTTATTTATTTATTTATACACTGAACTGTGTACAGGTTGACTTAATGCCTTGGGCATTATCCGCCAGTCTACCTTTGAGCGGTGCTGAGAAACGTAGTAGGTGTATTAAATACTTACTATAATTATAATATAGGTATAATAATATAATATAATTCTTAAATAAATATACATGTATACACTATACATACATATATAAATAAATATATACACATATAATTATACTACCTAAATACGATATATACGATATATAATAAACAATATATACATATAAGAATTAAAGGAAGAATACGTAAAGCCATACACAAATACAATACAGTAGGTACATACAATAGCAAAGTAATAATGTGAGTAGAAATGAAGATACAGATCCTATGACACATCCGCTGGTCTTGCCAACAAAAGCTCCTTTACCTTCGCCTTAAATTTGTACTTCGTTTTGCACGTCCTGATTTCTAAAGGGAGGGCATTCCAGAGGAGAGTGGACTGAACGAGAAAGGAAGAGTGAATAAGAGATGTGTTATGAGAAGGGACAGTAAGAAGAAGATTATTAGACGATCGCAAATTGCGGTCATGGTTGGAACACAGATATTGAAAATGACAGGTTAAATAATTTGGGGATGAAGGAGACATAAGAATAGAAAAGAGGGTAGTGAGAGCACGCAAACTGCGACGATGACGGATAGGAAGCCATTTCAATTGGGAACGGTAAGCAGACACATGGTCATACTTGCGAAGATTGAAAACGAATCGAATGCAGTTATTGAGAAGACGGTCGAGTTTGTTGAGAAGATCTGCATTCAGGTCATAGTAGCATACATCACCAATATAATTTAATATATAATTTTCTTTTATACACAACAATTCCAATTATTTTACACTTTGGTAGGATAAACATAGAAAATCAAAGAGAAACTAAGTACATAAATTGCAACTGTTCAGCTTATTTATTTGTGCTCTAGCATAAATTATAGTACGCACTGATACAATACCATCCATATTTTTAAACTTATTTAATTTAAGCTGTATGCATGCACCAATATATTCTCAATATATATTGTAAACGGAGGGTGAGTTATGAGCAGAGTTTCGTCGAATCTATGCAAACGCAATAAATTGTGAAGTTTGTGCAGTTAAACCGCTGAATCGAAAATAACATGCAAATAGCTTCAGAGCAGCGCTGGACAAATAACTAGCGATTTGTCAAAGATGCGACGTAACGGGTAGTTACTACGTCAAGGAGAATATAAACTGTTTTTATTTAAGGCAAGTGTGAATGGGACAAGAGGAAGGGGAAGGCGTACGATCTCTGACCAGATTGGAGACATCTTAAAAAAGGATAGGTTACTGTACTCTCATCCGAAGAGCATCCATGAGATATTTGATGAGATAGAAGGTAGCAAGAGAGATATCTCAGGAATGTTGAAAATGCGGTCCGTAGTCTCTGCCTACCCCTTTGGGAACCAGGCGTGAGGCTATGTATGTATTGCATAATATTCCTTGGCTATGTTATTGATCATTCCGAAAAGAAAAATTGAAGATAACATTATTATGACTATATACATAATTATGTAAATGTCTTAATGGTTTAAGCATTCGGCTCGCCGATAAGCACTACGCAGTAGTAAGTTTGATTCTTACACGACGCAACACTCAGTGCGAGATCCAAAAATTCTCTTTTCGAGTTTAGGTGTTTTTTGTGTCGTGTTTTTATTTTTGGAGTCCGACGCAACACAGTATTAAATCGTAGTATACAATCTAAGCTTTCTTTTAACCCTTTAACCGCTTGTGTCGCATATATGCGACACGTATTTCCGTGTCCCTACTGCTCGTGTCGTATTTCTGCGACAGAGAACATGCTTGATTTTTTCGTTCTATTTTCGTCCTATTTACTGCGTGGTACAACTAAAACTATTATTAAATAGAGCTATTATTTATAACAACTACTTAAAATTATGTGTCATAGCTCTAAGCGTTGAAAAACTTAAACCAAAAACAGTAACTGGCAGCTTGGACTTTTCTTCGTTGTCTATCGCGCGTGTCGCATAAATATGACCATAGGGATGGGATACAATATGCAATGCGCATTTTAAAAACGAAATAACACACAGCTAAATAGTCAGGTATAATGCATCATTCAGCATAAAATAAACAGTGTCATGCGAAATAAAGTTAAATTTAACATATTGCCTTGTATTATTAATTCTTTTCCTTATTATTCATAAGAAAAATATCCCTAAGGATCTTTGTATAATGCCAACATTTGACGTTGGTTCTCATCCCTAGACGCCTATGCTTGCAACATATTTCTCTAGTTAGTCTAACGCGGCTGTCACATTAATACGACCGCTGCCTACGTCACAAGCGCATCAAACGAATGGAAAGTTCCATTAATGTTGTTCGTGGGTATTTTCGCATTGTCGATAAAATAGTCACATTTCAATAATGACGTCTACTGAGGAATTAATAAGAATATTAGAAGGTGACGACGAAAAAGTATAGGTATAGGTATAAATAAGACTTCCGTTGGGTTTAGGTAACTCCTTGATGAATCGAAATAGTATTTTAAACAGTGTGATGTAATTCTGTTATTATATTACCTACTTATCTACATATCCTATTGATTGTTCAAATTTGGAACCATGTAGTATGTTGTCCATACCATTAAAAAGGTACTGTGGCAGTACCTACCAAGTCGGACAGGCAGTCGCACTCGCGTTTGTCTCTTTTTACCGAACGAAGTCCCATATGGCATTGTCTCTTACTGTGCTCCGGCGGGGCGTTTTAAATTTAGGTTCCTTTTTGTTAAAGTTATATATACCTACCTACCATTTATTACGAAATGTAATGTTGACCTAATGAATATACAAAATAATATACGTAATAAATTTTAATTTGTCATTTCATGATCATGAGGACAATGAATATTTTGACACAAAGATATGAGCGGTTCCTTTGTGTCGCGCCTGTTTGTAGGAACCATAAGGCTGATTTAAAATAAAAACATAAAAAACTTTTTGACTTTTTTTATCGATACAACGATTGCTCCTCCTTATTTATTGTAGGTATTATTTTATCGATTTGTAGCCGCGCGCTAGGGGCACAGCAATTGATATTTAGCCAAGCGCTTAAAAGGTTAAAATAAGCTTTACTAGATCTTGTTAACACTTACACTAATAGTTTAATCGAAACTGGAAAAACAAACATCATAACACATCAAACCTAATATGGAGTTTGACACGTTTGTATATACCGTTGCTGAAGTATTATTTTGGGTCGGTCTCGAGAGAGCCGGCCGGATGAAAGTTGGCTACGAAATAAAGTTAGCGACCAATTTGTGCGATCGTGTGTGTGAAACTGAATTGCATTGTGATAAAACGAAAATTGACGTCAGCCGTGACCAAGCTATGTTTTCTGTTGCGTTGTTTAATGTGAAACGCTAAGGCCGTGAGAATTGCATTATACGTATTTTTAACACTAGAGAGCTCGCGTGGGTGACATATGTCACCCAGGGTGTAAAAATGTTAAATAACTTTTGAACGAAACGCGACTCAGTGTAGTCCTCTCAGGTGTTCCTCAAGTACGAATCATCCCACGCGTCAGTAGTGCGCCATCACTGTAGGTGCATTGACGTGTACGCACTGCGTTTATAAAGTACGTGGGTGACGCATGTCACCCGCGCGACCATTCAAGGAAGTTTTAGAAAAAGTGTATTTGCGATTGTAAATCAATTAGACCCTCAAGTAAGTTATTTGTTACATTTTTATTTTACATGTTTTATGATCAATAAATTGTAATTGGCGAATCGGATGTGTATTTACATAAATATTATTGTTTTATAACTACCAAGTGATAAAATATATATATTGTCTTAGGTTATAATGGCGTCAACATCGAGAGATTTGACTACAAGTAGATGGTTGGAGGAAGATGAAGGAGAGGATAGTGGTTCCGAAGAACAAATAACTCCAATTGGTTCGTCTCAAGTTTCTGACACGGAACAAGACAGTGATAATGTATCTGACGACGACGAAAATGTGCCTTTGTCACAGTTATGTGTTGGGTGTGTCGCAATGGGACCAAATGGAGTAAGTTTCCACCAGCTACAACTAAAACCAGGGTCCATAACATTATGACGAGTCCTTCAGGTCCAAAAGGTATTGCTAGAGATGTTTCAACTGATATCCAGTCTTATTTGCAAGAGGTCGGGTACGAATTGGTGAGACCGCACATTATAAAACGTATTTCCCAAGAAAGAATACCAAGGGCTGTAAAATTGAAAGCCAGGTTACCTTTGGGGCTGCCCGACTACCCACAAGTACAAAACTCGCCAATACGAAGTGGAAAAGGACGGTGTGAGTTCGGCAGTAGAAGAAGAGATCGGACCACATGCAAAACCTGTAGTAAATGTAATAGGCGTGTTTGTCCGATTCACCAAATCATAGTGTGCCCTAACTGTGATGAAATCTCTACTGAATTGGTATAACCCATTTCTAAACTTTATTATAAGATCATTTATTTACCAAATTAAGGTTTTGAAAATAATTAAAGACTGATTAATCACGATAAGTCAAAATTATGTTAATTTTTATAGAAGTTTAATTTTTGTTCATAATTCAATTTAACTTAAGCAATTGTTAAGTTTTATTAAAGTATTTAGTAAGAAATTAAGTTGATTAGTAACATTTTAACTTATTTATTTTCATCAAATTAGAATAGTAAGAAAAAATCCCATATTTTAATGGGTGACATATGTCCCCCGCGCGAGCTTTCTAGGAAAATTTTTGACGCGAGCCCTCTAGTGTTAAAATCAATTACTGCGGTGAAAATACCTGAACAAATAAACCAAGGTGTGGTAGTCCTCCGATTCTTTCTTTAAAACTTGACCAATTCAACAACTATTTTCATAAATATTTAAAGAACAACTGCTTAAACCACTGCTGTCATCAGTCACATGTGCAGTTAAGAGTTGCAGGAGTATCGTGCATTGCCAAATACAGAATCTACTACAAACTACACAATACCATACTTACAGTTCAGTCTTATCTGAAGCGGTAACATCAAGTCGAGGGGCCGTCCACGGAGGCTATCGGTTAAGTAATTGCAGCGCCACAACTAACAGTACTTAGTGCCAGCGTGCACGGGCGCAGTGTTTAATCACCACACTTTACTGTCGCACAACTTATAATTATTAATCGGTTCCACACAAAATGCCCGCTCGACTTAGGACCTCTTTAGACGAGCGATTTTCCAGCGTAGCGCATAGAGTTTAGTCTTATTGTTTAAATAAAAGCCCGTTCATACTATCGCGTTTCTGGCGTAGCCTTCAATGAAAGTGAAAGCGCAGCGTGAAGAATGTATGGTATAAACCCAACTAGCACACTAGTGGAAATAGCAGCCTATTTTGCAACTTTTAGCAGCACAATAGCGCTTTAGCAGTTCAGAAAGTGGTTTTAAGTTCTACTATTGCTTCCGTAACTGTTCATAGCTGTAAATATTACTAGGAGTAGCAGAAACTGAACCAAAACCCACTCTAGGTTTTATAAAAGTTCATTTTACAACCCATTTACTGTCTTTACCTTTATAAAATAGTTAAAACATGTATGTTAAAGCTTAAAGCTGCTAAAAAGCTTCTATTGCCGCTGCTGTACGCTTCACAATTGCATAAAGACTTTAATTGCAGACTTTTTAACGGAACTGTATAAAAGATATATTTATAACTGTTCTGCTACTGAAAGTTTCATAGCAGAAGTGATTTGTTCTTTTGCGCAGACTTCAGTAGGAATTTGATCGTCTGTTTTACTAATAGCGACATCACAACACGCCAAGTTCGAGTTCAACAAACACAAGCGAGAGTCCCGTAGATTTTGTTTTCTCAATTACTTATAACGGACCAGTTCCAGAGGAAAAGTAAGTTATAGCTTGGTGTAGCATATTATAAAAATAAAGCAAAATAACCTTCTTAGCGTAATTTATTGTTTCTTTCTTCTAGACTGGAATCGGACAGCGATACTGAATATAAACTAGAGTATAACGAATGTGAAAGAAAATGGAGATGACGGAGATGATGGAAAGATTTTATTTTATCTAATCAAATGGCAGATAAATATTTTTTAACTATTAAAAAGAAGTGTTGAAGGTGATATGTATCAAAGTTAAAGAAAATCAAATACATAATATTTATTGTAAGAAATTTGATAATTTAGAAAATGCTTTTGACCTTCCAATCTTATCTAAATATTTTCAAAAGCAAGTAGGTATACATCGGTTTTTAAATTCAGAATAAATGTGTTCGCCGTGTGATGTTAAATGTAAACTTGTGAGCACTCGATATCAATCGGATTTATATTTTGTTCTTTTACTACACACATTATAACGAGTATAATCGAAGTGCCTCTTGTATAATTGTCTTGGTGAATTGTAATAAAAAAACATTTGAGATAAAATCAACTTGTTTCATTGGCAAATTGACCCATAACTGACAATATTATTTCATGTTTGTACCTGTTGGGCTATAATGTTGAAATTTTCAAGTTGGTGGTTGGTCCGATAAGGTGTGGCGAGAGCGCTGATAAGAGTTCTGTGGCTTCTTGTTCTGTTGTCGAACAATCTAACATTTCTGTCAACTATTTGTCAGCAATTTCGTACGACATAATATTGTTACATACATACATAAACTCACGCCTTTTTCCCGTCGGGGTAGGCAGAGACAACGGAACGCCACTTGCATCTATCCTTACAAATCTCACGCGCTTCCTCTATATTCATTACTCTGTTCATACATGCTCGCCGATTCCGGGTGCTTAGGACCTTCCCGTTTTTCAGAACGTCAACAATTTGGTCGACGAATGTCCTACGAGGTCGGCCGCGACCGGCTTGCCCATACACGTTAGCCTCATATATTTGGTGCGTCATTCTTTCTTCATTCATTCGCTCCACGTGCCCAAACCATTTCAGCATTCCTTTCTCAATCCTTGTCACAACATCTTCTTTCAAGCCACATCGCTCTCGTATTACTGCATTTGGAATTCTATCAATCAGTCTTGCCCCACACATACTACGCAGTGACCGCATCTCAACTACGTTAATTCTGCTTTCATGCTTTTTCTGCCACACCCAACACTCACTACCGTACATCAACGTGGGCACAAGCACTCCATTATGAACCGCCAGTCGCGCCTGTTTTGGCACATTCTGGCCGTTCATAAAGGCATGCAGCGCTCCATTTACACAGTTTCCCGCAGTCACTCTCCTTTCAATATCTCCTTCACATCTTCCATCTCTTGTAAACATGCTACCCAAATATACAAATTCTGTCACTTGTTCAATGTTTTCTTCTCCAATCGCAATATTACACTCAATCACATTTTCATCCTTCTCAAACACCATCACTTTCGTCTTTTTTGCATTCAATTTCATACCTTTCGATTCAAAGCTCTCATTCACGCAGTTCATCATTTGTTGTAACTCAGTCGCCGACGACGCCAGAATGACTTGATCATCGGCGTACAAGAGGCACTTAGCACGCAATCCTGCCATATCGATCCCGCATTCCATTTCCCTCATATCTTTCATGCAGCTATCCATGAATAAGTTGAATAACCAGGGCGAGGCTGCACACCCCTGTCTGACACCTATAGAGATGTCAAACCAGTCTGTATAGGTACCGGTAACCCGGACACAGGCTCTGGAACCCCTATACAGAGATTTCAGAGCCCTAATTATACAATTGTCCACCCCATACATAGATAGCACCTTCCATAATTCCTTTCTATTCACTCTATCATAAGCCTTTTCCAGGTCTATGAACGCGCAATATACCTTCTGGTTTTTTGCCAGACACTTTTCGGTTACGCAGCGTAAGGAAAAGACCTGATCCGTACATCCCATTCCCTTCCGAAATCCCGCTTGCACATCCCATATCTTCTCATTAGTCACATTTACTACCCTGTCAATCAATATTCTGGCATACATTTTTCCTACAACACTAAGAAGGCTGATTCCGCGATAATTTCGACATTCCTGCTGCGAACCTTTCCCTTTATAAATTGGGACTAGCACTGCCTTCGTCCAGTCATCTGGGACCTGGCCTTGTTTCCAACACAGGTTAAAAAGGCGATGCAGCAGGTTTACGATTAGTCCATCGCCAGCCTTCAACATTTCAATCGTCACCTTATCACACCCAGCAGACTTGCCAGACCTCATACCATTTAGCGCTTTCATAATTTCATCCATTCCAATTTCATCACTAGGGCCATCATGTATATCTATCATCTCTTCTTGCTCTATTTCACTCACATCTTTCTCAAATAAACTCTCAAAATAGTCCTTCCAGCACTGTAGTATCATTTTTTCTTCATTCATAACTTCACCTTTTTCATTCCTAATAACTTTCATTGATCCATTTATATTTCTGCCCCGCGCTTCTTTGACTAATTTCCAAAACAGTTTTATATTGTCTCGGAAACTTGAGCCAAATTGATCCTCATATTTCTTCTTTTGCTCATTCTTCTTCCTCTCTATACATTCTTTTACTTTAGCTTTCACACATCTATACTTGTCCTTCATTTCTTTAACAATATCTTCATTCATACCACCGCTCGCTCGATTCGTTGCTTCTACTGCTATTATATCCAACCACGCTTTCTTCTTTTCCTCAACCATACTTCTAGTTTCACCATCCCACCAGTCTCCTTTCTCACATTTCTTACTTCTTCTTTTACTCACACCGCATACATCTTCAGCACTTTTCACTACGTTGGTTTTAAATACCAACCATACATCATTCATAATATTGTTTCTTTTAACAATGCAGTTTATTTTAGTCCAGTTTGGTTGTGGAGTTGAATCTTCTATTTTACATAATGTTTTACTTTTTTTGTTCGGCCAGTGTAACACTCCGTGTCTTTCCCACTTGGATGGACAGATGCAAAATTCTTGTTTATTTTGTTGTTCATTATAAGTTTGGATTATTTTGAAAGGCATTCTGAAAACATGATGAGACATAGTAAGTGTTAAACAATTGAAAGAGCGAAAAATATAGAAGCAGCTACAAATGATCATCGTATCTTAGGGTTTTCAACGACTTCTACGGATCTCTAAACAAATAACCATTAGTGTATTTCGATACTTGCAGTAAGTACGAAATAAAAGAGATTGTAAAGACTTTAACTGCATTAGTGGTACAGATATTACTTGGACCTTCAGAAGAGTAAAACTTAGCGCTATGACGCGCAGAGAGGAAGTTTTAAGGTTGAAGTTGCAAGTTAAAGCTGCTTCTCATAGACGACATGTTTACAAGACAATTATTTATCATTACATGAGAAATGTATAGGTTTTTATCGCAATTTATAGTAAACTATAAGTACATATTGAACTAGCAACTTACGAAATACAAATGTAGTCAAGTATGTAATTTTAACATCGTGTAGAGATGTGATATAAAAATATTTATATAATAATATTTTACATATTTTACGATATTCTGTGGTAATTATTGAGGCGCGTTAAAAATACTCCAATAATATCAACTATATGCACGATAAACTGATCTGCGCTTGTAGCCACTTGCTTAAAATACAAAATATAGCTCAAAAACCCTTACCTTCACTTCACTTATAATTTATTTGTATTCAGTAATGTCTGACTCAGGAACAACTGATGTAATTAATAAATGAGAAACAAGGTGAATGATCAGTGATCCTTTATTCGTTCAGTTAAACCTGACATTCATTCAATAAGCGCCACAAAAGCTTTAGTGTGGTGTTAATTATTAGTTGCCACTTCTGTAGCGCTTTAATGCCACTATTATGAAGTTCTAATGGAACTATAGGTTGCAAAAAGTTGTGCAAAAGCTTGGCGCCTTTGGGAATAATCGGATTAGCTCCAAAGCTCTCAAGCAACCAGTTTGTGCTAGTTGGGAACAAACTGACTTCAAAAACACCTCAAAATACATAAAACAAAAATCGCCTTATGCTAGAAAGATCTTGATCAAATTTTAATATGACCACACATCACGAGAAGCATTATTATTAAAAAAAAGTCATCATCAAATTCGGTTCACCTAGCAAAAAGTATACCATATACACATAAAAAATATACCTAGAATTGAATTGTTAACCATTCCGTAGTCGAAATAGTCATTTATACTGATTTAATTTTTACACAGCGGTACAGTCCATCCGAGATGATGGCGCTTGCAATAGTACCGAAATATCGGTTACTCGAAACAAAGACACGTGGTATACTGGGTGTAAGCTTTGTATATATCCCGAAAGATTATTTAAAATAATTATGCAGTCAGTTGGACTACAGAAACAGAAACTAACAAATTTTATGACATTATAACGTTTAATTTACTGCAGAGAAAAGGCTGCAACAACGCAAAAGTATGCCGAGTTACAGCGACGTCTGCACTATAAATGCGATCAAATCAAAGCCTACACTGAATGAAACGCAGTGTAAAGGTGCTTTTATTGTTCGGATTAAGAAATAATGATACGATTTATAGGTATGCTGGTAATTTGGTGCTAGATTAAAATTTTTGCGCCGGATTAAAATAATGGCGCCTGATTTATTTGTATAATTACGTAATTTACAATGCATTGCACTCAAATGCAAGCAATTGGATTTACACGCCATAAATTTACTTCATTATCCATATAATTACAACATGTTATGTAGTACTTACAGCGTAATTGAAGTACTTGGTCGTATATTCATTCTGTGTAACCTCGATGCAGCTCTTATCTTTTAAATTACAAGCTGTCGTCCGACAAAATCTTTTCACCTTTTGACAACTCACTTTCAATTGAGACAGCCTATAGAAGAGGCAATACCACTACAAGGATTCTACGTAGGAATTAATATATTGATTGTTAAATATTTCATTTACTATTTACCAGACTTAGGGAACAAACAAGTATTTTCGCAAGTAAATCTAATAAAAAACTTACTGCAAAAATATTTTTGGCAACAAATTTATACTGACATTTCGTAAACAACATCATAATGTGCATCGCTTGGCATGGATCTCATAGAATTGGGCTGAACAGTGAACATGTGTTCTTGTGGAGGCAATAGGTATGAAATGAATTGTCACGTGCGTTGTTATTTACGAGCCGCGTCGGTCACAGGGACCGATGTGTCGAGGCACATGACAATATCCAACATTTGTGTTGCAACACACATGTACTACAAATGTTTGGCAGTATGTGTAAAGTTATGATAGTCGACGTCGATATAGGGGACGAATATGTTTCGAGAGTAAAACTGTGATACGTAAAGTAAGATAATAACCGCAATTCTCACGATATTTATTGTCACACAACGCACTTGTTGCAAGCATTAGTAATCTGTTAATTATTTTTAATATTATATTTTTAGAGAAAGCTTTGCTATCTTACCTACAAGATACTCCTTTTTTAGGCAAACTAACACAACACTCGGTTTCTTTTTTTGAAATGTTCTAAGCATAGATTATACACTTATACTGGTAGTTCTAAAGCTGCGCGTCCACCGGATCGGAATCGGAACGTACGGAGCGGAAGGATTTGTTGCTTTGTATTAATTTCTATGAAACTGCGTGCACTGGATCGGCATTTCTGCGCCTGAGACCTGTATTTGTGCTGATGACGTCATCCGCAGTGAACGCATCATACGGATTCCGAGCGTTTCAAGTTCCGACTGTAGGCAAAAATACTTATTCACGATGAACGACGATGTTTTAATTATGTTAGTGGAAAGGTATGAAGAACTTTATAATCTAAAACATGAACATTAACATAATCAACTTGGGAGAGACAATATTTGGGACGAAATTGGGCAAATAAAATCTATTTTCATCTTCTAATAAATCAGAATATAATGTATGATATTCTCCGAAAATTAATCTAATTACAACAATATCCTCGTCACTGTCCTCCTGCTTTAAAAATACCTAAATTGCCGATGCTGAATCGGAATGCAGTGGACGCACCCCATCGGCATTTTGTAAATGACGACGCTCCGTCCGCTCCGTACACTCCGATTCCGATCCTGTGGACGCGCAGCTTTAGCATGCCACGCGCAGGGGCGACCAGCGACGCGACCGGCGAATAGCACCGAGCGGTAAAACAAATATATGAATTAGTACGGCGCACGCCACGGCGTCGAGCGGTAGTTGCGGCGACTAGCGCCGGAGCTTAGTCAGTATAAAATTTTTAGTTTATTTCTCCGCGAGCATGATATTATTCTTAGAATTTTTAGTTAGGCTAGCTATTTGGAACGTCTGGATGTTAGGTAAAGGTTTCGAAATACGTTGCCGTTTTTAGGGGTTGTGAGTGATTGGGGGGGAGAAGAGGAGGTCTCGGAACCCCCTCTCACCATTTTCACTTGCCGAAAATTAATAAACTAAGCAGGGCTCCTATTTTTGGATTAAGGTTCAAAAGAGAACCTAACATAACCTATTTAGTTACTTATTACAGTCGCACCTAACCCTAGGTACTCGAAAGCAATGACGCACAAATTTGACATTAGCTGTCAATATCATTCATACAAGATGGTGGTTGCGCTTCGTTTTACGTTTTTCACATAAATCCTAAAGCGCTTTTATTGATTCCACTAGTTTAATAAACTGAGGTTGGCGGAGCCCTGCTTCGCAGGGCTCCTATTTTCGGGTTAAGGGTCAAAAGAGAACCTAACACAACCTATTTAGTTACTTTCACATAAAACCTAAAATTACGTTCCGTTTTGCATATTTGAATGCAGAATTTTTGGTAATTGTTTAAAAATATTTAGTCGCAACTCCGGCAGCCAAAATTACTTTTAAGGGATTAAAACTAACTCCCTTAAGCCCCCTACACTACCAATACCTTCAAATTCAGGCGACGCGTTTCGAAACCCGACCCTATCGAGGTAAGTTTTAGAAGTGCATATACCTAGTTAGTTAGATCACACTTACCTACATAAGCTTTTCCGTATTTTAACTTAAAACTCGAGTCACAATACCTACAAGCGTCGGCTCAGTACGCATTCAGTAGGTGCCTACAGAATGTATACCGAAGCGCCTTGAGTTTGGTATGCAGTAGGTTAGGTGGGTACCGAGCCTGACGCTCGTAGGTATAAATCGCGTTCCGACCGTTTGTATAAAGATAAAATACAGTACCTATAGTTGTCAATACCGTGGTTAGGTACACAATATCAAGTCTGCCTCTGTGATCTTGCGGTAGTGTAAGTGGATCATGAGGTCTCGGGTTCGATTGCCGGGTTGAAACAAATATGATATTGCCACCAAAGTCCGTACAATGTCGAGCTAAAGTTCATAAAAAGATCTCAGCGAATGTCGTCTCGCTCCTGGGGGCTTATTCACTATGACCACTGAAATACCATGTTCAAGACGTATGTCGTCGTGACGTGCACTAGACGTAAACGTGATTCAGTAACGTGACGTACCACGACAATCAAAATATTGTATTCAGTATGCCATACGACAGCTTGTCTATGCTTAGTTATCAATTTCACAACATTCGTTATAAATCTTAATGCTGGTTTGCCGGCTCAATTTCGATTTTATAAATATTATTTTACTCACTTGTAATTTTCACCATAAGCTACAGTACAATTAAAAAAGGTTAATAAAACTTAATTTATATTATTTTAGTTCAATTTCACCAGGAACAATCTCAAAATAAAAAATTGATCTTAAAAGTTTATTTCATCTTTTGTTCTTAAGTCAATTTTGGAACGATAACATAATATATGACATTGATGACAGATATGACAGTTGCAGTCGCCCTACAATATAAAAAATATAAGTGCGGTTAGTGCAGCAAATAGCTCAATTCTAACAGAATCTAATAAATCATAATGAATTTATTATTTATCCGAAGAAAAGTGAGACGTTGGCACTAGCGACAGGTGTCAATTTTCATTAAACATAATATTTAATTAAACAACTTTGACACGGACACTGGTAAATAAAAAAGCAAATAAACTTAGTATTTAATCACTAACAGACACTGAAAATAATATAGAACAAATAAATTTAGTACTTACTTATTTATCCTCTATCGTTTTACAATAAGCACATTACGTGACCTCTTAGCTCACGGAATTTTGACAACTAAAACCGCGTCCGAAACGTGCGCTACCGTGCTTGTCAAACTTGAAATTGGCATAGTGAATACCGTTTAAGCCAATAACGTGCCGACGTGGGTAACTAGCACGTTAAAACACGGTAAGACTTCAAAATGGTCATAGTGAATAAGCCCCCAGGTCTACACTGGTCGCGACGGCGAACGCGTGTGCCCGTGGCATGTTTTTCGCGTCCGTCGCGCGAATTGTCGCGTCGCCGGTCATGTCGCAGATCGCGTCGCCGGTCCCCGTGGCCAAGCCGTTACGCTTGTATCCCGGAAGGGGTAGACAAACGTCACGTTTTACTGTTATTTTAGTGATATGTTGTATGTGGTCTAAATAAACTAGACCAATGGCGGCAACATCTGACACAAAACTGGGCCATGTCTAAGGTGAAGTCGTGTCACCAATCATCGGACAACGTACTCGGACTAGCACGCAATCGACGAACGCGACATACGAACATAAGACAACATACTACATAACACCCATATTATTATTAACTGTGTGCTTGACATTGGATGTGATCCAACAACTACAGCTGAATTCAACTAACTTATTCACACAAATAGCTCCGACGGAAACTAGATGAACATTTGTAAGTTGAATATGTTTTTTATAGTGTTACGCCTGCATCGCCGAAGGGGTAGGCAGAGGAGTAACATTACACCCACATTTCGCCATGAATTTTTAGGTCCCACCTAATAGGGGGCGAGTCTATTGCCGTTACCGGGCACATCACCAGACTCCATGCTGCCACTGAGAATTCGGGAAACCCAGTAACATTTTTGCCCGACCCGGGAATCGAACCCGGGACCTCCGCTCAGCAGTCGCATACGCTAACCACTGGACCACGCAGGCAGTCTGTTGTGAATTGTAAGTTGAATGTGCAAACTATAAAATGCGGGTTCCTTTCATCAGTTTCTGAACTAAATATACCCTATCTTTAAAAAAGACCCTTGTTTACATATAACACAGGTAAACAATGTTATAACTATGTGGAATTACAACTTTAAATATAGATTAAAAATAATCCATAAATGTACTTGACTAAGCTTACAGAAGTTTCTAGCGATTTTATAAAAACCCTTCATGTAATTCAAGTCTGAAATAAATCTCGGTTGCTCGTAACCTAGGCATAAACTAGGGAATCTGCATAAACCGCTCAATGCGTCCGCAACATGATGAATATTCGAGATGAAATCCCATCTCCGCATCCCAGTCTCTGTCGCAAATGTTAAGTGGAAATTCTTTTTATGTTTCAAACCAGTGATATCTCACACTTGAGTGCGCGGCATAGCGGCCAATCGAAGGAAGAAACTCGGCCAACTTTGATAAATCACATTGTGTTACTACGATACATGTATATGTTATTGGGAACATCTACTTAGAAGTTCCCAGTTGATATTTAATATTATGGCTAACTTTATATAACTCGAAGGTTGTACTCTTAGTACTACGGTTATTAATTCGACCGACATATTTCTTGTCGAATAATTTCTAGCTTAGCTACCTGTATTTAAAAAAATGTTTATAGATGTTTAATTGTATAATGACTTAAGAGTGGTGTGCCGTCTACATAGTTGTATTTGCTGTCTGTAGTTTTAATTATGTATTTTCGATAGAGACGTGCCATACATACCTAATTGAAGCTTTTCATAAAAAAAATTAATCAGAAAAGTGTTACATTTATCCAATGATAATTGCCTATCTAATAGACAAACAATGTTTATTTCTCGTTATCCTCAAAGCATCTAAAAATAGCATCCATTATCTCACCGATCTGTCTTCTCGTCCTGATTCTGTGTGTGCCCTGTCGACTATGGCCTCTCTTCGCGCGCGCCGCCTCTTTCCTCCTCAACCAGTGACCGCCAGCAGCTGCTGACAAAAGTATATAATATTAATACAATGTTTTACCACATACCCACAACACCATCTAGTCCCAAACTAAGCAGAGCTTGTACTTTGGGCACTAGACAGTGGATAAACACATATAGGTACCTACTTTTTTAACATAACATAATTTCATGCCTTTATCCCCGAAGGGGTAGGCAAAGGTGTATTACACACCCACATTTCGCCAGTTATGTTTTGGTCCCAGTGTAATAGGGGGCAAGCCTATTGCCATCTACCGAGCACTTTGTTAAGCTAGCGATAATTAACATTTTTAAGACACACATAACTTCAAAAAGTCGGAGGTGTGTGCCCAGGGTAACTGTGTATCGAACCCGAGACTATCGTCTCGAAAGTCCGTGACGCCCACCACTGGGCTATCAGCGCTTTTTTTATTATCTTTTATCTCACTTCTTTTAAAATATTTAATTTACATAGGAACACCCAGACCAAGACAAACAGCCATGTTCATGAATACAAATGTTTGTCTTGAGCGGGAATCGGACCGGCGACCTTCGAAATAGCCGTCGTTTATACTCCCGTCGTCGAAAATATCACAAGTTTTTATAATACATCATGAACCAACAATTATTTTACTAATAAGGGCCTTGAACAGCTCAACGTTTTATGTTACTTAATTGCTGGTCGAAAATGTTATGAATTTTTATGACTACAAGGTGTACATTAAATACGATACACGCAACTTTTACCTTTCAGCAGAAATTAATAATTCATTAATGACCTTCAAAAAGATGTTAACGAAGCATTTTCAAAGGAATTGCGAGATTTGAGCATAAAGGATTAATGATAATTAGCAGCTGTTGCTAGGCAGAACCATTGTTTTCCTTTGTCGATTGTGATAGCAGATTACTCGGGAATACAAACAACAATTAATGAGATCCGTTCTCATAATGGTGGTGATACACCTGAGCATTCATTTGTAACAGAACAGCGAGCATTCGCTGTTTTTTGTTTTGTCGCACTGAACAACGTACAAAGGCAACAAAGCCGAACATTGCTACGAAAATGTTCACGATCTTTCTAGCGAACGCTCTTATCAGCAAAAACGTTGTGGCGCTCAGTATTAATTATAAGTTTTCGTGCTTTTCCTCGTAGTTCTGTTTCTGACGCGTTCTTTCTACTTTTGTACTCACTTTGGTGTACTTTTTCCTTATGTGAACCTCTGTGACTTTTACCTAAAAAACTTTTTTATTAATCTCTGCTAAGCTTACCTTACTTATAGTGGTTAACAAACTTTATAAGGTCGAAGCAAATTTTGGTCCATTGAAAAGTTACATTTGGGTTGCATTTATCAGATGATGCAATTTTACAGATGTGTAGGTCGGCTAGGTGTAAAGCTTGCTCCAAATTTGTGGGGTCGTACCTCTTGTCCCTCGGCCGCCATCTTGGAAAGAATGCAGATAGTTTTTTTGATTATCTGATAAAGAATTAGGGCCGTACGAAGGATATGTGAAAGAGTGTATTGTTGCAAATTAAATTATCTACTACTTTGGTGATGAACCTTTGCTAAAAAGCCAAAAATAAAATGTTATATCTTTATAATTGTTGTATTTTGGCAATTTGAACATTTTTCCAATATAAGTGTGTTAGAATCTTTAAGTTGAGCAAAGTTTTCGCACAGTGTCAGGTTAAGTGACGGTATCTAATTTTTGATGAAGATCTTTGGAGAAAAGTCGCATTTTTCTCGGTGATTCAACATTTTCCTTAATGAATTTTGATATGTCTAATAATTTTCCTGCTGGTGTCTCCAGAATAATTTGGTACAGCAGAACAAATTACACTATCCCCTGGCTAGGCAGACTATCAATTTCAGATTCCCAGCAATAGAAATTGGACCTTATGGTACTGCAGAGTCGCAAGTTGGAAGACTGGTTCTTGTTTTGAAATATATATTAAATGTCTTTTTTATTACTAACGATGAAAAAATATAATACATGAAAAGAACATTTTATGCATATTTCATTCTATTTTTGTTTGTTAATTTGTTATTTTTCATTTTACGACTAAAAGCTATGTCTACTAAACTGCATGCATGCAAAGCATGGACTAAACTGGTAGGGAATTTAATTTGCAACCAAACATGTTTTATTTTTTTTCTGTACAGCCAATAGTTTACCAAATAAACTAAAAAACCCATTGTACTACTATTTTCAAGATGGCGGCCGCAAGACAAGGGCTGCGACCCCACTAACATGGATTCAACTTCACAATAGCCCTCTCTTGACATCTATTAAATAAAAATGCGTCCTCTGACAAATACATGCTAAGACCAAAAAAATTTAAAATTTCAATGGACTTACTGTCCATTCGCTAGAATGCTCGACGGAACGCTCAACAGGATGTTCGCTAAAACACATTTGCTTGTTTGTCTGTTATGTAGCATTCGCAAGAATGCTCATTAATGGTGAATGCTCAAGTGTGTCAGCACCATTTGAATCCTGGAGCCTCGCCACTCACCACGAGTTCCTATTCGTAGATTAGTTGGAGCACAACGATAGTGGCATGTAACAGTTACAAGTTGAATAGCGCGAGTTAGTTATCTAGGAATTACAATGTTCAGCTGTACTAGCAGCGAAGATTCTGTAATTTAATCTTGTTAGTTCAAAACTTATAGAGCCTTAAGTAGTACTTAAACTGTGGTCGCTATTCACACTTAAATTGAAATGATTATTTGGATATTAACATGAAACCGTATTTTAAATGGACGATACATTTCAACGGTTGATAAAGTTATGACCGAATGACGTTAAAATGGTACGAGGTAAATATCTCAACAAGCACTTAAATTACACAAAACAAAGCTACAGTAATCATCACTACATAGTATAAAACAAAGTCTGTTTTCTGTGTCTGTCCCTATGTTTGCTAAAATCTTAAAAACTACGCAACGGACTTTAATCCGGTTTTTTTATAGATATAATATTTAAAGAGGAAGGTTTATATGCACCCGTGCGAAACTGGGGCGTGTCGCTAGAAACATACATATAATTCCGAAGTAAAAAGTTATACAAAAATTAGGAATAAAATAAAAGCTCCAGAACTACGTATGTCATTGTTAATTAGGCGGTTTTATTTAGCTTGACCTGTTTATTTGTTTGTTTGGGACAAAATTAGTAATTGGAATTTTACCTTCTTCCTGACAACAGATTGATCTGATGTTTGGTACACACACTTAATCTTGATGACAATGCAACATAATATGTTCGTTGTGATTGTAAATCCAAGATGGCCGTCGATACAAAATGGCGGATCACATTTTACTTCACAACAACCTCAATATGGGTATCAAATGAAACGACTTGATGGGTAAAATAGAGATCACTATGAAAAATCCAAGATGGCCGCCGATACAAAATGGCGGATGACATATTTTACACAAATACTTTATAACAGAATAGGGCTCACTGTGAACTACCTAACAACAAGAATAAAAGAGTGAAAATAACATAAAAACATTTTTATGTCAAACGGTTTTTTTACAATAAAAAAGATGTAGTTAGGTTATGTACTAAACGCTAAAAAAATATTCGGTAAGTCCTAGCTACCAGATCGCACCAATCTTCTCATCAGTCTGGGGTATTGATCAGATAAATATAAAATCGTTGGGCGTAGAGTATCCAGAGTAAATATTTTGATACAAATTACACACGCCCAACGATTTTATATTTGTCTGATCAATACCCCAGATTTATATATAATATTTTACACGGAATGAGGTCCGGATCTTTCATATTAGTGGTTGATAGATGTCCCTAATTATATGGTGATTTTATCGCGACTAGTTGTAAGCGCGGCGCAATAACTAACGTATTTTATGAGTCCGTTGTCCGATGCTCGTAAAGTCCCTGACCATGGGATTATTTCTAGTAGGACAGTAGTTTCATCATCATCATTATCATCAGCCTTTAACAGTCCACTGCTGGACTACGCCTCTCCTTTGAAAGGAGGAATTGGCCTACTATACCACGCTGGCCAAACAGGTTGGTATAGAGTTTGTATCAAGTTTTCCTTCTCTTGCTGTGTTGTTCTCTGCATAATATACTCCCTCTGTCGGCTCTAACGACACCCATGGGAAGATATGGGGTGGTGACATTTTGTATTCTTAATCCGTCACGACACGGACAGTAGTTTAATAAATGCTATATATGGTTACGCAAAAGCTAGTCGTTCCAGAGACCAGCAAATTGCAAATAGATTAACGATGTTTGGAAAAAAAATAATTCAGTCATGAATTATTTTATCCAAATCTATATTATTCTTCCATTCATGTTATTTTTCTACGCTTTATGAAACACTGTTGTTCCCAAAAAATTATAAGAGAATATTTTACACATACCCTTAAATATGGAGTATAGAAAACTGCTCAAAGTTTACGTAGGACCAAATATCCGAACACACTTTGCGAGAACAGCTGAGGTAATTTGCCATAAATCGCTTTTCCCATTTCACACAAATGTGCAGGTTTCATCACGCTATTTTCCTCTTACAAAAAGCCCAGGATGGCCCTCATAGGCAATATTATATTGGTGCACTCCCTTACATTGTTGGCACTGATTGCGTGGCAAATTCATTTTGTGAACAATTTGTTAAAGGGCCTTCGGATGACGAGCTTTATTAAAATCAAACTGTAAGAATATGTATAAGCCCTCTACAGAAAATACTGGCGAGCCTTTGGCTTCTAGTTATTTATACATTTAATCGTTTTAACTGTTAGCAGCTCCGCCCACGTGGATGTCGGCTATCGTGACAATACGTATCTATAGTAGTGATGTATTATTCTGATGTGTACGGTGTACCTATTCATGTTTATTACTGAAAATTTTCATGAAAATTCGATAGGTAATTTTAGGTTAAAGAAGGACGAAAAGAACACTTTCGCAGTTATAATATTGGTAAGTATGGATTTGGATATAAGTCTAGTTTTGGAGGAATATTCAAATCTATGCTTAAACAGTCATCATCGTCATTATCGTCGTGGCATTGTTCCGATTTCCCTGCCTCGCCGCGGTCGCTTGTAAAAACTCGCGGTTTCACTGAATAATATCAACCATTTGTTACGCATTTTCTCTGTTTGCGGTACAAAAAATACTCCTTACTTTTTATAACGCCTTTCATCTGTTTGTGTAATTTATTGTGGCTTAGTGCGTCAGCAGTTCTCCAAATGCAATCAATTATGAGATTTACCGTAAGTGTAACGCTGTAACATGGTGTGTTGGAGCTCAACACAAGACAATACTCTGTTATAAAGAAATTGTTGATATTTCGAGACCGGGTGTACTTTTTGTCGATTGATGTAATGTTTGTAAAGTCCCCGCGACACAGGAGTTATTCCTGACGCAGGAGTGTCTTTTTAAATAGAAACATAAGCATGTGGGTTTCAAACTCGTACTTTCTGTTTCTAAAAAAGGTCGCTCTCAACTCAAAACACACTTTCTGTTACAAATAATACAAAAACGCGCACAGAAGAATGATATACAGAGATATCGAATAAAACCAGGAGACACCCGAAATATTTAGGTCCTTTTCGTAGCCCAAATAAAACCAAAGCCTACACATTTGTCGCAACGCGGCAACGCCTACGGCCAGTAGACAATTAGGGACCGAGTCTCGTGTACTTTTTATTAACACGCTTTTATTAGGTCGTCGTGTATTTAACTATGTAATGGAATCTAACTAATTTAACCATCTTCCAAGGGTTGTAGTGTAATGAAAATTGGCAGTTGTATGTAATTCTGATGACAATACAATAATATGGTACTGTCAAACTGATCTGATGATGGAGCTGGAAAACATGAACTGGAACTTCATGATGGAAAATCGTATCATAGCTGTTTTGGATTTCTTAGAAAATTCTTGTAATGAACTTTGGCCACGATTAGGTTTCAAGGTTTGATGATGAAGCCGGAAGATAGGCACAGGCATTTCATAATGGAATATCGTATCATAGTCGTGTTTGCACTTGTGAGAAAGGGCATGTAATGGACTTTGAACACGAGTAGGTTTCAAGGTTATAACAAACCAATTATACGAGTATATTGTGGACCACGCATTGGATTAGTTAGGGTCCCGTACTTTTGCGGCTGGACAGGCGTATGTCGCACAAAAGCATAGCATTTATGCCGCCAAAGGGTTACCAAAGGGAACCAAAGATATCTCGTCCACGAACAAGAACTCTACATTTTGCCACTGTTGTCGCATTACGCTTAAATAATGTTCTTAATTTTCTGAAAGAAGAGGCGTTAAAAATGTCGGTGAATTGTTCGTCTTCCTTGCTGATGGCGCATGTTTTCTCTGAGTTCGACAAACTGGTACTTTGAACAGACTGTTTAATGTAGAGCCACTTAATACTCGTATTGCAACTCCAGTTAGAGCGCCAATCTGTGTAACCTGCTTCCCATAACACCTGTTGACTAGATTTTTCAACAAGTTAAACAAGAACGTCTTTCCTGTTTCAGCACCCCACGCTTTGCCAATCAAATATTATAATTAAAAGCACATAGTTTACACTTCAGCCCAGAAATATACACAACTTGATCAATCCATCATTTATTTTTTGTTTTTGTGTGCATTTATAAAAGCGTGTTTTTCTAGTGTTTTTAAAACTATTAATATAATAATCTAATGAAACCGCACCAGATGTAATTTGGCAGCAGTATAGCCTTTAATTATATGATAAAGAAACTGACATATGCATCACAATAATCGTACCAGAATTATTCCAAATTAAATAATGTACATACTGCGCTAGGAAATTCAATATTAATATGACTTCATTTGCTGTCTAAAGTGTAAATTGAATATTGTAAAAATATTCGTGTATTTTAATATACATTTATAATTTTAAAAACAAGGCAGAAATAACAGTATCTTAGCACTACGTCAGACTCACTTAGCGAACAAAAAGAGTTCTGAAAATGATATATTACATTCGTATTTGGGCTGAAGTCTGATAAAAGAGGTCATTACGATGCTTAACAATGTTGATAAAATATTTATAACGATGATACACATTATTTTTCAGCCGTCACATTAATATCAATAAATGTTGTTTTCAAAGTATTAATTTAATATTCAATATTGAAAAGAATGGTTTAGTGCAAATAATGATTTATTTGATTTCTATGAAATATACTTTGTGTTCCGCATAATATATTTTGTGTCCGTTGTTTGAATGTTTGTAAAGTCCTCTTATACAAAGGAACCTACCCTAACCGACATTCTAACGAGTCAATCAATCAATCAGCCTATCGCAGCCCACTGCTGGACATAGGCCTCTCCCAACACGCGCCACAGTGCACGCGGTCCTCAGGCGCAGGCCACACATAAATGGCGTCGGGCGCGGACACGGTGCGGGTGGCTTCCTATTCCATGCAAATTTTATATCAAGTGCATAGAAATAAAGTGCAATTTAGGATACACGGAATGTCGTGGCTCGGGCGTAGATATGACGCGGCACGACATTCCGTGTATTCTAAATTTCAAATTCAAATTCAAAATCATTTATTCATATAGGTTACAAAAGCAACGCTTATGAACGTCAATTATCTTTTTTACAAACAGGTTCGGGATGGTAGGGCTATGAGAAGAGCCTGAAAGAAACTCATGCCACTCTTTTAAAAACAGAATCTTAATTTTACAATTTGTGGTACCATGATTGCCGACACAGTCAAAACACTTGGCGTTATTTATTGGAAATAAATGAAAGAAAAAATAAAATAAAGCAAAACATGCGAATACTACAATAATAAAACACTATAGCTCAGTAGTATAGATGTATCAGCAATCAATAGGTTAAAGAATTTTGTGAAGGTGACAAGTAAAAAATGATATGATCAGGGATAATTAATGTTAAACTACATTCAACAAATCATAAAAATATCCAAATCCTGCAAAATCATGTGTTCACGAGGCACCTCTACTTAACATGTCACTTATCAAAACGAGAATTTAACAAATTTATATAACAATTATGTTAAATGGTCAGAAATGAAAATAATCGTGAGTTAAACAAGCCTAAATCTATCCCGATGGTGTCTTATCATTTAAAAAATCTTTAATAGTGTAGTAAGCCCTCTGTAAAAGAAAGTTCCTAATTGTCCATTTGTATTTGTGCATGGGTAAATTCATTATTTCAGTAGGCAATTTGTTGAAAAATCGTATACCAATTCCCGTAAACGGTAGTTAGTTCCCACTAGTTTATGCTTATTCCTTGTGTTTACTTTGTGCAAATCACTATTTTTGCGGTAAAGAACTAAGTTTTTCTTAATGTACATTAAGTTAGTATATATATATTGCGATGCAACTGTTAATATATCTACTTCCTTAAATTTATTACGTAAGTATCTCTAGCACCTAACTTATAAATTGCACGTATGGCCCTCTTTTGAATGACAAAAATAGTCTGTATATCAGCAGCCGTACCCCATAACATAATAAGACATAACGCTGTGAAAATAACTAAAGTAAACTAATCTAGCAGTATCTATATCTGTGAATTTCCTTACTTTTCTAACTGCAAACGCTGCAGAACTAAGTTTGACGGCGAGACAAACTATTTGGGCGCCCCACTGAAGCTTACAATCTAAAGTTAGACCTAAGAATACAGTTGATTCGACTAGTTGGATTGTTTCCTTATTTAAAATTATATTAGTAGGAACACTTCTGACGTTAGGTAAAGAGAATTTAACACATTTGGTTTTGCTAGAGTTGAGTACCAAATTATTTGTCGAAAACCAATCTAATACTTGTGTAAGAGTGTTATGACGCTATCAAAGTTACATGAATTACGATCAACTTTAAAAATTAGTGACGTATGGTCGGCAAACAAAACAATATCACATAAATTTTGAACAAAGAACGGCAAATCATTAATATATATTAAAAAGAAATCGACTGAGTATAGAGCCCTGTGGAACGCCCATTCCTACTGGCAAAGCTAGAGAACATTAACATCTACATACTGAATTCTATCTCTGAGGTAGCTGGCAACAAGATTGAGGGCGGTATCTCTAATACCATAAAGTTTCAATTTAAGTAAAAGTGTATTATGTTCCACAAAATCAAATGCCTTTGACAGATCACAAAAACACCAATGGCATCCTTCGAGTTTTCCCAAGCATTAAAAATATGCTTTAACAAAGTTACACCGGCAGCAACGGTGGAGGGACCCTTATTAAAGCCGTATGGCTTTAATAAGGGTTCACTGTGAAATAAATTATTTGCGTGAAAGTGGCTCTCTAATTGATTGATTTATAATTGCGCTTTATTTCTATGCACTTGATATAAAATTTGAATGGAATAGGAATCCGCCCGCACCGTGTCCTAGCCCGACGCCATTTATGTGTGGCCTGCGCCTCAGCCTTCCACATCCAGCCACCTTTTGCAGGTCGTCGGTCCACCTAGCCGGGTGTCGCCCTACCTTACGCTTGCCGAGGCGTGGTCTCCACTCTAAGACACGCTTGCTCCATCGGCTATCAGTCCTTCTACAGATATGGCCAGCCCACTGCCACTTGAGCTTACTGATTCTGTGAGCTATGTAGGTAATTTTATTTTTTCTCTAACGAGTAATAATCTTTATAAAATTACGAATAGACATACATAGTATATTAAAGTGAACCATTAATATAATATGTTCAATGGTGATTTAGTATCAGGCTAGCAATACGTGACGTCTTCAAATCATTATTAGCGGCCGCAGTAGGTATATCATGTACTCGAGTCACGCCACATCGGACATTACTAGTAAGACCACACATTTATGGAATACCAATTATTTTTTGTAGTTTTGCGCCGGTATCCCCGCAGGGGAAGGCAGAGGTGTAATAGTATGCCCACATTTCACTATAGTTATTTTAAGTCACACGTAATACGTAATGTACGTAATAGGGGGCGAGCCTATTACCGATACTGGGCACATTGCCAGACTCCATGCTGCTACTGAGAATTCGGCAAAATTCAAAAACACTTTTCACCGAGACTCGAACCCGGGAGCCAATCAGCAGACGCATGCGAGGACCACGGAGGCAGAAGTTATTATTAACCTTTTACATTGTTAAGAAATATAAAAAGATTCGTCGGATCTACGGCAAGAAAAAAAAAATTTAGTATAAGTAACGTCCTAGGTTAGATTATGACCTACTTTCTAAAGGTTAAGAATTTTTTCCAAAAAATACTTACCATATCCTTTAGCTTAGTCTTTGGCATTTTTATCATAATTAAAATACCTTCCTTTGGTTATCAAGTTTTCGGTATAAATTCCTTGTTAAACATTAACATTAATCTGTTTAAGAAATTGAGGTATGTAGTCTTTATTCCGTTTATTTTCTCTATTATACAAGACGTAAATTGAAAGCGCAGCGAGGGCGGGCTACAAACGATTTGCATACCGATGTGTTTACTCCTTAGAAATGAAACTTTTATGATAATCGATTTTAAACTTTCGCGATTTGTATACATCATACAATATTATTTAGCGCGTCTTATTCGCGATAATTTACTTATTTAAAGGCATAAATACCTCTGTTATTCTCCTACGTTTCTACCGGCTTGCAACGGTTGTGCTTACAATCAGCGAATGCAAATGAACTTTATAGGTGTGTAGAGCTATACAATATTTTATTTCAAAATACATTCCAGGCGACTCATGGATGTTACGTCAAACCAGATTTGTGTACGAAACCCAAGTTTATGTACAGTACACTGTACAGTAGTCTACTGGATGCGCCCGCGGTTACACCCGCGTTATTCAAGGCTACTGCTCCGCTCCCGTGGCTCATAGCGTGATGTTATACAGCCTATAGCCTTCCTCGATAAATGGGTTATCTAACACTGAAATAACTTTTCAAGTCGGACCTGTAGTAGTAGTAGCTGCAAGTGTCCTCTAGTATTGTTATATTCCTTGTATATTGTAAATGCAAGTAGTATTATGCAATGCTTAATGGAATATAATAATTTTGGAGTCAGCGCGTCTATTGCGAATTTTCAAGTTATTGTAGTGACCAGACATCCAGATTTAATACAATTTCCAGAAGAACGCTATTACTTGATTTTTATTTATGGATCTGTTATTTTCTGTTTGTGGATGTATAATAATTGATTGATAAGACACCGTGGGGATAGGCTTAGGCTTGTTTAACTCACGATTATTATATTTACATGTTAAATGGAGGTGCCTCGTGAACACATGATTTTTGCAGGATTTGGTTATTTTTATGATTTGTTGAATGTAGTTTAACATTATTTATCCCTGATCATATCATTGTTCACTTGTCACCTTCACAAAATTCTTTCTACATTTGCATTCCTTCACGCGTTCCACTAACTTATGTTAATAATAACGATCTGGAAAATGGAGGTAATTGGCGGTCATGGTCAGTATACCAATAAATTGTTTCTTACTGCTGGTTCGTATACCGTTGTCGTCATGCTCACTAAAATGTCATTTCTTGTGGTGGCGTCGTGTGTCGGGTCATCCCTGTCCCTCTAATATGACGAGAGGGATGATGGCTGGCACATGCGTCATACTCGTGAACGGGTGCTACTTGCGATGACTGGTCGATGACGGTCTTGCGGGCTGGTATTAGGTTTTAATATTTAACTGCATCATTTCCATCATGGTTCTGATCACTTTCGCGGATTGCCTGCATTATTAGGTATATATAATGTAAGTGGATGCTCCTGTTTCACCATGTCTATTCTGAGAAGGCTAACCAAAACTATTATGCTTGAGTATTATTATGTACAGTAAATATATACTAGTGATATAGAAGGTGTAACAGTTGCAGCACCTTACAAAATGTAAATTGTGTATTATGCAAAACCTGGCGATGAAAAAGAGTGACCGTGAGTTTTATTGCCCGTTCTTTCTCATGGTTCTACCTATTGGTTTGCGAACGTGGCAGTAAATGTAAATGTAGAAGCATACAGTAATAATGTTTTAAATTTGAGTATAAGTAATTATTTTATAAATTTATTATTTTGACGTTCATAAGCGTCACATTGTGACCCAAATGAATAAAGGATTTTGAATTTGAATTAACACATTTGTGTACGTGCTTGCATTAAAATGTTGCATTTATTGATGATTTGACATAATCTGAATGTCTTATGTCTCAGCAGAAACAGTATCTGTACTATGGGTATATAACCAGTCCTTACCTAATGGTTAATATGGTTAATAAAACTCTACTGCTTTCAAGTTCGACAGTAATAATAACATAGCTTTATGTGTAATGTAAGTTAGGCAACTACGCAAGATGGTGGACTATATGCAAAGCCGAGTTTTATTCTCATTATAAAAGGGATGCATGACAACGGCTCTATGTCCATGCTTACCGGGAAGAAGAGGAGGGGTGAAAAGACGCAGAATGGTGATTGTTTAGAGGGTATGAGAGATAACGTGGCCTTTCAGCGCTGAAACTCAGCAAATAACAGACGTTGTTACTTTAGGTCCGTATTATCAGGGAGCGAGCAATGTTCTATTCTAATTTGTCAATAAAATCGTGTAAATTTATAATGGATGAGTTTGGACAGTCAAACTATTCGAACAGGCTCAATTATTTGATTGGTTTAAATACAAATTCTGTTTCACGGGATACATGGTGACGGTTCTTTGAGACCGTCGTCACTTGATTGTTACATTTAAAATACTTGAGTTACTTATTTTATAATCAAGTTTAAAGCAAGAGTTCTAGAACTTTTATTGATTAAAATATAGCCAATCATACTACGTACTCAAACAAAACTACTTCAAAAACTAAATCTATAAAAAGTCGGCAACAAATCCTATTAAAATATAATAACTTTGTAGTAAAACTATTCAAAGAGAGTTGGAACATATAAAAACATTCGATATTAATACTTGTTCATATCGCAAACGCTGAGTTGTTATTGACACAGCTGTTATTATTAATTTGGACATAAAAAGCTTTCAGTTTTGTGTTACTACTTAGGTACCTACGGCTCTAAGGAAGTTTCGAGACTGATTGTGACTGTTTGAACGCGCTAATCTCAGGAACTACCGGCCAATTTGAAAAATTATTTCAGTGTTAGTTAGCTCATTTATCGAGGAAGGCTATATAACATCACGCTATGAGCCACGGGAGCGCATCAGTAGCCTTAAAAACGCGGGAGTATCCGCGGGCATCATCTAGTATCTAACATATATTTGCAGTAACATCTTTCTATGTAAGTATATGTAATTATTGCTGTGTGAGAGAGAGCCCATATATTTTATATTGAGTTACTGAAAGCCTTAGTAAAAAATAATATTGGCTCTCAGTCAAAACCCATCCTCCAGCTTAAACAATATTTAGCGAACAAAACATACCGTAGTCAGTTTTAAAGCTACGTTTGCACTAGTATAAAGTCACTAGGTATAAAGTTCCGTAAGTTGAGAGTGAAATGGCCGACCGCACAACCCTTTGATCTCATTTGAAAACATTGACATTTTACATTAAAGTAGCTAAGCATGTATTGTTATGACAACGTTGAAGCCTTGTTGTGTAGGTGTTCAAAAATTTTATAAAGCACTTAATTACGTTATTACGTTAAGCCGTCCCATCTGTCATAAAGGTCTTGAATATTCGTAGTCGGTGAGAGC